>OW388297.1:65200449-65800449 GCA_936450465.1 Gibbula magus | reverse complement strand
AAACTTTCTGTGATTTTTGGCCAAATTGGCTATGCGACTCTCTGTAAGAGTGAAAAACGATTAAAAAGTAAGACAGATAGAGGAAATCCGAAATAACCATTCGATAGAACGTAAGGTAATGAACATCTCAGCCAAGTTTGGTCCTGAAATATGCAGTTTGAAGAAAGTTATTAGCCTCGCTGTCACGACATGTAGTTTGTTCTCTTCTTTGACTTAGAATAATTTCCGTGTTTTTCGGCCAAATTGGCTATGCGACTCTCTGTAAGAGTGAATATAGATTAACAAGTAAGACAGATAGAGGAAATCCGAAATAACCATTCGATAGAACGTATGGTAATGAACACCTCAGCCAAGTTTGGTCCTGAAATATGCAATTTGAAGAAAGTTATTAGCCTCGCTGTCACGACATGTAGTTTGTTCTCTTCTTTGACTTAGAATAATTTCCGTGTTTTTCGGCCAAATTGGCTATGCGACTCTCTGTAAGAGTGAATATAGATTAACAAGTAAGACAGATAGAGGAAATCCGAAATAACCATTCGATAGAACGTATGGTAATGAACATCTCAGCCAAGTTTGGTCCTGAAATATGCAGTTTGAAGAAAGTTATTAGCCTCGCTGTCACGACATGTAGTTTGTTCTCTTCTTTGACTTAGAAAACTTTCTGTGATTTTTGGCCAAATTGGCTATGCGACTCTCTGTAAGAGTGAAAAACGATTAAAAAGTAAGACAGATAGAGGAAATCCGAAATAACCATTCGATAGAACGTAAGGTAATGAACATCTCAGCCAAGTTTGGTCCTGAAATATGCAGTTTGAAGAAAGTTATGAGCCTCGCTGTCACGAAATGTAGTTTGTGGTCTTCTTTGACTTAGAATAATTTCCGTGTTTTTCGGCCAAATTGGCTATGCGACACTCTGTAAGAGTGAATATAGATTAAAAAGTAAGACAGATAGAGGAAATCCGAAATAACCATTCGATAGAACGTATGGTAATGAACATCTCAGCCAAGTTTGGTCCTGAAATATGCAGTTTGAAGAAAGTTATTAGCCTCGCTGTCACGACATGTAGTTTGTTCTCTTCTTTGACTTAGAATAATTTCCCTGTTTTTCGGCCAAATTGGCTATGCGACACTCTGTAAGAGTGAATATAGATTAAAAAGTAAGACAGATAGAGGAAATCCGAAATAACCATTCGATAGAACGTATGGTAATGAACACCTCAGCCAAGTTTGGTCCTGAAATATGCAGTTTGAAGAAAGTTATTAGCCTCGCTGTCACGACATGTAGTTTGTTCTCTTCTTTGACTTAGAATAATTTCCGTGTTTTTCGGCCAAATTGGCTATGCGACTCTCTGTAAGAGTGAATATAGATTAACAAGTAAGACAGATAGAGGAAATCCGAAATAACCATTCGATAGAACGTATGGTAATGAACACCTCAGCCAAGTTTGGTCCTGAAATATGCAATTTGAAGAAAGTTATTAGCCTCGCTGTCACGACATGTAGTTTGTTCTCTTCTTTGACTTAGAATAATTTCCGTGTTTTTCGGCCAAATTGGCTATGCGACTCTCTGTAAGAGTGAATATAGATTAACAAGTAAGACAGATAGAGGAAATCCGAAATAACCATTCGATAGAACGTATGGTAATGAACATCTCAGCCAAGTTTGGTCCTGAAATATGCAGTTTGAAGAAAGTTATTAGCCTCGCTGTCACGACATGTAGTTTGTTCTCTTCTTTGACTTAGAAAACTTTCTGTGATTTTTGGCCAAATTGGCTATGCGACTCTCTGTAAGAGTGAAAAACGATTAAAAAGTAAGACAGACAGAGGAAATCCGAAATAACCATTCGATAGAACGTAAGGTAATGAACATCTCAGCCAAGTTTGGTCCTGAAATATGCAGTTTGAAGAAAGTTATGAGCCTCGCTGTCACGAAATGTAGTTTGTGGTCTTCTTTGACTTAGAATAATTTCCGTGTTTTTCGGCCAAATTGGCTATGCGACACTCTGTAAGAGTGAATATAGATTAAAAAGTAAGACAGATAGAGGAAATCCGAAATAACCATTCGATAGAACGTATGGTAATGAACATCTCAGCCAAGTTTGGTCCTGAAATATGCAGTTTGAAGAAAGTTATTAGCCTCGCTGTCACGACATGTAGTTTGTTCTCTTCTTTGACTTAGAATAATTTCCGTGTTTTTCGGCCAAATTGGCTATGCGACTCCCTGTAAGAGTGAATATAGATTAAAAAGTTAGACAGATAGAGGAACTCCGAAACAACCATTCGATAGAACGTATGGTAATGAACATCTCAGCAAAGTTTGGTCCTGAAATATGCAGTTTGAAGAAAGTTATTAGCCTCGCTGTCACGACATGTAGTTTGTTCTCTTCTTTGACTTAGAATAATTTCCGTGTTTTTCGGCCAAATTGGCTATGCGACTCTCTGTAAGAGTGAATATAGATTAACAAGTAAGACAGATAGAGGAAATCCGAAATAACCATTCGATAGAACGTATGGTAATGAACATCTCAGCCAAGTTTGGTCCTGAAATATGCAGTTTGAAGAAAGTTATTAGCCTCGCTGTCACGACATGTAGTTTGTTCTCTTCTTTGATTTAGAATAATGTCCGTGTTTTTCTGCCAAATTGGCTATGCGACTGTCTGTAAGAGTGAATATAGATTAAAAGGTAAGACAGATAGATGAAATCCGAAATAACCATTCGATAGAACACAAGGTAATGAACATCTCAGCCAAGTTTGGTCCTGAAATATGCAGTTTGAAGAAAGTTATTAGCCTCGCTGTCACGACATGTAGTTTGTTCTCTTCTTTGACTTAGAATAATTTCCGTGTTTTTCGGCCAAATTGGCTATGCGACTCTCTGTAAGAGTGAATATAGATTAACAAGTAAGACAGATAGAGGAAATCCGAAATAACCATTCGATAGAACGTATGGTAATGAACATCTCAGCCAAGTTTGGTCCTGAAATATGCAGTTTGAAGAAAGTTATTAGCCTCGCTGTCACGACATGTAGTTTGTGGTCCTCTTTGACTTAGAATAATTTCCGTGTTTTTCGGCCAAATTGGCTATGCGACACTCTGTAAGAGTGAATATAGATTAACAAGTAAGACAGATAGAGGAAATCCGAAATAACCATTCGATAGAACGTATGGTAATGAACATCTCAGCCAAGTTTGGTCCTGAAATATGCAGTTTGAAGAAAGTTATTAGCCTCGCTGTCACGACATGTAGTTTGTGGTCTTCTTTGACTTAGAAAACTTTCTGTGATTTTTGGCCAAATTGGCTATGCGACTCTCTGTAAGAGTGAAAAACGATTAAAAAGTAAGACAGATAGAGGAAATCCGAAATAACCATTCGAGAGAACGTAAGGTAATGAACATCTCAGCCAAGTTTGGTCCTGAAATATGCAGTTTGAAGAAAGTTATTAGCCTCGCTGTCACGAAATGTAGTTTGTGGTCTTCTTTGACTTGGAATAATTTCCGTGTTTTTCGGCCAAATTGGCTATGCGACACTCTGTAAGAGTGAATATAGATTAAAAAGTAAGACAGATAGAGGAAATCCGAAATAACCATTCGATAGAACGTATGGTAATGAACATCTCAGCCAAGTTTGGTCCTGAAATATGCAGTTTGAAGAAAGTTATTAGCCTCGCTGTCACGACATGTAGTTTGTGGTCTTCTTTGACTTAGAATAATTTCCGTGTTTTTCTGCCAAATTGGCTATGCGACTCCCTGTAAGAGTGAATATAGATTAAAAAGTTAGACAGATAGAGGAACTCCGAAATAACCATTCGATAGAACGTATGGTAATGAACATCTCAGCCAAGTTTGGTCCTGAAATATGCAGTTTGAAGAAAGTTATTAGCCTCGCTGTCACGAAATGTAGTTTGTGGTCTTCTTTGACTTAGAATAATTTCCCTGTTTTTCGGCCAAATTGGCTATGCGACACTCTGTAAGAGTGAATATAGATTAACAAGTAAGACAGATAGAGGAAATCCGAAATAACCATTCGATAGAACGTATGGTAATGAACATCTCAGCCAAGTTTGGTCCTGAAATATGCGGTTTGAAGAAAGTTATTAGCCTCGCTGTCACGACATGTAGTTTGTGGTCTTCTTTGACTTAGAAATCTTTCTGTGATTTTTGGCCAAATTGGCTATGCGACTCTCTGTAAGAGTGAAAAACGATTAAAAAGTAAGACAGATAGAGGAAATCCGAAATAACCATTCGATAGAATGTAAGGTAATGAACATCTCAGCCAAGTTTGGTCCTGAAATATGCAGTTTGAAGAAAGTTATTAGCCTCGCTGTCACGAAATGTAGTTTGTGGTCTTCTTTGACTTAGAATAATTTCCCTGTTTTTCGGCCAAATTGGCTATGCGACACTCTGTAAGAGTGAATATAGATTAAAAAGTAAGACAGATAGAGGAAATCCGAAATAACCATTCGATAGAACGTATGGTAATGAACATCTCAGCCAAGTTTGGTCCTGAAATATGCAGTTTGAAGAAAGTTATTAGCCTCGCTGTCACGACATGTAGTTTGTGGTCTTCTTTGACTTAGAATAATTTCCGTGTTTTTCTGCCAAATTGGCTATGCGACTCCCTGTAAGAGTGAATATAGATTAAAAAGTTAGACAGATAGAGGAACTCCGAAATAACCATTCGATAGAACGTATGGTAATGAACATCTCAGCCAAGTTTGGTCCTGAAATATGCAGTTTGAAGAAAGTTATTAGCCTCGCTGTCACGAAATGTAGTTTGTGGTCTTCTTTGACTTAGAATAATTTCCCTGTTTTTCGGCCAAATTGGCTATGCGACACTCTGTAAGAGTGAATATAGATTAACAAGTAAGACAGATAGAGGAACTCCGAAATAACCATTCGATAGAACGTATGGTAATGAACATCTCAGCAAAGTTTGGTCCTGAAATATGCAGTTTGAAGAAAGTTATTAGCCTCGCTGTCACGACATGTAGTTTGTTCTCTTCTTTGACTTAGAATAATTTCCGTGTTTTTCGGCCAAATTGGCTATGCGACTCTCTGTAAGAGTGAATATAGATTAACAAGTAAGACAGATAGAGGAAATCCGAAATAACCATTCGATAGAACGTATGGTAATGAACATCTCAGCCAAGTTTGGTCCTGAAATATGCAGTTTGAAGAAAGTTATTAGCCTCGCTGTCACGACATGTAGTTTGTTCTCTTCTTTGACTTAGAATAATTTCCCTGTTTTTCGGCCAAATTGGCTATGCGACACTCTGTAAGAGTGAATATAGATTAACAAGTAAGACAGATAGAGGAAATCCGAAATAACCATTCGATAGAACGTATGGTAATGAACACCTCAGCCAAGTTTGGTCCTGAAATATGCAGTTTGAAGAAAGTTATTAGCCTCGCTGTCACGACATGTAGTTTGTTCTCTTCTTTGACTTAGAAAACTTTCTGTGATTTTTGGCCAAATTGGCTATGCGACTCTCTGTAAGAGTGAAAAACGATTAAAAAGTAAGACAGATAGAGGAAATCCGAAATAACCATTCGATAGAACGTAAGGTAATGAACATCTCAGCCAAGTTTGGTCCTGAAATATGCAGTTTGAAGAAAGTTATTAGCCTCGCTGTCACGAAATGTAGTTTGTGGTCTTCTTTGACTTAGAATAATTTCCCTGTTTTTCGGCCAAATTGGCTATGCGACACTCTGTAAGAGTGAATATAGATTAACAAGTAAGACAGATAGAGGAAATCCGAAATAACCATTCGATAGAACGTATGGTAATGAACATCTCAGCCAAGTTTGGTCCTGAAATATGCAGTTTGAAGAAAGTTATTAGCCTCGCTGTCACGACATGTAGTTTGTGGTCTTCTTTGACTTAGAAAACTTTCTGTGATTTTTGGCCAAATTGGCTATGCGACTCTCTGTAAGAGTGAAAAACGATTAAAAAGTAAGACAGATAGAGGAAATCCGAAATAACCATTCGATAGAACGTATGGTAATGAACATCTCAGCCAAGTTTGGTCCTGAAATATGCAGTTTGAAGAAAGTTATTAGCCTCGCTGTCACGAAATGTAGTTTGTGGTCTTCTTTGACTTAGAATAATTTCCCTGTTTTTCGGCCAAATTGGCTATGCGACACTCTGTAAGAGTGAAAAACGATTAAAAAGTAAGACAGATAGAGGAAATCCGAAATAACCATTCGATAGAACGTATGGTAATGAACATCTCAGCCAAGTTTGGTCCTGAAATATGCAGTTTGAAGAAAGTTATTAGCCTCGCTGTCACGACATGTAGTTTGTGGTCTTCTTTGACTTAGAATAATTTCCGTGTTTTTCGGCCAAATTGGCTATGCGACTCCCTGTAAGAGTGAATATAGATTAAAAAGTTAGACAGATAGAGGAACTCCGAAATAACCATTCGATAGAACGTATGGTAATGAACATCTCAGCCAAGTTTGGTCCTGAAATATGCAGTTTGAAGAAAGTTATTAGCCTCGCTGTCACGAAATGTAGTTTGTGGTCTTCTTTGACTTAGAATAATTTCCCTGTTTTTCGGCCAAATTGGCTATGCGACACTCTGTAAGAGTGAATATAGATTAAAAAGTTAGACAGATAGAGGAACTCCGAAATAACCATTCGATAGAACGTATGGTAATGAACATCTCAGCCAAGTTTGGTCCTGAAATATGCAGTTTGAAGAAAGTTATTAGCCTCGCTGTCACGACATGTAGTTTGTGGTCTTCTTTGACTTAGAATAATTTCCGTGTTTTTCGGCCAAATTGGCTATGCGACTCCCTGTAAGAGTGAATATAGATTAAAAAGTTAGACAGATAGAGGAACTCCGAAATAACCATTCGATAGAACGTATGGTAATGAACATCTCAGCAAAGTTTGGTCCTGAAATATGCAGTTTGAAGAAAGTTATTAGCCTCGCTGTCACGACATGTAGTTTGTGGTCTTCTTTGACTTAGAAAACTTTCTGTGATTTTTGGCCAAATTGGCTATGCGACTCTCTGTAAGAGTGAAAAACGATTAAAAAGTAAGACAGATAGAGGAAATCCGAAATAACCATTCGATAGAACGTAAGGTAATGAACATCTCAGCCAAGTTTGGTCCTGAAATATGCAGTTTGAAGAAAGTTATTAGCCTCGCTGTCACGAAATGTAGTTTGTGGTCTTCTTTGACTTAGAATAATTTCCCTGTTTTTCGGCCAAATTGGCTATGCGACACTCTGTAAGAGTGAATATAGATTAAAAAGTAAGACAGATAGAGGAAATCCGAAATAACCATTCGATAGAACGTATGGTAATGAACATCTCAGCCAAGTTTGGTCCTGAAATATGCAGTTTGAAGAAAGTTATTAGCCTCGCTGTCACGACATGTAGTTTGTTCTCTTCTTTGACTTAGAAAACTTTCTGTGATTTTTGGCCAAATTGGCTATGCGACTCTCTGTAAGAGTGAAAAACGATTAAAAAGTAAGACAGATAGAGGAAATCCGAAATAACCATTCGATAGAACGTAAGGTAATGAACATCTCAGCCAAGTTTGGTCCTGAAATATGCAGTTTGAAGAAAGTTATTAGCCTCGCTGTCACGAAATGTAGTTTGTGGTCTTCTTTGACTTAGAATAATTTCCCTGTTTTTCGGCCAAATTGGCTATGCGACACTCTGTAAGAGTGAATATAGATTAACAAGTAAGACAGATAGAGGAAATCCGAAATAACCATTCGATAGAACGTATGGTAATGAACATCTCAGCCAAGTTTGGTCCTGAAATATGCAGTTTGAAGAAAGTTATTAGCCTCGCTGTCACGACATGTAGTTTGTTCTCTTCTTTGACTTAGAAAACTTTCTGTGATTTTTGGCCAAATTGGCTATGCGACTCTCTGTAAGAGTGAAAAACGATTAAAAAGTAAGACAGATAGAGGAAATCCGAAATAACCATTCGATAGAACGTAAGGTAATGAACATCTCAGCCAAGTTTGGTCCTGAAATATGCAGTTTGAAGAAAGTTATTAGCCTCGCTGTCACGAAATGTAGTTTGTGGTCTTCTTTGACTTAGAATAATTTCCCTGTTTTTCGGCCAAATTGGCTATGCGACACTCTGTAAGAGTGAATATGGATTAAAAAGTAAGACAGATAGAGGAACTCCGAAATAACCATTCGATAGAACGTATGGTAATGAACATCTCAGCCAAGTTTGGTCCTGAAATATGCGGTTTGAAGAAAGTTATTAGCCTCGCTGTCACGACATGTAGTTTGTGGTCTTCTTTGACTTAGAAAACTTTCTGTGATTTTTGGCCAAATTGGCTATGCGACTCTCTGTAAGAGTGAAAAACGATTAAAAAGTAAGACAGATAGAGGAAATCCGAAATAACCATTCGATAGAACGTAAGGTAATGAACATCTCAGCCAAGTTTGGTCCTGAAATATGCAGTTTGAAGAAAGTTATTAGCCTCGCTGTCACGACATGTAGTTTGTTCTCTTCTTTGACTTTGAATAATTTCCGTGTTTTTCGGCCAAATTGGCTATGCGACTCTCTGTAAGAGTGAATATAGATTAACAAGTAAGACAGATAGAGGAAATCCGAAATAACCATTCGATAGAACGTATGGTAATGAACATCTCAGCCAAGTTTGGTCCTGAAATATGCAGTTTGAAGAAAGTTATTAGCCTCGCTGTCACGACATGTAGTTTGTTCTCTTCTTTGACTTAGAAAACTTTCTGTGATTTTTGGCCAAATTGGCTATGCGACTCTCTGTAAGAGTGAAAAACGATTAAAAAGTAAGACAGATAGAGGAAATCCGAAATAACCATTCGATAGAACGTAAGGTAATGAACATCTCAGCCAAGTTTGGTCCTGAAATATGCAGTTTGAAGAAAGTTATTAGCCTCGCTGTCACGAAATGTAGTTTGTGGTCTTCTTTGACTTAGAATAATTTCCCTGTTTTTCGGCCAAATTGGCTATGCGACACTCTGTAAGAGTGAATATGGATTAAAAAGTAAGACAGATAGAGGAACTCCGAAATAACCATTCGATAGAACGTATGGTAATGAACATCTCAGCCAAGTTTGGTCCTGAAATATGCGGTTTGAAGAAAGTTATTAGCCTCGCTGTCACGACATGTAGTTTGTGGTCTTCTTTGACTTAGAAAACTTTCTGTGATTTTTGGCCAAATTGGCTATGCGACTCTCTGTAAGAGTGAAAAACGATTAAAAAGTAAGACAGATAGAGGAAATCCGAAATAACCATTCGATAGAACGTAAGGTAATGAACATCTCAGCCAAGTTTGGTCCTGAAATATGCAGTTTGAAGAAAGTTATTAGCCTCGCTGTCACGACATGTAGTTTGTTCTCTTCTTTGACTTTGAATAATTTCCGTGTTTTTCGGCCAAATTGGCTATGCGACTCTCTGTAAGAGTGAATATAGATTAACAAGTAAGACAGATAGAGGAAATCCGAAATAACCATTCGATAGAACGTATGGTAATGAACATCTCAGCCAAGTTTGGTCCTGAAATATGCAGTTTGAAGAAAGTTATTAGCCTCGCTGTCACGACATGTAGTTTGTTCTCTTCTTTGACTTAGAAAACTTTCTGTGATTTTTGGCCAAATTGGCTATGCGACTCTCTGTAAGAGTGAAAAACGATTAAAAAGTAAGACAGATAGAGGAAATCCGAAATAACCATTCGATAGAACGTAAGGTAATGCACATCTCAGCCAAGTTTGGTCCTGAAATATGCAGTTTGAAGAAAGTTATTAGCCTCGCTGTCACGAAATGTAGTTTGTGGTCTTCTTTGACTTAGAATAATTTCCCTGTTTTTCGGCCAAATTGGCTATGCGACACTCTGTAAGAGTGAATATAGATTAACAAGTAAGACAGATAGAGGAAATCCGAAATAACCATTCGATAGAACGTATGGTAATGAACATCTCAGCCAAGTTTGGTCCTGAAATATGCAGTTTGAAGAAAGTTATTAGCCTCGCTGTCACGACATGTAGTTTGTGGTCTTCTTTGACTTAGAAAACTTTCTGTGATTTTTGGCCAAATTGGCTATGCGACTCTCTGTAAGAGTGAAAAACGATTAAAAAGTAAGACAGATAGAGGAAATCCGAAATAACCATTCGATAGAACGTAAGGTAATGAACATCTCAGCCAAGTTTGGTCCTGAAATATGCAGTTTGAAGAAAGTTATTAGCCTCGCTGTCACGAAATGTAGTTTGTGGTCTTCTTTGACTTAGAATAATTTCCCTGTTTTTCGGCCAAATTGGCTATGCGACACTCTGTAAGAGTGAATATAGATTAAAAAGTAAGACAGATAGAGGAACTCCGAAATAACCATTCGATAGAACGTATGGTAATGAACATCTCAGCCAAGTTTGGTCCTGAAATATGCAGTTTGAAGAAAGTTATTAGCCTCGCTGTCACGAAATGTAGTTTGTGGTCTTCTTTGACTTAGAATAATTTCCCTGTTTTTCGGCCAAATTGGCTATGCGACACTCTGTAAGAGTGAATATAGATTAACAAGTAAGACAGATAGAGGACATCCGAAATAACCATTCGATAGAACGTATGGTAATGAACATCTCAGCCAAGTTTGGTCCTGAAATATGCAGTTTGAAGAAAGTTATTAGCCTCGCTGTCACGACATGTAGTTTGTGGTCTTCTTTGACTTAGAAAACTTTCTGTGATTTTTGGCCAAATTGGCTATGCGACTCTCTGTAAGAGTGAAAAACGATTAAAAAGTAAGACAGATAGAGGAAATCCGAAATAACCATTCGATAGAACGTAAGGTAATGAACATCTCAGCCAAGTTTGGTCCTGAAATATGCAGTTTGAAGAAAGTTATTAGCCTCGCTGTCACGAAATGTAGTTTGTGGTCTTCTTTGACTTAGAATAATTTCCCTGTTTTTCGGCCAAATTGGCTATGCGACACTCTGTAAGAGTGAATATAGATTAAAAAGTAAGACAGATAGAGGAAATCCGAAATAACCATTCGATAGAACGTATGGTAATGAACATCTCAGCCAAGTTTGGTCATGAAATATGCAGTTTGAAGAAAGTTATTAGCCTCGCTGTCACGACATGTAGTTTGTGGTCTTCTTTGACTTAGAATAATTTCCGTGTTTTTCGGCCAAATTGGCTATGCGACTCCCTGTAAGAGTGAATATAGATTAAAAAGTTAGACAGATAGAGGAACTCCGAAATAACCATTCGATAGAACGTATGGTAATGAACATCTCAGCAAAGTTTGGTCCTGAAATATGCAGTTTGAAGAAAGTTATTAGCCTCGCTGTCACGACATGTAGTTTGTGGTCTTCTTTGACTTAGAAAACTTTCTGTGATTTTTGGCCAAATTGGCTATGCGACTCTCTGTAAGAGTGAAAAACGATTAAAAAGTAAGACAGATAGAGGAACTCCGAAATAACCATTCGATAGAACGTATGGTAATGAACATCTCAGCAAAGTTTGGTCCTGAAATATGCAGTTTGAAGAAAGTTATTAGCCTCGCTGTCACGACATGTAGTTTGTTCTCTTCTTTGACTTAGAATAATTTGCGTGTTTTTCGGCCAAATTGGCTATGCGACTCCCTGTAAGAGTGAATATAGATTAAAAAGTTAGACAGATAGAGGAACTCCGAAATAACCATTCGATAGAACGTATGGTAATGAACATCTCAGCAAAGTTTGGTCCTGAAATATGCAGTTTGAAGAAAGTTATTAGCCTCGCTGTCACGACATGTAGTTTGTTCTCTTCTTTGACATAGAATAATTTCCGTGTTTTTCGGCCAAATTGGCTATGCGACTCCCTGTAAGAGTGAATATAGATTAAAAAGTTAGACAGATAGAGGAACTCCGAAATAACCATTCGATAGAACGTATGATAATGAACATCTCAGCCAAGTTTGGTCCTGAAATATGCAGTTTGAAGAAAGTTATTAGCCTCGCTGTCACGACATGTAGTTTGTGGTCCTCTTTGACTTAGAATAATTTCCGTGTTTTTCGGCCAAATTGGCTATGCGACTCCCTGTAAGAGTGAATATAGATTAAAAAGTTAGACAGATAGAGGAACTCCGAAATAACCATTCGATAGAACGTATGGTAATGAACATCTCAGCAAAGTTTGGTCCTGAAATATGCAGTTTGAAGAAAGTTATTAGCCTCGCTGTCACGACATGTAGTTTGTGGTCCTCTTTGACTTAGAATAATTTCCGTGTTTTTCTGCCAAATTGGCTATGCGTCTGTCTGTAAGAGTGAATATAGATTAAAAGGTAAGACAGATAGATGAAATCCGAAATAACCATTCGATAGAACGTATGGTAATGAACATCTCAGTAAAGTTTGGTCCTGAAATATGCAGTTTGAAGAAAGTTATTAGCCTCGCTGTCACGACATGTAGTTTGTTCACTTCTTTGACATAGAATAATTTCCGTGTTTTTCGGCCAAATTGGCTATGCGACTCCCTGTAAGAGTGAATATAGATTAAAAAGTTAGACAGATAGAGGAACTCCGAAATAACCATTCGATAGAACGTATGGTAATGAACATCTCAGCCAAGTTTGGTCCTGAAATATGCAGTTTGAAGAAAGTTATTAGCCTCGCTGTCACGACATGTAGTTTGTGGTCTTCTTTGACTTAGAATAATTTCCGTGTTTTTCTGTCAAATTGGCTATGCGACTGTCTGTAAGAGTGAATATAGATTAAAAGGTAAGACAGATAGATGAAATCCGAAATAACCATTCGATAGAACACAAGGTAATGAACATCTCAGCCAAGTTTGGTCCTGAAATATGCAGTTTGAAGAAAGTTATTAGCCTCGCTGTCACGACATGTAGTTTGTGGTCTTCTTTGACTTAGAATAATTTCCGTGTTTTTCGGCCAAATTGGCTATGCGACTGTCTGTAAGAGTGAATATAGATTAACAAGTAAGACAGATAGAGGGAATCCGAAATAACCATTCGATAGAACGTATGGTAATGAACATCTCAGCCAAGTTTGGTCCTGAAATATGCAGTTTGAAGAAAGTTATTAGCCTCGCTGTCACGACATGTAGTTTGTCCTCTTCTTTGACTTAGAATAATTTCCGTGTTTTTCGGCCAAATTGGCTATGCGACTCTCTGTAAGAGTGAATATAGATTTACAAGTAAGACAGATAGAGGAAATCCGAAATAACCATTCGATAGAACGTATGGTAATGAACATCTCAGCCAAGTTTGGTCCTGAAATATGCAGTTTGAAGAAAGTTATTAGCCTCGCTGTCACGACATGTAGTTTGTTCTCTTCTTTGACTTAGAATAATTTCCGTGTTTTTCGGCCAAATTGGCTATGCGACTCTCTGTAAGAGTGAATATAGATTAACAAGTAAGACAGATAGAGGAAATCTGAAATAACCATTCGATAGAACGTATGGTAATGAACATCTCAGCCAAGTTTGGTCCTGAAATATGCAGTTTGAAGAAAGTTATTAGCCTCGCTGTCACGACATGTAGTTTGTTCTCTTCTTTGACATAGAATAATGTCCGTGTTTTTCGGCCAAATTGGCTATGCGACTGTCTGTAAGAGTGAATATAGATTAAAAGGTAAGACAGATAGAGGAACTCCGAAATAACCATTCGATAGAACGTATGGTAATGAACATCTCAGCAAAGTTTGGTCCTGAAATATGCAGTTTGAAGAAAGTTATTAGCCTCGCTGTCACGACATGTGGTTTGTTCTCTTCTTTGACATAGAATAATGTCCGTGTTTTTCGGCCAAATTGGCTATGCGACACTCTGTAAGAGTGAATATAGATTAAAAGGTAAGACAGATAGAGGAACTCCGAAATAACCATTCGATAGAACGTATGGTAATGAACATCTCAGCAAAGTTTGGTCCTGAAATATGCAGTTTGAAGAAAGTTATTAGCCTCGCTGTCACGACATGTAGTTTGTTCTCTTCTTTGACATAGAATAATTTCCGTGTTTTTCGGCCAAATTGGCTATGCGACTCTCTGTAAGAGTGAATATAGATTAAAAGGTAAGACAGATAGATGAAATCCGAAATAACCATTCGATAGAACACAAGGTAATGAACATCTCAGCCAAGTTTGGTCCTGAAATATGCAGTTTGAAGAAAGTTATTAGCCTCGCTGTCACGACATGTGGTTTGTTCTCTTCTTTGACATAGAATAATGTCCGTGTTTTTCGGCCAAATTGGCTATGCGACTCTCTGTAAGAGTGAATATAGATTAACAAGTAAGACAGATAGAGGAAATCTGAAATAACCATTCGATAGAACGTATGGTAATGAACATCTCAGCCAAGTTTGGTCCTGAAATATGCAGTTTGAAGAAAGTTATTAGCCTCGCTGTCACGACATGTAGTTTGTTCTCTTCTTTGACTTAGAATAATTTCCCTGTTTTTCGGTCAAATTGGCTATGCGACACTCTGTAAAATTGAATATAGATTAAAAAGTAAGACAGATAGAGGAAATCCGAAATAACCATTCGATAGAACGTATGGTAATGAACATCTCAGCCAAGTTTGGTCCTGAAATATGCAGTTTGAAGAAAGTTATTAGCCTCGCTGTCACGACATGTAGTTTGTGGTCTTCTTTGACTTAGAATAATTTCCGTGTTTTTCGGCCAAATTGGCTATGCGACTCCCTGTAAGAGTGAATATAGATTAAACAGTTAGACAGATAGAGGAACTCCGAAATAACCATTCGATAGAACGTATGGTAATGAACATCTCAGCAAAGTTTGGTCCTGAAATATGCAGTTTGAAGAAAGTTATTAGCCTCGCTGTCACGACATGTAGTTTGTTCTCTTCTTTGACATAGAATAATTTCCGTGTTTTTCGGCCAAATTGGCTATGCGACTGTCTGTAAGAGTGAATATAGATTAAAAGGTAAGACAGATAGATGAAATCCGAAATAACCATTCGATAGAACACAAGGTAATGAACATCTCAGCCAAGTTTGGTCCTGAAATATGCAGTTTGAAGAAAGTTATTAGCCTCGCTGTCACGACATGTAGTTTGTTCTCTTCTTTGAATTAGAATAATTTCCGTGTTTTTCGGCCAAATTGGCTATGCGACTCCCTGTAAGAGTGAATATAGATTAAACAGTTAGACAGATAGAGGAACTCCGAAATAACCATTCGATAGAACGTATGGTAATGAACATCTCAGCAAAGTTTGGTCCTGAAATATGCAGTTTGAAGGAAGTTATTAGCCTCACTGTCACGACATGTAGTTTGTTCTCTTCTTTGACATAGAATAATTTCCCTGTTTTTCGGCCAAATTGGCTATGCGACTGTCTGTAAGAGTGAATATAGATTAAAAGGTAAGACAGATAGATGAAATCCGAAATAACCATTCGATAGAACACAAGGTAATGAACATCTCAGCCAAGTTTGGTCCTGAAATATGCAGTTTGAAGAAAGTTATTAGCCTCGCTGTCACGACATGTAGTTTGTGGTCTTCTTTGACTTAAAATAATTTCCGTGTTTTTCGGCCAAATTGGCTATGCGACTGTCTGTAAGAGTGAATATAGATTAAAAGGTAAGACAGATAGATGAAATCCGAAATAACCATTCGATAGAACACAAGGTAATGAACATCTGAGCCAAGTTTGGTCCTGAAATATGCAGTTTGAAGAAAGTTATTAGCCTCGCTGTCACGACATGTAGTTTGTGGTCTTCTTTGACTTAGAATAATTTCCGTGTTTTTCGGCCAAATTGGCTATGCGACTCCCTGTAAGAGTGAATATAGATTAAACAGTTAGACAGATAGAGGAACTCCGAAATAACCATTCGATAGAACGTATGGTAATGAACATCTCAGCAAAGTTTGGTCCTGAAATATGCAGTTTGAAGAAAGTTATTAGCCTCGCTGTCACGACATGTAGTTTGTTCTCTTCTTTGACATAGAATAATTTCCGTGTTTTTCGGCCAAATTGGCTATGCGACTGTCTGTAAGAGTGAATATAGATTAAAAGGTAAGACAGATAGATGAAATCCGAAATAACCATTCGATAGAACACAAGGTAATGAACATCTCAGCCAAGTTTGGTCCTGAAATATGCAGTTTGAAGAAAGTTATTAGCCTCGCTGTCACGACATGTAGTTTGTTCTCTTCTTTGACTTAGAATAATTTCCGTGTTTTTCGGCCAAATTGGCTATGCGACTCTCTGTAAGAGTGAATATAGATTAACAAGTAAGACAGATAGAGGAAATCTGAAATAACCATTCGATAGAACGTATGGTAATGAACATCTCAGCCAAGTTTGGTCCTGAAATATGCAGTTTGAAGAAAGTTATTAGCCTCGCTGTCACGACATGTAGTTTGTTCTCTTCTTTGACTTAGAATAATTTCCGTGTTTTTCGGCCAAATTGGCTATGCGACTCTCTGTAAGAGTGAATATAGATTAACAAGTAAGACAGATAGAGGAAATCCGAAATAACCATTCGATAGAACGTATGGTAATGAACATCTCAGCCAAGTTTGGTCCTGAAATATGCAGTTTGAAGAAAGTTATTAGCCTCGCTGTCACGACATGTAGTTTGTTCTCTTCTTTGAATTAGAATAATTTCCGTGTTTTTCGGCCAAATTGGCTATGCGACTCCCTGTAAGAGTGAATATAGATTAAACAGTTAGACAGATAGAGGAACTCCGAAATAACCATTCGATAGAACGTATGGTAATGAACATCTCAGCAAAGTTTGGTCCTGAAATATGCAGTTTGAAGGAAGTTATTAGCCTCACTGTCACGACATGTAGTTTGTTCTCTTCTTTGACATAGAATAATTTCCGTGTTTTTCGGCCAAATTGGCTATGCGACTGTCTGTAAGAGTGAATATAGATTAAAAGGTAAGACAGATAGATGAAATCCGAAATAACCATTCGATAGAACACAAGGTAATGAACATCTCAGCCAAGTTTGGTCCTGAAATATGCAGTTTGAAGAAAGTTATTAGCCTCGCTGTCACGACATGTAGTTTGTTCTCTTCTTTGACTTAGAATAATTTCCGTGTCTTTCGGCCAAATTGGATATGCGACACTCTGTAAGATTGAATATAGATTAAAAAGTAAGACAGATAGAGGAAATCCGAAATAACCATTCGATAGAACGTATGGTAATGAACACCTCAGGAAAGTGTGGTCCTGAAATATGCAGTTTGAAGAAAGTTATTAGCCTCGCTGTCACGACATGTAGTTTGTTCTCTTCTTTGACTTAGAATAATTTCCGTGTTTTTCGGCCAAATTGGCTATGCGACTGTCTGTAAGAGTGAATATAGATTAAAAGGTAAGACAGATAGATGAAATCCGAAATAACCATTCGATAGAACACAAGGTAATGAACATCTCAGCCAAGTTTGGTCCTGAAATATACAGTTTGAAGAAAGTTATTAGCCTCGCTGTCACGACATGTAGTTTGTGGTCCTCTTTGACTTAGAATAATTTCCGTGTTTTTCGGCCAAATTGGCTATGCGACACTCTGTAAGATTGAATATAGATTAAAAAGTAAGACAGATAGAGGAAATCCGAAATAACCATTCGATAGAACGTATGGTAATGAACACCTCAGCCAAGTGTGGTCCTGAAATATGCAGTTTGAAGAAAGTTATTAGCCTCGCTGTCACGACATGTAGTTTGTTCTCTTCTTTGACTTAGAATAATTTCCGTGTTTTTCGGCCAAATTGGCTATGCGACTGTCTGTAAGAGTGAATATAGATTAAAAGGTAAGACAGATAGAGGAAATCCGAAATAACCAGTCGATAGAACACAAGGTAATGAACATCTCAGCCAAGTTTGGTCCTGAAATATGCAGTTTGAAGAAAGTTATTAGCCTCGCTGTCACGACATGTAGTTTGTTCTCTTCTTTGACTTTGAATAATTTCCGTGTTTTTCGGCCAAATTGGCTATGCGACTCTCTGTAAGAGTGAATATAGATTAACAAGTAAGACAGATAGAGGAAATCCGAAATAACCATTCGATAGAACGTATGGTAATGAACATCTCAGCCAAGTTTGGTCCTGAAATATGCAGTTTGAAGAAAGTTATTAGCCTCGCTGTCACGACATGTAGTTTGTGGTCCTCTTTGACTTAGAATAATTTCCGTGTTTTTCGGCCAAATTGGCTATGCGACTGTCTGTAAGAGTGAATATAGATTAAAAGGTAAGACAGATAGATGAAATCCGAAATAACCATTCGATAGAACGTATGGTAATGAACACCTCAGCCAAGTGTGGTCCTGAAATATGCAGTTTGAAGAAAGTTATTAGCCTCGCTGTCACGACATGTAGTTTGTTCTCTTCTTTGACTTAGAATAATTTCCGTGTTTTTCGGCCAAATTGGCTATGCGACTGTCTGTAAGAGTGAATATAGATTAAAAGGTAAGACAGATAGATGAAATCCGAAATAACCATTCGATAGAACACAAGGTAATGAACATCTCAGCCAAGTTTGGTCCTGAAATATGCAGTTTGAAGAAAGTTATTAGCCTCGCTGTCACGACATGTAGTTTGTGGTCCTCTTTGACTTAGAATAATTTCCGTGTTTTTCGGCCAAATTGGCTATGCGACACTCTGTAAGATTGAATATAGATTAAAAAGTAAGACAGATAGAGGTAATCCGAAATAACCATTCGATAGAACGTATGGTAATGAACACCTCAGCCAAGTGTGGTCCTGAAATATGCAGTTTGAAGAAAGTTATTAGCCTCGCTGTCACGACATGTAGTTTGTTCTCTTCTTTGACTTAGAATAATTTCCGTGTTTTTCGGCCAAATTGGCTATGCGACTGTCTGTAAGAGTGAATATAGATTAAAAGGTAAGACAGATAGATGAAATCCGAAATAACCATTCGATAGAACACACGGTAATGAACATCTCAGCCAAGTTTGGTCCTGAAATATGCAGTTTGAAGAAAGTTATTAGCCTCGCTGTCACGACATGTAGTTTGTGGTCCTCTTTGACTTAGAATAATTTCCGTGTTTTTCGGCCAAATTGGCTATGCGACACTCTGTAAGATTGAATATAGATTAAAAAGTAAGACAGATAGAGGAAATCCGAAATAACCATTCGATAGAACGTATGGTAATGAACACCTCAGCCAAGTGTGGTCCTGAAATATGCAGTTTGAAGAAAATTATTAGCCTCGCTGTCACGACATGTAGTTTGTTCTCTTCTTTGACTTAGAATAATTTCCGTGTTTTTCGGCCAAATTGGCTATGCGACTGTCTGTAAGAGTGAATATAGATTCAAAGGTAAGACAGATAGAGGAAATCCGAAATAACCATTCGATAGAACACAAGGTAATGAACATCTCAGCCAAGTTTGGTCCTGAAATATGCAGTTTGAAGAAAGTTATTAGCCTCGCTGTCACGACATGTAGTTTGTTCTCTTCTTTGACTTTGAATAATTTCCGTGTTTTTCGGCCAAATTGGCTATGCGACTCTCTGTAAGAGTGAATATAGATTAACAAGTAAGACAGATAGAGGAAATCCGAAATAACCATTCGATAGAACGTATGGTAATGAACATCTCAGCCAAGTTTGGTCCTGAAATATGCAGTTTGAAGAAAGTTATTAGCCTCGCTGTCACGACATGTAGTTTGTGGTCCTCTTTGACTTAGAATAATTTCCGTGTTTTTCAGCCAAATTGGCTATGCGACTCTCTGTAAGAGTGAATATAGATTAACAAGTAAGACAGATAAAGGAAATCCGAAATAACCATTCGATAGAACGTATGGTAATGAACATCTCAGCCAAGTTTGGTCCTGAAATATGCAGTTTGAAGAAAGTTATTAGCCTCGCTGTCACGACATGTAGTTTGTGGTCCTCTTTGACTTAGAATAATTTCCGTGTTTTTCGGCCAAATTGGCTATGCGACACTCTGTAAGATTGAATATAGATTAAAAAGTAAGACAGATAGAGGAAATCCGAAATAACCATTCGATAGAACGTATGGTAATGAACACCTCAGCCAAGTGTGGTCCTGAAATATGCAGTTTGAAGAAAGTTATTAGCCTCGCTGTCACGACATGTAGTTTGTTCTCTTCTTTGACTTAGAATAATTTCCGTGTTTTTCGGCCAAATTGGCTATGCGACTGTCTGTAAGAGTGAATATAGATTAAAAGGTAAGACAGATAGATGAAATCCGAAATAACCATTCGATAGAACACAAGGTAATGAACATCTCAGCCAAGTTTGGTCCTGAAATATACAGTTTGAAGAAAGTTATTAGCCTCGCTGTCACGACATGTAGTTTGTGGTCCTCTTTGACTTAGAATAATTTCCGTGTTTTTCGGCCAAATTGGCTATGCGACACTCTGTAAGATTGAATATAGATTAAAAGGTAAGACAGATAGATGAAATCCGAAATAACCATTCGATAGAACACAAGGTAATGAACATCTCAGCCAAGTTTGGTCCTGAAATATGCAGTTTGAAGAAAGTTATTAGCCTCGCTGTCACGACATGTAGTTTGTGGTCCTCTTTGACTTAGAATAATTTCCGTGTTTTTCGGCCAAATTGGCTATGCGACACTCTGTAAGATTGAATATAGATTAAAAAGTAAGACAGATAGAGGAAATCCGAAATAACCATTCGATAGAACGTATGGTAATGAACACCTCAGCCAAGTGTGGTCCTGAAATATGCAGTTTGAAGAAAGTTATTAGCCTCGCTGTCACGACATGTAGTTTGTTCTCTTCTTTGACTTAGAATAATTTCCGTGTTTTTCGGCCAAATTGGCTATGCGACTGTCTGTAAGAGTGAATATAGATTAAAAGGTAAGACAGATAGATGAAATCCGAAATAACCATTCGATAGAACACAAGGTAATGAACATCTCAGCCAAGTTTGGTCCTGAAATATGCAGTTTGAAGAAAGTTATTAGCCTCGCTGTCACGACATGTAGTTTGTGGTCCTCTTTGACTTATAATAATTTCCGTGTTTTTCGGCCAAATTGGCTATGCGACACTCTGTAAGATTGAATATAGATTAAAAAGTAAGACAGATAGAGGAAATCCGAAATAACCATTCGATAGAACGTATGGTAATGAACACCTCAATCAAGTGTGGTCCTGAAATATGCAGTTTGAAGAAAGTTATTAGCCTCGCTGTCACGACATGTAGTTTGTGGTCCTCTTTGACTTAGAATAATTTCCGTGTTTTTCGGCCAAATTGGCTATGCGACACTCTGTAAGATTGAATATAGATTAAAAAGTAAGACAGATAGAGGAAATCCGAAATAACCATTCGATAGAACGTATGGTAATGAACATCTCAGCCAAGTTTGGTCCTGAAATATGCAGTTTGAAGAAAGTTATTAGCCTCGCTGTCACGACATGTAGTTTGTTCTCTTCTTTGACTTAGAATAATTTCCGTGTTTTTCGGCCAAATTGGCTATGCGACTGTCTGTAAGAGTGAATATAGATTAAAAGGTAAGACAGATAGAGGAAATCCGAAATAACCATTCGATAGAACACAAGGTAATGAACATCTCAGCCAAGTTTGGTCCTGAAATATGCAGTTTGAAGAAAGTTATTAGCCTCGCTGTCACGACATGTAGTTTGTTCTCTTCTTTGACTTTGAATAATTTCCGTGTTTTTCGGCCAAATTGGCTATGCGACTCTCTGTAAGAGTGAATATAGATTAACAAGTAAGACAGATAGAGGAAATCCGAAATAACCATTCGATAGAACGTATGGTAATGAACATCTCAGCCAAGTTTGGTCCTGAAATATGCAGTTTGAAGAAAGTTATTAGCCTCGCTGTCACGACATGTAGTTTGTGGTCCTCTTTGACTTAGAATAATTTCCGTGTTTTTCGGCCAAATTGGCTATGCGACTCTCTGTAAGAGTGAATATAGATTAACAAGTAAGACAGATAAAGGAAATCCGAAATAACATTCGATAGAACGTATGGTAATGAACATCTCAGCCAAGTTTGGTCCTGAAATATGCAGTTTGAAGAAAGTTATTAGCCTCGCTGTCACGACATGTAGTTTGTGGTCCTCTTTGACTTAGAATAATTTCCCTGTTTTTCGGCCAAATTGGCCATGCGACACTCTGTAAGATTGAATATAGATTAACAAGTAAGACAGATAGAGGAAATCCGAAATAACCATTCGATAGAACGTATGGTAATGAACATCTCAGCCAAGTTTGGTCCTGAAATATGCAGTTTGAAGAAAGTTATTAGCCTCGCTGTCACGACATGTAGTTTGTTCTCTTCTTTGACTTAGAATAATTTCCGTGTTTTTCGGCCAAATTGGCTATGCGACTGTCTGTAAGAGTGAATATAGATTAAAAGGTAAGACAGATAGAGGAAATCCGAAATAACCATTCGATAGAACACAAGGTAATGAACATCTCAGCCAAGTTTGGTCCTGAAATATGCAGTTTGAAGAAAGTTATTAGCCTCGCTGTCACGACATGTAGTTTGTTCTCTTCTTTGACTTAGAATAATTTCCGTGTTTTTCGGCCAAATTGGCTATGCGACTGTCTGTAAGAGTGAATATAGATTAAAAGGTAAGACAGATAGAGGAAATCCGAAATAACCATTCGATAGAACACAAGGTAATGAACATCTCAGCCAAGTTTGGTCCTGAAATATGCAGTTTGAAGAAAGTTATTAGCCTCGCTGTCACGACATGTAGTTTGTTCTCTTCTTTGACTTAGAATAATTTCCGTGTTTTTCGGCCAAATTGGCTATGCGACTGTCTGTAAGAGTGAATATAGATTAACAAGTAAGACAGATAGAGGAAATCCGAAATAACCATTCGATAGAACACAAGGTAATGAACATCTCAGCCAAGTTTGGTCCTGAAATATGCAGTTTGAAGAAAGTTATTAGCCTCGCTGTCACGACATGTAGTTTGTGGTCTTCTTTGACTTAGAATAATTTCCGTGTTTTTCTGTCAAATTGGCTATGCGACTGTCTGTAAGAGTGAATATAGATTAAAAGGTAAGACAGATAGATGAAATCCGAAATAACCATTCGATAGAACACAAGGTAATGAACATCTCAGCCAAGTTTGGTCCTGAAATATGCAGTTTGAAGAAAGTTATTAGCCTCGCTGTCACGACATGTAGTTTGTGGTCTTCTTTGACTTAGAATAATTTCCGTGTTTTTCGGCCAAATTGGCTATGCGACTGTCTGTAAGAGTGAATATAGATTAACAAGTAAGACAGATAGAGGGAATCCGAAATAACCATTCGATAGAACGTATGGTAATGAACATCTCAGCCAAGTTTGGTCCTGAAATATGCAGTTTGAAGAAAGTTATTAGCCTCGCTGTCACGACATGTAGTTTGTCCTCTTCTTTGACTTAGAATAATTTCCGTGTTTTTCGGCCAAATTGGCTATGCGACTCTCTGTAAGAGTGAATATAGATTAAAAGGTAAGACAGATAGATGAAATCCGAAATAACCATTCGATAGAACACAAGGTAATGAACATCTCAGCCAAGTTTGGTCCTGAAATATGCAGTTTGAAGAAAGTTATTAGCCTCGCTGTCACGACATGTAGTTTGTGGTCCTCTTTGACTTAGAATAATTTCCGTGTTTTTCGGCCAAATTGGCTATGCGACACTCTGTAAGATTGAATATAGATTAAAAAGTAAGACAGATAAAGGAAATCCGAAATAACATTCGATAGAACACAAGGTAATGAACATCTCAGCCAAGTTTGGTCCTGAAATATGCAGTTTGAAGAAAGTTATTAGCCTCGCTGTCACGACATGTAGTTTGTTCTCTTCTTTGACTTTGAATAATTTCCGTGTTTTTCGGCCAAATTGGCTATGCGACTCTCTGTAAGAGTGAATATAGATTAACAAGTAAGACAGATAGAGGAAATCCGAAATAACCATTCGATAGAACACAAGGTAATGAACATCTCAGCCAAGTTTGGTCCTGAAATATGCAGTTTGAAGAAAGTTATTAGCCTCGCTGTCACGACATGTAGTTTGTTCTCTTCTTTGACTTTGAATAATTTCCGTGTTTTTCGGCCAAATTGGCTATGCGACTCTCTGTAAGAGTGAATATAGATTAACAAGTAAGACAGATAGAGGAAATCCGAAATAACCATTCGATAGAACGTATGGTAATGAACATCTCAGCCAAGTTTGGTCCTGAAATATGCAGTTTGAAGAAAGTTATTAGCCTCGCTGTCCCGACATGTAGTTTGTGGTCCTCTTTGACTTAGAATAATTTCCGTGTTTTTCGGCCAAATTGGCTATGCGACTGTCTGTAAGATTGAATATAGATTAAAAGGTAAGACAGATAGAGGAAATCCGAAATAACCATTCGATAGAACACAAGGTAATGAACATCTCAGCCAAGTTTGGTCCTGAAATATGCAGTTTGAAGAAAGTTATTAGCCTCGCTGTCACGACATGTAGTTTGTGGTCCTCTTTGACTTAGAATAATTTCCGTGTTTTTCGGCCAAATTGGCTATGCGACACTCTGTAAGATTGAATATAGATTAAAAAGTAAGACAGATAGAGGAAATCCGAAATAACCATTCGATAGAACGTATGGTAATGAACACCTCAGCCAAGTGTGGTCCTGAAATATGCAGTTTGAAGAAAGTTATTAGCCTCGCTGTCACGACATGTAGTTTGTTCTCTTCTTTGACTTAGAATAATTTCCGTGTTTTTCGGCCAAATTGGCTATGCGACTGTCTGTAAGAGTGAATATAGATTAAAAGGTAAGACAGATAGATGAAATCCGAAATAACCATTCGATAGAACACAAGGTAATGAACATCTCAGCCAAGTTTGGTCCTGAAATATGCAGTTTGAAGAAAGTTATTAGCCTCGCTGTCACGACATGTAGTTTGTGGTCCTCTTTGACTTAGAATAATTTCCGTGTTTTTCGGCCAAATTGGCTATGCGACACTCTGTAAGATTGAATATAGATTAAAAAGTAAGACAGATAGAGGAAATCCGAAATACCTATTCGATAGAACGTATGGTAATGAACATCTCAGCCAAGTTTGGTCCTGAAATATGCAGTTTGAAGAAAGTTATTAGCCTCGCTGTCACGACATGTAGTTTGTGGTCCTCTTTGACTTAGAATAATTTCCGTGTTTTTCGGCCAAATTGGCTATGCGACTCTCTGTAAGAGTGAATATAGATTAACAAGTAAGACAGATAGAGGAAATCCGAAATAACCATTCGATAGAACGTATGGTAATGAACATCTCAGCCAAGTTTGGTCCTGAAATATGCAGTTTGAAGAAATTTATTAGCCTCGCTGTCACGACATGTAGTTTGTTCTCTTCTTTGACTTAGAATAATTTCCGTGTTTTTCGGCCAAATTGGCTATGCGACTCTCTGTAAGAGTGAATATAGATTAACAAGTAAGACAGATAAAGGAAATCCGAAATAACCATTCGATAGAACGTATGGTAATGAACATCTCAGCCAAGTTTGGTCCTGAAATATGCAGTTTGAAGAAAGTTATTAGCCTCGCTGTCACGACATGTAGTTTGTGGTCCTCTTTGACTTAGAATAATTTCCGTGTTTTTCGGCCAAATTGGCTATGCGACACTCTGTAAGATTGAATATAGATTAAAAAGTAAGACAGATAGAGGAAATCCGAAATAACCATTCGATAGAACGTATGGTAATGAACATCTCAGCCAAGTTTGGTCCTGAAATATGCAGTTTGAAGAAAGTTATTAGCCTCGCTGTCACGACATGTAGTTTGTTCTCTTCTTTGACTTAGAATAATTTCCGTGTTTTTCGGCCAAATTGGCTATGCGACTGTCTGTAAGAGTGAATATAGATTAACAAGTAAGACAGATAGAGGAAATCCGAAATAACCATTCGATAGAACGTATGGTAATGAACACCTCAGCCAAGTGTGGTCCTGAAATATGCAGTTTGAAGAAAGTTATTAGCCTCGCTGTCACGACATGTAGTTTGTTCTCTTCTTTGACTTAGAATAATTTCCGTGTTTTTCGGCCAAATTGGCTATGCGACTGTCTGTAAGAGTGAATATAGATTAAAAGGTAAGACAGATAGAGGAAATCCGAAATAACCATTCGATAGAACACAAGGTAATGAACATCTCAGCCAAGTTTGGTCCTGAAATATGCAGTTTGAAGAAAGTTATTAGCCTCGCTGTCACGACATGTAGTTTGTTCTCTTCTTTGACTTAGAATAATTTCCGTGTTTTTCGGCCAAATTGGCTATGCGACTGTCTGTAAGAGTGAATATAGATTAAAAGGTAAGACAGATAGAGGAAATCCGAAATAACCATTCGATAGAACACAAGGTAATGAACATCTCAGCCAAGTTTGGTCCTGAAATATGCAGTTTGAAGAAAGTTATTAGCCTCGCTGTCACGACATGTAGTTTGTTCTCTTCTTTGACTTAGAATAATTTCCGTGTTTTTCGGCCAAATTGGCTATGCGACTGTCTGTAAGAGTGAATATAGATTAACAAGTAAGACAGATAGAGGAAATCCGAAATAACCATTCGATAGAACACAAGGTAATGAACATCTCAGCCAAGTTTGGTCCTGAAATATGCAGTTTGAAGAAAGTTATTAGCCTCGCTGTCACGACATGTAGTTTGTGGTCTTCTTTGACTTAGAATAATTTCCGTGTTTTTCTGTCAAATTGGCTATGCGACTGTCTGTAAGAGTGAATATAGATTAAAAGGTAAGACAGATAGAGGAAATCCGAAATAACCATTCGATAGAACGTATGGTAATGAACATCTCAGCCAAGTTTGGTCCTGAAATATGCAGTTTGAAGAAAGTTATTAGCCTCGCTGTCACGACATGTAGTTTGTTCTCTTCTTTGACTTAGAATAATTTCCGTGTTTTTCGGCCAAATTGGCTATGCGACTCTCTGTAAGAGTGAATATAGATTAACAAGTAAGACAGATAGAGGAAATCTGAAATAACCATTCGATAGAACGTATGGTAATGAACATCTCAGCCAAGTTTGGTCCTGAAATATGCAGTTTGAAGAAAGTTATTAGCCTCGCTGTCACGACATGTAGTTTGTTCTCTTCTTTGACATAGAATAATGTCCGTGTTTTTCGGCCAAATTGGCTATGCGACTGTCTGTAAGAGTGAATATAGATTAAAAGGTAAGACAGATAGAGGAACTCCGAAATAACCATTCGATAGAACGTATGGTAATGAACATCTCAGCAAAGTTTGGTCCTGAAATATGCAGTTTGAAGAAAGTTATTAGCCTCGCTGTCACGACATGTGGTTTGTTCTCTTCTTTGACATAGAATAATGTCCGTGTTTTTCGGCCAAATTGGCTATGCGACACTCTGTAAGAGTGAATATAGATTAAAAGGTAAGACAGATAGAGGAACTCCGAAATAACCATTCGATAGAACGTATGGTAATGAACATCTCAGCAAAGTTTGGTCCTGAAATATGCAGTTTGAAGAAAGTTATTAGCCTCGCTGTCACGACATGTAGTTTGTTCTCTTCTTTGACATAGAATAATTTCCGTGTTTTTCGGCCAAATTGGCTATGCGACTCTCTGTAAGAGTGAATATAGATTAAAAGGTAAGACAGATAGATGAAATCCGAAATAACCATTCGATAGAACACAAGGTAATGAACATCTCAGCCAAGTTTGGTCCTGAAATATGCAGTTTGAAGAAAGTTATTAGCCTCGCTGTCACGACATGTGGTTTGTTCTCTTCTTTGACATAGAATAATGTCCGTGTTTTTCGGCCAAATTGGCTATGCGACTCTCTGTAAGAGTGAATATAGATTAACAAGTAAGACAGATAGAGGAAATCTGAAATAACCATTCGATAGAACGTATGGTAATGAACATCTCAGCCAAGTTTGGTCCTGAAATATGCAGTTTGAAGAAAGTTATTAGCCTCGCTGTCACGACATGTAGTTTGTTCTCTTCTTTGACTTAGAATAATTTCCCTGTTTTTCGGTCAAATTGGCTATGCGACACTCTGTAAAATTGAATATAGATTAAAAAGTAAGACAGATAGAGGAAATCCGAAATAACCATTCGATAGAACGTATGGTAATGAACATCTCAGCCAAGTTTGGTCCTGAAATATGCAGTTTGAAGAAAGTTATTAGCCTCGCTGTCACGACATGTAGTTTGTGGTCTTCTTTGACTTAGAATAATTTCCGTGTTTTTCGGCCAAATTGGCTATGCGACTCCCTGTAAGAGTGAATATAGATTAAACAGTTAGACAGATAGAGGAACTCCGAAATAACCATTCGATAGAACGTATGGTAATGAACATCTCAGCAAAGTTTGGTCCTGAAATATGCAGTTTGAAGAAAGTTATTAGCCTCGCTGTCACGACATGTAGTTTGTTCTCTTCTTTGACATAGAATAATTTCCGTGTTTTTCGGCCAAATTGGCTATGCGACTGTCTGTAAGAGTGAATATAGATTAAAAGGTAAGACAGATAGATGAAATCCGAAATAACCATTCGATAGAACACAAGGTAATGAACATCTCAGCCAAGTTTGGTCCTGAAATATGCAGTTTGAAGAAAGTTATTAGCCTCGCTGTCACGACATGTAGTTTGTTCTCTTCTTTGAATTAGAATAATTTCCGTGTTTTTCGGCCAAATTGGCTATGCGACTCCCTGTAAGAGTGAATATAGATTAAACAGTTAGACAGATAGAGGAACTCCGAAATAACCATTCGATAGAACGTATGGTAATGAACATCTCAGCAAAGTTTGGTCCTGAAATATGCAGTTTGAAGGAAGTTATTAGCCTCACTGTCACGACATGTAGTTTGTTCTCTTCTTTGACATAGAATAATTTCCGTGTTTTTCGGCCAAATTGGCTATGCGACTGTCTGTAAGAGTGAATATAGATTAAAAGGTAAGACAGATAGATGAAATCCGAAATAACCATTCGATAGAACACAAGGTAATGAACATCTCAGCCAAGTTTGGTCCTGAAATATGCAGTTTGAAGAAAGTTATTAGCCTCGCTGTCACGACATGTAGTTTGTGGTCTTCTTTGACTTAAAATAATTTCCGTGTTTTTCGGCCAAATTGGCTATGCGACTGTCTGTAAGAGTGAATATAGATTAAAAGGTAAGACAGATAGATGAAATCCGAAATAACCATTCGATAGAACACAAGGTAATGAACATCTGAGCCAAGTTTGGTCCTGAAATATGCAGTTTGAAGAAAGTTATTAGCCTCGCTGTCACGACATGTAGTTTGTGGTCTTCTTTGACTTAGAATAATTTCCGTGTTTTTCGGCCAAATTGGCTATGCGACTCCCTGTAAGAGTGAATATAGATTAAACAGTTAGACAGATAGAGGAACTCCGAAATAACCATTCGATAGAACGTATGGTAATGAACATCTCAGCAAAGTTTGGTCCTGAAATATGCAGTTTGAAGAAAGTTATTAGCCTCGCTGTCACGACATGTAGTTTGTTCTCTTCTTTGACATAGAATAATTTCCGTGTTTTTCGGCCAAATTGGCTATGCGACTGTCTGTAAGAGTGAATATAGATTAAAAGGTAAGACAGATAGATGAAATCCGAAATAACCATTCGATAGAACACAAGGTAATGAACATCTCAGCCAAGTTTGGTCCTGAAATATGCAGTTTGAAGAAAGTTATTAGCCTCGCTGTCACGACATGTAGTTTGTTCTCTTCTTTGACTTAGAATAATTTCCGTGTTTTTCGGCCAAATTGGCTATGCGACTCTCTGTAAGAGTGAATATAGATTAACAAGTAAGACAGATAGAGGAAATCTGAAATAACCATTCGATAGAACGTATGGTAATGAACATCTCAGCCAAGTTTGGTCCTGAAATATGCAGTTTGAAGAAAGTTATTAGCCTCGCTGTCACGACATGTAGTTTGTGGTCCTCTTTGACTTAGAATAATTTCCGTGTTTTTCGGCCAAATTGGCTATGCGACTGTCTGTAAGAGTGAATATAGATTAAAAGGTAAGACAGATAGATGAAATCCGAAATAACCATTCGATAGAACGTATGGTAATGAACACCTCAGCCAAGTGTGGTCCTGAAATATGCAGTTTGAAGAAAGTTATTAGCCTCGCTGTCACGACATGTAGTTTGTTCTCTTCTTTGACTTAGAATAATTTCCGTGTTTTTCGGCCAAATTGGCTATGCGACTGTCTGTAAGAGTGAATATAGATTAAAAGGTAAGACAGATAGATGAAATCCGAAATAACCATTCGATAGAACACAAGGTAATGAACATCTCAGCCAAGTTTGGTCCTGAAATATGCAGTTTGAAGAAAGTTATTAGCCTCGCTGTCACGACATGTAGTTTGTGGTCCTCTTTGACTTAGAATAATTTCCGTGTTTTTCGGCCAAATTGGCTATGCGACACTCTGTAAGATTGAATATAGATTAAAAAGTAAGACAGATAGAGGTAATCCGAAATAACCATTCGATAGAACGTATGGTAATGAACACCTCAGCCAAGTGTGGTCCTGAAATATGCAGTTTGAAGAAAGTTATTAGCCTCGCTGTCACGACATGTAGTTTGTTCTCTTCTTTGACTTAGAATAATTTCCGTGTTTTTCGGCCAAATTGGCTATGCGACTGTCTGTAAGAGTGAATATAGATTAAAAGGTAAGACAGATAGATGAAATCCGAAATAACCATTCGATAGAACACACGGTAATGAACATCTCAGCCAAGTTTGGTCCTGAAATATGCAGTTTGAAGAAAGTTATTAGCCTCGCTGTCACGACATGTAGTTTGTGGTCCTCTTTGACTTAGAATAATTTCCGTGTTTTTCGGCCAAATTGGCTATGCGACACTCTGTAAGATTGAATATAGATTAAAAAGTAAGACAGATAGAGGAAATCCGAAATAACCATTCGATAGAACGTATGGTAATGAACACCTCAGCCAAGTGTGGTCCTGAAATATGCAGTTTGAAGAAAATTATTAGCCTCGCTGTCACGACATGTAGTTTGTTCTCTTCTTTGACTTAGAATAATTTCCGTGTTTTTCGGCCAAATTGGCTATGCGACTGTCTGTAAGAGTGAATATAGATTCAAAGGTAAGACAGATAGAGGAAATCCGAAATAACCATTCGATAGAACACAAGGTAATGAACATCTCAGCCAAGTTTGGTCCTGAAATATGCAGTTTGAAGAAAGTTATTAGCCTCGCTGTCACGACATGTAGTTTGTTCTCTTCTTTGACTTTGAATAATTTCCGTGTTTTTCGGCCAAATTGGCTATGCGACTCTCTGTAAGAGTGAATATAGATTAACAAGTAAGACAGATAGAGGAAATCCGAAATAACCATTCGATAGAACGTATGGTAATGAACATCTCAGCCAAGTTTGGTCCTGAAATATGCAGTTTGAAGAAAGTTATTAGCCTCGCTGTCACGACATGTAGTTTGTGGTCCTCTTTGACTTAGAATAATTTCCGTGTTTTTCAGCCAAATTGGCTATGCGACTCTCTGTAAGAGTGAATATAGATTAACAAGTAAGACAGATAAAGGAAATCCGAAATAACCATTCGATAGAACGTATGGTAATGAACATCTCAGCCAAGTTTGGTCCTGAAATATGCAGTTTGAAGAAAGTTATTAGCCTCGCTGTCACGACATGTAGTTTGTGGTCCTCTTTGACTTAGAATAATTTCCGTGTTTTTCGGCCAAATTGGCTATGCGACACTCTGTAAGATTGAATATAGATTAAAAAGTAAGACAGATAGAGGAAATCCGAAATAACCATTCGATAGAACGTATGGTAATGAACACCTCAGCCAAGTGTGGTCCTGAAATATGCAGTTTGAAGAAAGTTATTAGCCTCGCTGTCACGACATGTAGTTTGTTCTCTTCTTTGACTTAGAATAATTTCCGTGTTTTTCGGCCAAATTGGCTATGCGACTGTCTGTAAGAGTGAATATAGATTAAAAGGTAAGACAGATAGATGAAATCCGAAATAACCATTCGATAGAACACAAGGTAATGAACATCTCAGCCAAGTTTGGTCCTGAAATATGCAGTTTGAAGAAAGTTATTAGCCTCGCTGTCACGACATGTAGTTTGTGGTCCTCTTTGACTTAGAATAATTTCCGTGTTTTTCGGCCAAATTGGCTATGCGACACTCTGTAAGATTGAATATAGATTAAAAAGTAAGACAGATAGAGGAAATCCGAAATAACCATTCGATAGAACGTATGGTAATGAACACCTCAGCCAAGTGTGGTCCTGAAATATGCAGTTTGAAGAAAGTTATTAGCCTCGCTGTCACGACATGTAGTTTGTTCTCTTCTTTGACTTAGAATAATTTCCGTGTTTTTCGGCCAAATTGGCTATGCGACTGTCTGTAAGAGTGAATATAGATTAAAAGGTAAGACAGATAGATGAAATCCGAAATAACCATTCGATAGAACACAAGGTAATGAACATCTCAGCCAAGTTTGGTCCTGAAATATGCAGTTTGAAGAAAGTTATTAGCCTCGCTGTCACGACATGTAGTTTGTGGTCCTCTTTGACTTAGAATAATTTCCGTGTTTTTCGGCCAAATTGGCTATGCGACACTCTGTAAGATTGAATATAGATTAAAAAGTAAGACAGATAGAGGAAATCCGAAATAACCATTCGATAGAACGTATGGTAATGAACACCTCAATCAAGTGTGGTCCTGAAATATGCAGTTTGAAGAAAGTTATTAGCCTCGCTGTCACGACATGTAGTTTGTGGTCCTCTTTGACTTAGAATAATTTCCGTGTTTTTCGGCCAAATTGGCTATGCGACACTCTGTAAGATTGAATATAGATTAAAAAGTAAGACAGATAGAGGAAATCCGAAATAACCATTCGATAGAACGTATGGTAATGAACATCTCAGCCAAGTTTGGTCCTGAAATATGCAGTTTGAAGAAAGTTATTAGCCTCGCTGTCACGACATGTAGTTTGTTCTCTTCTTTGACTTAGAATAATTTCCGTGTTTTTCGGCCAAATTGGCTATGCGACTGTCTGTAAGAGTGAATATAGATTAAAAGGTAAGACAGATAGAGGAAATCCGAAATAACCATTCGATAGAACGTATGGTAATGAACATCTCAGCCAAGTTTGGTCCTGAAATATGCAGTTTGAAGAAAGTTATTAGCCTCGCTGTCACGACATGTAGTTTGTTCTCTTCTTTGACTTAGAATAATTTCCGTGTTTTTCGGCCAAATTGGCTATGCGACTGTCTGTAAGATTGAATATAGATTAAAAGGTAAGACAGATAGAGGAAATCCGAAATAACCATTCGATAGAACACAAGGTAATGAACATCTCAGCCAAGTTTGGTCCTGAAATATGCAGTTTGAAGAAAGTTATTAGCCTCGCTGTCACGACATGTAGTTTGTTCTCTTCTTTGACTTTGAATAATTTCCGTGTTTTTCGGCCAAATTGGCTATGCGACTCTCTGTAAGAGTGAATATAGATTAACAAGTAAGACAGATAGAGGAAATCCGAAATAACCATTCGATAGAACGTATGGTAATGAACATCTCAGCCAAGTTTGGTCCTGAAATATGCAGTTTGAAGAAAGTTATTAGCCTCGCTGTCACGACATGTAGTTTGTGGTCCTCTTTGACTTAGAATAATTTCCGTGTTTTTCGGCCAAATTGGCTATGCGACTGTCTGTAAGATTGAATATAGATTAAAAGGTAAGACAGATAGAGGAAATCCGAAATAACCATTCGATAGAACACAAGGTAATGAACATCTCAGCCAAGTTTGGTCCTGAAATATGCAGTTTGAAGAAAGTTATTAGCCTCGCTGTCACGACATGTAGTTTGTGGTCCTCTTTGACTTAGAATAATTTCCGTGTTTTTCGGCCAAATTGGCTATGCGACACTCTGTAAGATTGAATATAGATTAAAAAGTAAGACAGATAGAGGAAATCCGAAATAACCATTCGATAGAACGTATGGTAATGAACACCTCAGCCAAGTGTGGTCCTGAAATATGCAGTTTGAAGAAAGTTATTAGCCTCGCTGTCACGACATGTAGTTTGTTCTCTTCTTTGACTTAGAATAATTTCCGTGTTTTTCGGCCAAATTGGCTATGCGACTGTCTGTAAGAGTGAATATAGATTAAAAGGTAAGACAGATAGATGAAATCCGAAATAACCATTCGATAGAACACAAGGTAATGAACATCTCAGCCAAGTTTGGTCCTGAAATATGCAGTTTGAAGAAAGTTATTAGCCTCGCTGTCACGACATGTAGTTTGTGGTCCTCTTTGACTTAGAATAATTTCCGTGTTTTTCGGCCAAATTGGCTATGCGACACTCTGTAAGATTGAATATAGATTAAAAAGTAAGACAGATAGAGGAAATCCGAAATACCTATTCGATAGAACGTATGGTAATGAACATCTCAGCCAAGTTTGGTCCTGAAATATGCAGTTTGAAGAAAGTTATTAGCCTCGCTGTCACGACATGTAGTTTGTGGTCCTCTTTGACTTAGAATAATTTCCGTGTTTTTCGGCCAAATTGGCTATGCGACTCTCTGTAAGAGTGAATATAGATTAACAAGTAAGACAGATAGAGGAAATCCGAAATAACCATTCGATAGAACGTATGGTAATGAACATCTCAGCCAAGTTTGGTCCTGAAATATGCAGTTTGAAGAAAGTTATTAGCCTCGCTGTCACGACATGTAGTTTGTTCTCTTCTTTGACTTAGAATAATTTCCGTGTTTTTCGGCCAAATTGGCTATGCGACTCTCTGTAAGAGTGAATATAGATTAACAAGTAAGACAGATAAAGGAAATCCGAAATAACCATTCGATAGAACGTATGGTAATGAACATCTCAGCCAAGTTTGGTCCTGAAATATGCAGTTTGAAGAAAGTTATTAGCCTCGCTGTCACGACATGTAGTTTGTGGTCCTCTTTGACTTAGAATAATTTCCGTGTTTTTCGGCCAAATTGGCTATGCGACACTCTGTAAGATTGAATATAGATTAAAAAGTAAGACAGATAGAGGAAATCCGAAATAACCATTCGATAGAACGTATGGTAATGAACATCTCAGCCAAGTTTGGTCCTGAAATATGCAGTTTGAAGAAAGTTATTAGCCTCGCTGTCACGACATGTAGTTTGTTCTCTTCTTTGACTTAGAATAATTTCCGTGTTTTTCGGCCAAATTGGCTATGCGACTCTCTGTAAGAGTGAATATAGATTAACAAGTAAGACAGATAGAGGAAATCCGAAATAACCATTCGATAGAACGTATGGTAATGAACACCTCAGCCAAGTGTGGTCCTGAAATATGCAGTTTGAAGAAAGTTATTAGCCTCGCTGTCACGACATGTAGTTTGTTCTCTTCTTTGACTTAGAATAATTTCCGTGTTTTTCGGCCAAATTGGCTATGCGACTGTCTGTAAGAGTGAATATAGATTAAAAGGTAAGACAGATAGAGGAAATCCGAAATAACCATTCGATAGAACGTATGGTAATGAACATCTCAGCCAAGTTTGGTCCTGAAATATGCAGTTTGAAGAAAGTTATTAGCCTCGCTGTCACGACATGTAGTTTGTTCTCTTCTTTGACTTAGAATAATTTCCGTGTTTTTCGGCCAAATTGGCTATGCGACTCTCTGTAAGAGTGAATATAGATTAACAAGTAAGACAGATAAAGGAAATCCGAAATAACCATTCGATAGAACGTATGGTAATGAACATCTCAGCCAAGTTTGGTCCTGAAATATGCAGTTTGAAGAAAGTTATTAGCCTCGCTGTCACGACATGTAGTTTGTGGTCCTCTTTGACTTAGAATAATTTCCGTGTTTTTCGGCCAAATTGGCTATGCGACACTCTGTAAGATTGAATATAGATTAAAAAGTAAGACAGATAGAGGAAATCCGAAATAACCATTCGATAGAACGTATGGTAATGAACATCTCAGCCAAGTTTGGTCCTGAAATATGCAGTTTGAAGAAAGTTATTAGCCTCGCTGTCACGACATGTAGTTTGTTCTCTTCTTTGACTTAGAATAATTTCCGTGTTTTTCGGCCAAATTGGCTATGCGACTCTCTGTAAGAGTGAATATAGATTAACAAGTAAGACAGATAGAGGAAATCCGAAATAACCATTCGATAGAACGTATGGTAATGAACACCTCAGCCAAGTGTGGTCCTGAAATATGCAGTTTGAAGAAAGTTATTAGCCTCGCTGTCACGACATGTAGTTTGTTCTCTTCTTTGACTTAGAATAATTTCCGTGTTTTTCGGCCAAATTGGCTATGCGACTGTCTGTAAGAGTGAATATAGATTAAAAGGTAAGACAGATAGAGGAAATCCGAAATAACCATTCGATAGAACACAAGGTAATGAACATCTCAGCCAAGTTTGGTCCTGAAATATGCAGTTTGAAGAAAGTTATTAGCCTCGCTGTCACGACATGTAGTTTGTTCTCTTCTTTGACTTAGAATAATTTCCGTGTTTTTCGGCCAAATTGGCTATGCGACTGTCTGTAAGAGTGAATATAGATTCAAAGGTAAGACAGATAGAGGAAATCCGAAATAACCATTCGATAGAACACAAGGTAATGAACATCTCAGCCAAGTTTGGTCCTGAAATATGCAGTTTGAAGAAAGTTATTAGCCTCGCTGTCACGACATGTAGTTTGTTCTCTTCTTTGACTTAGAATAATTTCCGTGTTTTTCGGCCAAATTGGCTATGCGACTGTCTGTAAGAGTGAATATAGATTAACAAGTAAGACAGATAGAGGAAATCCGAAATAACCATTCGATAGAACGTATGGTAATGAACATCTCAGCCAAGTTTGGTCCTGAAATATGCAGTTTGAAGAAAGTTATTAGCCTCGCTGTCACGAAATGTAGTTTGTGGTCTTCTTTGACTTAGAATAATTTCCCTGTTTTTCGGCCAAATTGGCCATGCGACACTCTGTAAGATTGAATATAGATTAACAAGTAAGACAGATAGAGAAAATCCGAAATAACCATTCGATAGAACGTATGGTAATGAACATCTCAGCCAAGTTTGGTCCTGAAATATGCAGTTTGAAGAAAGTTATTAGCCTCGCTGTCACGACATGTAGTTTGTTCTCTTCTTTGACTTAGAATAATTTCCGTGTTTTTCGGCCAAATTGGCTATGCGACTGTCTGTAAGAGTGAATATAGATTAAAAGGTAAGACAGATAGAGGAAATCCGAAATAACCATTCGATAGAACACAAGGTAATGAACATCTCAGCCAAGTTTGGTCCTGAAATATGCAGTTTGAAGAAAGTTATTAGCCTCGCTGTCACGACATGTAGTTTGTTCTCTTCTTTGACTTTGAATAATTTCCGTGTTTTTCGGCCAAATTGGCTATGCGACTCTCTGTAAGAGTGAATATAGATTAACAAGTAAGACAGATAGAGGAAATCCGAAATAACCATTCGATAGAACGTATGGTAATGAACATCTCAGCCAAGTTTGGTCCTGAAATATGCAGTTTGAAGAAAGTTATTAGCCTCGCTGTCACGAAATGTAGTTTGTTCTCTTCTTTGACTTAGAATAATTTCCGTGTTTTTCGGCCAAATTGGCTATGCGACACTCTGTAAGATTGACTATAGATTAAAAAGTAAGACAGATAGAGGAAATCCGAAATAACCATTCGATAGAACGTATGGTAATGAACACCTCAGCCAAGTGTGGTCCTGAAATATGCAGTTTGAAGAAAGTTATTAGCCTCGCTGTCACGACATGTAGTTTGTTCTCTTCTTTGACTTAGAATAATTTCCGTGTTTTTCGGCCAAATTGGCTATGCGACTGTCTGTAAGAGTGAATATAGATTAAAAGGTAAGACAGATAGATGAAATCCGAAATAACCATTCGATAGAACACAAGGTAATGAACATCTCAGCCAAGTTTGGTCCTGAAATATGCAGTTTGAAGAAAGTTATTAGCCTCGCTGTCACGACATGTAGTTTGTGGTCCTCTTTGACTTAGAATAATTTCCGTGTTTTTCGGCCAAATTGGCTATGCGACACTCTGTAAGATTGAATATAGATTAAAAAGTAAGACAGATAGAGGAAATCCGAAATACCTATTCGATAGAACGTATGGTAATGAACATCTCAGCCAAGTTTGGTCCTGAAATATGCAGTTTGAAGAAAGTTATTAGCCTCGCTGTCACGACATGTAGTTTGTGGTCCTCTTTGACTTAGAATAATTTCCGTGTTTTTCGGCCAAATTGGCTATGCGACTCTCTGTAAGAGTGAATATAGATTAACAAGTAAGACAGATAGAGGAAATCCGAAATAACCATTCGATAGAACGTATGGTAATGAACATCTCAGCCAAGTTTGGTCCTGAAATATGCAGTTTGAAGAAAGTTATTAGCCTCGCTGTCACGACATGTAGTTTGTTCTCTTCTTTGACTTAGAATAATTTCCGTGTTTTTCGGCCAAATTGGCTATGCGACTCTCTGTAAGAGTGAATATAGATTAACAAGTAAGACAGATAAAGGAAATCCGAAATAACCATTCGATAGAACGTATGGTAATGAACATCTCAGCCAAGTTTGGTCCTGAAATATGCAGTTTGAAGAAAGTTATTAGCCTCGCTGTCACGACATGTAGTTTGTGGTCCTCTTTGACTTAGAATAATTTCCGTGTTTTTCGGCCAAATTGGCTATGCGACACTCTGTAAGATTGAATATAGATTAAAAAGTAAGACAGATAGAGGAAATCCGAAATAACCATTCGATAGAACGTATGGTAATGAACATCTCAGCCAAGTTTGGTCCTGAAATATGCAGTTTGAAGAAAGTTATTAGCCTCGCTGTCACGACATGTAGTTTGTTCTCTTCTTTGACTTAGAATAATTTCCGTGTTTTTCGGCCAAATTGGCTATGCGACTCTCTGTAAGAGTGAATATAGATTAACAAGTAAGACAGATAGAGGAAATCCGAAATAACCATTCGATAGAACGTATGGTAATGAACACCTCAGCCAAGTGTGGTCCTGAAATATGCAGTTTGAAGAAAGTTATTAGCCTCGCTGTCACGACATGTAGTTTGTTCTCTTCTTTGACTTAGAATAATTTCCGTGTTTTTCGGCCAAATTGGCTATGCGACTGTCTGTAAGAGTGAATATAGATTAAAAGGTAAGACAGATAGAGGAAATCCGAAATAACCATTCGATAGAACACAAGGTAATGAACATCTCAGCCAAGTTTGGTCCTGAAATATGCAGTTTGAAGAAAGTTATTAGCCTCGCTGTCACGACATGTAGTTTGTTCTCTTCTTTGACTTAGAATAATTTCCGTGTTTTTCGGCCAAATTGGCTATGCGACTCTCTGTAAGAGTGAATATAGATTAACAAGTAAGACAGATAGAGGAAATCCGAAATAACCATTCGATAGAACGTATGGTAATGAACACCTCAGCCAAGTGTGGTCCTGAAATATGCAGTTTGAAGAAAGTTATTAGCCTCGCTGTTACGACATGTAGTTTGTTCTCTTCTTTGACTTAGAATAATTTCCGTGTTTTTCGGCCAAATTGGCTATGCGACTGTCTGTAAGAGTGAATATAGATTAAAAGGTAAGACAGATAGATGAAATCCGAAATAACCATTCGATAGAACACAAGGTAATGAACATCTCAGCCAAGTTTGGTCCTGAAATATGCAGTTTGAAGAAAGTTATTAGCCTCGCTGTCACGACATGTAGTTTGTGGTCCTCTTTGACTTAGAATAATTTCCGTGTTTTTCGGCCAAATTGGCTATGCGACACTCTGTAAGATTGAATATAGATTAAAAAGTAAGACAGATAGAGGAAATCCGAAATACCTATTCGATAGAACGTATGGTAATGAACATCTCAGCCAAGTTTGGTCCTGAAATATGCAGTTTGAAGAAAGTTATTAGCCTCGCTGTCACGACATGTAGTTTGTGGTCCTCTTTGACTTAGAATAATTTCCGTGTTTTTCGGCCAAATTGGCTATGCGACTCTCTGTAAGAGTGAATATAGATTAACAAGTAAGACAGATAGAGGAAATCCGAAATAACCATTCGATAGAACGTATGGTAATGAACATCTCAGCCAAGTTTGGTCCTGAAATATGCAGTTTGAAGAAAGTTATTAGCCTCGCTGTCACGACATGTAGTTTGTTCTCTTCTTTGACTTAGAATAATTTCCGTGTTTTTCGGCCAAATTGGCTATGCGACTCTCTGTAAGAGTGAATATAGATTAACAAGTAAGACAGATAAAGGAAATCCGAAATAACCATTCGATAGAACGTATGGTAATGAACATCTCAGCCAAGTTTGGTCCTGAAATATGCAGTTTGAAGAAAGTTATTAGCCTCGCTGTCACGACATGTAGTTTGTGGTCCTCTTTGACTTAGAATAATTTCCGTGTTTTTCGGCCAAATTGGCTATGCGACTCTCTGTAAGAGTGAATATAGATTAACAAGTAAGACAGATAGAGGAAATCCGAAATAACCATTCGATAGAACGTATGGTAATGAACACCTCAGCCAAGTGTGGTCCTGAAATATGCAGTTTGAAGAAAGTTATTAGCCTCGCTGTCACGACATGTAGTTTGTTCTCTTCTTTGACTTAGAATAATTTCCGTGTTTTTCGGCCAAATTGGCTATGCGACTGTCTGTAAGAGTGAATATAGATTAAAAGGTAAGACAGATAGAGGAAATCCGAAATAACCATTCGATAGAACACAAGGTAATGAACATCTCAGCCAAGTTTGGTCCTGAAATATGCAGTTTGAAGAAAGTTATTAGCCTCGCTGTCACGACATGTAGTTTGTTCTCTTCTTTGACTTAGAATAATTTCCGTGTTTTTCGGCCAAATTGGCTATGCGACTCTCTGTAAGAGTGAATATAGATTAACAAGTAAGACAGATAGAGGAAATCCGAAATAACCATTCGATAGAACGTATGGTAATGAACATCTCAGCCAAGTTTGGTCCTGAAATATGCAGTTTGAAGAAAGTTATTAGCCTCGCTGTCACGACATGTAGTTTGTTCTCTTCTTTGACTTAGAATAATTTCCGTGTTTTTCGGCCAAATTGGCTATGCGACTCTCTGTAAGAGTGAATATAGATTAACAAGTAAGACAGATAGAGGAAATCCGAAATAACCATTCGATAGAACGTATGGTAATGAACACCTCAGCCAAGTGTGGTCCTGAAATATGCAGTTTGAAGAAAGTTATTAGCCTCGCTGTCACGACATGTAGTTTGTTCTCTTCTTTGACTTAGAATAATTTCCGTGTTTTTCGGCCAAATTGGCTATGCGACTGTCTGTAAGAGTGAATATAGATTAAAAGGTAAGACAGATAGAGGAAATCCGAAATAACCATTCGATAGAACACAAGGTAATGAACATCTCAGCCAAGTTTGGTCCTGAAATATGCAGTTTGAAGAAAGTTATTAGCCTCGCTGTCACGACATGTAGTTTGTTCTCTTCTTTGACTTAGAATAATTTCCGTGTTTTTCGGCCAAATTGGCTATGCGACTCTCTGTAAGAGTGAATATAGATTAACAAGTAAGACAGATAGAGGAAATCCGAAATAACCATTCGATAGAACGTATGGTAATGAACATCTCAGCCAAGTTTGGTCCTGAAATATGCAGTTTGAAGAAAGTTATTAGCCTCGCTGTCACGACATGTAGTTTGTTCTCTTCTTTGACTTAGAATAATTTCCGTGTTTTTCGGCCAAATTGGCTATGCGACTCTCTGTAAGAGTGAATATAGATTAACAAGTAAGACAGATAGAGGAAATCCGAAATAACCATTCGATAGAACGTATGGTAATGAACATCTCAGCCAAGTTTGGTCCTGAAATATGCAGTTTGAAGAAAGTTATTAGCCTCGCTGTCACGAAATGTAGTTTGTGGTCTTCTTTGACTGAGAATAATTTCCGTGTTTTTCGGCCAAATTGGCTATGCGACTCTCTGTAAGAGTGAATATAGATTAACAAGTAAGACAGATAGAGGAAATCCGAAATAACCATTCGATAGAACGTATGGTAATGAACACCTCAGCCAAGTGTGGTCCTGAAATATGCAGTTTGAAGAAAGTTATTAGCCTCGCTGTCACGACATGTAGTTTGTTCTCTTCTTTGACTTAGAATAATTTCCGTGTTTTTCGGCCAAATTGGCTATGCGACTGTCTGTAAGAGTGAATATAGATTAAAAGGTAAGACAGATAGAGGAAATCCGAAATAACCATTCGATAGAACACAAGGTAATGAACATCTCAGCCAAGTTTGGTCCTGAAATATGCAGTTTGAAGAAAGTTATTAGCCTCGCTGTCACGACATGTAGTTTGTTCTCTTCTTTGACTTAGAATAATTTCCGTGTTTTTCGGCCAAATTGGCTATGCGACTCTCTGTAAGAGTGAATATAGATTAACAAGTAAGACAGATAGAGGAAATCCGAAATAACCATTCGATAGAACGTATGGTAATGAACATCTCAGCCAAGTTTGGTCCTGAAATATGCAGTTTGAAGAAAGTTATTAGCCTCGCTGTCACGACATGTAGTTTGTTCTCTTCTTTGACTTAGAATAATTTCCGTGTTTTTCGGCCAAATTGGCTATGCGACTGTCTGTAAGAGTGAATATAGATTAAAAGGTAAGACAGATAGAGGAAATCCGAAATAACCATTCGATAGAACACAAGGTAATGAACATCTCAGCCAAGTTTGGTCCTGAAATATGCAGTTTGAAGAAAGTTATTAGCCTCGCTGTCACGACATGTAGTTTGTTCTCTTCTTTGACTTAGAATAATTTCCGTGTTTTTCGGCCAAATTGGCTATGCGACTCTCTGTAAGAGTGAATATAGATTAACAAGTAAGACAGATAGAGGAAATCCGAAATAACCATTCGATAGAACGTATGGTAATGAACATCTCAGCCAAGTTTGGTCCTGAAATATGCAGTTTGAAGAAAGTTATTAGCCTCGCTGTCACGACATGTAGTTTGTTCTCTTCTTTGACTTAGAATAATTTCCGTGTTTTTCGGCCAAATTGGCTATGCGACTGTCTGTAAGAGTGAATATAGATTAAAAGGTAAGACAGATAGAGGAAATCCGAAATAACCATTCGATAGAACACAAGGTAATGAACATCTCAGCCAAGTTTGGTCCTGAAATATGCAGTTTGAAGAAAGTTATTAGCCTCGCTGTCACGACATGTAGTTTGTTCTCTTCTTTGACTTAGAATAATTTCCGTGTTTTTCGGCCAAATTGGCTATGCGACTGTCTGTAAGAGTGAATATAGATTAACAAGTAAGACAGATAGAGGAAATCCGAAATAACCATTCGATAGAACGTATGGTAATGAACATCTCAGCCAAGTTTGGTCCTGAAATATGCAGTTTGAAGAAAGTTATTAGCCTCGCTGTCACGACATGTAGTTTGTTCTCTTCTTTGACTTAGAAAAATTTCTGTGATTTTTGGCCAAATTGGCTATGCGACTCTCTGTAAGAGTGAATATATATTAAAAAGTAAGACAGATAGAGGAAATCCGAAATAACCATTCGATAGAACGTAAGGTAATGAACATCTCAGCCAAGTTTGGTCCTGAAATATGCAGTTTGAAGAAAGTTATTAGCCTCGCTGTCACGACATGTAGTTTCTTCTCTTCTTTGACTTAGAATAATTTCCGTGTTTTTCGGCCAAATTGGCTATGCGACTGTCTGTAAGAGTGAATATAGATTAAAAGGTAAGACAGATAGAGGAAATCCGAAATAACCATTCGATAGAACACAAGGTAATGAACATCTCAGCCAAGTTTGGTCCTGAAATATGCAGTTTGAAGAAAGTTATTAGCCTCGCTGTCACGACATGTAGTTTGTTCTCTTCTTTGACTTAGAATAATTTCCGTGTTTTTCGGCCAAATTGGCTATGCGACTCTCTGTAAGAGTGAATATAGATTAACAAGTAAGACAGATAGAGGAAATCCGAAATAACCATTCGATAGAACGTATGGTAATGAACATCTCAGCCAAGTTTGGTCCTGAAATATGCAGTTTGAAGAAAGTTATTAGCCTCGCTGTCACGACATGTAGTTTGTTCTCTTCTTTGACTTAGAATAATTTCCGTGTTTTTCGGCCAAATTGGCTATGCGACTCTCTGTAAGAGTGAATATAGATTAAAAGGTAAGACAGATAGAGGAAATCCGAAATAACCATTCGATAGAACACAAGGTAATGAACATCTCAGCCAAGTTTGGTCCTGAAATATGCAGTTTGAAGAAAGTTATTAGCCTCGCTGTCACGACATGTAGTTTGTTCTCTTCTTTGACTTAGAATAATTTCCGTGTTTTTCGGCCAAATTGGCTATGCGACTCTCTGTAAGAGTGAATATAGATTAACAAGTAAGACAGATAGAGGAAATCCGAAATAACCATTCGATAGAACGTATGGTAATGAACATCTCAGCCAAGTTTGGTCCTGAAATATGCAGTTTGAAGAAAGTTATTAGCCTCGCTGTCACGACATGTAGTTTGTTCTCTTCTTTGACTTAGAAAAATTTCTGTGATTTTTGGCCAAATTGGCTATGCGACTCTCTGTAAGAGTGAATATATATTAAAAAGTAAGACAGATAGAGGAAATCCGAAATAACCATTCGATAGAACGTAAGGTAATGAACATCTCAGCCAAGTTTGGTCCTGAAATATGCAGTTTGAAGAAAGTTATTAGCCTCGCTGTCACGACATGTAGTTTCTTCTCTTCTTTGACTTAGAATAATTTCCGTGTTTTTCGGCCAAATTGGCTATGCGACTCTCTGTAAGAGTGAATATAGATTAACAAGTAAGACAGATAGAGGAAATCCGAAATAACCATTCGATAGAACGTATGGTAATGAACATCTCAGCCAAGTTTGGTCCTGAAATATGCAGTTTGAAGAAAGTTATTAGCCTCGCTGTCACGAAATGTAGTTTGTGGTCTTCTTTGACTGAGAATAATTTCCGTGTTTTTCGGCCAAATTGGCTATGCGACTCTCTGTAAGAGTGAATATAGATTAACAAGTAAGACAGATAGAGGAAATCCGAAATAACCATTCGATAGAACGTATGGTAATGAACATCTCAGCCAAGTTTGGTCCTGAAATATGCAGTTTGAAGAAAGTTATTAGCCTCGCTGTCACGACATGTAGTTTGTTCTCTTCTTTGACTTAGAATAATTTCCGTGTTTTTCGGCCAAATTGGCTATGCGACTGTCTGTAAGAGTGAATATAGATTAAAAGGTAAGACAGATAGAGGAAATCCGAAATAACCATTCGATAGAACACAAGGTAATGAACATCTCAGCCAAGTTTGGTCCTGAAATATGCAGTTTGAAGAAAGTTATTAGCCTCGCTGTCACGACATGTAGTTTGTTCTCTTCTTTGACTTAGAATAATTTCCGTGTTTTTCGGCCAAATTGGCTATGCGACTGTCTGTAAGAGTGAATATAGATTAACAAGTAAGACAGATAGAGGAAATCCGAAATAACCATTCGATAGAACGTATGGTAATGAACATCTCAGCCAAGTTTGGTCCTGAAATATGCAGTTTGAAGAAAGTTATTAGCCTCGCTGTCACGAAATGTAGTTTGTGGTCTTCTTTGACTTAGAATAATTTCCCTGTTTTTCGGCCAAATTGGCCATGCGACACTCTGTAAGATTGAATATAGATTAACAAGTAAGACAGATAGAGGAAATCCGAAATAACCATTCGATAGAACGTATGGTAATGAACATCTCAGCCAAGTTTGGTCCTGAAATATGCAGTTTGAAGAAAGTTATTAGCCTCGCTGTCACGACATGTAGTTTGTTCTCTTCTTTGACTTAGAATAATTTCCGTGTTTTTCGGCCAAATTGGCTATGCGACTGTCTGTAAGAGTGAATATAGATTAAAAGGTAAGACAGATAGAGGAAATCCGAAATAACCATTCGATAGAACAAAAGGTAATGAACATCTCAGCCAAGTTTGGTCCTGAAATATGCAGTTTGAAGAAAGTTATTAGCCTCGCTGTCACGACATGTAGTTTGTTCTCTTCTTTGACTTAGAATAATTTCCGTGTTTTTCGGCCAAATTGGCTATGCGACTGTCTGTAAGAGTGAATATAGATTAACAAGTAAGACAGATAGAGGAAATCCGAAATAACCATTCGATAGAACGTATGGTAATGAACATCTCAGCCAAGTTTGGTCCTGAAATATGCAGTTTGAAGAAAGTTATTAGCCTCGCTGTCACGAAATGTAGTTTGTGGTCTTCTTTGACTTAGAATAATTTCCCTGTTTTTCGGCCAAATTGGCTATGCGACACTCTGTAAGAGTGAATATAGATTAACAAGTAAGACAGATAGAGGAAATCCGAAATAACCATTCGATAGAACGTATGGTAATGAACATCTCAGCCAAGTTTGGTCCTGAAATATGCAGTTTGAAGAAAGTTATTAGCCTCGCTGTCACGACATGTAGTTTGTTCTCTTCTTTGACTTAGAATAATTTCCGTGTTTTTCGGCCAAATTGGCTATGCGACTCTCTGTAAGAGTGAATATAGATTAACAAGTAAGACAGATAGAGGAAATCCGAAATAACCATTCGATAGAACGTATGGTAATGAACACCTCAGCCAAGTGTGGTCCTGAAATATGCAGTTTGAAGAAAGTTATTAGCCTCGCTGTCACGACATGTAGTTTGTTCTCTTCTTTGACTTAGAATAATTTCCGTGTTTTTCGGCCAAATTGGCTATGCGACTGTCTGTAAGAGTGAATATAGATTAAAAGGTAAGACAGATAGAGGAAATCCGAAATAACCATTCGATAGAACACAAGGTAATGAACATCTCAGCCAAGTTTGGTCCTGAAATATGCAGTTTGAAGAAAGTTATTAGCCTCGCTGTCACGACATGTAGTTTGTTCTCTTCTTTGACTTAGAATAATTTCCGTGTTTTTCGGCCAAATTGGCTATGCGACTCTCTGTAAGAGTGAATATAGATTAACAAGTAAGACAGATAGAGGAAATCCGAAATAACCATTCGATAGAACGTATGGTAATGAACATCTCAGCCAAGTTTGGTCCTGAAATATGCAGTTTGAAGAAAGTTATTAGCCTCGCTGTCACGACATGTAGTTTGTTCTCTTCTTTGACTTAGAATAATTTCCGTGTTTTTCGGCCAAATTGGCTATGCGACTCTCTGTAAGAGTGAATATAGATTAACAAGTAAGACAGATAGAGGAAATCCGAAATAACCATTCGATAGAACGTATGGTAATGAACATCTCAGCCAAGTTTGGTCCTGAAATATGCAGTTTGAAGAAAGTTATTAGCCTCGCTGTCACGAAATGTAGTTTGTGGTCTTCTTTGACTGAGAATAATTTCCGTGTTTTTCGGCCAAATTGGCTATGCGACTCTCTGTAAGAGTGAATATAGATTAACAAGTAAGACAGATAGAGGAAATCCGAAATAACCATTCGATAGAACGTATGGTAATGAACATCTCAGCCAAGTTTGGTCCTGAAATATGCAGTTTGAAGAAAGTTATTAGCCTCGCTGTCACGACATGTAGTTTGTTCTCTTCTTTGACTTAGAATAATTTCCGTGTTTTTCGGCCAAATTGGCTATGCGACTGTCTGTAAGAGTGAATATAGATTAAAAGGTAAGACAGATAGAGGAAATCCGAAATAACCATTCGATAGAACACAAGGTAATGAACATCTCAGCCAAGTTTGGTCCTGAAATATGCAGTTTGAAGAAAGTTATTAGCCTCGCTGTCACGACATGTAGTTTGTTCTCTTCTTTGACTTAGAATAATTTCCGTGTTTTTCGGCCAAATTGGCTATGCGACTGTCTGTAAGAGTGAATATAGATTAACAAGTAAGACAGATAGAGGAAATCCGAAATAACCATTCGATAGAACGTATGGTAATGAACATCTCAGCCAAGTTTGGTCCTGAAATATGCAGTTTGAAGAAAGTTATTAGCCTCGCTGTCACGAAATGTAGTTTGTGGTCTTCTTTGACTTAGAATAATTTCCGTGTTTTTCGGCCAAATTGGCTATGCGACTCTCTGTAAGAGTGAATATAGATTAACAAGTAAGACAGATAGAGGAAATCCGAAATAACCATTCGATAGAACGTATGGTAATGAACATCTCAGCCAAGTTTGGTCCTGAAATATGCAGTTTGAAGAAAGTTATTAGCCTCGCTGTCACGAAATGTAGTTTGTGGTCTTCTTTGACTTAGAATAATTTCCCTGTTTTTCGGCCAAATTGGCTATGCGACACTCTGTAAGAGTGAATATAGATTAACAAGTAAGACAGATAGAGGAAATCCGAAATAACCATTCGATAGAACGTATGGTAATGAACATCTCAGCCAAGTTTGGTCCTGAAATATGCAGTTTGAAGAAAGTTATTAGCCTCGCTGTCACGACATGTAGTTTGTTCTCTTCTTTGACTTAGAATAATTTCCGTGTTTTTCGGCCAAATTGGCTATGCGACTCTCTGTAAGAGTGAATATAGATTAACAAGTAAGACAGATAGAGGAAATCCGAAATAACCATTCGATAGAACGTATGGTAATGAACATCTCAGCCAAGTTTGGTCCTGAAATATGCAGTTTGAAGAAAGTTATTAGCCTCGCTGTCACGACATGTAGTTTGTTCTCTTCTTTGACTTAGAATAATTTCCGTGTTTTTCGGCCAAATTGGCTATGCGACTCTCTGTAAGAGTGAATATAGATTAACAAGTAAGACAGATAGAGGAAATCCGAAATAACCATTCGATAGAACGTATGGTAATGAACATCTCAGCCAAGTTTGGTCCTGAAATATGCAGTTTGAAGAAAGTTATTAGCCTCGCTGTCACGAAATGTAGTTTGTGGTCTTCTTTGACTTAGAATAATTTCCGTGTTTTTCGGCCAAATTGGCTATGCGACTGTCTGTATGAGTGAATATAGATTAAAAGGTAAGACAGATAGATGAAATCCGAAATAACCATTCGATAGAACACAAGGTAATGAACATCTCAGCCAAGTTTGGTCCTGAAGTATGCAGTTTGAAGAAAGTTATTAGCCTCGCTGTCACGACATGTAGTTTGTTCTCTTCTTTGACTTAGAATAATTTCCGTGTTTTTCGGCCAAATTGGCTATGCGACTCTCTGTAAGAGTGAATATAGATTAACAAGTAAGACAGATAGAGGAAATCCGAAATAACCATTCGATAGAACGTATGGTAATGAACATCTCAGCCAAGTATGGTCCTGAAATATGCAGTTTGAAGAAAGTTATTAGCCTCGCTGTCACGAAATGTAGTTTGTGGTCTTCTTTGACTTAGAATAATTTCCCTGTTTTTCGGCCAAATTGGCTATGCGACACTCTGTAAGAGTGAATATAGATTAAAAAGTAAGACAGATAGAGGAAATCCGAAATAACCATTCGATAGAACGTATGGTAATGAACATCTCAGCCAAGTTTGGTCCTGAAATATGCAGTTTGAAGAAAGTTATTAGCCTCGCTGTCACGACATGTAGTTTGTTCTCTTCTTTGACTTAGAATAATTTCCGTGTTTTTCGGCCAAATTGGCTATGCGACTGTCTGTAAGAGTGAATATAGATTAAAAGGTAAGACAGATAGATGAAATCCGAAATAACCATTCGATAGAACACAAGGTAATGAACATCTCAGCCAAGTTTGGTCCTGAAATATGCAGTTTGAAGAAAGTTATTAGCCTCGCTGTCACGACATGTAGTTTGTTCTCTTCTTTGACTTAGAATAATTTCCGTGTTTTTCGGCCAAATTGGCTATGCGACTCTCTGTAAGAGTGAATATAGATTAACAAGTAAGACAGATAGAGGAAATCCGAAATAACCATTCGATAGAACGTATGGTAATGAACATCTCAGCCAAGTATGGTCCTGAAATATGCAGTTTGAAGAAAGTTATTAGCCTCGCTGTCACGAAATGTAGTTTGTGGTCTTCTTTGACTTAGAATAATTTCCCTGTTTTTCGGCCAAATTGGCTATGCGACACTCTGTAAGAGTGAATATAGATTAAAAAGTAAGACAGATAGAGGAAATCCGAAATAACCATTCGATAGAACGTATGGTAATGAACATCTCAGCCAAGTTTGGTCCTGAAATATGCAGTTTGAAGAAAGTTATTAGCCTCGCTGTCACGACATGTAGTTTGTGGTCTTCTTTGACTTAGAATAATTTCCCTGTTTTTCGGCCAAATTGGCTATGCGACACTCTGTAAGTTTGAATATAGATTAAAAAGTAAGACAGATAGAGGAAATCAGAAATAACCATTCGATAGAACGTATGGTAATGAACATCTCAGCCAAGTTTGGTCCTGAAATATGCAGTTTGAAGAAAGTTATTAGCCTCGCTGTCACGACATGTAGTTTGTTCTCTTCTTTGACTTAGAATAATTTCCGTGTTTTTCGGCCAAATTAGCTATGCGACTGTCTGTAAGAGTGAATATAGATTAAAAGGTAAGACAGATAGATGAAATCCGAAATAACCATTCGATAGAACACAAGGTAATGAACATCTCAGCCAAGTTTGGTCCTGAAATATGCAGTTTGAAGAAAGTTATTAGCCTCGCTGTCACGACATGTAGTTTGTTCTCTTCTTTGACTTAGAATAATTTCCGTGTTTTTCGGCCAAATTGGCTATGCGACTCTCTGTAAGAGTGAATATAGATTAACAAGTAAGACAGATAGAGGAAATCCGAAATAACCATTCGATAGAACGTATGGTAATGAACATCTCAGCCAAGTTTGGTCCTGAAATATGCAGTTTGAAGAAAGTTATTAGCCTCGCTGTCACGAAATGTAGTTTGTGGTCTTCTTTGACTTAAAATAATTTCCGTGTTTTTCGGCCAAATTGGCTATGCGACTCTCTGTAAGAGTGAATATAGATTAACAAGTAAGACAGATAGAGGAAATCCGAAATAACCATTCGATAGAACGTATGGTAATGAACATCTCAGCCAAGTTTGGTCCTGAAATATGCAGTTTGAAGAAAGTTATTAGCCTCGCTGTCACGACATGTAGTTTGTTCTCTTCTTTGACTTAGAATAATTTCCGTGTTTTTCGGCCAAATTGGCTATGCGACTCTCTGTAAGAGTGAATATAGATTAACAAGTAAGACAGATAGAGGAAATCCGAAATAACCATTCGATAGAACGTATGGTAATGAACATCTCAGCCAAGTTTGGTCCTGAAATATGCAGTTTGAAGAAAGTTATTAGCCTCGCTGTCACGACATGTAGTTTGTTCTCTTCTTTGACTTAGAATAATTTCCGTGTTTTTCGGCCAAATTGGCTATGCGACTGTCTGTAAGAGTGAATATAGATTAAAAAGTAAGACAGATAGAGGAAATCCGAAATAACCATTCGATAGAACGTATGGTAATGAACATCTCAGCCAAGTTTGGTCCTGAAATATGCAGTTTGAAGAAAGTTATTAGCCTCGCTGTCACGACATGTAGTTTGTTCTCTTCTTTGACTTTGAATAATTTCCGTGTTTTTCGGCCAAATTGGCTATGCGACTGTCTGTAAGAGTGAAAATAGATTAAAAGGTAAGACAGATAGATGAAATCCGAAATAACCATTCGATAGAACACAAGGTAATGAACATCTCAGCCAAGTTTGGTCCTGAAATATGCAGTTTGAAGAAAGTTATTAGCCTCGCTGTCACGACATGTAGTTTGTGGTCGTCTTTGACTTAGAATAATTTCCGTGTTTTTCGGCCAAATTGGCTATGCGACTCTCTGTAAGAGTGGATATAGATTAAAAAGTAAGACAGATAGAGGAACTCCGAAATAACCATTCGATAGAACGTATGGTAATGAACATCTCAGCCAAGTTTGGTCCTGAAATATGCAGTTTGAAGAAAGTTATTAGCCTCGCTGTCACGACATGTAGTTTGTTCTCTTCTTTGAATTAGAATAATTTCCGTGTTTTTCGGCCAAATTGGCTATGCGACTCTCTGTAAGAGTGAATATAGATTAACAAGTAAGACAGATAGAGGAAATCCGAAATAACCATTCGATAGAACGTATGGTAATGAACATCTCAGCCAAGTTTGGTCCTGAAATATGCAGTTTGAAGAAAGTTATTAGCCTCGCTGTCACGAAATGTAGTTTGTTCTCTTCTTTGACTTAGAATAATTTCCGTGTTTTTCGGCCAAATTGGCTATGCGACTGTCTGTAAGAGTGAATATAGATTAAAAAGTAAGACAGATAGAGGAAATCCGAAATAACCATTCGATAGAACGTATGGTAATGAACATCTCAGCCAAGTTTGGTCCTGAAATATGCAGTTTGAAGAAAGTTATTAGCCTCGCTGTCACGACATGTAGTTTGTTCTCTTCTTTGACTTTGAATAATTTCCGTGTTTTTCGGCCAAATTGGCTATGCGACTGTCTGTAAGAGTGAAAATAGATTAAAAGGTAAGACAGATAGATGAAATCCGAAATAACCATTCGATAGAACACAAGGTAATGAACATCTCAGCCAAGTTTGGTCCTGAAATATGCAGTTTGAAGAAAGTTATTAGCCTCGCTGTCACGACATGTAGTTTGTGGTCGTCTTTGACTTAGAATAATTTCCGTGTTTTTCGGCCAAATTGGCTATGCGACTCTCTGTAAGAGTGGATATAGATTAAAAAGTAAGACAGATAGAGGAACTCCGAAATAACCATTCGATAGAACGTATGGTAATGAACATCTCAGCCAAGTTTGGTCCTGAAATATGCAGTTTGAAGAAAGTTATTAGCCTCGCTGTCACGACATGTAGTTTGTTCTCTTCTTTGAATTAGAATAATTTCCGTGTTTTTCGGCCAAATTGGCTATGCGACTGTCTGTAAGAGTGAATATAGATTAACAAGTAAGACAGATAGAGGAAATCCGAAATAACCATTCGATAGAACGTATGGTAATGAACATCTCAGCCAAGTTTGGTCCTGAAATATGCAGTTTGAAGAAAGTTATTAGCCTCGCTGTCACGACATGTAGTTTGTGGTCTTCTTTGACTTAGAATAATTTCCCTGTTTTTCGGCCAAATTGGCTATGCGACACTCTGTAAGATTGAATATAGATTAAAAAGTAAGACAGATAGAGGAAATCCGAAATAACCATTCGATAGAACGTATGGTAATGAACATCTCAGCCAAGTTTGGTCCTGAAATATGCAGTTTGAAGAAAGTTATTAGCCTCGCTGTCACGACATGTAGTTTGTGGTCTTCTTTGACTTAGAATAATTTCCCTGTTTTTCGGCCAAATTGGCTATGCGACACTCTGTAAGAGTGAATATAGATTAAAAAGTAAGACAGATAGAGGAAATCCGAAATAACTATTCGATAGAACGTATGGTAATGAACATCTCAGCCAAGTTTGGTCCTGAAATATGCAGTTTGAAGAAAGTTATTAGCCTCGCTGTCACGACATGTAGTTTGTTCTCTTCTTTGACTTAGAATAATTTCCGTGTTTTTCGGCCAAATTGGCTATGCGACTCTCTGTAAGAGTGAAAATAGATTAAAAGGTAAGACAGATAGATGAAATCCGAAATAACCATTCGATAGAACACAAGGTAATGAACATCTCAGCCAAGTTTGGTCCTGAAATATGCAGTTTGAAGAAAGTTATTAGCCTCGCTGTCACGACATGTAGTTTGTGGTCGTCTTTGACTTAGAATAATTTCCGTGTTTTTCGGCCAAATTGGCTATGCGACTCTCTGTAAGAGTGGATATAGATTAAAAAGTAAGACAGATAGAGGAACTCCGAAATAACCATTCGATAGAACGTATGGTAATGAACATCTCAGCCAAGTTTGGTCCTGAAATATGCAGTTTGAAGAAAGTTATTAGCCTCGCTGTCACGACATGTAGTTTGTTCTCTTCTTTGAATTAGAATAATTTCCGTGTTTTTCGGCCAAATTGGCTATGCGACTGTCTGTAAGAGTGAATATAGATTAACAAGTAAGACAGATAGAGGAAATCCGAAATAACCATTCGATAGAACGTATGGTAATGAACATCTCAGCCAAGTTTGGTCCTGAAATATGCAGTTTGAAGAAAGTTATTAGCCTCGCTGTCACGACATGTAGTTTGTGGTCTTCTTTGACTTAGAATAATTTCCCTGTTTTTCGGCCAAATTGGCTATGCGACACTCTGTAAGAGTGAATATAGATTAAAAAGTAAGACAGATAGAGGAAATCCGAAATAACCATTCGATAGAACGTATGGTAATGAACATCTCAGCCAAGTTTGGTCCTGAAATATGCAGTTTGAAGAAAGTTATTAGCCTCGCTGTCACGACATGTAGTTTGTGGTCTTCTTTGACTTAGAATAATTTCCCTGTTTTTCGGCCAAATTGGCTATGCGACACTCTGTAAGTTTGAATATAGATTAAAAAGTAAGACAGATAGAGGAAATCAGAAATAACCATTCGATAGAACGTATGGTAATGAACATCTCAGCCAAGTTTGGTCCTGAAATATGCAGTTTGAAGAAAGTTATTAGCCTCGCTGTCACGACATGTAGTTTGTTCTCTTCTTTGACTTAGAATAATTTCCGTGTTTTTCGGCCAAATTAGCTATGCGACTGTCTGTAAGAGTGAATATAGATTAAAAGGTAAGACAGATAGATGAAATCCGAAATAACCATTCGATAGAACACAAGGTAATGAACATCTCAGCCAAGTTTGGTCCTGAAATATGCAGTTTGAAGAAAGTTATTAGCCTCGCTGTCACGACATGTAGTTTGTTCTCTTCTTTGACTTAGAATAATTTCCGTGTTTTTCGGCCAAATTGGCTATGCGACTCTCTGTAAGAGTGAATATAGATTAACAAGTAAGACAGATAGAGGAAATCCGAAATAACCATTCGATAGAACGTATGGTAATGAACATCTCAGCCAAGTTTGGTCCTGAAATATGCAGTTTGAAGAAAGTTATTAGCCTCGCTGTCACGAAATGTAGTTTGTGGTCTTCTTTGACTTAAAATAATTTCCGTGTTTTTCGGCCAAATTGGCTATGCGACTCTCTGTAAGAGTGAATATAGATTAACAAGTAAGACAGATAGAGGAAATCCGAAATAACCATTCGATAGAACGTATGGTAATGAACATCTCAGCCAAGTTTGGTCCTGAAATATGCAGTTTGAAGAAAGTTATTAGCCTCGCTGTCACGACATGTAGTTTGTTCTCTTCTTTGACTTAGAATAATTTCCGTGTTTTTCGGCCAAATTGGCTATGCGACTCTCTGTAAGAGTGAATATAGATTAACAAGTAAGACAGATAGAGGAAATCCGAAATAACCATTCGATAGAACGTATGGTAATGAACATCTCAGCCAAGTTTGGTCCTGAAATATGCAGTTTGAAGAAAGTTATTAGCCTCGCTGTCACGACATGTAGTTTGTTCTCTTCTTTGACTTAGAATAATTTCCGTGTTTTTCGGCCAAATTGGCTATGCGACTGTCTGTAAGAGTGAATATAGATTAAAAAGTAAGACAGATAGAGGAAATCCGAAATAACCATTCGATAGAACGTATGGTAATGAACATCTCAGCCAAGTTTGGTCCTGAAATATGCAGTTTGAAGAAAGTTATTAGCCTCGCTGTCACGACATGTAGTTTGTTCTCTTCTTTGACTTTGAATAATTTCCGTGTTTTTCGGCCAAATTGGCTATGCGACTGTCTGTAAGAGTGAAAATAGATTAAAAGGTAAGACAGATAGATGAAATCCGAAATAACCATTCGATAGAACACAAGGTAATGAACATCTCAGCCAAGTTTGGTCCTGAAATATGCAGTTTGAAGAAAGTTATTAGCCTCGCTGTCACGACATGTAGTTTGTGGTCGTCTTTGACTTAGAATAATTTCCGTGTTTTTCGGCCAAATTGGCTATGCGACTCTCTGTAAGAGTGGATATAGATTAAAAAGTAAGACAGATAGAGGAACTCCGAAATAACCATTCGATAGAACGTATGGTAATGAACATCTCAGCCAAGTTTGGTCCTGAAATATGCAGTTTGAAGAAAGTTATTAGCCTCGCTGTCACGACATGTAGTTTGTTCTCTTCTTTGAATTAGAATAATTTCCGTGTTTTTCGGCCAAATTGGCTATGCGACTCTCTGTAAGAGTGAATATAGATTAACAAGTAAGACAGATAGAGGAAATCCGAAATAACCATTCGATAGAACGTATGGTAATGAACATCTCAGCCAAGTTTGGTCCTGAAATATGCAGTTTGAAGAAAGTTATTAGCCTCGCTGTCACGAAATGTAGTTTGTTCTCTTCTTTGACTTAGAATAATTTCCGTGTTTTTCGGCCAAATTGGCTATGCGACTGTCTGTAAGAGTGAATATAGATTAAAAAGTAAGACAGATAGAGGAAATCCGAAATAACCATTCGATAGAACGTATGGTAATGAACATCTCAGCCAAGTTTGGTCCTGAAATATGCAGTTTGAAGAAAGTTATTAGCCTCGCTGTCACGACATGTAGTTTGTTCTCTTCTTTGACTTTGAATAATTTCCGTGTTTTTCGGCCAAATTGGCTATGCGACTGTCTGTAAGAGTGAAAATAGATTAAAAGGTAAGACAGATAGATGAAATCCGAAATAACCATTCGATAGAACACAAGGTAATGAACATCTCAGCCAAGTTTGGTCCTGAAATATGCAGTTTGAAGAAAGTTATTAGCCTCGCTGTCACGACATGTAGTTTGTGGTCGTCTTTGACTTAGAATAATTTCCGTGTTTTTCGGCCAAATTGGCTATGCGACTCTCTGTAAGAGTGGATATAGATTAAAAAGTAAGACAGATAGAGGAACTCCGAAATAACCATTCGATAGAACGTATGGTAATGAACATCTCAGCCAAGTTTGGTCCTGAAATATGCAGTTTGAAGAAAGTTATTAGCCTCGCTGTCACGACATGTAGTTTGTTCTCTTCTTTGAATTAGAATAATTTCCGTGTTTTTCGGCCAAATTGGCTATGCGACTGTCTGTAAGAGTGAATATAGATTAACAAGTAAGACAGATAGAGGAAATCCGAAATAACCATTCGATAGAACGTATGGTAATGAACATCTCAGCCAAGTTTGGTCCTGAAATATGCAGTTTGAAGAAAGTTATTAGCCTCGCTGTCACGACATGTAGTTTGTGGTCTTCTTTGACTTAGAATAATTTCCCTGTTTTTCGGCCAAATTGGCTATGCGACACTCTGTAAGATTGAATATAGATTAAAAAGTAAGACAGATAGAGGAAATCCGAAATAACCATTCGATAGAACGTATGGTAATGAACATCTCAGCCAAGTTTGGTCCTGAAATATGCAGTTTGAAGAAAGTTATTAGCCTCGCTGTCACGACATGTAGTTTGTTCTCTTCTTTGACTTAGAATAATTTCCGTGTTTTTCGGCCAAATTGGCTATGCGACTCTCTGTAAGAGTGAAAATAGATTAAAAGGTAAGACAGATAGATGAAATCCGAAATAACCATTCGATAGAACACAAGGTAATGAACATCTCAGCCAAGTTTGGTCCTGAAATATGCAGTTTGAAGAAAGTTATTAGCCTCGCTGTCACGACATGTAGTTTGTGGTCGTCTTTGACTTAGAATAATTTCCGTGTTTTTCGGCCAAATTGGCTATGCGACTCTCTGTAAGAGTGGATATAGATTAAAAAGTAAGACAGATAGAGGAACTCCGAAATAACCATTCGATAGAACGTATGGTAATGAACATCTCAGCCAAGTTTGGTCCTGAAATATGCAGTTTGAAGAAAGTTATTAGCCTCGCTGTCACGACATGTAGTTTGTTCTCTTCTTTGAATTAGAATAATTTCCGTGTTTTTCGGCCAAATTGGCTATGCGACTGTCTGTAAGAGTGAATATAGATTAACAAGTAAGACAGATAGAGGAAATCCGAAATAACCATTCGATAGAACGTATGGTAATGAACATCTCAGCCAAGTTTGGTCCTGAAATATGCAGTTTGAAGAAAGTTATTAGCCTCGCTGTCACGACATGTAGTTTGTGGTCTTCTTTGACTTAGAATAATTTCCCTGTTTTTCGGCCAAATTGGCTATGCGACACTCTGTAAGATTGAATATAGATTAAAAAGTAAGACAGATAGAGGAAATCCGAAATAACCATTCGATAGAACGTATGGTAATGAACATCTCAGCCAAGTTTGGTCCTGAAATATGCAGTTTGAAGAAAGTTATTAGCCTCGCTGTCACGACATGTAGTTTGTTGTCTTCTTTGACTTAGAATAATTTCCCTGTTTTTCGGCCAAATTGGCTATGCGACACTCTGTAAGAGTGAATATAGATTAAAAAGTAAGACAGATAGAGGAAATCCGAAATAACCATTCGATAGAACGTATGGTAATGAACATCTCAGCCAAGTTTGGTCCTGAAATATGCAGTTTGAAGAAAGTTATTAGCCTCGCTGTCACGACATGTAGTTTGTTCTCTTCTTTGACTTAAAATAATTTCCGTGTTTTTCGGCCAAATTGGCTATGCGACTCTCTGTAAGAGTGAATATAGATTAACAAGTAAGACAGATAGAGGAAATCCGAAATAACCATTCGATAGAACGTATGGTAATGAACATCTCAGCCAAGTTTGGTCCTGAAATATGCAGTTTGAAGAAAGTTATTAGCCTCGCTGTCACGACATGTAGTTTGTTGTCTTCTTTGACTTAGAATAATTTCCCTGTTTTTCGGCCAAATTGGCTATGCGACACTCTGTAAGAGTGAATATAGATTAAAAAGTAAGACAGATAGAGGAAATCCGAAATAACCATTCGATAGAACGTATGGTAATGAACATCTCAGCCAAGTTTGGTCCTGAAATATGCAGTTTGAAGAAAGTTATTAGCCTCGCTGTCACGACATGTAGTTTGTTCTCTTCTTTGACTTAAAATAATTTCCGTGTTTTTCGGCCAAATTGGCTATGCGACTGTCTGTAAGAGTGAATATAGATTAAAAAGTAAGACAGATAGATGAAATCCGAAATAACCATTCGATAGAACACAAGGTAATGAACATCTCAGCCAAGTTTGGTCCTGAAATATGCAGTTTGAAGAAAGTTATTAGCCTCGCTGTCACGACATGTAGTTTGTGGTCGTCTTTGACTTAAAATAATTTCCCTGTTTATCGGCCAAATTGGCTATGCGACACTCTGTAAGAGTGAATATAGATTAAAAAGTAAGACAGATAGAGGAAATCCGAAATAACTATTCGATAGAACGTATGGTAATGAACATCTCAGCCAAGTTTGGTCCTGAAATATGCAGTTTGAAGAAAGTTATTAGCCTCGCTGTCACGACATGTAGTTTGTTCTCTTCTTTGAATTAGAATAATTTCCGTGTTTTTCGGCCAAATTGGCTATGCGACTGTCTGTAAGAGTGAATATAGATTAACAAGTAAGACAGATAGAGGAAATCCGAAATAACCATTCGATAGAACGTATGGTAATGAACATCTCAGCCAAGTTTGGTCCTGAAATATGCAGTTTGAAGAAAGTTATTAGCCTCGCTGTCACGACATGTAGTTTGTTCTCTTCTTTGACTTAAAATAATTTCCCTGTTTTTCGGCCAAATTGGCTATGCGACACTCTGTAAGAGTGAATATAGATTAAAAAGTAAGACAGATAGAGGAAATCCGAAATAACCATTCGATAGAACGTATGGTAATGAACATCTCAGCCAAGTTTGGTCCTGAAATATGCAGTTTGAAGAAAGTTATTAGCCTCGCTGTCACGACATGTAGTTTGTTCTCTTCTTTGACTTAAAATAATTTCCGTGTTTTTCGGCCAAATTGGCTATGCGACTGTCTGTAAGAGTGAATATAGATTAAAAAGTAAGACAGATAGATGAAATCCGAAATAACCATTCGATAGAACACAAGGTAATGAACATCTCAGCCAAGTTTGGTCCTGAAATATGCAGTTTGAAGAAAGTTATTAGCCTCGCTGTCACGACATGTAGTTTGTGGTCGTCTTTGACTTAGAATAATTTCCCTGTTTATCGGCCAAATTGGCTATGCGACACTCTGTAAGAGTGAATATAGATTAAAAAGTAAGACAGATAGAGGAAATCCGAAATAACTATTCGATAGAACGTATGGTACTGAACATCTCAGCCAAGTTTGGTCCTGAAATATGCAGTTTGAAGAAAGTTATTAGCCTCGCTGTCACGACATGTAGTTTGTGGTCTTCTTTGACTTAGAATAATTTCCCTGTTTTTCGGCCAAATTGGCTATGCGACACTCTGTAAGAGTGAATATAGATTAAAAAGTAAGACAGATAGAGGAACTCCGAAATAACCATTCGATAGAACCTATGGTAATGAACATCTCAGCCAAGTTTGGTCCTGAAATATGCAGTTTGAAGAAAGTTATTAGCCTCGCTGTCACGACATGTAGTTTGTTCTCTTCTTTGACTTAAAATAATTTCCGTGTTTTTCGGCCAAATTGGCTATGCGACACTCTGTAAGATTGAATATAGATTAAAAAGTAAGACAGATAGAGGAACTCCGAAATAACCATTCGATAGAACCTATGGTAATGAACATCTCAGCCAAGTTTGGTCCTGAAATATGCAGTTTGAAGAAAGTTATTAGCCTCGCTGTCACGACATGTAGTTTGTTCTCTTCTTTGAATTAGAATAATTTCCGTGTTTTTCGGCCAAATTGGCTATGCGACTGTCTGTAAGAGTGAATATAGATTAACAAGTAAGACAGATAGAGGAACTCCGAAATAACCATTCGATAGAACGTATGGTAATGAACATCTCAGCCAAGTTTGGTCCTGAAATATGCAGTTTGAAGAAAGTTATTAGCCTCGCTGTCACGACATGTAGTTTGTTCTCTTCTTTGAATTAGAATAATTTCCGTGTTTTTCGGCCAAATTGGCTATGCGACTGTCTGTAAGAGTGAATATAGATTTAAAAGTAAGACAGATAGAGGAAATCCGAAATAACCATTCGATAGAACGTATGGTAATGAACATCTCAGCCAAGTTTGGTCCTGAAATATGCAGTTTGAAGAAAGTTATTAGCCTCGCTGTCACGACATGTAGTTTGTGGTCTTCTTTGACTTAGAATAATTTCCCTGTTTTTCGGCCAAATTGGCTATGCGACACTCTGTAAGATTGAATATAGATTAAAAAGTAAGACAGATAGAGGAACTCCGAAATAACCATTCGATAGAACCTATGGTAATGAACATCTCAGCCAAGTTTGGTCCTGAAATATGCAGTTTGAAGAAAGTTATTAGCCTCGCTGTCACGACATGTAGTTTGTTCTCTTCTTTGAATTAGAATAATTTCCGTGTTTTTCGGCCAAATTGGCTATGCGACTGTCTGTAAGAGTGAATATAGATTAACAAGTAAGACAGATAGAGGAAATCCGAAATAACCATTCGATAGAACGTATGGTAATGAACATCTCAGCCAAGTTTGGTCCTGAAATATGCAGTTTGAAGAAAGTTATTAGCCTCGCTGTCACGACATGTAGTTTGTGGTCTTCTTTGACTTAGAATAATTTCCCTGTTTTTCGGCCAAATTGGCTATGCGACACTCTGTAAGATTGAATATAGATTAACAAGTAAGACAGATAGAGGAACTCCGAAATAACCATTCGATAGAACACAAGGTAATGAACATCTCAGCCAAGTTTGGTCCTGAAATATGCAGTTTGAAGAAAGTTATTAGCCTCGCTGTCACGACATGTAGTTTGTGGTCGTCTTTGACTTAGAATAATTTCCCTGTTTATCGGCCAAATTGGCTATGCGACACTCTGTAAGAGTGAATATAGATTAAAAAGTAAGACAGATAGAGGAAATCCGAAATAACTATTCGATAGAACGTATGGTAATGAACATCTCAGCCAAGTTTGGTCCTGAAATATGCAGTTTGAAGAAAGTTATTAGCCTCGCTGTCACGACATGTAGTTTGTTCTCTTCTTTGAATTAGAATAATTTCCGTGTTTTTCGGCCAAATTGGCTATGCGACTGTCTGTAAGAGTGAATATAGATTAACAAGTAAGACAGATAGAGGAAATCCGAAATAACCATTCGATAGAACGTATGGTAATGAACATCTCAGCCAAGTTTGGTCCTGAAATATGCAGTTTGAAGAAAGTTATTAGCCTCGCTGTCACGACATGTAGTTTGTGGTCTTCTTTGACTTAGAATAATTTCCCTGTTTTTCGGCCAAATTGGCTATGCGACACTCTGTAAGATTGAATATAGATTAAAAAGTAAGACAGATAGAGGAAATCCGAAATAACCATTCGATAGAACGTATGGTAATGAACATCTCAGCCAAGTTTGGTCCTGAAATATGCAGTTTGAAGAAAGTTATTAGCCTCGCTGTCACGACATGTAGTTTGTGGTCTTCTTTGACTTAGAATAATTTCCCTGTTTTTCGGCCAAATTGGCTATGCGACACTCTGTAAGATTGAATATAGATTAAAAAGTAAGACAGATAGAGGAACTCCGAAATAACCATTCGATAGAACCTATGGTAATGAACATCTCAGCCAAGTTTGGTCCTGAAATATGCAGTTTGAAGAAAGTTATTAGCCTCGCTGTCACGACATGTAGTTTGTTCTCTTCTTTGACTTAGAATAATTTCCGTGTTTTTCGGCCAAATTGGCTATGCGACTGTCTGTAAGAGTGAATATAGATTAACAAGTAAGACAGATAGAGGAAATCCGAAATAACCATTCGATAGAACGTATGGTAATGAACATCTCAGCCAAGTTTGGTCCTGAAATATGCAGTTTGAAGAAAGTTATTAGCCTCGCTGTCACGACATGTAGTTTGTGGTCTTCTTTGACTTAGAATAATTTCCCTGTTTTTCGGCCAAATTGGCTATGCGACACTCTGTAAGATTGAATATAGATTAACAAGTAAGACAGATAGAGGAACTCCGAAATAACCATTCGATAGAACACAAGGTAATGAACATCTCAGCCAAGTTTGGTCCTGAAATATGCAGTTTGAAGAAAGTTATTAGCCTCGCTGTCACGACATGTAGTTTGTGGTCTTCTTTGACTTAGAATAATTTCCCTGTTTTTCGGCCAAATTGGCTATGCGACACTCTGTAAGATTGAATATAGATTAAAAAGTAAGACAGATAGAGGAACTCCGAAATAACCATTCGATAGAACCTATGGTAATGAACATCTCAGCCAAGTTTGGTCCTGAAATATGCAGTTTGAAGAAAGTTATTAGCCTCGCTGTCACGACATGTAGTTTGTTCTCTTCTTTGAATTAGAATAATTTCCGTGTTTTTCGGCCAAATTGGCTATGCGACTGTCTGTAAGAGTGAATATAGATTAACAAGTAAGACAGATAGAGGAAATCCGAAATAACCATTCGATAGAACGTATGGTAATGAACATCTCAGCCAAGTTTGGTCCTGAAATATGCAGTTTGAAGAAAGTTATTAGCCTCGCTGTCACGACATGTAGTTTGTGGTCTTCTTTGACTTAGAATAATTTCCCTGTTTTTCGGCCAAATTGGCTATGCGACACTCTGTAAGATTGAATATAGATTAAAAAGTAAGACAGATAGAGGAAATCCGAAATAACCATTCGATAGAACGTATGGTAATGAACATCTCAGCCAAGTTTGGTCCTGAAATATGCAGTTTGAAGAAAGTTATTAGCCTCGCTGTCACGACATGTAGTTTGTGGTCTTCTTTGACTTAGAATAATTTCCCTGTTTTTCGGCCAAATTGGCTATGCGACACTCTGTAAGAGTGAATATAGATTAAAAAGTAAGACAGATAGAGGAACTCCGAAATAACCATTCGATAGAACGTATGGTAATGAACATCTCAGCCAAGTTTGGTCCTGAAATATGCAGTTTGAAGAAAGTTATTAGCCTCGCTGTCACGACATGTAGTTTGTTCTCTTCTTTGACTTAGAATAATTTCCGTGTTTTTCGGCCAAATTGGCTATGCGACACTCTGTAAGATTGAATATAGATTAAAAAGTAAGACAGATAGAGGAACTCCGAAATAACCATTCGATAGAACCTATGGTAATGAACATCTCAGCCAAGTTTGGTCCTGAAATATGCAGTTTGAAGAAAGTTATTAGCCTCGCTGTCACGACATGTAGTTTGTTCTCTTCTTTGAATTAGAATAATTTCCGTGTTTTTCGGCCAAATTGGCTATGCGACTGTCTGTAAGAGTGAATATAGATTAACAAGTAAGACAGATAGAGGAAATCCGAAATAACCATTCGATAGAACGTATGGTAATGAACATCTCAGCCAAGTTTGGTCCTGAAATATGCAGTTTGAAGAAAGTTATTAGCCTCGCTGTCACGACATGTAGTTTGTGGTCTTCTTTGACTTAGAATAATTTCCGTGTTTTTCGGCCAAATTGGCTATGCGACACTCTGTAAGATTGAATATAGATTAAAAAGTAAGACAGATAGAGGAACTCCGAAATAACCATTCGATAGAACCTATGGTAATGAACATCTCAGCCAAGTTTGGTCCTGAAATATGCAGTTTGAAGAAAGTTATTAGCCTCGCTGTCACGACATGTAGTTTGTTCTCTTCTTTGAATTAGAATAATTTCCGTGTTTTTCGGCCAAATTGGCTATGCGACTGTCTGTAAGAGTGAATATAGATTAACAAGTAAGACAGATAGAGGAAATCCGAAATAACCATTCGATAGAACGTATGGTAATGAACATCTCAGCCAAGTTTGGTCCTGAAATATGCAGTTTGAAGAAAGTTATTAGCCTCGCTGTCACGACATGTAGTTTGTGGTCTTCTTTGACTTAGAATAATTTCCGTGTTTTTCGGCCAAATTGGCTATGCGACACTCTGTAAGAGTGAATATAGATTAAAAAGTAAGACAGATAGAGGAACTCCGAAATAACCATTCGATAGAACCTATGGTAATGAACATCTCAGCCAAGTTTGGTCCTGAAATATGCAGTTTGAAGAAAGTTATTAGCCTCGCTGTCACGACATGTAGTTTGTTCTCTTCTTTGAATTAGAATAATTTCCGTGTTTTTCGGCCAAATTGGCTATGCGACTGTCTGTAAGAGTGAATATAGATTAACAAGTAAGACAGATAGAGGAAATCCGAAATAACCATTCGATAGAACGTATGGTAATGAACATCTCAGCCAAGTTTGGTCCTGAAATATGCAGTTTGAAGAAAGTTATTAGCCTCGCTGTCACGACATGTAGTTTGTGGTCTTCTTTGACTTAGAATAATTTCCCTGTTTTTCGGCCAAATTGGCTATGCGACACTCTGTAAGATTGAATATAGATTAAAAAGTAAGACAGATAGAGGAACTCCGAAATAACCATTCGATAGAACCTATGGTAATGAACATCTCAGCCAAGTTTGGTCCTGAAATATGCAGTTTGAAGAAAGTTATTAGCCTCGCTGTCACGACATGTAGTTTGTTCTCTTCTTTGAATTAGAATAATTTCCGTGTTTTTCGGCCAAATTGGCTATGCGACTGTCTGTAAGAGTGAATATAGATTAACAAGTAAGACAGATAGAGGAAATCCGAAATAACCATTCGATAGAACGTATGGTAATGAACATCTCAGCCAAGTTTGGTCCTGAAATATGCAGTTTGAAGAAAGTTATTAGCCTCGCTGTCACGACATGTAGTTTGTGGTCTTCATTGACTTAGAATAATTTCCCTGTTTTTCGGCCAAATTGGCTATGCGACACTCTGTAAGATTGAATATAGATTAAAAAGTAAGACAGATAGAGGAACTCCGAAATAACCATTCGATAGAACCTATGGTAATGAACATCTCAGCCAAGTTTGGTCCTGAAATATGCAGTTTGAAGAAAGTTATTAGCCTCGCTGTCACGACATGTAGTTTGTTCTCTTCTTTGAATTAGAATAATTTCCGTGTTTTTCGGCCAAATTGGCTATGCGACTGTCTGTAAGAGTGAATATAGATTAACAAGTAAGACAGATAGAGGAAATCCGAAATAACCATTCGATAGAACGTATGGTAATGAACATCTCAGCCAAGTTTGGTCCTGAAATATGCAGTTTGAAGAAAGTTATTAGCCTCGCTGTCACGACATGTAGTTTGTGGTCTTCTTTGACTTAGAATAATTTCCCTGTTTTTCGGCCAAATTGGCTATGCGACACTCTGTAAGATTGAATATAGATTAAAAAGTAAGACAGATAGAGGAACTCCGAAATAACCATTCGATAGAACCTATGGTAATGAACATCTCAGCCAAGTTTGGTCCTGAAATATGCAGTTTGAAGAAAGTTATTAGCCTCGCTGTCACGACATGTAGTTTGTGGTCTTCTTTGAATTAGAATAATTTCCGTGTTTTTCGGCCAAATTGGCTATGCGACTGTCTGTAAGAGTGAATATAGATTAACAAGTAAGACAGATAGAGGAAATCCGAAATAACCATTCGATAGAACGTATGGTAATGAACATCTCAGCCAAGTTTGGTCCTGAAATATGCAGTTTGAAGAAAGTTATTAGCCTCGCTGTCACGACATGTAGTTTGTGGTCTTCTTTGACTTAGAATAATTTCCCTGTTTTTCGGCCAAATTGGCTATGCGACACTCTGTAAGATTGAATATAGATTAAAAAGTAAGACAGATAGAGGAAATCCGAAATAACCATTCGATAGAACGTATGGTAATGAACATCTCAGCCAAGTTTGGTCCTGAAATATGCAGTTTGAAGAAAGTTATTAGCCTCGCTGTCACGACATGTAGTTTGTGGTCTTCTTTGACTTAGAATATTTTCCCTGTTTTTCGGCCAAATTGGCTATGCGACACTCTGTAAGAGTGAATATAGATTAAAAAGTAAGACAGATAGAGGAAATCCGAAATAACCATTCGATAGAACGTATGGTAATGAACATCTCAGCCAAGTTTGGTCCTGAAATATGCAGTTTGAAGAAAGTTATTAGCCTCGCTGTCACGACATGTAGTTTGTTCTCTTCTTTGACTTAGAATAATTTCCGTGTTTTTCGGCCAAATTGGCTATGCGACTGTCTGTAAGAGTGAATATAGATTAAAAAGTAAGACAGATAGATGAAATCCGAAATAACCATTCGATAGAACACAAGGTAATGAACATCTCAGCCAAGTTTGGTCCTGAAATATGCAGTTTGAAGAAAGTTATTAGCCTCGCTGTCACGACATGTAGTTTGTGGTCGTCTTTGACTTAGAATAATTTCCCTGTTTTTCGGCCAAATTGGCTATGCGACACTCTGTAAGAGTGAATATAGATTAAAAAGTAAGACAGATAGAGGAAATCCGAAATAACTATTCGATAGAACGTATGGTAATGAACATCTCAGCCAAGTTTGGTCCTGAAATATGCAGTTTGAAGAAAGTTATTAGCCTCGCTGTCACGACATGTAGTTTGTTCTCTTCTTTGACTTAGAATAATTTCCGTGTTTTTCGGCCAAATTGGCTATGCGACTGTCTGTAAGAGTGAAAATAGATTAAAAGGTAAGACAGATAGATGAAATCCGAAATAACCATTCGATAGAACACAAGGTAATGAACATCTCAGCCAAGTTTGGTCCTGAAATATGCAGTTTGAAGAAAGTTATTAGCCTCGCTGTCACGACATGTAGTTTGTGGTCGTCTTTGACTTAGAATAATTTCCGTGTTTTTCGGCCAAATTGGCTATGCGACTCTCTGTAAGAGTGGATATAGATTAAAAAGTAAGACAGATAGAGGAACTCCGAAATAACCATTCGATAGAACGTATGGTAATGAACATCTCAGCCAAGTTTGGTCCTGAAATATGCAGTTTGAAGAAAGTTATTAGCCTCGCTGTCACGACATGTAGTTTGTTCTCTTCTTTGAATTAGAATAATTTCCGTGTTTTTCGGCCAAATTGGCAATGCGACTGTCTGTAAGAGTGAATATAGATTAACAAGTAAGACAGATAGAGGAAATCCGAAATAACCATTCGATAGAACGTATGGTAATGAACATCTCAGCCAAGTTTGGTCCTGAAATATGCAGTTTGAAGAAAGTTATTAGCCTCGCTGTCACGACATGTAGTTTGTGGTCTTCTTTGACTTAGAATAATTTCCCTGTTTTTCGGCCAAATTGGCTATGCGACACTCTGTAAGATTGAATATAGATTAAAAAGTAAGACAGATAGAGGAAATCCGAAATAACTATTCGATAGAACGTATGGTAATGAACATCTCAGCCAAGTTTGGTCCTGAAATATGCAGTTTGAAGAAAGTTATTAGCCTCGCTGTCACGACATGTAGTTTGTTCTCTTCTTTGACTTAGAATAATTTCCGTGTTTTTCGGCCAAATTGGCTATGCGACTGTCTGTAAGAGTGAAAATAGATTAAAAGGTAAGACAGATAGATGAAATCCGAAATAACCATTCGATAGAACACAAGGTAATGAACATCTCAGCCAAGTTTGGTCCTGAAATATGCAGTTTGAAGAAAGTTATTAGCCTCGCTGTCACGACATGTAGTTTGTGGTCGTCTTTGACTTAGAATAATTTCCGTGTTTTTCGGCCAAATTGGCTATGCGACTCTCTGTAAGAGTGGATATAGATTAAAAAGTAAGACAGATAGAGGAACTCCGAAATAACCATTCGATAGAACGTATGGTAATGAACATCTCAGCCAAGTTTGGTCCTGAAATATGCAGTTTGAAGAAAGTTATTAGCCTCGCTGTCACGACATGTAGTTTGTTCTCTTCTTTGAATTAGAATAATTTCCGTGTTTTTCGGCCAAATTGGCTATGCGACTGTCTGTAAGAGTGAATATAGATTAACAAGTAAGACAGATAGAGGAAATCCGAAATAACCATTCGATAGAACGTATGGTAATGAACATCTCAGCCAAGTTTGGTCCTGAAATATGCAGTTTGAAGAAAGTTATTAGCCTCGCTGTCACGACATGTAGTTTGTGGTCTTCTTTGACTTAGAATAATTTCCCTGTTTTTCGGCCAAATTGGCTATGCGACACTCTGTAAGATTGAATATAGATTAAAAAGTAAGACAGATAGAGGAAATCCGAAATAACCATTCGATAGAACGTATGGTAATGAACATCTCAGCCAAGTTTGGTCCTGAAATATGCAGTTTGAAGAAAGTTATTAGCCTCGCTGTCACGACATGTAGTTTGTGGTCTTCTTTGACTTAGAATAATTTCCCTGTTTTTCGGCCAAATTGGCTATGCGACACTCTGTAAGATTGAATATAGATTAAAAAGTAAGACAGATAGAGGAAATCCGAAATAACCATTCGATAGAACGTATGGTAATGAACATCTCAGCCAAGTTTGGTCCTGAAATATGCAGTTTGAAAAGTTATTAGCCTCGCTGTCACGACATGTAGTTTGTTCTCTTCTTTGACTTAGAATAATTTCCGTGTTTTTCGGCCAAATTGGCTATGCGACACTCTGTAAGAGTGAATATAGATTAAAAAGTAAGACAGATAGAGGAAATCCGAAATAACCATTCGATAGAACGTATGGTAATGAACATCTCAGCCAAGTTTGGTCCTGAAATATGCAGTTTGAAGAAAGTTATTAGCCTCGCTGTCACGACATGTAGTTTGTTCTCTTCTTTGACTTAGAATAATTTCCGTGTTTTTCGGCCAAATTGGCTATGCGACTCTCTGTAAGAGTGAATATAGATTAAAAAGTAAGACAGATAGAGGAAATCCGAAATAACCATTCGATAGAACGTATGGTAATGAACATCTCAGCCAAGTTTGGTCCTGAAATATGCAGTTTGAAGAAAGTTATTAGCCTCGCTGTCACGACATGTAGTTTGTTCTCTTCTTTGACTTAGAATAATTTCCGTGTTTTTCGGCCAAATTGGCTATGCGACTCTCTGTAAGAGTGAATATAGATTAAAAAGTAAGACAGATAGAGGAAATCCGAAATAACCATTCGATAGAACGTATGGTAATGAACATCTCAGCCAAGTTTGGTCCTGAAATATGCAGTTTGAAGAAAGTTATTAGCCTCGCTGTCACGAAATGTAGTTTGTGGTCTTCTTTGACTTAGAATAATTTCCCTGTTTTTCGGCCAAATTGGCTATGCGACTGTCTGTAAGAGTGAATATAGATTAAAAAGTAAGACAGATAGAGGAAATCCGAAATAACCATTCGATAGAACGTATGGTAATGAACATCTCAGCCAAGTATGGTCCTGAAATATGCAGTTTGAAGAAAGTTATTAGCCTCGCTGTCACGAAATGTAGTTTGTGGTCTTCTTTGACTTAGAATAATTTCCCTGTTTTTCGGCCAAATTGGCTATGCGACACTCTGTAAGAGTGAATATAGATTAAAAAGTAAGACAGATAGAGGAAATCCGAAATAACCATTCGATAGAACGTATGGTAATGAACATCTCAGCCAAGTTTGGTCCTGAAATATGCAGTTTGAAGACAGTTATTAGCCTCGCTGTCACGACATGTAGTTTGTGGTCTTCTTTGACTTAGAATAATTTCCCTGTTTTTCGGCCAAATTGGCTATGCGACACTCTGTAAGAGTGAATATAGATTAAAAAGTAAGACAGATAGAGGAAATCCGAAATAACCATTCGATAGAACGTATGGTAATGAACATCTCAGCCAAGTTTGGTCCTGAAATATGCAGTTTGAAGAAAGTTATTAGCCTCGCTGTCACGACATGTAGTTTGTTCTCTTCTTTGACTTAGAATAATTTCCGTGTTTTTCGGCCACATTGGCTATGCGACTGTCTGTAAGAGTGAATATAGATTAAAAGGTAAGACAGATAGATGAAATCCGAAATAACCATTCGATAGAGCACAAGGTAATGAACATCTCAGCCAAGTTTGGTCCTGAAATATGCAGTTTGAAGAAAGTTATTAGCCTCGCTGTCACGACATGTAGTTTGTTCTCTTCTTTGACTTAGAATAATTTCCGTGTTTTTCGGCCACATTGGCTATGCGACTCTCTGTAAGAGTGAATATAGATTAACAAGTAAGACAGATAGAGGAAATCCGAAATAACCATTCGATAGAACGTATGGTAATGAACATCTCAGCCAAGTTTGGTCCTGAAATATGCAGTTTGAAGAAAGTTATTAGCCTCGCTGTTACGAAATGTAGTTTGTGGTCTTCTTTGACTTAGAATAATTTCCGTGTTTTTCGGCCAAATTGGCTATGCGACTCTCTGTAAGAGTGAATATAGATTAAAAGGTAAGACAGATAGATGAAATCCGAAATAACCATTCGATAGAGCACAAGGTAATGAACATCTCAGCCAAGTTTGGTCCTGAAATATGCAGTTTGAAGAAAGTTATTAGCCTCGCTGTCACGACATGTAGTTTGTTCTCTTCTTTGACTTAGAATAATTTCCGTGTTTTTCGGCCACATTGGCTATGCGACTCTCTGTAAGAGTGAATATAGATTAACAAGTAAGACAGATAGAGGAAATCCGAAATAACCATTCGATAGAACGTATGGTAATGAACATCTCAGCCAAGTTTGGTCCTGAAATATGCAGTTTGAAGAAAGTTATTAGCCTCGCTGTCACGAAATGTAGTTTGTGGTCTTCTTTGACTTAGAATAATTTCCGTGTTTTTCGGCCAAATTGGCTATGCGACTCTCTGTAAGAGTGAATATAGATTAACAAGTAAGACAGATAGAGGAAATCCGAAATAACCATTCGATAGAACGTATGGTAATGAACATCTCAGCCAAGTTTGGTCCTGAAATATGCAGTTTGAAGAAAGTTATTAGCCTCGCTGTCACGACATGTAGTTTGTTCTCTTCTTTGACTTAGAATAATTTCCGTGTTTTTCGGCCAAATTGGCTATGCGACTGTCTGTAAGAGTGAATATAGATTAACAAGTAAGACAGATAGAGGAAATCCGAAATAACCATTCGATAGAACGTATGGTAATGAACATCTCAGCCAAGTTTGGTCCTGAAATATGCAGTTTGAAGAAAGTTATTAGCCTCGCTGTCACGAAATGTAGTTTGTGGTCTTCTTTGACTTAGAATAATTTCCGTGTTTTTCGGCCAAATTGGCTATGCGACTCTCTGTAAGAGTGAATATAGATTAACAAGTAAGACAGATAGAGGAAATCCGAAATAACCATTCGATAGAACGTATGGTAATGAACATCTCAGCCAAGTTTGGTCCTGAAATATGCAGTTTGAAGAAAGTTATTAGCCTCGCTGTCACGACATGTAGTTTGTGGTCTTCTTTGACTTAGAATAATTTCCCTGTTTTTCGGCCAAATTGGCTATGCGACACTCTGTAAGAGTGAATATAGATTAAAAAGTAAGACAGATAGAGGAAATCCGAAATAACCATTCGATAGAACGTATGGTAATGAACATCTCAGCCAAGTTTGGTCCTGAAATATGCAGTTTGAAGAAAGTTATTAGCCTCGCTGTCACGACATGTAGTTTGTTCTCTTCTTTGACTTAGAATAATTTCCGTGTTTTTCGGCCACATTGGCTATGCGACTGTCTGTAAGAGTGAATATAGATTAACAAGTAAGACAGATAGAGGAAATCCGAAATAACCATTCGATAGAACGTATGGTAATGAACATCTCAGCCAAGTTTGGTCCTGAAATATGCAGTTTGAAGAAAGTTATTAGCCTCGCTGTCACGAAATGTAGTTTGTGGTCTTCTTTGACTTAGAATAATTTCCGTGTTTTTCGGCCAAATTGGCTATGCGACTCTCTGTAAGAGTGAATATAGATTAACAAGTAAGACAGATAGAGGAAATCCGAAATAACCATTCGATAGAACGTATGGTAATGAACATCTCAGCCAAGTTTGGTCCTGAAATATGCAGTTTGAAGAAAGTTATTAGCCTCGCTGTCACGACATGTAGTTTGTGGTCTTCTTTGACTTAGAATAATTTCCCTGTTTTTCGGCCAAATTGGCTATGCGACTCTCTGTAAGAGTGAATATAGATTAAAAGGTAAGACAGATAGATGAAATCCGAAATAACCATTCGATAGAGCACAAGGTAATGAACATCTCAGCCAAGTTTGGTCCTGAAATATGCAGTTTGAAGAAAGTTATTAGCCTCGCTGTCACGACATGTAGTTTGTTCTCTTCTTTGACTTAGAATAATTTCCGTGTTTTTCGGCCACATTGGCTATGCGACTCTCTGTAAGAGTGAATATAGATTAACAAGTAAGACAGATAGAGGAAATCCGAAATAACCATTCGATAGAACGTATGGTAATGAACATCTCAGCCAAGTTTGGTCCTGAAATATGCAGTTTGAAGAAAGTTATTAGCCTCGCTGTCACGAAATGTAGTTTGTGGTCTTCTTTGACTTAGAATAATTTCCGTGTTTTTCGGCCAAATTGGCTATGCGACTCTCTGTAAGAGTGAATATAGATTAACAAGTAAGACAGATAGAGGAAATCCGAAATAACCATTCGATAGAACGTATGGTAATGAACATCTCAGCCAAGTTTGGTCCTGAAATATGCAGTTTGAAGAAAGTTATTAGCCTCGCTGTCACGACATGTAGTTTGTTCTCTTCTTTGACTTAGAATAATTTCCGTGTTTTTCGGCCAAATTGGCTATGCGACTCTCTGTAAGAGTGAATATAGATTAACAAGTAAGACAGATAGAGGAAATCCGAAATAACCATTCGATAGAACGTATGGTAATGAACATCTCAGCCAAGTTTGGTCCTGAAATATGCAGTTTGAAGAAAGTTATTAGCCTCGCTGTCACGACATGTAGTTTGTTCTCTTCTTTGACTTAGAATAATTTCCGTGTTTTTCGGCCAAATTGGCTATGCGACTCTCTGTAAGAGTGAATATAGATTAACAAGTAAGACAGATAGAGGAAATCCGAAATAACCATTCGATAGAACGTATGGTAATGAACATCTCAGCCAAGTTTGGTCCTGAAATATGCAGTTTGAAGAAAGTTATTAGCCTCGCTGTCACGACATGTAGTTTGTTCTCTTCTTTGACTTAGAATAATTTCCGTGTTTTTCGGCCAAATTGGCTATGCGACTCTCTGTAAGAGTGAATATAGATTAACAAGTAAGACAGATAGAGGAAATCCGAAATAACCATTCGATAGAACGTATGGTAATGAACATCTCAGCCAAGTTTGGTCCTGAAATATGCAGTTTGAAGAAAGTTATTAGCCTCGCTGTCACGAAATGTAGTTTGTTCTCTTCTTTGACTTAGAATAATTTCCCTGTTTTTCGGCCAAATTGGCTATGCGACTGTCTGTAAGAGTGAATATAGATTAAAAAGTAAGACAGATAGAGGAAATCCGAAATAACCATTCGATAGAACGTATGGTAATGAACATCTCAGCCAAGTTTGGTCCTGAAATATGCAGTTTGAAGAAAGTTATTAGCCTCGCTGTCACGACATGTAGTTTGTGGTCTTCTTTGACTTAGAATAATTTCCCTGTTTTTCGGCCAAATTGGCTATGCGACACTCTGTAAGAGTGAATATAGATTTAAAAGTAAGACAGATAGAGGAAATCCGAAATAACCATTCGATAGAACGTATGGTAATGAACATCTCAGCCAAGTTTGGTCCTGAAATATGCAGTTTGAAGAAAGTTATTAGCCTCGCTGTCACGAAATGTAGTTTGTGGTCTTCTTTGACTTAGAATAATTTCCGTGTTTTTCGGCCAAATTGGCTATGCGACTCTCTGTAAGAGTGAATATAGATTAACAAGTAAGACAGATAGAGGAAATCCGAAATAACCATTCGATAGAACGTATGGTAATGAACATCTCAGCCAAGTTTGGTCCTGAAATATGCAGTTTGAAGAAAGTTATTAGCCTCGCTGTCACGACATGTAGTTTGTTCTCTTCTTTGACTTAGAATAATTTCCGTGTTTTTCGGCCAAATTGGCTATGCGACTGTCTGTAAGAGTGAATATAGATTAAAAAGTAAGACAGATAGAGGAAATCCGAAATAACCATTCGATAGAACGTATGGTAATGAACATCTCAGCCAAGTTTGGTCCTGAAATATGCAGTTTGAAGAAAGTTATTAGCCTCGCTGTCACGACATGTAGTTTGTTCTCTTCTTTGACTTAGAATAATTTCCGTGTTTTTCGGCCAAATTGGCTATGCGACTCTCTGTAAGAGTGAATATAGATTAACAAGTAAGACAGATAGAGGAAATCCGAAATAACCATTCGATAGAACGTATGGTAATGAACATCTCAGCCAAGTTTGGTCCTGAAATATGCAGTTTGAAGAAAGTTATTAGCCTCGCTGTCACGAAATGTAGTTTGTTCTCTTCTTTGACTTAGAATAATTTCCGTGTTTTTCGGCCAAATTGGCTATGCGACTGTCTGTAAGAGTGAATATAGATTAAAAAGTAAGACAGATAGAGGAAATCCGAAATAACCATTCGATAGAACGTATGGTAATGAACATCTCAGCCAAGTTTGGTCCTGAAATATGCAGTTTGAAGAAAGTTATTAGCCTCGCTGTCACGACATGTAGTTTGTGGTCTTCTTTGACTTAGAATAATTTCCCTGTTTTTCGGCCAAATTGGCTATGCGACACTCTGTAAGAGTGAATATAGATTAACAAGTAAGACAGATAGAGGAAATCCGAAATAACCATTCGATAGAACGTATGGTAATGAACATCTCAGCCAAGTTTGGTCCTGAAATATGCAGTTTGAAGAAAGTTATTAGCCTCGCTGTCACGAAATGTAGTTTGTTCTCTTCTTTGACTTAGAATAATTTCCGTGTTTTTCGGCCAAATTGGCTATGCGACTGTCTGTAAGAGTGAATATAGATTAAAAAGTAAGACAGATAGAGGAAATCCGAAATAACCATTCGATAGAACGTATGGTAATGAACATCTCAGCCAAGTTTGGTCCTGAAATATGCAGTTTGAAGAAAGTTATTAGCCTCGCTGTCACGACATGTAGTTTGTGGTCTTCTTTGACTTAGAATAATTTCCCTGTTTTTCGGCCAAATTGGCTATGCGACACTCTGTAAGAGTGAATATAGATTAAAAAGTAAGACAGTTAGAGGACATCCGAAATAACCATTCGATAGAACGTATGGTAATGAACATCTCAGCCAAGTTTGGTCCTGAAATATGCAGTTTGAAGAAAGTTATTAGCCTCGCTGTCACGACATGTAGTTTGTTCTCTTCTTTGAATTAGAATAATTTCCGTGTTTTTCGGCCAAATTGGCTATGCGACTGTCTGTAAGAGTGAATATAGATTAAAAGGTAAGACAGATAGAGGAAATCCGAAATAACCATTCGATAGAACGTATGGTAATGAACATCTCAGCCAAGTTTGGTCCTGAAATATGCAGTTTGAAGAAAGTTATTAGCCTCGCTGTCACGACATGTAGTTTGTTCTCTTCTTTGACTTAGAATAATTTCCGTGTTTTTCGGCCAAATTGGCTATGCGACTGTCTGTAAGAGTGAATATAGATTAAAAGGTAAGACAGATAGAGGAAATCCGAAATAACCATTCGATAGAACGTATGGTAATGAACATCTCAGCCAAGTTTGGTCCTGAAATATGCAGTTTGAAGAAAGTTATTAGCCTCGCTGTCACGAAATGTAGTTTGTTCTCTTCTTTGACTTAGAATAATTTCCGTGTTTTTCGGCCAAATTGGCTATGCGACTGTCTGTAAGAGTGAATATAGATTAAAAAGTAAGACAGATAGAGGAAATCCGAAATAACCATTCGATAGAACGTATGGTAATGAACATCTCAGCCAAGTTTGGTCCTGAAATATGCAGTTTGAAGAAAGTTATTAGCCTCGCTGTCACGACATGTAGTTTGTGGTCTTCTTTGACTTAGAATAATTTCCGTGTTTTTCGGCCAAATTGGCTATGCGACTCTCTGTAAGAGTGAATATAGATTAACAAGTAAGACAGATAGAGGAAATCCGAAATAACCATTCGATAGAACGTATGGTAATGAACATCTCAGCCAAGTTTGGTTCTGAAATATGCAGTTTGAAGAAAGTTATTAGCCTCGCTGTCACGAAATGTAGTTTGTGGTCTTCTTTGACTTAGAATAATTTCCGTGTTTTTCGGCCAAATTGGCTATGCGACTCTCTGTAAGAGTGAATATAGATTAACAAGTAAGACAGATAGAGGAAATCCGAAATAACCATTCGATAGAACGTATGGTAATGAACATCTCAGCCAAGTTTGGTCCTGAAATATGCAGTTTGAAGAAAGTTATTAGCCTCGCTGTCACGACATGTAGTTTGTGGTCTTCTTTGACTTAGAATAATTTCCGTGTTTTTCGGCCAAATTGGCTATGCGACTCTCTGTAAGAGTGAATATAGATTAACAAGTAAGACAGATAGAGGAAATCCGAAATAACCATTCGATAGAACGTATGGTAATGAACATCTCAGCCAAGTTTGGTCCTGAAATATGCAGTTTGAAGAAAGTTATTAGCCTCGCTGTCACGACATGTAGTTTGTTCTCTTCTTTGACTTAGAATAATTTCCGTGTTTTTCGGCCACATTGGCTATGCGACTCTCTGTAAGAGTGAATATAGATTAACAAGTAAGACAGATAGAGGAAATCCGAAATAACCATTCGATAGAACGTATGGTAATGAACATCTCAGCCAAGTTTGGTCCTGAAATATGCAGTTTGAAGAAAGTTATTAGCCTCGCTGTCACGACATGTAGTTTGTTCTCTTCTTTGACTTAGAATAATTTCCGTGTTTTTCGGCCAAATTGGCTATGCGACTCTCTGTAAGAGTGAATATAGATTAACAAGTAAGACAGATAGAGGAAATCCGAAATAACCATTCGATAGAACGTATGGTAATGAACATCTCAGCCAAGTTTGGTCCTGAAATATGCAGTTTGAAGAAAGTTATTAGCCTCGCTGTCACGACATGTAGTTTGTTCTCTTCTTTGACTTAGAATAATTTCCGTGTTTTTCGGCCAAATTGGCTATGCGACTGTCTGTAAGAGTGAATATAGATTAAAAGGTAAGACAGATAGATGAAATCCGAAATAACCATTCGATAGAACGTATGGTAATGAACATCTCAGCCAAGTTTGGTCCTGAAATATGCAGTTTGAAGAAAGTTATTAGCCTCGCTGTCACGAAATGTAGTTTGTGGTCTTCTTTGACTTAGAATAATTTCCGTGTTTTTCGGCCAAATTGGCTATGCGACTCTCTGTAAGAGTGAATATAGATTAACAAGTAAGACAGATAGAGGAAATCCGAAATAACCATTCGATAGAACGTATGGTAATGAACATCTCAGCCAAGTTTGGTCCTGAAATATGCAGTTTGAAGAAAGTTATTAGCCTCGCTGTCACGACATGTAGTTTGTTCTCTTCTTTGACTTAGAATAATTTCCGTGTTTTTCGGCCAAATTGGCTATGCGACTCGCTGTAAGAGTGAATATAGATTAAAAAGTAAGACAGATAGAGGAAATCCGAAATAACCATTCGATAGAACGTATGGTAATGAACATCTCAGCCAAGTTTGGTCCTGAAATATGCAGTTTGAAGAAAGTTATTAGCCTCGCTGTCACGAAATGTAGTTTGTGGTCTTCTTTGACTTAGAATAATTTCCGTGTTTTTCGGCCAAATTGGCTATGCGACTCTCTGTAAGAGTGAATATAGATTAACAAGTAAGACAGATAGAGGAAATCCGAAATAACCATTCGATAGAACGTATGGTAATGAACATCTCAGCCAAGTTTGGTCCTGAAATATGCAGTTTGAAGAAAGTTATTAGCCTCGCTGTCACGACATGTAGTTTGTTCTCTTCTTTGACTTAGAATAATTTCCGTGTTTTTCGGCCAAATTGGCTATGCGACTCTCTGTAAGAGTGAATATAGATTAACAAGTAAGACAGATAGAGGAAATCCGAAATAACCATTCGATAGAACGTATGGTAATGAACATCTCAGCCAAGTTTGGTCCTGAAATATGCAGTTTGAAGAAAGTTATTAGCCTCGCTGTCACGACATGTAGTTTGTTCTCTTCTTTGACTTAGAATAATTTCCGTGTTTTTCGGCCACATTGGCTATGCGACTCTCTGTAAGAGTGAATATAGATTAAAAAGTAAGACAGATAGAGGAAATCCGAAATAACCATTCGATAGAACGTATGGTAATGAACATCTCAGCCAAGTTTGGTCCTGAAATATGCAGTTTGAAGAAAGTTATTAGCCTCGCTGTCACGACATGTAGTTTGTTCTCTTCTTTGACTTAGAATAATTTCCGTGTTTTTCGGCCAAATTGGCTATGCGACTGTCTGTAAGAGTGAATATAGATTAAAAGGTAAGACAGATAGATGAAATCCGAAATAACCATTCGATAGAACGTATGGTAATGAACATCTCAGCCAAGTTTGGTCCTGAAATATGCAGTTTGAAGAAAGTTATTAGCCTCGCTGTCACGAAATGTAGTTTGTGGTCTTCTTTGACTTAGAATAATTTCCGTGTTTTTCGGCCAAATTGGCTATGCGACTCTCTGTAAGAGTGAATATAGATTAACAAGTAAGACAGATAGAGGAAATCCGAAATAACCATTCGATAGAACGTATGGTAATGAACATCTCAGCCAAGTTTGGTCCTGAAATATGCAGTTTGAAGAAAGTTATTAGCCTCGCTGTCACGACATGTAGTTTGTTCTCTTCTTTGACTTAGAATAATTTCCGTGTTTTTCGGCCAAATTGGCTATGCGACTCTCTGTAAGAGTGAATATAGATTAACAAGTAAGACAGATAGAGGAAATCCGAAATAACCATTCGATAGAACGTATGGTAATGAACATCTCAGCCAAGTTTGGTCCTGAAATATGCAGTTTGAAGAAAGTTATTAGCCTCGCTGTCACGACATGTAGTTTGTTCTCTTCTTTGACTTAGAATAATTTCCGTGTTTTTCGGCCAAATTGGCTATGCGACTGTCTGTAAGAGTGAATATAGATTAAAAGGTAAGACAGATAGATGAAATCCGAAATAACCATTCGATAGAACGTATGGTAATGAACATCTCAGCCAAGTTTGGTCCTGAAATATGCAGTTTGAAGAAAGTTATTAGCCTCGCTGTCACGAAATGTAGTTTGTGGTCTTCTTTGACTTAGAATAATTTCCGTGTTTTTCGGCCAAATTGGCTATGCGACTCTCTGTAAGAGTGAATATAGATTAACAAGTAAGACAGATAGAGGAAATCCGAAATAACCATTCGATAGAACGTATGGTAATGAACATCTCAGCCAAGTTTGGTCCTGAAATATGCAGTTTGAAGAAAGTTATTAGCCTCGCTGTCACGAAATGTAGTTTGTGGTCTTCTTTGACTTAGAATAATTTCCGTGTTTTTCGGCCAAATTGGCTATGCGACTCTCTGTAAGAGTGAATATAGATTAACAAGTAAGACAGATAGAGGAACTCCGAAATAACCATTCGATAGAACGTATGGTAATGAACATCTCAGCCAAGTTTGGTCCTGAAATATGCAGTTTGAAGAAAGTTATTAGCCTCGCTGTCACGACATGTAGTTTGTTCTCTTCTTTGACTTAGAATAATTTCCGTGTTTTTCGGCCAAATTGGCTATGCGACTCTCTGTAAGATTGAATATAGATTAAAAGGTAAGACAGATAGATGAAATCCGAAATAACCATTCGATAGAACACAAGGTAATGAACATCTCAGCCAAGTTTGGTCCTGAAATATGCAGTTTGAAGAAAGTTATTAGCCTCGCTGTCACGACATGTAGTTTGTGGTCTTCTTTGACTTAGAATAATTTCCGTGTTTTTCGGCCAAATTGGCTATGCGACTCTCTGTAAGAGTGAATATAGATTAACAAGTAAGACAGATAGAGGAAATCCGAAATAACCATTCGATAGAACGTATGGTAATGAACATCTCAGCCAAGTTTGGTCCTGAAATATGCAGTTTGAAGAAAGTTATTAGCCTCGCTGTCACGACATGTAGTTTGTTCTCTTCTTTGACTTAGAATAATTTCCGTGTTTTTCGGCCAAATTGGCTATGCGACTCTCTGTAAGAGTGAATATAGATTAACAAGTAAGACAGATAGAGGAAATCCGAAATAACCATTCGATAGAACGTATGGTAATGAACATCTCAGCCAAGTTTGGTCCTGAAATATGCAGTTTGAAGAAAGTTATTAGCCTCGCTGTCACGAAATGTAGTTTGTTCTCTTCTTTGACTTAGAATAATTTCCGTGTTTTTCGGCCAAATTGGCTATGCGACTGTCTGTAAGAGTGAATATAGATTAAAAAGTAAGACAGATAGAGGAAATCCGAAATAACCATTCGATAGAACGTATGGTAATGAACATCTCAGCCAAGTTTGGTCCTGAAATATGCAGTTTGAAGAAAGTTATTAGCCTCGCTGTCACGACATGTAGTTTGTGGTCTTCTTTGACTTAGAATAATTTCCCTGTTTTTCGGCCAAATTGGCTATGCGACACTCTGTAAGAGTGAATATAGATTAAAAAGTAAGACAGATAGAGGAAATCCGAAATAACCATTCGATAGAACGTATGGTAATGAACATCTCAGCCAAGTTTGGTCCTGAAATATGCAGTTTGAAGAAAGTTATTAGCCTCGCTGTCACGACATGTAGTTTGTTCTCTTCTTTGACTTAGAATAATTTCCGTGTTTTTCGGCCAAATTGGCTATGCGACTGTCTGTAAGAGTGAATATAGATTAACAAGTAAGACAGATAGAGGAAATCCGAAATAACCATTCGATAGAACGTATGGTAATGAACATCTCAGCCAAGTTTGGTCCTGAAATATGCAGTTTGAAGAAAGTTATTAGCCTCGCTGTCACGACATGTAGTTTGTTCTCTTCTTTGACTTAGAATAATTTCCGTGTTTTTCGGCCAAATTGGCTATGCGACTCTCTGTAAGAGTGAATATAGATTAACAAGTAAGACAGATAGAGGAAATCCGAAATAACCATTCGATAGAACGTATGGTAATGAACATCTCAGCCAAGTTTGGTCCTGAAATATGCAGTTTGAAGAAAGTTATTAGCCTCGCTGTCACGACATGTAGTTTGTTCTCTTCTTTGACTTAGAATAATTTCCGTGTTTTTCGGCCAAATTGGCTATGCGACTCTCTGTAAGATTGAATATAGATTAAAAGGTAAGACAGATAGATGAAATCCGAAATAACCATTCGATAGAACACAAGGTAATGAACATCTCAGCCAAGTTTGGTCCTGAAATATGCAGTTTGAAGAAAGTTATTAGCCTCGCTGTCACGACATGTAGTTTGTGGTCTTCTTTGACTTAGAATAATTTCCGTGTTTTTCGGCCAAATTGGCTATGCGACTCTCTGTAAGAGTGAATATAGATTAACAAGTAAGACAGATAGAGGAAATCCGAAATAACCATTCGATAGAACGTATGGTAATGAACATCTCAGCCAAGTTTGGTCCTGAAATATGCAGTTTGAAGAAAGTTATTAGCCTCGCTGTCACGACATGTAGTTTGTTCTCTTCTTTGACTTAGAATAATTTCCGTGTTTTTCGGCCAAATTGGCTATGCGACTCTCTGTAAGAGTGAATATAGATTAACAAGTAAGACAGATAGAGGAAATCCGAAATAACCATTCGATAGAACGTATGGTAATGAACATCTCAGCCAAGTTTGGTCCTGAAATATGCAGTTTGAAGAAAGTTATTAGCCTCGCTGTCACGAAATGTAGTTTGTTCTCTTCTTTGACTTAGAATAATTTCCGTGTTTTTCGGCCAAATTGGCTATGCGACTGTCTGTAAGAATGAATATAGATTAAAAAGTAAGACAGATAGAGGAAATCCGAAATAACCATTCGATAGAACGTATGGTAATGAACATCTCAGCCAAGTTTGGTCCTGAAATATGCAGTTTGAAGAAAGTTATTAGCCTCGCTGTCACGACATGTAGTTTGTGGTCTTCTTTGACTTAGAATAATTTCCCTGTTTTTCGGCCAAATTGGCTATGCGACACTCTGTAAGAGTGAATATAGATTAAAAAGTAAGACAGATAGAGGAAATCCGAAATAACCATTCGATAGAACGTATGGTAATGAACATCTCAGCCAAGTTTGGTCCTGAAATATGCAGTTTGAAGAAAGTTATTAGCCTCGCTGTCACGACATGTAGTTTGTTCTCTTCTTTGACTTAGAATAATTTCCGTGTTTTTCGGCCAAATTGGCTATGCGACTCTCTGTAAGAGTGAATATAGATTAACAAGTAAGACAGATAGAGGAAATCCGAAATAACCATTCGATAGAACGTATGGTAATGAACATCTCAGCCAAGTTTGGTCCTGAAATATGCAGTTTGAAGAAAGTTATTAGCCTCGCTGTCACGAAATGTAGTTTGTGGTCTTCTTTGACTTAGAATAATTTCCGTGTTTTTCGGCCAAATTGGCTATGCGACTCTCTGTAAGAGTGAATATAGATTAACAAGTAAGACAGATAGAGGAAATCCGAAATAACCATTCGATAGAACGTATGGTAATGAACATCTCAGCCAAGTTTGGTCCTGAAATATGCAGTTTGAAGAAAGTTATTAGCCTCGCTGTCACGACATGTAGTTTGTTCTCTTCTTTGACTTAGAATAATTTCCGTGTTTTTCGGCCAAATTGGCTATGCGACTCTCTGTAAGAGTGAATATAGATTAACAAGTAAGACAGATAGAGGAAATCCGAAATAACCATTCGATAGAACGTATGGTAATGAACATCTCAGCCAAGTTTGGTCCTGAAATATGCAGTTTGAAGAAAGTTATTAGCCTCGCTGTCACGACATGTAGTTTGTTCTCTTCTTTGACTTAGAATAATTTCCGTGTTTTTCGGCCACATTGGCTATGCGACTCTCTGTAAGAGTGAATATAGATTAACAAGTAAGACAGATAGAGGAAATCCGAAATAACCATTCGATAGAACGTATGGTAATGAACATCTCAGCCAAGTTTGGTCCTGAAATATGCAGTTTGAAGAAAGTTATTAGCCTCGCTGTCACGAAATGTAGTTTGTTCTCTTCTTTGACTTAGAATAATTTCCGTGTTTTTCGGCCAAATTGGCTATGCGACTGTCTGTAAGAGTGAATATAGATTAAAAAGTAAGACAGATAGAGGAAATCCGAAATAACCATTCGATAGAACGTATGGTAATGAACATCTCAGCCAAGTTTGGTCCTGAAATATGCAGTTTGAAGAAAGTTATTAGCCTCGCTGTCACGACATGTAGTTTGTTCTCTTCTTTGACTTAGAATAATTTCCGTGTTTTTCGGCCACATTGGCTATGCGACTCTCTGTAAGAGTGAATATAGATTAACAAGTAAGACAGATAGAGGAAATCCGAAATAACCATTCGATAGAACGTATGGTAATGAACATCTCAGCCAAGTTTGGTCCTGAAATATGCAGTTTGAAGAAAGTGATTAGCCTCGCTGTCACGACATGTAGTTTGTTCTCTTCTTTGACTTAGAATAATTTCCGTGTTTTTCGGCCAAATTGGCTATGCGACTCTCTGTAAGAGTGAATATAGATTAACAAGTAAGACAGATAGAGGAAATCCGAAATAACCATTCGATAGAACGTATGGTAATGAACATCTCAGCCAAATTTGGTCCTGAAATATGCAGTTTGAAGAAAGTTATTAGCCTCGCTGTCACGACATGTAGTTTGTTCTCTTCTTTGACTTTGAATAATTTCCCTGTTTTTCGGCCAAATTGGCTATGCGACTCTCTGTAAGAGTGAATATAGATTAACAAGTAAGACAGATAGAGGAAATCCGAAATAACCATTCGATAGAACGTATGGTAATGAACATCTCAGCCAAGTTTGGTCCTGAAATATGCAGTTTGAAGAAAGTTATTAGCCTCGCTGTCACGACATGTAGTTTGTTCTCTTCTTTGACTTAGAATAATTTCCGTGTTTTTCGGCCAAATTGGCTATGCGACTCTCTGTAAGAGTGAAAATAGATTAAAAGGTAAGACAGATAGAGGAAATCCGAAATAACCATTCGATAGAACACAAGGTAATGAACATCTCAGCCAAGTTTGGTCCTGAAATATGCAGTTTGAAGAAAGTTATTAGCCTCGCTGTCACGACATGTAGTTTGTGGTCTTCTTTGACTTAGAATAATTTCCCTGTTTTTCGGCCAAATTGGCTATGCGACACTCTGTAAGAGTGAATATAGATTAAAAAGTAAGACAGATAGAGGAAATCCGAAATAACCATTTGATAGAACGTATGGTAATGAACATCTCAGCCAAGTTTGGTCCTGAAATATGCAGTTTGAAGAAAGTTATTAGCCTCGCTGTCACGACATGTAGTTTGTTCTCTTCTTTGACTTAGAATAATTTCCGTGTTTTTCGGCCAAATTGGCTATGCGACTGTCTGTAAGAGTGAATATAGATTAAAAGGTAAGACAGATAGATGAAATCCGAAATAACCATTCGATAGAACACAAGGTAATGAACATCTCAGCCAAGTTTGGTCCTGAAATATGCAGTTTGAAGAAAGTTATTAGCCTCGCTGTCACGACATGTAGTTTGTTCTCTTCTTTGACTTAGAATAATTTCCGTGTTTTTCGGCCAAATTGGCTATGCGACTCTCTGTAAGAGTGAATATAGATTAACAAGTAAGACAGATAGAGGAAATCCGAAATAACCATTCGATAGAACGTATGGTAATGAACATCTCAGCCAAGTTTGGTCCTGAAATATGCAGTTTGAAGAAAGTTATTAGCCTCGCTGTCACGAAATGTAGTTTGTGGTCTTCTTTGACTTAGAATAATTTCCGTGTTTTTCGGCCAAATTGGCTATGCGACTCTCTGTAAGAGTGTGTATAGATTAACAAGTAAGACAGATAGAGGAAATCCGAAATAACCATTCGATAGAACGTATGGTAATGAACATCTCAGCCAAGTTTGGTCCTGAAATATGCAGTTTGAAGAAAGTTATTAGCCTCGCTGTCACGACATGTAGTTTGTTCTCTTCTTTGACTTAGAATAATTTCCGTGTTTTTCGGCCAAATTGTCTATGCGACTGTCTGTAAGAGTGAATATAGATTAAAAGGTAAGACAGATAGATGAAATCCGAAATAACCATTCGATAGAACACAAGGTAATGAACATCTCAGCCAAGTTTGGTCCTGAAATATGCAGTTTGAAGAAAGTTATTAGCCTCGCTGTCACGACATGTAGTTTTTTCTCTTCTTTGACTTAGAATAATTTCCGTGTTTTTCGGCCGATTGGCTATGCGACTCTCTGTAAGAGTGAATATAGATTAACAAGTAAGACAGATAGAGGAAATCCGAAATAACCATTCGATAGAACGTATGGTAATGAACATCTCAGCCAAGTTTGGTCCTGAAATATGCAGTTTGAAGAAAGTTATTAGCCTCGCTGTCACGACATGTAGTTTGTTCTCTTCTTTGTCTTAGAATAATTTCCGTGTTTTTCGGCCAAATTGGCTATGCGACTCTCTGTAAGAGTGAATATAGATTAACAAGTAAGACAGATAGAGGAAATCCGAAATAACCATTCGATAGAACGTATGGTAATGAACATCTCAGCCAAGTTTGGTCCTGAAATATGCAGTTTGAAGAAAGTTATTAGCCTCGCTGTCACGACATGTAGTTTGTTCTCTTCTTTGACTTAGAATAATTTCCGTGTTTTTCGGCCAAATTGGCTATGCGACTCTCTGTAAGAGTGAATATAGATTAAAAAGTAAGACAGATAGAGGAAATCCGAAATAACCATTCGATAGAACGTATGGTAATGAACATCTCAGCCAAGTTTGGTCCTGAAATATGCAGTTTGAAGAAAGTTATTAGCCTCGCTGTCACGACATGTAGTTTGTGGTCTTCTTTGACTTAGAATAATTTCCCTGTTTTTCGGCCAAATTGGCTATGCGACACTCTGTAAGATTGAATATAGATTAAAAAGTAAGACAGATAGAGGAAATCCGAAATAACCATTCGATAGAACGTATGGTAATGAACATCTCAGCCAAGTTTGGTCCTGAAATATGCAGTTTGAAGAAAGTTATTAGCCTCGCTGTCACGACATGTAGTTTGTGGTCTTCTTTGACTTAGAATAATTTCCGTGTTTTTCGGCCAAATTGGCTATGCGACTGTCTGTAAGAGTGAAAATAGATTAAAAGGTAAGACAGATAGATGAAATCCGAAATAACCATTCGATAGAACACAAGGTAATGAACATCTCAGCCAAGTTTGGTCCTGAAATATGCAGTTTGAAGAAAGTTATTAGCCTCGCTGTCACGAAATGTAGTTTGTTCTCTTCTTTGACTTAGAATAATTTCCGTGTTTTTCGGCCAAATTGGCTATGCGACTGTCTGTAAGAGTGAATATAGATTAAAAAGTAAGACAGATAGAGGAAATCCGAAATAACCATTCGATAGAACGTATGGTAATGAACATCTCAGCCAAGTTTGGTCCTGAAATATGCAGTTTGAAGAAAGTTATTAGCCTCGCTGTCACGACATGTAGTTTTTTCTCTTCTTTGACTTAGAATAATTTCCGTGTTTTTCGGCCAAATTGGCTATGCGACTCTCTGTAAGAGTGATTATAGATTAACAAGTAAGACAGATAGAGGAAATCCGAAATAACCATTCGATAGAACGTATGGTAATGAACATCTCAGCCAAGTTTGGTCCTGAAATATGCAGTTTGAAGAAAGTGATTAGCCTCGCTGTCACGACATGTAGTTTGTTCTCTTCTTTGACTTAGAATAATTTCCGTGTTTTTCGGCCAAATTGGCTATGCGACTCTCTGTAAGAGTGAATATAGATTAACAAGTAAGACAGATAGAGGAAATCCGAAATAACCATTCGATAGAACGTATGGTAATGAACATCTCAGCCAAATTTGGTCCTGAAATATGCAGTTTGAAGAAAGTTATTAGCCTCGCTGTCACGACATGTAGTTTGTTCTCTTCTTTGACTTAGAATAATTTCCCTGTTTTTCGGCCAAATTGGCTATGCGACTGTCTGTAAGAGTGAATATAGATTAAAAGGTAAGACAGATAGATGAAATCCGAAATAACCATTCGATAGAACACAAGGTAATGAACATCTCAGCCAAGTTTGGTCCTGAAATATGCAGTTTGAAGAAAGTTATTAGCCTCGCTGTCACGACATGTAGTTTGTTCTCTTCTTTGACTTAGAATAATTTCCGTGTTTTTCGGCCAAATTGGCTATGCGACTCTCTGTAAGAGTGAATATAGATTAACAAGTAAGACAGATAGAGGAAATCCGAAATAACCATTCGATAGAACGTATGGTAATGAACATCTCAGCCAAGTTTGGTCCTGAAATATGCAGTTTGAAGAAAGTTATTAGCCTCGCTGTCACGAAATGTAGTTTGTGGTCTTCTTTGACTTAGAATAATTTCCGTGTTTTTCGGCCAAATTGGCTATGCGACTCTCTGTAAGAGTGAATATAGATTAACAAGTAAGACAGATAGAGGAAATCCGAAATAACCATTCGATAGAACGTATGGTAATGAACATCTCAGCCAAGTTTGGTCCTGAAATATGCAGTTTGAAGAAAGTTATTAGCCTCGCTGTCACGACATGTAGTTTGTTCTCTTCTTTGACTTAGAATAATTTCCGTGTTTTTCGGCCAAATTGTCTATGCGACTGTCTGTAAGAGTGAATATAGATTAAAAGGTAAGACAGATAGATGAAATCCGAAAAAACCATTCGATAGAACACAAGGTAATGAACATCTCAGCCAAGTTTGGTCCTGAAATATGCAGTTTGAAGAAAGTTATTAGCCTCGCTGTCACGACATGTAGTTTTTTCTCTTCTTTGACTTAGAATAATTTCCGTGTTTTTCGGCCGATTGGCTATGCGACTCTCTGTAAGAGTGAATATAGATTAACAAGTAAGACAGATAGAGGAAATCCGAAATAACCATTCGATAGAACGTATGGTAATGAACATCTCAGCCAAGTTTGGTCCTGAAATATGCAGTTTGAAGAAAGTTATTAGCCTCGCTGTCACGACATGTAGTTTGTTCTCTTCTTTGACTTAGAATAATTTCCGTGTTTTTCGGCCAAATTGGCTATGCGACTCTCTGTAAGAGTGAATATAGATTAACAAGTAAGACAGATAGAGGAAATCCGAAATAACCATTCGATAGAACGTATGGTAATGAACATCTCAGCCAAGTTTGGTCCTGAAATATGCAGTTTGAAGAAAGTTATTAGCCTCGCTGTCACGACATGTAGTTTGTTCTCTTCTTTGACTTAGAATAATTTCCGTGTTTTTCGGCCAAATTGGCTATGCGACTCTCTGTAAGAGTGAATATAGATTAACAAGTAAGACAGATAGAGGAAATCCGAAATAACCATTCGATAGAACGTATGGTAATGAACATCTCAGCCAAGTTTGGTCCTGAAATATGCAGTTTGAAGAAAGTTATTAGCCTCGCTGTCACGACATGTAGTTTGTGGTCTTCTTTGACTTAGAATAATTTCCCTGTTTTTCGGCCAAATTGGCTATGCGACACTCTGTAAGATTGAATATAGATTAAAAAGTAAGACAGATAGAGGAAATCCGAAATAACCATTCGATAGAACGTATGGTAATGAACATCTCAGCCAAGTTTGGTCCTGAAATATGCAGTTTGAAGAAAGTTATTAGCCTCGCTGTCACGACATGTAGTTTGTGGTCTTCTTTGACTTAGAATAATTTCCGTGTTTTTCGGCCAAATTGGCTATGCGACTGTCTGTAAGAGTGAAAATAGATTAAAAGGTAAGACAGATAGATGAAATCCGAAATAACCATTCGATAGAACACAAGGTAATGAACATCTCAGCCAAGTTTGGTCCTGAAATATGCAGTTTGAAGAAAGTTATTAGCCTCGCTGTCACGACATGTAGTTTGTGGTCGTCTTTGACTTAATATAATTTCCCTGTTTTTCGGCCAAATTGGCTATGCGACACTCTGTAAGAGTGAATATAGATTAAAAAGTAAGACAGATAGAGGAAATCCGAAATAACTATTCGATAGAACGTATGGTAATGAACATCTCAGCCAAGTTTGGTCCTGAAATATGCAGTTTGAAGAAAGTTATTAGCCTCGCTGTCACGACATGTAGTTTGTTCTCTTCTTTGACTTAGAATAATTTCCGTGTTTTTCGGCCAAATTGGCTATGCGACTCTCTGTAAGAGTGAATATAGATTAAAAGGTAAGACAGATAGATGAAATCCGAAATAACCATTCGATAGAACACAAGGTAATGAACATCTCAGCCAAGTTTGGTCCTGAAATATGCAGTTTGAAGAAAGTTATTAGCCTCGCTGTCACGACATGTAGTTTGTGGTCTTCTTTGACTTCGAATAATTTCCGTGTTTTTCGGCCAAATTGGCTATGCGACTCTCTGTAAGAGTGAATATAGATTAAAAGGTAAGACAGATAGAGGAAATCCGAAATAACCATTCGATAGAACACAAGGTAATGAACATCTCAGCCAAGTTTGGTCCTGAAATATGCAGTTTGAAGAAAGTTATTAGCCTCGCTGTCACGACATGTAGTTTGTGGTCTTCTTTGACTTCGAATAACTTCCGTGTTTTTCGGCCAAATTGGCTATGCGACTCTCTGTAAGAGTGAATATAGATTAACAAGTAAGACAGATAGAGGAAATCCGAAATAACCATTCGATAGAACGTATGGTAATGAACATCTCAGCCAAGTTTGGTCCTGAAATATGCAGTTTGAAGAAAGTTATTAGCCTCGCTGTCACGACATGTAGTTTGTTCTCTTCTTTGACTTAGAATAACTTCCGTGTTTTTCGGCCAAATTGGCTATGCGACTCTCTGTAAGAGTGAATATAGATTAACAAGTAAGACAGATAGAGGAAATCCGAAATAACCATTCGATAGAACGTATGGTAATGAACATCTCAGCCAAGTTTGGTCCTGAAATATGCAGTTTGAAGAAAGTTATTAGCCTCGCTGTCACGACATGTAGTTTGTTCTCTTCTTTGACTTAGAATAATTTCCGTGTTTTTCGGCCAAATTGGCTATGCGACTCTCTGTAAGAGTGAATATAGATTAAAAAGTAAGACAGATAGAGGAAATCCGAAATAACCATTCGATAGAACACAAGGTAATGAACATCTCAGCCAAGTTTGGTCCTGAAATATGCAGTTTGAAGAAAGTTATTAGCCTCGCTGTCACGAAATGTAGTTTGTGGTCTTCTTTGACTTTGAATAATTTCCCTGTTTTTCGGCCAAATTGGCTATGCGACACTCTGTAAGAGTGAATATAGATTAAAAAGTAAGACAGATAGAGGAAATCCGAAATAACCATTCGATAGAACGTATGGTAATGAACATCTCAGCCAAGTTTGGTCCTGAAATATGCAGTTTGAAGAAAGTTATTAGCCTCGCTGTCACGACATGTAGTTTGTGGTCTTCTTTGACTTAGAATAATTTCCGTGTTTTTCGGCCAAATTGGCTATGCGACTCTCTGTAAGAGTGAATATAGATTAACAAGTAAGACAGATAGAGGAAATCCGAAATAACCATTCGATAGAACGTATGGTAATGAAAATCTCAGCCAAGTTTGGTCCTGAAATATGCAGTTTGAAGAAAGTTATTAGCCTCGCTGTCACGACATGTAGTTTGTTCTCTTCTTTGACTTAGAATAACTTCCGTGTTTTTCGGCCAAATTGGCTATGCGACTCTCTGTAAGAGTGAATATAGATTAACAAGTAAGACAGATAGAGGAAATCCGAAATAACCATTCGATAGAACGTATGGTAATGAACATCTCAGCCAAGTTTGGTCCTGAAATATGCAGTTTGAAGAAAGTTATTAGCCTCGCTGTCACGACATGTAGTTTGTTCTCTTCTTTGACTTAGAATAATTTCCGTGTTTTTCGGCCAAATTGGCTATGCGACTCTCTGTAAGAGTGAATATAGATTAAAAAGTAAGACAGATAGAGGAAATCCGAAATAACCATTCGATAGAACACAAGGTAATGAACATCTCAGCCAAGTTTGGTCCTGAAATATGCAGTTTGAAGAAAGTTATTAGCCTCGCTGTCACGAAATGTAGTTTGTGGTCTTCTTTGACTTTGAATAATTTCCCTGTTTTTCGGCCAAATTGGCTATGCGACACTCTGTAAGAGTGAATATAGATTAAAAAGTAAGACAGATAGAGGAAATCCGAAATAACCATTCGATAGAACGTATGGTAATGAACATCTCAGCCAAGTTTGGTCCTGAAATATGCAGTTTGAAGAAAGTTATTAGCCTCGCTGTCACGACATGTAGTTTGTGGTCTTCTTTGACTTAGAATAATTTCCGTGTTTTTCGGCCAAATTGGCTATGCGACTCTCTGTAAGAGTGAATATAGATTAACAAGTAAGACAGATAGAGGAAATCCGAAATAACCATTCGATAGAACGTATGGTAATGAAAATCTCAGCCAAGTTTGGTCCTGAAATATGCAGTTTGAAGAAAGTTATTAGCCTCGCTGTCACGACATGTAGTTTGTTCTCTTCTTTGACTTAGAATAACTTCCGTGTTTTTCGGCCAAATTGGCTATGCGACTCTCTGTAAGAGTGAATATAGATTAACAAGTAAGACAGATAGAGGAAATCCGAAATAACCATTCGATAGAACGTATGGTAATGAACATCTCAGCCAAGTTTGGTCCTGAAATATGCAGTTTGAAGAAAGTTATTAGCCTCGCTGTCACGACATGTAGTTTGTTCTCTTCTTTGACTTAGAATAACTTCCGTGTTTTTCGGCCAAATTGGCTATGCGACTCTCTGTAAGAGTGAATATAGATTAAAAAGTAAGACAGATAGAGGAAATCCGAAATAACCATTCGATAGAACACAAGGTAATGAACATCTCAGCCAAGTTTGGTCCTGAAATATGCAGTTTGAAGAAAGTTATTAGCCTCGCTGTCACGAAATGTAGTTTGTGGTCTTCTTTGACTTTGAATAATTTCCCTGTTTTTCGGCCAAATTGGCTATGCGACACTCTGTAAGAGTGAATATAGATTAAAAAGTAAGACAGATAGAGGAAATCCGAAATAACCATTCGATAGAACGTATGGTAATGAACATCTCAGCCAAGTTTGGTCCTGAAATATGCAGTTTGAAGAAAGTTATTAGCCTCGCTGTCACGACATGTAGTTTGTGGTCTTCTTTGACTTAGAATAATTTCCGTGTTTTTCGGCCAAATTGGCTATGCGACTCTCTGTAAGAGTGAATATAGATTAACAAGTAAGACAGATAGAGGAAATCCGAAATAACCATTCGATAGAACGTATGGTAATGAACATCTCAGCCAAGTTTGGTCCTGAAATATGCAGTTTGAAGAAAGTTATTAGCCTCGCTGTCACGACATGTAGTTTGTTCTCTTCTTTGACTTAGAATAACTTCCGTGTTTTTCGGCCAAATTGGCTATGCGACTCTCTGTAAGAGTGAATATAGATTAACAAGTAAGACAGATAGAGGAAATCCGAAATAACCATTCGATAGAACGTATGGTAATGAACATCTCAGCCAAGTTTGGTCCTGAAATATGCAGTTTGAAGAAAGTTATTAGCCTCGCTGTCACGACATGTAGTTTGTGGTCTTCTTTGACTTAGAATAATTTCCGTGTTTTTCGGCCAAATTGGCTATGCGACTCTCTGTAAGAGTGAATATAGATTAAAAAGTAAGACAGATAGAGGAAATCCGAAATAACCATTCGATAGAACACAAGGTAATGAACATCTCAGCCAAGTTTGGTCCTGAAATATGCAGTTTGAAGAAAGTTATTAGCCTCGCTGTCACGAAATGTAGTTTGTGATCTTCTTTGACTTTGAATAATTTCCCTGTTTTTCGGCCAAATTGGCTATGCGACACTCTGTAAGAGTGAATATAGATTAAAAAGTAAGACAGATAGAGGAAATCCGAAATAACCATTCGATAGAACGTATGGTAATGAACATCTCAGCCAAGTTTGGTCCTGAAATATGCAGTTTGAAGAAAGTTATTAGCCTCGCTGTCACGACATGTAGTTTGTGGTCTTCTTTGACTTAGAATAATTTCCGTGTTTTTCGGCCAAATTGGCTATGCGACTGTCTGTAAGAGTGAAAATAGATTAAAAGGTAAGACAGATAGATGAAATCCGAAATAACCATTCGATAGAACACAAGGTAATGAACATCTCAGCCAAGTTTGGTCCTGAAATATGCAGTTTGAAGAAAGTTATTAGCCTCGCTGTCACGACATGTAGTTTGTGGTCGTCTTTGACTTAGAATAATTTCCGTGTTTTTCGGCCAAATTGGCTATGCGACTCTCTGTAAGAGTGAATATAGATTAAAAAGTAAGACAGATAGAGGAACTCCGAAATAACCATTCGATAGAACGTATGGTAATGAACATCTCAGCCAAGTTTGGTCCTGAAATATGCAGTTTGAAGAAAGTTATTAGCCTCGCTGTCACGACATGTAGTTTGTTCTCTTCTTTGAATTAGAATAATTTCCGTGTTTTTCGGCCAAAATGGCTATGCGACTGTCTGTAAGAGTGAATATAGATTAACAAGTAAGACAGATAGAGGAAATCCGAAATAACCATTCGATAGAACGTATGGTAATGAACATCTCAGCCAAGTTTGGTCCTGAAATATGCAGTTTGAAGAAAGTTATTAGCCTCGCTGTCACGACATGTAGTTTGTGGTCTTCTTTGACTTAGAATAATTTCCGTGTTTTTCGGCCAAATTGGCTATGCGACACTCTGTAAGATTGAATATAGATTAAAAAGTAAGACAGATAGAGGAAATCCGAAATAACCATTCGATAGAACGTATGGTAATGAACATCTCAGCCAAGTTTGGTCCTGAAATATGCAGTTTGAAGAAAGTTATTAGCCTCGCTGTCACGACATGTAGTTTGTTCTCTTCTTTGACTTAGAATAATTTCCGTGTTTTTCGGCCAAATTGGCTATGCGACTCTCTGTAAGAGTGAATATAGATTAACAAGTAAGACAGATAGAGGAAATCCGAAATAACCATACGATAGAACGTATGGTAATGAACATCTCAGCCAAGTTTGGTCCTGAAATATGCAGTTTGAAGAATGTTATTAGCCTCGCTGTCACGACATGTAGTTTGTTCTCTTCTTTGACTTAGAATAATTTCCGTGTTTTTCGGCCAAATTGGCTATGCGACTCTCTGTAAGAGTGAATATAGATTAAAAAGTAAGACAGATAGAGGAAATTCGAAATAACCATTCTATAGAACGTAAGGTAATGAACATCTCAGCCTAGTTTGGTCCTGAAATATGCAGTTTGAAGAAAGTTATTAGCCTCGCTGTCACGACATGTAGTTTGTTGTCTTCTTTGACATAGAAACATTTCTGTGATTTTTGGCCAAATTGGCTATGCGAATCTCTGTAAGAGTGAAAAAAGATTAAAAAGTAAGACAGATAGAGGAAATCCGAAATAACCATTCGATAGAACGTATGGTAATGAACATCTCAGCCAAGTTTGGTCCTGAAATATGCAGTTTGAAGAAAGTTATTAGCCTCGCTGTCACGACATGTAGTTTGTTCTCTTCTTTGACTTAGAATAATTTCCGTGTTTTTCGGCCAAATTGGCTATGCGACTGTCTGTAAGAGTGAATATAGATTAACAAGTAAGACAGATAGAGGAAATCCGAAATAACCATTCGATAGAACGTATGGTAATGAACATCTCAGCTAAGTTTGGTCCTGAAATATGCAGTTTGAAGAAAGTTATTAGCCTCGCTGTCACGACATGTAGTTTGTTCTCTTCTTTGACTTAGAATAATTTCCGTGTTTTTCGGCCAAATTGGCTATGCGACTCTCTGTAAGAGTGAATATAGATTAAAAAGTAAGACAGATAGAGGAAATCCGAAATAACCATTCGATAGAACACAAGGTAATAAACATCTCAGCCAAGTTTGGTCCTGAAATATGCAGTTTGAAGAAAGTTATTAGCCTCGCTGTCACGACATGTAGTTTGTGGTCTTCTTTGACTTAGAATAATTTCCGTGTTTTTCGGCCAAATTGGCTATGCGACACTCTGTAAGATTGAATATAGATTAAAAAGTAAGACAGATAGAGGAAATCCTAAATAACCATTCGATAGAACGTATGGTAATGAACATCTCAGCCAAGTTTGGTCCTGAAATATGCAGTTTGAAGAAAGTTATTAGCCTCGCTGTCACGACATGTAGTTTGTTCTCTTCTTTGACTTAAAATAATTTCCGTGTTTTTCGGCCAAATTGGCTATGCGACTGTCTGTAAGAGTGAAAATAGATTAAAAAGTAAGACAGATAGATGAAATCCGAAATAACCATTCGATAGAACACAAGGTAATGAACATCTCAGCCAAGTTTGGTCCTGAAATATGCAGTTTGAAGAAAGTTATTAGCCTCGCTGTCACGACATGTAGTTTGTTCTCTTCTTTGACTTAGAATAATTTCCGTGTTTTTCGGCCAAATTGGCTATGCGACTGTCTGTAAGAGTGAATATAGATTAAAAGGTAAGACAGATAGAGGAAATCCGAAATAACCATTCGATAGAACACAAGGTAATGAACATCTCAGCCAAGTTTGGTCCTGAAATATGCAGTTTGAAGAAAGTTATTAGCCTCGCTGTCACGACATGTAGTTTGTTCTCTTCTTTGACTTAGAATAATTTCCGTGTTTTTCGGCCAAATTGGCTATGCGACTGTCTGTAAGAGTGAAAATAGATTAAAAGGTAAGACAGATAGATGAAATCCGAAATAACCATTCGATAGAACACAAGGTAATGAACATCTCAGCCAAGTTTGGTCCTGAAATATGCAGTTTGAAGAAAGTTATTAGCCTCGCTGTCACGACATGTAGTTTGTGGTCGTCTTTGACTTAGAATAATTTCCGTGTTTTTCGGCCAAATTGGCTATGCGACTCTCTGTAAGAGTGAATATAGATTAAAAAGTAATACAGATAGAGGAACTCCGAAATAACCATTCGATAGAACGTATGGTAATGAACATCTCAGCCAAGTTTGGTCCTGAAATATGCAGTTTGAAGAAAGTTATTAGCCTCGCTGTCACGACATGTAGTTTGTTCTCTTCTTTGACTTAGAATAATGTCCCTGTTTTTCGGCCAAATTGGCTATGCGACACTCTGTAAGATTGAATATAGATTAAAAAGTTAGACAGATAGAGGAAATCCGAAATAACCATTCGATAGAACGTATGGTAATGAACATCTCAGCCAAGTTTGGTCCTGAAATATGCAGTTTGAAGAAAGTTATTAGCCTCGCTGTCACGACATGTAGTTTGTTCTCTTCTTTGACTTAGAATAATTTCCGTGTTTTTCGGCCAAATTGGCTATGCGACTGTCTGTAAGAGTGAATATAGATTAAAAAGTAAGACAGATAGAGGAAATCCGAAATAACCATTCGATAGAACACAAGGTAATGAACATCTCAGCCAAGTTTGGTCCTGAAATATGCAGTTTGAAGAAAGTTATTAGCCTCGCTGTCACGACATGTAGTTTGTGGTCGTCTTTGACTTAGAATAATTTCCGTGTTTTTCGGCCAAATTGGCTATGCGACTCTCTGTAAGAGTGAATATAGATTAAAAAGTAATACAGATAGAGGAACTCCGAAATAACCATTCGATAGAACGTATGGTAATGAACATCTCAGCCAAGTTTGGTCCTGAAATATGCAGTTTGAAGAAAGTTATTAGCCTCGCTGTCACGACATGTAGTTTGTTCTCTTCTTTGACTTAGAATAATGTCCCTGTTTTTCGGCCAAATTGGCTATGCGACACTCTGTAAGATTGAATATAGATTAAAAAGTTAGACAGATAGAGGAAATCCGAAATAACCATTCGATAGAACGTATGGTAATGAACATCTCAGCCAAGTTTGGTCCTGAAATATGCAGTTTGAAGAAAGTTATTAGCCTCGCTGTCACGACATGTAGTTTGTTCTCTTCTTTGACTTAGAATAATTTCCGTGTTTTTCGGCCAAATTGGCTATGCGACTGTCTGTAAGAGTGAATATAGATTAAAAAGTAAGACAGATAGAGGAAATCCGAAATAACCATTCGATAGAACACAAGGTAATGAACATCTCAGCCAAGTTTGGTCCTGAAATATGCAGTTTGAAGAAAGTTATTAGCCTCGCTGTCACGACATGTAGTTTGTGGTCGTCTTTGACTTAGAATAATTTCCGTGTTTTTCGGCCAAATTGGCTATGCGACTCTCTGTAAGAGTGAATATAGATTAAAAAGTAATACAGATAGAGGAACTCCGAAATAACCATTCGATAGAACGTATGGTAATGAACATCTCAGCCAAGTTTGGTCCTGAAATATGCAGTTTGAAGAAAGTTATTAGCCTCGCTGTCACGACATGTAGTTTGTTCTCTTCTTTGACTTAGAATAATGTCCCTGTTTTTCGGCCAAATTGGCTATGCGACACTCTGTAAGATTGAATATAGATTAAAAAGTTAGACAGATAGAGGAAATCCGAAATAACCATTCGATAGAACGTATGGTAATGAACATCTCAGCCAAGTTTGGTCCTGAAATATGCAGTTTGAAGAAAGTTATTAGCCTCGCTGTCACGACATGTAGTTTGTTCTCTTCTTTGACTTAGAATAATTTCCGTGTTTTTCGGCCAAATTGGCTATGCGACTCTCTGTAAGAGTGAATATAGATTAAAAGGTAAGACAGATAGATGAAATCCGAAATAACCATTCGATAGAACACAAGGTAATGAACATCTCAGCCAAGTTTGGTCCTGAAATATGCAGTTTGAAGAAAGTTATTAGCCTCGCTGTCACGACATGTAGTTTGTGGTCTTCTTTGACTTAGAATAATTTCCGTGTTTTTCGGCCAAATTGGCTATGCGACTGTCTGTAAGAGTGAATATAGATTAACAAGTAAGACAGATAGAGGAAATCCGAAATAACCATTCGATAGAACGTATGGTAATGAACATCTCAGCCAAGTTTGGTCCTGAAATATGCAGTTTGAAGAAAGTTATCAGCCTCGCTGTCACGACATGTAGTTTGTTCTCTTCTTTGACTTAGAATAATTTCCGTGTTTTTCGGCCAAATTGGCTATGCGACTCTCTGTAAGAGTGAATATAGATTAACAAGTAAGACAGATAGAGGAAATCCGAAATAACCATTCGATAGAACGTATGGTAATGAACATCTCAGCCAAGTTTGGTCCTGAAATATGCAGTTTGAAGAAAGTTATTAGCCTCGCTGTCACGAAATGTAGTTTGTGGTCTTCTTTGACTTTGAATAATTTCCCTGTTTTTCGGCCAAATTGGCTATGCGACTCTCTGTAAGAGTGAATATAGATTAAAAAGTAAGACAGATAGAGGAAATCCGAAATAACCATTCGATAGAACGTATGGTAATGAACATCTCAGCCAAGTTTGGTCCTGAAATATGCAGTTTGAAGAAAGTTATTAGCCTCGCTGTCACGACATGTAGTTTGTTCTCTTCTTTGACTTAAAATAATTTCCGTGTTTTTCGGCCAAATTGGCTATGCGACTGTCTGTAAGAGTGAAAATAGATTAAAAAGTAAGACAGATAGATGAAATCCGAAATAACCATTCGATAGAACACAAGGTAATGAACATCTCAGCCAAGTTTGGTCCTGAAATATGCAGTTTGAAGAAAGTTATTAGCCTCGCTGTCACGACATGTAGTTTGTTCTCTTCTTTGACTTAGAATAATTTCCGTGTTTTTCGGCCAAATTGGCTATGCGACTGTCTGTAAGAGTGAATATAGATTAACAAGTAAGACAGATAGAGGAAATCCGAAATAACCATTCGATAGAACGTATGGTAATGAACATCTCAGCCAAGTTTGGTCCTGAAATATGCAGTTTGAAGAAAGTTATTAGCCTCGCTGTCACGACATGTAGTTTGTTCTCTTCTTTGACTTAGAATAATTTCCGTGTTTTTCGGCCAAATTGGCTATGCGACTGTCTGTAAGAGTGAAAATAGATTAAAAGGTAAGACAGATAGATGAAATCCGAAATAACCATTCGATAGAACACAAGGTAATGAACATCTCAGCCAAGTTTGGTCCTGAAATATGCAGTTTGAAGAAAGTTATTAGCCTCGCTGTCACGACGTGTAGTTTGTGGTCGTCTTTGACTTAGAATAATTTCCGTGTTTTTCGGCCAAATTGGCTATGCGACTCTCTGTAAGAGTGAATATAGATTAAAAAGTAATACAGATAGAGGAACTCCGAAATAACCATTCGATAGAACGTATGGTAATGAACATCTCAGCCAAGTTTGGTCCTGAAATATGCAGTTTGAAGAAAGTTATTAGCCTCGCTGTCACGACATGTAGTTTGTTCTCTTCTTTGACTTAGAATAATGTCCCTGTTTTTCGGCCAAATTGGCTATGCGACACTCTGTAAGATTGAATATAGATTAAAAAGTAAGACAGATAGAGGAAATCCGAAATAACCATTCGATAGAACGTATGGTAATGAACATCTCAGCCAAGTTTGGTCCTGAAATATGCAGTTTGAAGAAAGTTATTAGCCTCGCTGTCACGACATGTAGTTTGTTCTCTTCTTTGACTTAGAATAATTTCCGTGTTTTTCGGCCAAATTGGCTATGCGACTCTCTGTAAGAGTGAATATAGATTAAAAGGTAAGACAGATAGATGAAATCCGAAATAACCATTCGATAGAACACAAGGTAATGAACATCTCAGCCAAGTTTGGTCCTGAAATATGCAGTTTGAAGAAAGTTATTAGCCTCGCTGTCACGACATGTAGTTTGTGGTCTTCTTTGACTTAGAATAATTTCCGTGTTTTTCGGCCAAATTGGCTATGCGACTCTCTGTAAGAGTGAATATAGATTAACAAGTAAGACAGATAGAGGAAATCCGAAATAACCATTCGATAGAACGTATGGTAATGAACATCTCAGCCAAGTTTGGTCCTGAAATATGCAGTTTGAAGAAAGTTATCAGCCTCGCTGTCACGACATGTAGTTTGTTCTCTTCTTTGACTTAGAATAATTTCCGTGTTTTTCGGCCAAATTGGCTATGCGACTCTCTGTAAGAGTGAATATAGATTAACAAGTAAGACAGATAGAGGAAATCCGAAATAACCATTCGATAGAACGTATGGTAATGAACATCTCAGCCAAGTTTGGTCCTGAAATATGCAGTTTGAAGAAAGTTATTAGCCTCGCTGTCACGACATGTAGTTTGTTCTCTTCTTTGACTTAGAATAATTTCCCTGTTTTTCGGCCAAATTGGCTATGCGACTGTCTGTAAGAGTGAAAATAGATTAAAAGGTAAGACAGATAGATGAAATCCGAAATAACCATTCGATAGAACACAAGGTAATGAACATCTCAGCCAAGTTTGGTCCTGAAATATGCAGTTTGAAGAAAGTTATTAGCCTCGCTGTCACGACATGTAGTTTGTGGTCGTCTTTGACTTAGAATAATTTCCGTGTTTTTCGGCCAAATTGGCTATGCGACTCTCTGTAAGAGTGAATATAGATTAAAAAGTAATACAGATAGAGGAACTCCGAAATAACCATTCGATAGAACGTATGGTAATGAACATCTCAGCCAAGTTTGGTCCTGAAATATGCAGTTTGAAGAAAGTTATTAGCCTCGCTGTCACGACATGTAGTTTGTTCTCTTCTTTGACTTAGAATAATGTCCCTGTTTTTCGGCCAAATTGGCTATGCGACACTCTGTAAGATTGAATATAGATTAAAAAGTAAGACAGATAGAGGAAATCCGAAATAACCATTCGATAGAACGTATGGTAATGAACATCTCAGCCAAGTTTGGTCCTGAAATATGCAGTTTGAAGAAAGTTATTAGCCTCGCTGTCACGACATGTAGTTTGTTCTCTTCTTTGACTTAGAATAATTTCCGTGTTTTTCGGCCAAATTGGCTATGCGACTCTCTGTAAGAGTGAATATAGATTAACAAGTAAGACAGATAGAGGAAATCCGAAATAACCATTCGATAGAACGTATGGTAATGAACATCTCAGCCAAGTTTGGTCCTGAAATATGCAGTTTGAAGAAAGTTATTAGCCTCGCTGTCACGACATGTAGTTTGTTCTCTTCTTTGACTTAGAATAATTTCCGTGTTTTTCGGCCAAATTGGCTATGCGACTCTCTGTAAGATTGAATATAGATTAACAAGTAAGACAGATAGAGGAAATCCGAAATAACCATTCGATAGAACGTATGGTAATGAACATCTCAGCCAAGTTTGGTCCTGAAATATGCAGTTTGAAGAAAGTTATTAGCCTCGCTGTCACGAAATGTAGTTTGTGGTCTTCTTTGACTTTGAATAATTTCCCTGTTTTTCGGCCAAATTGGCTATGCGACTCTCTGTAAGAGTGAATATAGATTAAAAAGTAAGACAGATAGAGGAAATCCGAAATAACCATTCGATAGAACGTATGGTAATGAACATCTCAGCCAAGTTTGGTCCTGAAATATGCAGTTTGAAGAAAGTTATTAGCCTCGCTGTCACGAAATGTAGTTTGTGGTCTTCTTTGACTTTGAATAATTTCCCTGTTTTTCGGCCAAATTGGCTATGCGACACTCTGTAAGAGTGAATATAGATTAAAAAGTAAGACAGATAGAGGAAATCCGAAATAACCATTCGATAGAACGTATGGTAATGAACATCTCAGCCAAGTTTGGTCCTGAAATATGCAGTTTGAAGAAAGTTATTAGCCTCGCTGTCACGACATGTAGTTTGTTCTCTTCTTTGACTTAGAATAATTTCCGTGTTTTTCGGCCAAATTGGCTATGCGACTGTCTGTAAGAGTGAAAATAGATTAAAAGGTAAGACAGATAGATGAAATCCGAAATAACCATTCAATAGAACACAAGGTAATGAACATCTCAGCCAAGTTTGGTCCTGAAATATGCAGTTTGAAGAAAGTTATTAGCCTCGCTGTCACGACATGTAGTTTGTTCTCTTCTTTGACTTAGAATAATTTCCGTGTTTTTCGGCCAAATTGGCTATGCGACTGTCTGTAAGAGTGAATATAGATTAAAAGGTAAGACAGATAGAGGAAATCCGAAATAACCATTCGATAGAACACAAGGTAATGAACATCTCAGCCAAGTTTGGTCCTGAAATATGCAGTTTGAAGAAAGTTATTAGCCTCGCTGTCACGACATGTAGTTTGTGGTCGTCTTTGACTTAGAATAATTTCCGTGTTTTTCGGCCAAATTGGCTATGCGACTCTCTGTAAGAGTGAATATAGATTAAAAAGTAATACAGATAGAGGAACTCCGAAATAACCATTCGATAGAACGTATGGTAATGAACATCTCAGCCAAGTTTGGTCCTGAAATATGCAGTTTGAAGAAAGTTATTAGCCTCGCTGTCACGACATGTAGTTTTTTCTCTTCTTTGAATTAGAATAATTTCCCTGTTTTTCGGCCAAATTGGCTATGCGACACTCTGTAAGATTGAATATAGATTAAAAAGTAAGACAGATAGAGGAAATCCGAAATAACCATTCGATAGAACGTATGGTAATGAACATCTCAGCCAAGTTTGGTCCTGAAATATGCAGTTTGAAGAAAGTTATTAGCCTCGCTGTCACGACATGTAGTTTGTTCTCTTCTTTGACTTAGAATAATTTCCGTGTTTTTCGGCCAAATTGGCTATGCGACTCTCTGTAAGAGTGAATATAGATTAAAAGGTAAGACAGATAGATGAAATCCGAAATAACCATTCGATAGAACACAAGGTAATGAACATCTCAGCCAAGTTTGGTCCTGAAATATGCAGTTTGAAGAAAGTTATTAGCCTCGCTGTCACGACATGTAGTTTGTGGTCTTCTTTGACTTAGAATAATTTCCGTGTTTTTCGGCCAAATTGGCTATGCGACTCTCTGTAAGATTGAATATAGATTAACAAGTAAGACAGATAGAGGAAATCCGAAATAACCATTCGATAGAACGTATGGTAATGAACATCTCAGCCAAGTTTGGTCCTGAAATATGCAGTTTGAAGAAAGTTATTAGCCTCGCTGTCACGAAATGTAGTTTGTGGTCTTCTTTGACTTTGAATAATTTCCCTGTTTTTCGGCCAAATTGGCTATGCGACTCTCTGTAAGAGTGAATATAGATTAAAAAGTAAGACAGATAGAGGAAATCCGAAATAACCATTCGATAGAACGTATGGTAATGAACATCTCAGCCAAGTTTGGTCCTGAAATATGCAGTTTGAAGAAAGTTATTAGCCTCGCTGTCACGAAATGTAGTTTGTGGTCTTCTTTGACTTTGAATAATTTCCCTGTTTTTCGGCCAAATTGGCTATGCGACACTCTGTAAGAGTGAATATAGATTAAAAAGTAAGACAGATAGAGGAAATCCGAAATAACCATTCGATAGAACGTATGGTAATGAACATCTCAGCCAAGTTTGGTCCTGAAATATGCAGTTTGAAGAAAGTTATTAGCCTCGCTGTCACGACATGTAGTTTGTGGTCGTCTTTGACTTAGAATAATTTCCGTGTTTTTCGGCCAAATTGGCTATGCGACTCTCTGTAAGAGTGAATATAGATTAAAAAGTAAGACAGATAGAGGAACTCCGAAATAACCATTCGATAGAACGTATGGTAATGAACATCTCAGCCAAGTTTGGTCCTGAAATATGCAGTTTGAAGAAAGTTATTAGCCTCGCTGTCACGACATGTAGTTTGTTCTCTTCTTTGACTTAGAATAATTTCCGTGTTTTTCGGCCAAATTGGCTATGCGACTCTCTGTAAGAGTGAATATAGATTAAAAAGTAAGACAGATAGAGGAACTCCGAAATAACCATTCGATAGAACACAAGGTAATGAACATCTCAGCCAAGTTTGGTCCTGAAATATGCAGTTTGAAGAAAGTTATTAGCCTCGCTGTCACGACATGTAGTTTGTGGTCTTCTTTGACTTAAAATAATTTCCGTGTTTTTCGGCCAAATTGGCTATGCGACTCTCTGTAAGATTGAATATAGATTAACAAGTAAGACAGATAGAGGAAATCCGAAATAACCATTCGATAGAACGTATGGTAATGAACATCTCAGCCAAGTTTGGTCCTGAAATATGCAGTTTGAAGAAAGTTATTAGCCTCGCTGTCACGAAATGTAGTTTGTGGTCTTCTTTGACTTTGAATAATTTCCCTGTTTTTCGGCCAAATTGGCTATGCGACTCTCTGTAAGAGTGAATATAGATTAAAAAGTAAGACAGATAGAGGAAATCCGAAATAACCATTCGATAGAACGTATGGTAATGAACATCTCAGCCAAGTTTGGTCCTGAAATATGCAGTTTGAAGAAAGTTATTAGCCTCGCTGTCACGAAATGTAGTTTGTGGTCTTCTTTGACTTTGAATAATTTCCCTGTTTTTCGGCCAAATTGGCTATGCGACACTCTGTAAGAGTGAATATAGATTAAAAAGTAAGACAGATAGAGGAAATCCGAAATAACCATTCGATAGAACGTATGGTAATGAACATCTCAGCCAAGTTTGGTCCTGAAATATGCAGTTTGAAGAAAGTTATTAGCCTCGCTGTCACGACATGTAGTTTGTGGTCTTCTTTGACTTAGAATAATTTCCCTGTTTTTCGGCCAAATTGGCTATGCGACACTCTGTAAGATTGAATATAGATTAAAAAGTAAGACAGATAGAGGAAATCCGAAATAACCATTCGATAGAACGTATGGTAATGAACATCTCAGCCAAGTTTGGTCCTGAAATATGCAGTTTGAAGAAAGTTATTAGCCTCGCTGTCACGACATGTAGTTTGTGGTCTTCTTTGACTTAGAATAATTTCCGTGTTTTTCGGCCAAATTGGCTATGCGACTCTCTGTAAGAGTGAATATAGATTAAAAGGTAAGACAGATAGATGAAATCCGAAATAACCATTCGATAGAACACAAGGTAATGAACATCACAGCCAAGTTTGGTCCTGAAATATGCAGTTTGAAGAAAGTTATTAGCCTCGCTGTCACGACATGTAGTTTGTGGTCTTCTTTGACTTAGAATAATTTCCGTGTTTTTCGGCCAAATTGGCTATGCGACTCTCTGTAAGAGTGAATATAGATTAACAAGTAAGACAGATAGAGGAAATCTGAAATAACCATTCGATAGAACGTATGGTAATGAACATCTCAGCCAAGTTTGGTCCTGAAATATGCAGTTTGAAGAAAGTTATTAGCCTCGCTGTCACGAAATGTAGTTTGTTCTCTTCTTTGACTGAGAATAATTTCCCTGTTTTTCGGCCAAATTGGCTATGCGACTCTCTGTAAGAGTGAATATAGATTAAAAAGTAAGACAGATAGAGGAAATCCGAAATAACCATTCGATAGAACGTATGGTAATGAACATCTCAGCCAAGTTTGGTCCTGAAATATGCAGTTTGAAGAAAGTTATTAGCCTCGCTGTCACGAAATGTAGTTTGTGGTCTTCTTTGACTTTGAATAATTTCCCTGTTTTTCGGCCAAATTGGCTATGCGACACTCTGTAAGAGTGAATGTAGATTAAAAAGTAAGACAGATAGAGGAAATCCGAAATAACCATTCGATAGAACGTATGGTAATGAACATCTCAGCCAAGTTTGGTCCTGAAATATGCAGTTTGAAGAAAGTTATTAGCCTCGCTGTCACGACATGTAGTTTGTTCTCTTCTTTGACTTAGAATAATTTCCGTGTTTTTCGGCCAAATTGGCTATGCGACTCTCTGTAAGAGTGAATATAGATTAACAAGTAAGACAGATAGAGGAAATCCGAAATAACCATTCGATAGAACGTATGGTAATGAACATCTCAGCCAAGTTTGGTCCTGAAATATGCAGTTTGAAGAAAGTTATTAGCCTCGCTGTCACGAAATGTAGTTTGTGGTCTTCTTTGACTTTGAATATTTTCCCTGTTTTTCGGCCAAATTGGCTATGCGACACTCTGTAAGAGTGAATATAGATTAAAAAGTAAGACAGATAGAGGAAATCCGAAATATCCATTCGATAGAACGTATGGTAATGAACATCTCAGCCAAGTTTGGTCCTGAAATATGCAGTTTGAAGAAAGTTATTAGCCTCGCTGTCACGAAATGTTGTTTGTGGTCTTCTTTGACTTTGAATAATTTCCCTGTTTTTCGGCCAAATTGGCTATGCGACACTCTGTAAGAGTGAATATAGATTAAAAAGTAAGACAGATAGAGGAAATCCGAAATAACCATTCGATAGAACGTATGGTAATGAACATCTCAGCCAAGTTTGGTCCTGAAATATGCAGTTTGAAGAAAGTTATTAGCCTCGCTGTCACGACATGTAGTTTGTTCTCTTCTTTGACTTAGAATAATTTCCGTGTTTTTCGGCCAAATTGGCTATGCGACTGTCTGTAAGAGTGAATATAGATTAAAAGGTAAGACAGATAGATGAAATCCGAAATAACCATTCGATAGAACACAAGGTAATGAACATCTCAGCCAAGTTTGGTCCTGAAATATGCAGTTTGAAGAAAGTTATTAGCCTCGCTGTCACGACATGTAGTTTGTTCTCTTCTTTGACTTAGAATAATTTCCCCGTTTTTCGGCCAAATTGGCTATGCGACTCTCTGTAAGAGTGAATATAGATTAACAAGTAAGACAGATAGAGGAAATCCGAAATAACCATTCGATAGAACGTATGGTAATGAACATCTCAGCCAAGTTTGGTCCTGAAATATGCAGTTTGAAGAAAGTTATTAGCCTCGCTGTCACGAAATGTAGTTTGTGGTCTTCTTTGACTTAGAATAATTTCCGTGTTTTTCGGCCAAATTGGCTATGCGACTCTCTGTAAGAGTGATTATAGATTAACAAGTAAGACAGATAGAGGAAATCCGAAATAACCATTCGATAGAACGTATGGTAATGAACATCTCAGCCAAGTTTGGTCCTGAAATATGCAGTTTGAAGAAAGTTATTAGCCTCGCTGTCACGAAATGTAGTTTGTGGTCTTCTTTGACTTAGAATAATTTCCGTGTTTTTCGGCCAAATTGGCTATGCGACTCTCTGTAAGAGTGAATATAGATTAAAAAGTAAGACAGATAGAGGAACTCCGAAATAACCATTCGATAGAACACAAGGTAATGAACATCTCAGCCAAGTTTGGTCCTGAAATATGCAGTTTGAAGAAAGTTATTAGCCTCGCTGTCACGACATGTAGTTTGTGGTCTTCTTTGACTTAGAATAATTTCCGTGTTTTTCGGCCAAATTGGCTATGCGACTCTCTGTAAGATTGAATATAGATTAACAAGTAAGACAGATAGAGGAAATCCGAAATAACCATTCGATAGAACGTATGGTAATGAACATCTCAGCCAAGTTTGGTCCTGAAATATGCAGTTTGAAGAAAGTTATTAGCCTCGCTGTCACGAAATGTAGTTTGTGGTCTTCTTTGACTTTGAATAATTTCCCTGTTTTTCGGCCAAATTGGCTATGCGACTCTCTGTAAGAGTGAATATAGATTAAAAAGTAAGACAGATAGAGGAAATCCGAAATAACCATTCGATAGAACGTATGGTAATGAACATCTCAGCCAAGTTTGGTCCTGAAATATGCAGTTTGAAGAAAGTTATTAGCCTCGCTGTCACGACATGTAGTTTGTGGTCTTCTTTGACTTAGAATAATTTCCCTGTTTTTCGGCCAAATTGGCTATGCGACACTCTGTAAGATTGAATATAGATTAAAAAGTAAGACATATAGAGGAAATCCGAAATAACCATTCGATAGAACGTATGGTAATGAACATCTCAGCCAAGTTTGGTCCTGAAATATGCAGTTTGAAGAAAGTTATTAGCCTCGCTGTCACGACATGTAGTTTGTTCTCTTCTTTGACTTAGAATAATTTCCGTGTTTTTCGGCCAAATTGGCTATGCGACTCTCTGTAAGAGTGAATATAGATTAAAAGGTAAGACAGATAGATGAAATCCGAAATAACCATTCGATAGAACACAAGGTAATGAACATCTCAGCCAAGTTTGGTCCTGAAATATGCAGTTTGAAGAAAGTTATTAGCCTCGCTGTCACGACATGTAGTTTGTGGTCTTCTTTGACTTAGAATAATTTCCGTGTTTTTCGGCCAAATTGGCTATGCGACTCTCTGTAAGAGTGAATATAGATTAACAAGTAAGACAGATAGAGGAAATCTGAAATAACCATTCGATAGAACGTATGGTAATGAACATCTCAGCCAAGTTTGGTCCTGAAATATGCAGTTTGAAGAAAGTTATTAGCCTCGCTGTCACGAAATGTAGTTTGTTCTCTTCTTTGACTGAGAATAATTTCCCTGTTTTTCGGCCAAATTGGCTATGCGACTCTCTGTAAGAGTGAATATAGATTAAAAAGTAAGACAGATAGAGGAAATCCGAAATAACCATTCGATAGAACGTATGGTAATGAACATCTCAGCCAAGTTTGGTCCTGAAATATGCAGTTTGAAGAAAGTTATTAGCCTCGCTGTCACGAAATGTAGTTTGTGGTCTTCTTTGACTTTGAATAATTTCCCTGTTTTTCGGCCAAATTGGCTATGCGACACTCTGTAAGAGTGAATGTAGATTAAAAAGTAAGACAGATAGAGGAAATCCGAAATAACCATTCGATAGAACGTATGGTAATGAACATCTCAGCCAAGTTTGGTCCTGAAATATGCAGTTTGAAGAAAGTTATTAGCCTCGCTGTCACGACATGTAGTTTGTTCTCTTCTTTGACTTTGAATATTTTCCCTGTTTTTCGGCCAAATTGGCTATGCGACACTCTGTAAGAGTGAATATAGATTAAAAAGTAAGACAGATAGAGGAAATCCGAAATATCCATTCGATAGAACGTATGGTAATGAACATCTCAGCCAAGTTTGGTCCTGAAATATGCAGTTTGAAGAAAGTTATTAGCCTCGCTGTCACGAAATGTTGTTTGTGGTCTTCTTTGACTTTGAATAATTTCCCTGTTTTTCGGCCAAATTGGCTATGCGACACTCTGTAAGAGTGAATATAGATTAAAAAGTAAGACAGATAGAGGAAATCCGAAATAACCATTCGATAGAACGTATGGTAATGAACATCTCAGCCAAGTTTGGTCCTGAAATATGCAGTTTGAAGAAAGTTATTAGCCTCGCTGTCACGACATGTAGTTTGTTCTCTTCTTTGACTTAGAATAATTTCCGTGTTTTTCGGCCAAATTGGCTATGCGACTGTCTGTAAGAGTGAATATAGATTAAAAGGTAAGACAGATAGATGAAATCCGAAATAACCATTCGATAGAACACAAGGTAATGAACATCTCAGCCAAGTTTGGTCCTGAAATATGCAGTTTGAAGAAAGTTATTAGCCTCGCTGTCACGACATGTAGTTTGTTCTCTTCTTTGACTTAGAATAATTTCCCTGTTTTTCGGCCAAATTGGCTATGCGACTCTCTGTAAGAGTGAATATAGATTAACAAGTAAGACAGATAGAGGAAATCCGAAATAACCATTCGATAGAACGTATGGTAATGAACATCTCAGCCAAGTTTGGTCCTGAAATATGCAGTTTGAAGAAAGTTATTAGCCTCGCTGTCACGAAATGTAGTTTGTGGTCTTCTTTGACTTAGAATAATTTCCGTGTTTTTCGGCCAAATTGGCTATGCGACTCTCTGTAAGAGTGAATATAGATTAAAAAGTAAGACAGATAGAGGAAATCCGAAATAACCATTCGATAGAACGTATGGTAATGAACACCTCAGCCAAGTTTGGTCCTGAAATATGCAGTTTGAAGAAAGTTATTAGCCTCGCTGTCACGACATGTAGTTTGTTCTCTTCTTTGACTTAGAATAATTTCCGTGTTTTTCGGCCAAATTGGCTATGCGACTGTCTGTAAGAGTGAATATAGATTAAAAGGTAAGACAGATAGATGAAATCCGAAATAACCATTCGATAGAACACAAGGTAATGAACATCTCAGCCAAGTTTGGTCCTGAAATATGCATTTTGAAGAAAGTTATTAGCCTCGCTGTCACGACATGTAGTTTGTTCTCTTCTTTGACTTAGAATAATTTCCCTGTTTTTCGGCCAAATTGGCTATGCGACACTCTGTAAGAGTGAATATAGATTAAAAGGTAAGACAGATGGAGGAAATCCGAAATAACCATTCGATAGAACACAAGGTAATGAACATCTCAGCCAAGTTTGGTCCTGAAATATGCAGTTTGAAGAAAGTTATTAGCCTCGCTGTCACGACATGTAGTTTGTGGTCTTCTTTGACTTAGAATAATTTCCCTGTTTTTCGGCCAAATTGGCTATGCGACACTCTGTAAGAGTGAATATAGATTAACAAGTAAGACAGATAGAGGAAATCCGAAATAACCATTCGATAGAACGTATGGTAATGAACATCTCAGCCAAGTTTGGTCCTGAAATATGCAGTTTGAAGAAAGTTATTAGCCTCGCTGTCACGACATGTAGTTTGTTCTCTTCTTTGACTTAAAATAATTTCCGTGTTTTTCGGCCAAATTGGCTATGCGACTCTCTGTAAGAGTGATTATAGATTAACAAGTAAGACAGATAGAGGAAATCCGAAATAACCATTCGATAGAACGTATGGTAATGAACATCTCAGCCAAGTTTGGTCCTGAAATATGCAGTTTGAAGAAAGTTATTAGCCTCGCTGTCACGACATGTAGTTTGTTCTCTTCTTTGACTTAGAATAATTTCCGTGTTTTTCGGCCAAATTGGCTATGCGACTGTCTGTAAGAGTGAATATAGATTAAAAGGTAAGACAGATAGATGAAATCCGAAATAACCATTCGATAGAACGTATGGTAATGAACATCTCAGCCAAGTTTGGTCCTGAAATATGCAGTTTGAAGAAAGTTATTAGCCTCGCTGTCACGACATGTAGTTTGTTCTCTTCTTTGACTTAGAATAATGTCCCTGTTTTTCGGCCAAATTGGCTATGCGACACTCTGTAAGAGTGAATATAGATTAAAAAGTAAGACAGATAGAGGAAATCCGAAATAACCATTCGATAGAACGTATCATGGTAATGAACATCTCAGCCAAGTTTGGTCCTGAAATATGCAGTTTGAAGAAAGTTATTAGCCTCGCTGTCACGACATGTAGTTTGTTCTCTTCTTTGACTTAAAATAATTTCCGTGTTTTTCGGCCAAATTGGCTATGCGACTCTCTGTAAGAGTGAAAATAGATTAAAAAGTAAGACAGATAGAGGAACTCCGAAATAACCATTCGATAGAACGTATGGTAATGAACATCTCAGCCAAGTTTGGTCCTGAAATATGCAGTTTGAAGAAAGTTATTAGCCTCGCTGTCACGACATGTAGTTTGTGGTCTTCTTTGACTTAGAATAATTTCCCTGTTTTTCGGCCAAATTGGCTATGCGACACTCTGTAAGATTGAATATAGATTAAAAAGTAAGACAGATAGAGGAAATCCGAAATAACCATTTGATAGAACACAAGGTAATGAACATCTCAGCCAAGTTTGGTCCTGAAATATGCAGTTTGAAGAAAGTTATTAGCCTCGCTGTCACGACATGTAGTTTGTGGTCTTCTTTGACTTAGAATAATTTCCCTGTTTTTCGGCCAAATTGGCTATGCGACACTCTGTAAGAGTGAATATAGATTAACAAGTAAGACAGATAGAGGAAATCTGAAATAACCATTCGATAGAACGTATGGTAATGAACATCTCAGCCAAGTTTGGTCCTGAAATATGCAGTTTGAAGAAAGTTATTAGCCTCGCTGTCACGACATGTAGTTTGTTCTCTTCTTTGACTTAGAATAATGTCCCTGTTTTTCGGCCAAATTGGCTATGCGACACTCTGTAAGAGTGAATATAGATTAAAAAGTAAGACAGATAGAGGAAATCCGAAATAACCATTCGATAGAACGTATCATGGTAATGAACATCTCAGCCAAGTTTGGTCCTGAAATATGCAGTTTGAAGAAAGTTATTAGCCTCGCTGTCACGACATGTAGTTTGTTCTCTTCTTTGACTTAAAATAATTTCCGTGTTTTTCGGCCAAATTGGCTATGCGACTCTCTGTAAGAGTGAAAATAGATTAAAAAGTAAGACAGATAGAGGAACTCCGAAATAACCATTCGATAGAACGTATGGTAATGAACATCTCAGCCAAGTTTGGTCCTGAAATATGCAGTTTGAAGAAAGTTATTAGCCTCGCTGTCACGACATGTAGTTTGTTCTCTTCTTTGACTTAGAATAATTTCCGTGTTTTTCGGCCAAATTGGCTGTGCGACTGTCTGTAAGAGTGAATATAGATTAAAAGGTAAGACAGATAGAGGAAATCCGAAATAACCATTCGATAGAACACAAGGTAATGAACATCTCAGCCAAGTTTGGTCCTGAAATATGCAGTTTGAAGAAAGTTATTAGCCTCGCTGTCACGACATGTAGTTTGTGGTCTTCTTTGACTTAGAATAATTTCCCTGTTTTTCGGCCAAATTGGCTATGCGACACTCTGTAAGAGTGAATATAGATTAAAAAGTAAGACAGATAGAGGAACTCCGAAATAACCATTCGATAGAACGTATGGTAATGAACATCTCAGCCAAGTTTGGTCCTGAAATATGCAGTTTGAAGAAAGTTATTAGCCTCGCTGTCACGACATGTAGTTTGTGGTCTTCTTTGACTTAGAATAATTTCCCTGTTTTTCGGCCAAATTGGCTATGCGACTCTCTGTAAGAGTGAATATAGATTAACAAGTAAGACATATAGAGGAAATCCGAAATAACCATTCGATAGAACGTATGGTAATGAACATCTCAGCCAAGTTTGGTCCTGAAATATGCAGTTTGAAGAAAGTTATTAGCCTCGCTGTCACGACATGTAGTTTATTCTCTTCTTTGACTTAGAATAATTTCCGTGTTTTTCGGCAAAATTGGCTATGCGACTCTCTGTAAGAGTGAATATAGATTAAAAAGTAAGACAGATAGAGGAAATCCGAAATAACCATTCGATAGAACACAAGGTAATGAACATCTCAGCCAAGTTTGGTCCTGAAATATGCAGTTTGAAGAAAGTTATTAGCCTCGCTGTCACGACATGTAGTTTGTGGTCTTCTTTGACTTAGAATAATTTCCCTGTTTTTCGGCCAAATTGGCTATGCGACACTCTGTAAGAGTGAATATAGATTAAAAAGTAAGACAGATAGAGGAAATCCGAAATAACCATTCAATAGAACGTATCATGGTAATGAACATCTCAGCCAAGTTTGGTCCTGAAATATGCAGTTTGAAGAAAGTTATTAGCCTCGCTGTCACGACATGTAGTTTGTTCTCTTCTTTGACTTAAAATAATTTCCGTGTTTTTCGGCCAAATTGGCTATGCGACTCTCTGTAAGAGTGAAAATAGATTAAAAAGTAAGACAGATAGAGGAACTCCGAAATAACCATTCGATAGAACGTATGGTAATGAACATCTCAGCCAAGTTTGGTCCTGAAATATGCAGTTTGAAGAAAGTTATTAGCCTCGCTGTCACGACATGTAGTTTGTGGTCTTCTTTGACTTAGAATAATTTCCCTGTTTTTCGGCCAAATTGGCTATGCGACACTCTGTAAGATTGAATATAGATTAAAAAGTAAGACAGATAGAGGAAATCCGAAATAACCATTCGATAGAACGTATGGTAATGAACATCTCAGCCAAGTTTGGTCCTGAAATATGCAGTTTGAAGAAAGTTATTAGCCTCGCTGTCACGACATGTAGTTTGTTCTCTTCTTTGACTTAGAATAATTTCCGTGTTTTTCGGCCAAATTGGCTATGCGACTGTCTGTAAGAGTGAATATAGATTAAAAGGTAAGACAGATAGATGAAATCCGAAATATCCATTCGATAGAACACAAGGTAATGAACATCTCAGCCAAGTTTGGTCCTGAAATATGCAGTTTGAAGAAAGTTATTAGCCTCGCTGTCACGACATGTAGTTTGTGGTCTTCTTTGACTTAGAATAATTTCCCTGTTTTTCGGCCAAATTGGCTATGCGACTCTCTGTAAGAGTGAATATAGATTAACAAGTAAGACATATAGAGGAAATCCGAAATAACCATTCGATAGAACGTATGGTAATGAACATCTCAGCCAAGTTTGGTCCTGAAATATGCAGTTTGAAGAAAGTTATTAGCCTCGCTGTCACGACATGTAGTTTATTCTCTTCTTTGACTTAGAATAATTTCCGTGTTTTTCGGCAAAATTGGCTATGCGACTCTCTGTAAGAGTGAATATAGATTAAAAAGTAAGACAGATAGAGGAAATCCGAAATAACCATTCGATAGAACGTATGGTAATGAACACCTCAGCCAAGTTTGGTCCTGAAATATGCAGTTTGAAGAAAGTTATTAGCCTCGCTGTCACGACATGTAGTTTGTTCTCTTCTTTGACTTAGAATAATTTCCCTGTTTTTCGGCCAAATTGGCTATGCGACACTCTGTAAGAGTGAATATAGATTAAAAAGTAAGACAGATAGAGGAAATCCGAAATAACCATTCGATAGAACGTATGGTAATGAACATCTCAGCCAAGTTTGGTCCTGAAATATGCAGTTTGAAGAAAGTTATTAGCCTCGCTGTCACGACATGTAGTTTGTTCTCTTCTTTGACTTAAATTAATTTCCGTGTTTTTCGGCCAAATTGGCTATGCGACTCTCTGTAAGAGTGAATATAGATTAAAAAGTAAGACAGATAGAGGAAATCCGAAATAACCATTCGATAGAACGTATGGTAATGAACATCTCAGCCAAGTTTGGTCCTGAAATATGCAGTTTGAAGAAAGTTATTAGCCTCGCTGTCACGACATGTAGTTTGTTCTCTTCTTTGACTTAGAATAATTTCCGTGTTTTTCGGCCAAATTGGCTATGCGACTCTCTGTAAGAGTGAATATAGATTAAAAGGTAAGACAGATAGATGAAATCCGAAATAACCATTCGATAGAACACAAGGTAATGAACATCTCAGCCAAGTTTGGTCCTGAAATATGCAGTTTGAAGAAAGTTATTAGCCTCGCTGTCACGACATGTAGTTTGTGGTCTTCTTTGACTTAGAATAATTTCCCTGTTTTTCGGCCAAATTGGCTTACGACTCTCTGTAAGAGTGAATATAGATTTAAAAGTAAGACAGATAGAGGAAATCCGAAATAACCATTCGATAGAACGTATGGTAATGAACATCTCAGCCAAGTTTGGTCCTGAAATATGCAGTTTGAAGAAAGTTATTAGCCTCGCTGTCACGACATGTAGTTTGTTCTCTTCTTTGACTTAAAATAATTTCCGTGTTTTTCGGCCAAATTGGCTATGCGACTCTCTGTAAGAGTGAATATAGATTAAAAAGTAAGACAGATAGAGGAACTCCGAAATAACCATTCGATAGAACGTATGGTAATGAACACCTCAGCCAAGTTTGGTCCTGAAATATGCAGTTTGAAGAAAGTTATTAGCCTCGCTGTCACGACATGTAGTTTGTTCTCTTCTTTGAATTAGAATAATTTCCGTGTTTTTCGGCCAAATTGGCTATGCGACTGTCTGTAAGAGTGAATATAGATTAAAAAGTAAGACAGATAGATGAAATCCGAAATAACCATTCGATAGAACACAAGGTAATGAACATCTCAGCCAAGTTTGGTCCTGAAATATGCAGTTTGAAGAAAGTTATTAGCCTCGCTGTCACGACATGTAGTTTGTGGTCGTCTTTGACTTAGAATAATTTCCGTGTTTTTCGGCCAAATTGGCTATGCGACTGTCTGTAAGAATGAAAATAGATTAAAAGGTAAGACAGATAGATGAAATCCGAAATAACCATTCGATAGAACACAAGGTAATGAACATCTCAGCCAAGTTTGGTCCTGAAATATGCAGTTTGAAGAAAGTTATTAGCCTCGCTGTCACGACATGTAGTTTGTTCTCTTCTTTGAATTAGAATAATTTCCGTGTTTTTCGGCCAAATTGGCTATGCGACTGTCTGTAAGAATGAAAATAGATTAAAAGGTAAGACAGATAGATGAAATCCGAAATAACCATTCGATAGAACACAAGGTAATGAACATCTCAGCCAAGTTTGGTCCTGAAATATGCAGTTTGAAGAAAGTTATTAGCCTCGCTGTCACGACATGTAGTTTGTTCTCTTCTTTGACTTAGAATAATTTCCGTGTTTTTCGGCCAAATTGGCTATGCGACTCTCTGTAAGAGTGAATATAGATTAAAAAGTAAGACAGATAGATGAAATCCGAAATAACCATTCGATAGAACACAAGGTAATGAACATCTCAGCCAAGTGTGGTCCTGAAATATGCAGTTTGAAGAAAGTTATTAGCCTCGCTGTCACGACATGTAGTTTGTGGTCTTCTTTGACTTAGAATAATTTCCCTGTTTTTCGGCCAAATTGGCTTACGACTCTCTGTAAGAGTGAATATAGATTTAAAAGTAAGACAGATAGAGGAAATCCGAAATAACCATTCGATAGAACGTATGGTAATGAACATCTCAGCCAAGTTTGGTCCTGAAATATGCAGTTTGAAGAAAGTTATTAGCCTCGCTGTCACGACATGTAGTTTGTTCTCTTCTTTGACTTAAAATAATTTCCGTGTTTTTCGGCCAAATTGGCTATGCGACTCTCTGTAAGAGTGAATATAGATTAAAAAGTAAGACAGATAGAGGAACTCCGAAATAACCATTCGATAGAACGTATGGTAATGAACACCTCAGCCAAGTTTGGTCCTGAAATATGCAGTTTGAAGAAAGTTATTAGCCTCGCTGTCACGACATGTAGTTTGTTCTCTTCTTTGAATTAGAATAATTTCCGTGTTTTTCGGCCAAATTGGCTATGCGACTGTCTGTAAGAATGAAAATAGATTAAAAGGTAAGACAGATAGATGAAATCCGAAATAACCATTCGATAGAACACAAGGTAATGAACATCTCAGCCAAGTTTGGTCCTGAAATATGCAGTTTGAAGAAAGTTATTAGCCTCGCTGTCACGACATGTAGTTTGTGGTCGTCTTTGACTTAGAATAATTTCCGTGTTTTTCGGCCAAATTGGCTATGCGACTGTCTGTAAGAATGAAAATAGATTAAAAGGTAAGACAGATAGATGAAATCCGAAATAACCATTCGATAGAACACAAGGTAATGAACATCTCAGCCAAGTTTGGTCCTGAAATATGCAGTTTGAAGAAAGTTATTAGCCTCGCTGTCACGACATGTAGTTTGTTCTCTTCTTTGAATTAGAATAATTTCCGTGTTTTTCGGCCAAATTGGCTATGCGACTGTCTGTAAGAATGAAAATAGATTAAAAGGTAAGACAGATAGATGAAATCCGAAATAACCATTCGATAGAACACAAGGTAATGAACATCTCAGCCAAGTTTGGTCCTGAAATATGCAGTTTGAAGAAAGTTATTAGCCTCGCTGTCACGACATGTAGTTTGTGGTCTTCTTTGACTTAGAATAATTTCCCTGTTTTTCGGCCAAATTGGCTTACGACTCTCTGTAAGAGTGAATATAGATTTAAAAGTAAGACAGATAGAGGAAATCCGAAATAACCATTCGATAGAACGTATGGTAATGAACATCTCAGCCAAGTTTGGTCCTGAAATATGCAGTTTGAAGAAAGTTATTAGCCTCGCTGTCACGACATGTAGTTTATGGTCTTCTTTGACTTAGAATAATTTCCCTGTTTTTCGGCCAAATTGGCTATGCGACACTCTGTAAGATTGAATATAGATTAAAAAGTAAGACAGATAGAGGAAATCCGAAATAACCATTCGATAGAACGTATGGTAATGAACATCTCAGCCAAGTTTGGTCCTGAAATATGCAGTTTGAAGAAAGTTATTAGCCTCGCTGTCACGACATTTAGTTTGTTCTCTTCTTTGACTTAGAATAATTTCCGTGTTTTTCGGCCAAATTGGCTATGCGACTGTCTGTAAGAGTAAATATAGATTAAAAGGTAAGACAGATAGATGAAATCCGAAATAACCATTCGATAGAACACAAGGTAATGAACATCTCAGCCAAGTTTGGTCCTGAAATATGCAGTTTGAAGAAAGTTATTAGCCTCGCTGTCACGACATGTAGTTTGTGGTCTTCTTTGAATTAGAATAATTTCCGTGTTTTTCGGCCAAATTGGCTATGCGACTGTCTGTAAGAATGAAAATAGATTAAAAGGTAAGACAGATAGATGAAATCCGAAATAACCATTCGATAGAACACAAGGTAATGAACATCTCAGCCAAGTTTGGTCCTGAAATATGCAGTTTGAAGAAAGTTATTAGCCTCGCTGTCACGACATGTAGTTTGTTCTCTTCTTTGAATTAGAATAATTTCCGTGTTTTTCGGCCAAATTGGCTATGCGACTGTCTGTAAGAGTGAATATAGATTAAAAAGTAAGACAGATAGAGGAACTCCGAAATAACCATTCGATAGAACGTATGGTAATGAACACCTCAGCCAAGTTTGGTCCTGAAATATGCAGTTTGAAGAAAGTTATTAGCCTCGCTGTCACGACATGTAGTTTGTTCTCTTCTTTGAATTAGAATAATTTCCGTGTTTTTCGGCCAAATTGGCTATGCGACTGTCTGTAAGAATGAAAATAGATTAAAAGGTAAGACAGATAGATGAAATCCGAAATAACCATTCGATAGAACACAAGGTAATGAACATCTCAGCCAAGTTTGGTCCTGAAATATGCAGTTTGAAGAAAGTTATTAGCCTCGCTGTCACGACATGTAGTTTGTGGTCGTCTTTGACTTAGAATAATTTCCGTGTTTTTCGGCCAAATTGGCTATGCGACTCTCTGTAAGAGTGAATATAGATTAAAAAGTTAGACAGATAGAGGAACTCCGAAATAACCATTCGATAGAACGTATGGTAATGAACATCTCAGCCAAGTTTGGTCCTGAAATATGCAGTTTGAAGAAAGTTATTAGCCTCGCTGTCACGACATGTAGTTTGTTCTCTTCTTTGAATTAGAATAATTTCCGTGTTTTTCGGCCAAATTGGCTATGCGACTGTCTGTAAGAGTGAATATAGATTAACAAGTAAGACAGATAGAGGAAATCCGAAATAACCATTCGATAGAACGTATGGTAATGAACATCTCAGCCAAGTTTGGTCCTGAAATATGCAGTTTGAAGAAAGTTATTAGCCTCGCTGTCACGACATGTAGTTTGTGGTCTTCTTTGACTTAGAATAATTTCCCTGTTTTTCGGCCAATTTGGCTATGCGACACTCTGTAAGAGTGAATATAGATTAAAAGGTAAGACAGATAGATGAAATCCGAAATAACCATTCGATAGAACACAAGGTAATGAACATCTCAGCCAAGTTTGGTCCTGAAATATGCAGTTTGAAGAAAGTTATTAGCCTCGCTGTCACGACATGTAGTTTGTTCTCTTCTTTGACTTAGAATAATTTCCGTGTTTTTCGGCCAAATTGGCTATGCGACTGTCTGTAAGAGTGAATATAGATTAAAAGGTAAGACAGCTAGATGCAATCCGAAATAACCATTCGATAGAACACAAGGTAATGAACATCTCAGCCAAGTTTGGTCCTGAAATATGCAGTTTGAAGAAAGTTATTAGCCTCGCTGTCACGACATGTAGTTTGTTCTCTTCTTTGACTTAGAATAATTTCCGTGTTTTTCGGCCAAATTGGCTATGCGACTCTCTGTAAGAGTGAATATATATTAACAAGTAAGACAGATAGAGGAAATCTGAAATAACCATTCGATAGAACGTATGGTAATGAACATCTCAGCCAAGTTTGGTCCTGAAATATGCAGTTTGAAGAAAGTTATTAGCCTCGCTGTCACGACATGTAGTTTGTTCTCTTCTTTGACTTAGAATAATTTCCGTGTTTTTCGGCCAAATTGGCTATGCGACTCTCTGTAAGAGTGAATATAGATTAACAAGTAAGACAGATAGAGGAAATCCGAAATAACCATTCGATAGAACGTATGGTAATGAACATCTCAGCCAAGTTTGGTCCTGAAATATGAAGTTATTAGCCTCGCTGTCACGACATGTAGTTTGTTCTCTTCTTTGAATTAGAATAATTTCCGTGTTTTTCGGCCAAATTGGCTATGCGACTGTCTGTAAGAGTGAATATAGATTAAAAGGTAAGACAGATAGAGGAAATCCGAAATAACCATTCGATAGAACACAAGGTAATGAACATCTCAGCCAAGTTTGGTCCTGAAATATGCAGTTTGAAGAAAGTTATTAGCCTCGCTGTCACGACATGTAGTTTGTTCTCTTCTTTGACTTAGAATAATTTCCGTGAGTGAGTGAGTGAGTGAGTTGGGGTTTAACGCCGCTGTCAAGATTATTTCACTTATATCGCGGCTGCTAGTATTATGGCAGGGAGAAAGCCCGCAGCGCCATGTGGCTATGCACTGCGGTGAAACCTGCGAGCAGCGGCTGGAACTAGCGAACCATGGGTGGTACTACGCTGAAATTCAGTGTAGCATTGCACCCAAACCTGACTGCGTGTAGAACAGTTCTCTACTGCAGACAAAGTTGCCGTGCCCCTGGCGGGATTCGAACCCCGGACCTCTTGATCCGAAGCCGAACGCACTAACCACTGCGCTATCCCGCCCCCAATAATTTCCGTGTTTTTCGGCCAAATTGGCTATGCGACTCTCTGTAAGAGTGAATATAGATTAACAAGTAAGACAGATAGAGGAAATCCGAAATAACCATTCGATAGAACGTATGGTAATGAACATCTCAGCCAAGTTTGGTCCTGAAATATGCAGTTTGAAGAAAGTTATTAGCCTCGCTGTCACGACATGTAGTTTGTTCTCTTCTTTGACTTAGAATAATTTCCGTGTTTTTCGGCCAAATTGGCTATGCGACTGTCTGTAAGAGTGAATATAGATTAAAAGGTAAGACAGATAGATGAAATCCGAAATAACCATTCGATAGAACACAAGGTAATGAACATCTCAGCCAAGTTTGGTCCTGAAATATGCAGTTTGAAGAAAGTTATTAGCCTCGCTGTCACGACATGTAGTTTGTTCTCTTCTTTGACTTAGAATAATTTCCGTGTTTTTCGGCCAAATTGGCTATGCGACTCTCTGTAAGAGTGAATATATATTAACAAGTAAGACAGATAGAGGAAATCTGAAATAACCATTCGATAGAACGTATGGTAATGAACATCTCAGCCAAGTTTGGTCCTGAAATATGCAGTTTGAAGAAAGTTATTAGCCTCGCTGTCACGACATGTAGTTTGTTCTCTTCTTTGACTTAGAATAATTTCCGTGTTTTTCGGCCAAATTGGCTATGCGACTCTCTGTAAGAGTGAATATATATTAACAAGTAAGACAGATAGAGGAAATATGAAATAACCATTCGATAGAACGTATGGTAATGAACATCTCAGCCAAGTTTGGTCCTGAAATATGCAGTTTGAAGAAAGTTATTAGCCTCGCTGTCACGACATGTAGTTTGTTCTCTTCTTTGACTTAGAATAATTTCCGTGTTTTTCGGCCAAATTGGCTATGCGACTGTCTGTAAGAGTGAATATAGATTAAAAGGTAAGACAGATAGATGAAATCCGAAATAACCATTCGATAGAACACAAGGTAATGAACATCTCAGCCAAGTTTGGTCCTGAAATATGCAGTTTGAAGAAAGTTATTAGCCTCGCTGTCACGACATGTAGTTTGTTCTCTTCTTTGACTTAGAATAATTTCCGTGTTTTTCGGCCAAATTGGCTATGCGACTCTCTGTAAGAGTGAATATATATTAACAAGTAAGACAGATAGAGGAAATCTGAAATAACCATTCGATAGAACGTATGGTAATGAACATCTCAGCCAAGTTTGGTCCTGAAATATGCAGTTTGAAGAAAGTTATTAGCCTCGCTGTCACGACATGTAGTTTGTTCTCTTCTTTGACTTAGAATAATTTCCGTGTTTTTCGGCCAAATTGGCTATGCGACTCTCTGTAAGAGTGAATATAGATTAACAAGTAAGACAGATAGAGGAAATCCGAAATAACCATTCGATAGAACGTATGGTAATGAACATCTCAGCCAAGTTTGGTCCTGAAATATGAAGTTATTAGCCTCGCTGTCACGACATGTAGTTTGTTCTCTTCTTTGAATTAGAATAATTTCCGTGTTTTTCGGCCAAATTGGCTATGCGACTGTCTGTAAGAGTGAATATAGATTAAAAGGTAAGACAGATAGAGGAAATCCGAAATAACCATTCGATAGAACACAAGGTAATGAACATCTCAGCCAAGTTTGGTCCTGAAATATGCAGTTTGAAGAAAGTTATTAGCCTCGCTGTCACGACATGTAGTTTGTTCTCTTCTTTGACTTAGAATAATTTCCGTGTTTTTCGGCCAAATTGGCTATGCGACTCTCTGTAAGAGTGAATATAGATTAACAAGTAAGACAGATAGAGGAAATCCGAAATAACCATTCGATAGAACGTATGGTAATGAACATCTCAGCCAAGTTTGGTCCTGAAATATGAAGTTATTAGCCTCGCTGTCACGACATGTAGTTTGTTCTCTTCTTTGAATTAGAATAATTTCCGTGTTTTTCGGCCAAATTGGCTATGCGACTGTCTGTAAGAGTGAATATAGATTAAAAGGTAAGACAGATAGAGGAAATCCGAAATAACCATTCGATAGAACACAAGGTAATGAACATCTCAGCCAAGTTTGGTCCTGAAATATGCAGTTTGAAGAAAGTTATTAGCCTCGCTGTCACGACATGTAGTTTGTTCTCTTCTTTGACTTAGAATAATTTCCGTGTTTTTCGGCCAAATTGGCTATGCGACTCTCTGTATGAGTGAATATATATTAACAAGTAAGACAGATAGAGGAAATCTGAAATAACCATTCGATAGAACGTATGGTAATGAACATCTCAGCCAAGTTTGGTCCTGAAATATGCAGTTTGAAGAAAGTTATTAGCCTCGCTGTCACGACATGTAGTTTGTTCTCTTCTTTGACTTAGAATAATTTCCGTGTTTTTCGGCCAAATTGGCTATGCGACTCTCTGTAAGAGTGAATATAGATTAACAAGTAAGACAGATAGAGGAAATCCGAAATAACCATTCGATAGAACGTATGGTAATGAACATCTCAGCCAAGTTTGGTCCTGAAATATGAAGTTATTAGCCTCGCTGTCACGACATGTAGTTTGTTCTCTTCTTTGAATTAGAATAATTTCCGTGTTTTTCGGCCAAATTGGCTATGCGACTGTCTGTAAGAGTGAATATAGATTAAAAGGTAAGACAGATAGAGGAAATCCGAAATAACCATTCGATAGAACGTATGGTAATGAACATCTCAGCCAAGTTTGGTCCTGAAATATGCAGTTTGAAGAAAGTTATTAGCCTCGCTGTCACGACATGTAGTTTGTTCTCTTCTTTGACTTAGAATAATTTCCGTGTTTTTCGGCCAAATTGGCTATGCGACTGTCTGTAAGAGTGAATATAGATTAAAAGGTAAGACAGATAGATGAAATCCGAAATAACCATTCGATAGAACACAAGGTAATGAACATCTCAGCCAAGTTTGGTCCTGAAATATGCAGTTTGAAGAAAGTTATTAGCCTCGCTGTCACGACATGTAGTTTGTTCTCTTCTTTGACTTAGAATAATTTCCGTGTTTTTCGGCCAAATTGGCTATGCGACTCTCTGTAAGAGTGAATATATATTAACAAGTAAGACGGATAGAGGAAATCTGAAATAACCATTCGATAGAACGTATGGTAATGAACATCTCAGCCAAGTTTGGTCCTGAAATATGCAGTTTGAAGAAAGTTATTAGCCTCGCTGTCACGACATGTAGTTTGTTCTCTTCTTTGACTTAGAATAATTTCCGTGTTTTTCGGCCAAATTGGCTATGCGACTCTCTGTAAGAGTGAATATAGATTAACAAGTAAGACAGATAGAGGAAATCCGAAATAACCATTCGATAGAACGTATGGTAATGAACATCTCAGCCAAGTTTGGTCCTGAAATATGAAGTTATTAGCCTCGCTGTCACGACATGTAGTTTGTTCTCTTCTTTGAATTAGAATAATTTCCGTGTTTTTCGGCCAAATTGGCTATGCGACTGTCTGTAAGAGTGAATATAGATTAAAAGGTAAGACAGATAGAGGAAATCCGAAATAACCATTCGATAGAACACAAGGTAATGAACATCTCAGCCAAGTTTGGTCCTGAAATATGCAGTTTGAAGAAAGTTATTAGCCTCGCTGTCACGACATGTAGTTTGTTCTCTTCTTTGACTTAGAATAATTTCCGTGTTTTTCGGCCAAATTGGCTATGCGACTCTCTGTAAGAGTGAATATAGATTAACAAGTAGGACAGATAGAGGAAATCCGAAATAACCATTCGATAGAACGTATGGTAATGAACATCTCAGCCAAGTTTGGTCCTGAAATATGCAGTTTGAAGAAAGTTATTAGCCTCGCTGTCACGACATGTAGTTTGTTCTCTTCTTTGACTTAGAATAATTTCCGTGTTTTTCGGCCAAATTGGCTATGCGACTGTCTTTAAGAGTGAATATAGATTAAAAGGTAAGACAGATAGATGAAATCCGAAATAACCATTCGATAGAACACAAGGTAATGAACATCTCAGCCAAGTTTGGTCCTGAAATATGCAGTTTGAAGAAAGTTATTAGCCTCGCTGTCACGACATGTAGTTTGTTCTCTTCTTTGACTTAGAATAATTTCCGTGTTTTTCGGCCAAATTGGCTATGCGACTCTCTGTAAGAGTGAATATATATTAACAAGTAAGACAGATAGAGGAAATCTGAAATAACCATTCGATAGAACGTATGGTAATGAACATCTCAGCCAAGTTTGGTCCTGAAATATGCAGTTTGAAGAAAGTTATTAGCCTCGCTGTCACGACATGTAGTTTGTTCTCTTCTTTGACTTAGAATAATTTCCGTGTTTTTCGGCCAAATTGGCTATGCGACTCTCTGTAAGAGTGAATATAGATTAACAAGTAAGACAGATAGAGGAAATCCGAAATAACCATTCGATAGAACGTATGGTAATGAACATCTCAGCCAAGTTTGGTCCTGAAATATGAAGTTATTAGCCTCGCTGTCACGACATGTAGTTTGTTCTCTTCTTTGAATTAGAATAATTTCCGTGTTTTTCGGCCAAATTGGCTATGCGACTGTCTGTAAGAGTGAATATAGATTAAAAGGTAAGACAGATAGAGGAAATCCGAAATAACCATTCGATAGAACACAAGGTAATGAACATCTCAGCCAAGTTTGGTCCTGAAATATGCAGTTTGAAGAAAGTTATTGGCCTCGCTGTCACGACATGTAGTTTGTTCTCTTCTTTGACTTAGAATAATTTCCGTGTTTTTCGGCCAAATTGGCTATGCGACTGTCTGTAAGAGTGAATATAGATTAAAAGGTAAGACAGATAGATGAAATCCGAAATAACCATTCGATAGAACACAAGGTAATGAACATCTCAGCCAAGTTTGGTCCTGAAATATGCAGTTTGAAGAAAGTTATTAGCCTCGCTGTCACGACATGTAGTTTGTTCTCTTCTTTGACTTAGAATAATTTCCGTGTTTTTCGGCCAAATTGGCTATGCGACTCTCTGTAAGAGTGAATATATATTAACAAGTAAGACAGATAGAGGAAATCTGAAATAACCATTCGATAGAACGTATGGTAATGAACATCTCAGCCAAGTTTGGTCCTGAAATATGCAGTTTGAAGAAAGTTATTAGCCTCGCTGTCACGACATGTAGTTTGTTCTCTTCTTTGACTTAGAATAATTTCCGTGTTTTTCGGCCAAATTGGCTATGCGACTCTCTGTAAGAGTGAATATAGATTAACAAGTAAGACAGATAGAGGAAATCCGAAATAACCATTCGATAGAACGTATGGTAATGAACATCTCAGCCAAGTTTGGTCCTGAAATATGAAGTTATTAGCCTCGCTGTCACGACATGTAGTTTGTGGTCTTCTTTGACTTAGAATAATTTCCGTGTTTTTCGGCCAAATTGGCTATGCGACTGTCTGTAAGAGTGAATATAGATTAACAAGTAAGACAGATAGAGGAAATCTGAAATAACCATTCGATAGAACGTATGGTAATGAACATCTCAGCCAAGTTTGGTCCTGAAATATGCAGTTTGAAGAAAGTTATTAGCCTCGCTGTCACGACATGTAGTTTGTTCTCTTCTTTGACTTAGAATAATTTCCGTGTTTTTCGGCCAAATTGGCTATGCGACTCTCTGTAAGAGTGAATATAGATTAACAAGTAAGACAGATAGAGGAAATCCGAAATAACCATTCGATAGAACGTATGGTAATGAACATCTCAGCCAAGTTTGGTCCTGAAATATGAAGTTATTAGCCTCGCTGTCACGACATGTAGTTTGTGGTCTTCTTTGACTTAGAATAATTTCCGTGTTTTTCGGCCAAATTGGCTATGCGACTGTCTGTAAGAGTGAATATAGATTAACAAGTAAGACAGATAGAGGAAATCTGAAATAACCATTCGATAGAACGTATGGTAATGAACATCTCAGCCAAGTTTGGTCCTGAAATATGCAGTTTGAAGAAAGTTATTAGCCTCGCTGTCACGACATGTAGTTTGTTCTCTTCTTTGACTTAGAATAATTTCCGTGTTTTTCGGCCAAATTGGCTATGCGACTCTCTGTAAGAGTGAATATAGATTAACAAGTAAGACAGATAGAGGAAATCCGAAATAACCATTCGATAGAACGTATGGTAATGAACATCTCAGCCAAGTTTGGTCCTGAAATATGCAGTTTGAAGAAAGTTATTAGCCTCGCTGTCACGACATGTAGTTTGTTCTCTTCTTTGACTTAGAATAATTTCCGTGTTTTTCGGCCAAATTGGCTATGCGACTCTCTGTAAGAGTGAATATAGATTAAAAGGTAAGACAGATAGATGAAATCCGAAATAACCATTCGATAGAACACAAGGTAATGAACATCTCAGCCAAGTTTGGTCCTGAAATATGCAGTTTGAAGAAAGTTATTAGCCTCGCTGTCACGACATGTAGTTTGTTCTCTTCTTTGACTTAGAATAATTTCCGTGTTTTTCGGCCAAATTGGCTATGCGACTCTCTGTAAGAGTGAATATAGATTAACAAGTAAGACAGATAGAGGAAATCCGAAATAACCATTCGATAGAACGTATGGTAATGAACATCTCAGCCAAGTTTGGTCCTGAAATATGAAGTTATTAGCCTCGCTGTCACGACATGTAGTTTGTGGTCTTCTTTGACTTAGAATAATTTCCGTGTTTTTCGGCCAAATTGGCTATGCGACTGTCTGTAAGAGTGAATATAGATTAACAAGTAAGACAGATAGAGGAAATCTGAAATAACCATTCGATAGAACGTATGGTAATGAACATCTCAGCCAAGTTTGGTCCTGAAATATGCAGTTTGAAGAAAGTTATTAGCCTCGCTGTCACGACATGTAGTTTTTTCTCTTCTTTGACTTAGAATAATTTCCGTGTTTTTCGGCCAAATTGGCTATGCGACTCTCTGTAAGAGTGATTATAGATTAACAAGTAAGACAGATAGAGGAAATCCGAAATAACCATTCGATAGAACGTATGGTAATGAACATCTCAGCCAAGTTTGGTCCTGAAATATGCAGTTTGAAGAAAGTTATTAGCCTCGCTGTCACGACATGTAGTTTGTTCTCTTCTTTGACTTAGAATAATTTCCGTGTTTTTCGGCCAAATTGGCTATGCGACTGTCTGTAAGAGTGAATATAGATTAAAAGGTAAGACAGATAGATGAAATCCGAAATAACCATTCGATAGAACACAAGGTAATGAACATCTCAGCCAAGTTTGGTCCTGAAATATGCAGTTTGAAGAAAGTTATTAGCCTCGCTGTCACGACATGTAGTTTGTTCTCTTCTTTGACTTAGAATAATTTCCGTGTTTTTCGGCCAAATTGGCTATGCGACTGTCTGTAAGAGTGAATATAGATTAAAAGGTAAGACAGATAGATGAAATCCGAAATAACCATTCGATAGAACACAAGGTAATGAACATCTCAGCCAAGTTTGGTCCTGAAATATGCAGTTTGAAGAAAGTTATTAGCCTCGCTGTCACGACATGTAGTTTGTTCTCTTCTTTGACTTAGAATAATTTCCGTGTTTTTCGGCCAAATTGGCTATGCGACTCTCTGTAAGAGTGAATATAGATTAACAAGTAAGACAGATAGAGGAAATCCGAAATAACCATTCGATAGAACGTATGGTAATGAACATCTCAGCCAAGTTTGGTCCTGAAATATGAAGTTATTAGCCTCGCTGTCACGACATGTAGTTTGTGGTCTTCTTTGACTTAGAATAATTTCCGTGTTTTTCGGCCAAATTGGCTATGCGACTGTCTGTAAGAGTGAATATAGATTAACAAGTAAGACAGATAGAGGAAATCTGAAATAACCATTCGATAGAACGTATGGTAATGAACATCTCAGCCAAGTTTGGTCCTGAAATATGCAGTTTGAAGAAAGTTATTAGCCTCGCTGTCACGACATGTAGTTTGTTCTCTTCTTTGACTTAGAATAATTTCCGTGTTTTTCGGCCAAATTGGCTATGCGACTCTCTGTAAGAGTGATTATAGATTAACAAGTAAGACAGATAGAGGAAATCCGAAATAACCATTCGATAGAACGTATGGTAATGAACATCTCAGCCAAGTTTGGTCCTGAAATATGCAGTTTGAAGAAAGTTATTAGCCTCGCTGTCACGACATGTAGTTTGTTCTCTTCTTTGACTTAGAATAATTTCCGTGTTTTTCGGCCAAATTGGCTATGCGACTGTCTGTAAGAGTGAATATAGATTAAAAGGTAAGACAGATAGATGAAATCCGAAATAACCATTCGATAGAACACAAGGTAATGAACATCTCAGCCAAGTTTGGTCCTGAAATATGCAGTTTGAAGAAAGTTATTAGCCTCGCTGTCACGACATGTAGTTTGTTCTCTTCTTTGACTTAGAATAATTTCCGTGTTTTTCGGCCAAATTGGCTATGCGACTCTCTGTAAGAGTGAATATAGATTAACAAGTAAGACAGATAGAGGAAATCCGAAATAACCATTCGATAGAACGTATGGTAATGAACATCTCAGCCAAGTTTGGTCCTGAAATATGCAGTTTGAAGAAAGTTATTAGCCTCGCTGTCACGACATGTAGTTTGTTCTCTTCTTTGACTTAGAATAATTTCCGTGTTTTTCGGCCAAATTGGCTATGCGACTGTCTGTAAGAGTGAATATAGATTAAAAGGTAAGACAGATAGATGAAATCCGAAATAACCATTCGATAGAACACAAGGTAATGAACATCTCAGCCAAGTTTGGTCCTGAAATATGCAGTTTGAAGAAAGTTATTAGCCTCGCTGTCACGACATGTAGTTTGTTCTCTTCTTTGACTTAGAATAATTTCCGTGTTTTTCGGCCAAATTGGCTATGCGACTCTCTGTAAGATTGAATATGTATTAACAAGTAAGACAGATAGAGGAAATCTGAAATAACCATTCGATAGAACGTATGGTAATGAACATCTCAGCCAAGTTTGGTCCTGAAATATGCAGTTTGAAGAAAGTTATTAGCCTCGCTGTCACGACATGTAGTTTGTTCTCTTCTTTGACTTAGAATAATTTCCGTGTTTTTCGGCCAAATTGGCTATGCGACTCTCTGTAAGAGTGAATATAGATTAACAAGTAAGACAGATAGAGGAAATCCGAAATAACCATTCGATAGAACGTATGGTAATGAACATCTCAGCCAAGTTTGGTCCTGAAATATGAAGTTATTAGCCTCGCTGTCACGACATGTAGTTTGTTCTCTTCTTTGAATTAGAATAATTTCCGTGTTTTTCGGCCAAATTGGCTATGCGACTGTCTGTAAGAGTGAATATAGATTAAAAGGTAAGACAGATAGAGGAAATCCGAAATAACCATTCGATAGAACACAAGGTAATGAACATCTCAGCCAAGTTTGGTCCTGAAATATGCAGTTTGAAGAAAGTTATTAGCCTCGCTGTCACGACATGTAGTTTGTGGTCTTCTTTGACTTAGAATAATTTCCGTGTTTTTCGGCCAAATTGGCTATGCGACTGTCTGTAAGAGTGAATATAGATTAACAAGTAAGACAGATAGAGGAAATCCGAAATAACCATTCGATAGAACGTATGGTAATGAACATCTCAGCCAAGTTTGGTCCTGAAATATGCAGTTTGAAGAAAGTTATTAGCCTCGCTGTCACGACATGTAGTTTGTGGTCTTCTTTGACTTAGAATAATTTCCGTGTTTTTCGGCCAAATTGGCTTACGACTCTCTGTAAGAGTGAATATAGATTTAAAAGTAAGACAGATAGAGGAAATCCGAAATAACCATTCGATAGAACGTATGGTAATGAACATCTCAGCCAAGTTTGGTCCTGAAATATGCAGTTTGAAGAAAGTTATTAGCCTCGCTGTCACGACATGTAGTTTGTGGTCTTCTTTGACTTAGAATAATTTCCCTGTTTTTCGGCCAAATTGGCTATGCGACACTCTGTAAGAGTGAATATAGATTAAAAAGTAAGACAGATAGAGGAACTCCGAAATAACCATTCGATAGAACGTATGGTAATGAACACCTCAGCCAAGTTTGGTCCTGAAATATGCAGTTTGAAGAAAGTTATTAGCCTCGCTGTCACGACATGTAGTTTGTTCTCTTCTTTGAATTAGAATAATTTCCGTGTTTTTCGGCCAAATTGGCTATGCGACTGTCTGTAAGAATGAAAATAGATTAAAAGGTAAGACAGATAGATGAAATCCGAAATAACCATTCGATAGAACACAAGGTAATGAACATCTCAGCCAAGTTTGGTCCTGAAATATGCAGTTTGAAGAAAGTTATTAGCCTCGCTGTCACGACATGTAGTTTGTGGTCGTCTTTGACTTAGAATAATTTCCGTGTTTTTCGGCCAAATTGGCTATGCGACTGTCTGTAAGAATGAAAATAGATTAAAAGGTAAGACAGATAGATGAAATCCGAAATAACCATTCGATAGAACACAAGGTAATGAACATCTCAGCCAAGTTTGGTCCTGAAATATGCAGTTTGAAGAAAGTTATTAGCCTCGCTGTCACGACATGTAGTTTGTTCTCTTCTCCGAATTAGAATAATTTCCGTGTTTTTCGGCCAAATTGGCTATGCGACTGTCTGTAAGAATGAAAATAGATTAAAAGGTAAGACAGATAGAGGAACTCCGAAATAACCATTCGATAGAACGTATGGTAATGAACATCTCAGCCAAGTTTGGTCCTGAAATATGCAGTTTGAAGAAAGTTATTAGCCTCGCTGTCACGACATGTAGTTTGTTCTCTTCTTTAAATTAGAATAATTTCCGTGTTTTTCGGCCAAATTGGCTATGCGACTGTCTGTAAGAGTGAATATAGATTAACAAGTAAGACAGATAGAGGAAATCCGAAATAACCATTCGATAGAACGTATGGTAATGAACATCTCAGCCAAGTTTGGTCCTGAAATATGCAGTTTGAAGAAAGTTATTAGCCTCGCTGTCACGACATGTAGTTTGTTCTCTTCTTTGACTTAGAATAATTTCCGTGTTTTTCGGCCAAATTGGCTATGCGACTCTCTGTAAGAGTGAATATAGATTAAAAGGTAAGACAGATAGATGAAATCCGAAATAACCATTCGATAGAACACAAGGTAATGAACATCTCAGCCAAGTTTGGTCCTGAAATATGCAGTTTGAAGAAAGTTATTAGCCTCGCTGTCACGACATGTAGTTTGTGGTCGTCTTTGACTTAGAATAATTTCCGTGTTTTTCGGCCAAATTGGCTATGCGACTGTCTGTAAGAATGAAAATAGATTAAAAGGTAAGACAGATAGATGAAATCCGAAATAACCATTCGATAGAACACAAGGTAATGAACATCTCAGCCAAGTTTGGTCCTGAAATATGCAGTTTGAAGAAAGTTATTAGCCTCGCTGTCACGACATGTAGTTTGTTCTCTTCTTTGAATTAGAATAATTTCCGTGTTTTTCGGCCAAATTGGCTATGCGACTGTCTGTAAGAATGAAAATAGATTAAAAGGTAAGACAGATAGAGGAACTCCGAAATAACCATTCGATAGAACGTATGGTAATGAACATCTCAGCCAAGTTTGGTCCTGAAATATGCAGTTTGAAGAAAGTTATTAGCCTCGCTGTCACGACATGTAGTTTGTTCTCTTCTTTAAATTAGAATAATTTCCGTGTTTTTCGGCCAAATTGGCTATGCGACTGTCTGTAAGAGTGAATATAGATTAACAAGTAAGACAGATAGAGGAAATCCGAAATAACCATTCGATAGAACGTATGGTAATGAACATCTCAGCCAAGTTTGGTCCTGAAATATGCAGTTTGAAGAAAGTTATTAGCCTCGCTGTCACGACATGTAGTTTGTTCTCTTCTTTGACTTAGAATAATTTCCGTGTTCTTCGGCCAAATTGGCTATGCGACTCTCTGTAAGAGTGAATATAGATTAACAAGTAAGACAGATAGAGGAAATCCGAAATAACCATTCGATAGAACGTATGGTAATGAACATCTCAGCCAAGTTTGGTCCTGAAATATGCAGTTTGAAGAAAGTTATTAGCCTCGCTGTCACGACATGTAGTTTGTTCTCTTCTTTGACTTAGAATAATTTCCGTGTTTTTCGGCCAAATTGGCTATGCGACTGTCTGTAAGAGTGAATATAGATTGAAAAGTAAGACAGATAGAGGAAATCCGAAATAACCATTCGATAGAACACAAGGTAATGAACATCTCAGCCAAGTTTGGTCCTGAAATATGCAGTTTGAAGAAATTTATTAGCCTCGCTGTCACGACATGTAGTTTGTTCTCTTCTTTGACTTAGAAAAATTTCTGTGATTTTTGGCCAAATTGGCTATGCGACTCTCTGTAAGAGTGAATATAGATTAAAAGGTAAGACAGATAGATGAAATCCGAAATAACCATTCGATAGAACACAAGGTAATGAACATCTCAGCCAAGTTTGGTCCTGAAATATGCAGTTTGAAGAAAGTTATTAGCCTCGCTGTCACGACATGTAGTTTGTGGTTTTCTTTGACTTAAATTAATTTCCGTGTTTTTTGGCCAAATTGGCTATGCGACTGTCTGTAAGAGTGAATATAGATTAACAAGTAAGACAGATAGAGGAAATCTGAAATAACCATTCGATAGAACGTATGGTAATGAACATCTCAGCCAAGTTTGGTCCTGAAATATGCAGTTTGAAGAAAGTTATTAGCCTCGCTGTCACGATATGTAGTTTGTTCTCTTCTTTGACTTAGAATAATTTCCGTGTTTTTCGGCCAAATTGGCTATGCGACTGTCTGTAAGAATGAAAATAGATTAAAAGGTAAGACAGATAGATGAAATCCGAAATAACCATTCGATAGAACACAAGGTAATGAACATCTCAGCCAAGTTTGGTCCTGAAATATGCAGTTTGAAGAAAGTTATTAGCCTCGCTGTCACGACATGTAGTTTGTTCTCTTCTTTGAATTAGAATAATTTCCGTGTTTTTCGGCCAAATTGGCTATGCGACTGTCTGTAAGAATGAAAATAGATTAAAAGGTAAGACAGATAGAGGAACTCCGAAATAACCATTCGATAGAACGTATGGTAATGAACATCTCAGCCAAGTTTGGTCCTGAAATATGCAGTTTGAAGAAAGTTATTAGCCTCGCTGTCACGACATGTAGTTTGTTCTCTTCTTTAAATTAGAATAATTTCCGTGTTTTTCGGCCAAACTGGCTATGCGACTGTCTGTAAGAGTGAATATAGATTAACAAGTAAGACAGATAGAGCAAATCCGAAATAACCATTCGATAGAACGTATGGTAATGAACATCTCAGCCAAGTTTGGTCCTGAAATATGCAGTTTGAAGAAAGTTATTAGCCTCGCTGTCACGACATGTAGTTTGTTCTCTTCTTTGACTTAGAATAATTTCCGTGTTTTTCGGCCAAATTGGCTATGCGACTCTCTGTAAGAGTGAATATAGATTAACAAGTAAGACAGATAGAGGAAATCCGAAATAACCATTCGATAGAACGTATGGTAATGAACATCTCAGCCAAGTTTGGTCCTGAAATATGCAGTTTGAAGAAAGTTATTAGCCTCGCTGTCACGACATGTAGTTTGTTCTCTTCTTTGACTTAGAATAATTTCCGTGTTTTTCGGCCAAATTGGCTATGCGACTGTCTGTAAGAGTGAATATAGATTGAAAAGTAAGACAGATAGAGGAAATCCGAAATAACCATTCGATAGAACACAAGGTAATGAACATCTCAGCCAAGTTTGGTCCTGAAATATGCAGTTTGAAGAAATTTATTAGCCTCGCTGTCACGACATGTAGTTTGTTCTCTTCTTTGACTTAGAAAAATTTCTGTGATTTTTGGCCAAATTGGCTATGCGACTCTCTGTAAGAGTGAATATAGATTAAAAGGTAAGACAGATAGATGAAATCCGAAATAACCATTCGATAGAACACAAGGTAATGAACATCTCAGCCAAGTTTGGTCCTGAAATATGCAGTTTGAAGAAAGTTATTAGCCTCGCTGTCACGACATGTAGTTTGTGGTTTTCTTTGACTTAAATTAATTTCCGTGTTTTTTGGCCAAATTGGCTATGCGACTGTCTGTAAGAGTGAATATAGATTAACAAGTAAGACAGATAGAGGAAATCTGAAATAACCATTCGATAGAACGTATGGTAATGAACATCTCAGCCAAGTTTGGTCCTGAAATATGCAGTTTGAAGAAAGTTATTAGCCTCGCTGTCACGATATGTAGTTTGTTCTCTTCTTTGACTTAGAATAATTTCCGTGTTTTTCGGCCAAATTGGCTATGCGACTGTCTGTAAGAGTGAATATAGATTAAAAGGTAAGACAGATAGATGAAATCCGAAATAACCATTCGATAGAACACAAGGTAATGAACATCTCAGCCAAGTTTGGTCCTGAAATATGCAGTTTGAAGAAAGTTATTAGCCTCGCTGTCACGACATGTAGTTTGTGGTCTTCTTTGACTTATAATAATTTCCCTGTTTTTCGGCCAAATTGGCTATGCGACTGTCTGTAAGAGTGAATATAGATTAACAAGTAAGACAGATAGAGGAAATCTGAAATAACCATTCGATAGAACGTATGGTAATGAACATCTCAGCCAAGTTTGGTCCTGAAATATGCAGTTTGAAGAAAGTTATTAGCCTCGCTGTCACGACATGTAGTTTATTCTCTTCTTTGACTTAGAATAATTTCCGTGTTTTTCGGCCAAATTGGCTATGCGACTCTCTGTAAGAGTGATTATAGATTAACAAGTAAGACAGATAGAGGAAATCCGAAATATCCATTCGATAGAACGTATGGTAATGAACATCTCAGCCAAGTTTGGTCCTGAAATATGAAGTTTGAAGAAAGTTATTAGCCTCGCTGTCACGACATGTAGTTTGTTCTCTTCTTTGACTTAGAATAATTTCCATGTTTTTCGGCCAAATTGGCTATGCGACTCTCTGTAAGAGTGATTATAGATTAACAAGTAAGACAGATAGAGGAAATCCGAAATAACCATTCGATAGAACGTATGGTAATGAACATCTCAGCCAAGTTTGGTCCTGAAATATGCAGTTTGAAGAAAGTTATTAGCCTCGCTGTCACGACATGTAGTTTGTTCTCTTCTTTGACTTAGAATAATTTCCGTGTTTTTCGGCCAAATTGGCTATGCGACTGTCTGTAAGAGTGAATATAGATTAAAAGGTAAGACAGATAGATGAAATCCGAAATAACCATTCGATAGAACACAAGGTAATGAACATCTCAGCCAAGTTTGGTCCTGAAATATGCAGTTTGAAGAAAGTTATTAGCCTCGCTGTCACGACATGTAGTTTGTGGTCTTCTTTGACTTAGAATAATTTCCGTGTTTTTCGGCCAAATTGGCTATGCGACTCTCTGTAAGAGTGAATATATATTAACAAGTAAGACAGATAGAGGAAATCTGAAATAACCATTCGATAGAACGTATGGTAATGAACATCTCAGCCAAGTTTGGTCCTGAAATATGCAGTTTGAAGAAAGTTATTAGCCTCGCTGTCACGACATGTAGTTTGTTCTCTTCTTTGACTTAGAATAATTTCCGTGTTTTTCGGCCAAATTGGCTATGCGACTCTCTGTAAGAGTGAATATAGATTAACAAGTAAGACAGATAGAGGAAATCCGAAATAACCATTCGATAGAACGTATGGTAATGAACATCTCAGCCAAGTTTGGTCCTGAAATATGCAGTTTGAAGAAAGTTATTAGCCTCGCTGTCACGACATGTAGTTTGTTCTCTTCTTTGAATTAGAATAATTTCCGTGTTTTTCGGCCAAATTGGCTATGCGACTGTCTGTAAGAGTGAATATAGATTAAAAGGTAAGACAGATAGAGGAAATCCGAAATAACCATTCGATAGAACACAAGGTAATGAACATCTCAGCCAAGTTTGGTCCTGAAATATGCAGTTTGAAGAAAGTTATTAGCCTCGCTGTCACGACATGTAGTTTGTGGTCTTCTTTGACTTAGAATAATTTCCGTGTTTTTCGGCCAAATTGGCTATGCGACTCTCTGTAAGAGTGAATATAGATTAACAAGTAAGACAGATAGAGGAAATCCGAAATAACCATTCGATAGAACGTATGGTAATGAACATCTCAGCCAAGTTTGGTCCTGAAATATGCAGTTTGAAGAAAGTTATTAGCCTCGCTGTCACGAAATGTAGTTTGTTCTCTTCTTTGACTTAAAATAATTTCCCTGTTTTTCGGCCAAATTGGCTATGCGACACTCTGTAAGAGTGAATATAGATTAACAAGTAAGACAGATAGAGGAAATCCGAAATAACCATTCGATAGAACGTATGGTAATGAACATCTCAGCCAAGTTTGGTCCTGAAATATGCAGTTTGAAGAAAGTTATTAGCCTCGCTGTCACGACATGTAGTTTGTTCTCTTCTTTGACTTAGAATAATTTCCATGTTTTTCGGCCAAATTGGCTATGCGACTCTCTGTAAGAGTGATTATAGATTAACAAGTAAGACAGATAGAGGAAATCCGAAATAACCATTCGATAGAACGTATGGTAATGAACATCTCAGCCAAGTTTGGTCCTGAAATATGCAGTTTGAAGAAAGTTATTAGCCTCGCTGTCACGACATGTAGTTTGTTCTCTTCTTTGACTTAGAATAATTTCCGTGTTTTTCGGCCAAATTGGCTATGCGACTGTCTGTAAGAGTGAATATAGATTAAAAGGTAAGACAGATAGATGAAATCCGAAATAACCATTCGATAGAACACAAGGTAATGAACATCTCAGCCAAGTTTGGTCCTGAAATATGCAGTTTGAAGAAAGTTATTAGCCTCGCTGTCACGACATGTAGTTTGTGGTCTTCTTTGACTTAGAATAATTTCCGTGTTTTTCGGCCAAATTGGCTATGCGACTCTCTGTAAGAGTGAATATAGATTAACAAGTAAGACAGATAGAGGAAATCTGAAATAACCATTCGATAGAACGTATGGTAATGAACATCTCAGCCAAGTTTGGTCCTGAAATATGCAGTTTGAAGAAAGTTATTAGCCTCGCTGTCACGACATGTAGTTTGTTCTCTTCTTTGACTTAGAATAATTTCCGTGTTTTCGGCCAAATTGGCTATGCGACTCTCTGTAAGAGTGAATATAGATTAACAAGTAAGACAGATAGAGGAAATCCGAAATAACCATTCGATAGAACGTATGGTAATGAACATCTCAGCCAAGTTTGGTCCTGAAATATGCAGTTTGAAGAAAGTTATTAGCCTCGCTGTCACGACATGTAGTTTGTTCTCTTCTTTGAATTAGAATAATTTCCGTGTTTTTCGGCCAAATTGGCTATGCGACTGTCTGTAAGAGTGAATATAGATTAAAAGGTAAGACAGATAGAGGAAATCCGAAATAACCATTCGATAGAACACAAGGTAATGAACATCTCAGCCAAGTTTGGTCCTGAAATATGCAGTTTGAAGAAAGTTATTAGCCTCGCTGTCACGACATGTAGTTTGTGGTCTTCTTTGACTTAGAATAATTTCCGTGTTTTTCGGCCAAATTGGCTATGCGACTCTCTGTAAGAGTGAATATAGATTAACAAGTAAGACAGATAGAGGAAATCCGAAATAACCATTCGATAGAACGTATGGTAATGAACATCTCAGCCAAGTTTGGTCCTGAAATATGCAGTTTGAAGAAAGTTATTAGCCTCGCTGTCACGAAATGTAGTTTGTTCTCTTCTTTGACTTAAAATAATTTCCCTGTTTTTCGGCCAAATTGGCTATGCGACACTCTGTAAGAGTGAATATAGATTAACAAGTAAGACAGATAGAGGAAATCCGAAATAACCATTCGATAGAACGTATGGTAATGAACATCTCAGCCAAGTTTGGTCCTGAAATATGCAGTTTGAAGAAAGTTATTAGCCTCGCTGTCACGAAATGTAGTTTGTGGTCTTCTTTGACTTAGAATAATTTCCCTGTTTTTCGGCCAAATTGGCTATGCGACACTCTGTAAGATTGAATATAGATTAAAAAGTAAGACAGATAGAGGAAATCCGAAATAACCATTCGATAGAACGTATGGTAATGAACATCTCAGCCAAGTTTGGTCCTGAAATATGCAGTTTGAAGAAAGTTATTAGCCTCGCTGTCACGACATGTAGTTTGTTCTCTTCTTTGAATTAGAATAATTTCCGTGTTTTTCGGCCAAATTGGCTATGCGACTCTCTGTAAGAGTGAATATAGATTAACAAGTAAGACAGATAGAGGAAATCCGAAATAACCATTCGATAGAACGTATGGAAATGAACATCTCAGCCAAGTTTGGTCCTGAAATATGCAGTTTGAAGAAAGTTATTAGCCTCGCTGTCACGAAATGTAGTTTGTGGTCTTCTTTGACTTATTACAATTTCCCTGTTTTTCGGCCAAATTGGCTATGCGACACTCTGTAAGATTGAATATAGATTAAAAAGTAAGACAGATAGAGGAAATCCGAAATAACCATTCGATAGAACGTATGGTCATGAACATCTCAGCCAAGTTTGGTCGTGAAATATGCAGTTTGAAGAAAGTTATTAGCCTCGCTGTCACGACATGTAGTTTGTTCTCTTCTTTGAATTAGAATAATTTCCGTGTTTTTCGGCCAAATTGGCTATGCGACTCTCTGTAAGAGTGAATATAGATTAACAAGTAAGACAGATAGAGGAAATCCGAAATAACCATTCGATAGAACGTATGGAAATGAACATCTCAGCCAAGTTTGGTCCTGAAATATGCAGTTTGAAGAAAGTTATTAGCCTCGCTGTCACGAAATGTAGTTTGTGGTCTTCTTTGACTTATTACAATTTCCCTGTTTTTCGGCCAAATTGGCTATGCGACACTCTGTAAGATTGAATATAGATTAAAAAGTAAGACAGATAGAGGAAATCCGAAATAACCATTCGATAGAACGTATGGTCATGAACATCTCAGCCAAGTTTGGTCGTGAAATATGCAGTTTGAAGAAAGTTATTAGCCTCGCTGTCACGACATGTAGTTTGTTCTCTTCTTTGACTTAGAATAATGTCCGTGTTTTTCGGCCAAATTGGCTATGCGACTGTCTGTAAGAGTGAATATAGATTAAAAGGTAAGACAGCTAGATGAAATCCGAAATAACCATTCGATAGAACACAAGGTAATGAACATCTCAGCCAAGTTTGGTCCTGAAATATGCAGTTTGAAGAAAGTTATTAGCCTCGCTGTCACGACATGTAGTTTGTTCTCTTCTTTGACTTAGAATAATTTCCGTGTTTTTCGGCCAAATTGGCTATGCGACTGTCTGTAAGAGTGAATATAGATTAAAAGGTAAGACAGATAGATGAAATCCGAAATAACCATTCGATAGAACATATGGTAATGAACACCTCAGCCAAGTGTGGTCCTGAAATATGCAGTTTGAAGAAAGTTATTAGCCTCGCTGTCACGACATGTAGTTTGTTCTCTTCTTTGAATTAGAATAATTTCCGTGTTTTTCGGCCAAATTGGCTATGCGACTGTCTGTAAGAGTGAATATAGATTAAAAAGTAAGACAGATAGAGGAACTCCGAAATAACCATTCGATAGAACGTATGGTAATGAACATCTCAGCCAAGTTTGGTCCTGAAATATGCAGTTTGAAGAAAGTTATTAGCCTCGCTGTCACGACATGTAGTTTGTTCTCCTCTTTGAATTAGAATAATTTCCGTGTTTTTCGGCCAAATTGGCTATGCGACTGTCTGTAAGAGTGAATATAGATTAAAAGGTAAGACAGATAGAGGAAATCCGAAATAACCATTCGATAGAACACAAGGTAATGAACATCTCAGCCAAGTTTGGTCCTGAAATATGCAGTTTGAAGAAAGTTATTAGCCTCGCTGTCACGACATGTAGTTTGTGGTCTTCTTTGACTTAGAATAATTTCCGTGTTTTTCGGCCAAATTGGCTATGCGACTCTCTGTAAGAGTGAATATAGATTAACAAGTAAGACAGATAGAGGAAATCCGAAATAACCATTCGATAGAACGTATGGTAATGAACATCTCAGCCAAGTTTGGTCCTGAAATATGCAGTTTGAAGAAAGTTATTAGCCTCGCTGTCACGAAATGTAGTTTGTTCTCTTCTTTGACTTAAAATAATTTCCCTGTTTTTCGGCCAAATTGGCTATGCGACACTCTGTAAGAGTGAATATAGATTAACAAGTAAGACAGATAGAGGAAATCCGAAATAACCATTCGATAGAACGTATGGTAATGAACATCTCAGCCAAGTTTGGTCCTGAAATATGCAGTTTGAAGAAAGTTATTAGCCTCGCTGTCACGAAATGTAGTTTGTGGTCTTCTTTGACTTAGAATAATTTCCGTGTTTTTCGGCCAAATTGGCTATGCGACACTCTGTAAAATTGAATATAGATTAAAAAGTAAGACAGATAGAGGAAATCCGAAATAACCATTCGATAGAACGTATGGTAATGAACATCTCAGCCAAGTTTGGTCCTGAAATATGCAGTTTAAAGAAAGTTATTAGCCTCGCTGTCACGACATGTAGTTTGTTCTCTTCTTTGAATTAGAATAATTTCCGTGTTTTTCGGCCAAATTGGCTATGCGACTGTCTGTAAGAGTGAATATAGATTAACAAGTAAGACACATAGAGGAAATCCGAAATAACCATTCGATAGAACGTATGGAAATGAACATCTCAGCCAAGTTTGGTCCTGAAATATGCAGTTTGAAGAAAGTTATTAGCCTCGCTGTCACGAAATGTAGTTTGTGGTCTTCTTTGACTTATTACAATTTCCCTGTTTTTCGGCCAAATTGGCTATGCGACACTCTGTAAGATTGAATATAGATTAAAAAGTAAGACAGATAGAGGAAATCCGAAATAACCATTCGATAGAACGTATGGTAATGAACATCTCAGCCAAGTTTGGTCGTGAAATATGCAGTTTGAAGAAAGTTATTAGCCTCGCTGTCACGACATGTAGTTTGTTCTCTTCTTTGACTTAGAATAATGTCCGTGTTTTTCGGCCAAATTGGCTATGCGACTGTCTGTAAGAGTGAATATAGATTAAAAGGTAAGACAGCTAGATGAAATCCGAAATAACCATGCGATAGAACACAAGGTAATGAACATCTCAGCCAAGTTTGGTCCTGAAATATGCAGTTTGAAGAAAGTTATTAGCCTCGCTGTCACGACATGTAGTTTGTTCTCTTCTTTGACTTAGAATAATTTCCGTGTTTTTCGGCCAAATTGGCTATGCGACTGTCTGTAAGAGTGAATATAGATTAAAAGGTAAGACAGATAGATGAAATCCGAAATAACCATTCGATAGAACGTATGGTAATGAACACCTCAGCCAAGTGTGGTCCTGAAATATGCAGTTTGAAGAAAGTTATTAGCCTCGCTGTCACGACATGTAGTTTGTTCTCTTCTTTGAATTAGAATAATTTCCGTGTTTTTCGGCCAAATTGGCTATGCGACTCTCTGTAAGAGTGAATATAGATTAAAAAGTAAGACAGATAGAGGAACTCCGAAATAACCATTCGATAGAACGTATGGTAATGAACATCTCAGCCAAGTTTGGTCCTGAAATATGCAGTTTGAAGAAAGTTATTAGCCTCGCTGTCACGACATGTAGTTTGTTCTCTTCTTTGAATTAGAAATCAAAATAATTTCCCTGTTTTTCGGCCAAATTGGCTATGCGACTCTCTGTAAGAGTGAATATAGATTAACAAGTAAGACAGATAGAGGAAATCCGAAATAACCATTCGATAGAACGTATGGTAATGAACATCTCAGCCAAGTTTGGTCCTGAAAAATGCAGTTTGAAGAATGTTTTTAGCCTCGCTGTCACGACATGTAGTTTGTGGTCTTCTTTGACTTAGAATAATTTCCTTGTTTTTCGGCCAAATTGGCTATGCGACTACCTGTAAGAGTGAATATAGATTAAAAAGTTAGACAGATAGAGGAACTCCGAAATAACCATTCGATAGAACGTATGGTAATGAACATCTCAGCCAAGTTTGGTCCTGAAATATGCAGTTTGAAGAAAGTTATTAGCCTCGCTGTCACGACATGTAGTTTGTTCTCTTCTTTGACTTAGAATAATTTCCGTGTTTTTCGGCCAAATTGGCTATGCGACTCTCTGTAAGAGTGATTATAGATTAACAAGTAAGACAGATAGAGGAAATCCGAAATAACCATTCGATAGAACGTATGGTAATGAACATCTCAGCCAAGTTTGGTCCTGAAATATGCAGTTTGAAGAAAGTTATTAGCCTCGCTGTCACGACATGTAGTTTGTTCTCTTCTTTGACTTAGAAAAATTTCTGTGATTTTTGGCTAAATTGGCTATGCGACTCTCTGTAAGAGTGAATATAGATTAAAAGGTAAGACAGATAGATGAAATCCGAAATAACCATTCGATAGAACACAAGGTAATGAACATCTCAGCCAAGTTTGGTCCTGAAATATGCAGTTTGAAGAAAGTTATTAGCCTCGCTGTCACGACATGTAGTTTGTGGTCTTCTTTGACTTAATTTCCGTGTTTTTCGGCCAAATTGGCTATGCGACTCTCTGTAAGAGTGAATATAGATTAACAAGTAAGACAGATAGAGGAAATCTGAAATAACCATTCGATAGAGCGTATGGTAATGAACATCTCAGCCAAGTTTGGTCCTGAAATATGCAGTTTGAAGAAAGTTATTAGCCTCGCTGTCACGAAATGTAGTTTGTGGTCTTCTTTGACTTAATTTCCCTGTTTTTCGGCCAAATTGGCTATGCGACACTCTTTAAGATTCAATATAGATTAACAAGTAAGACAGATAGAGGAAATCCGAAATAACCATTCGATAGAACGTATGGTAATGAACATCTCAGCCAAGTTTGGTCCTGAAATATGCAGTTTGGAGAAAGTTATTAGCCTCGATGTCACGAAATGTAGTTTGTGGTCTTCTTTGACTTAGAATAATTTCCGTGTTTTTCGGCCAAATTGGCTATGCGACACTCTGTAAGATTGAATATAGATTAAAAAGTAAGACAGATAGAGGAAATCCGAAATAACCATTCGATAGAACGTATGGTAATGAACATCTCAGCCAAGTTTGGTCCTGAAATATGCAGTTTGAAGAAAGTTATTAGCCTCGCTGTCACGACATGTAGTTTGTTCTCTTCTTTGAATTAGAATAATTTCCGTGTTTTTCGGCCAAATTGGCTATGCGACTGTCTGTAAGAGTGAATATAGATTAACAAGTAAGACAGATAGAGGAAATCCGAAATAACCATTCGATAGAACGTATGGAAATGAACATCTCAGCCAAGTTTGGTCCTGAAATATGCAGTTTGAAGAAAGTTATTAGCCTCGCTGTCACGAAATGTAGTTTGTGGTCTTCTTTGACTTATTACAATTTCCCTGTTTTTCGGCCAAATTGGCTATGCGACACTCTGTAAGATTGAATATAGATTAAAAAGTAAGACAGATAGAGGAAATCCAAAATAACCATTCGATAGAACACAAGGTAATGAACATCTCAGCCAAGTTTGGTCCTGAAATATGCAGTTTGAAGAAAGTTATTAGCCTCGCTGTCACGACATGTAGTTTGTTCTCTTCTTTGACTTAGAATAATTTCCGTGTTTTTCGGCCAAATTGGCTATGCGACACTCTGTAAGATTGAATATAGATTAAAAAGTAAGACAGATAGAGGAAATCCGAAATAACCATTCGATAGAACGTATGGTAATGAACACCTCAGCCAAGTTTGGTCCTGAAATATGCAGTTTGAAGAAAGTTATTAGCTTCGCTGTCACGACATGTAGTTTGTTCTCTTCTTCGACTTAGAATAATTTCCGTGTTTTTCGGCCAAATTGGCTATGCGACTGTCTGTAAGAGTGAATATAGATTAAAAGGTAAGACAGATAGATGAAATCCGAAATAACAATTCGATATAACACAAGGTAATGAACATCTCAGCCAAGTTTGGTCCTGAAATATGCAGTTTGAAGAAAGTTATTAGCCTCGCTGTCACGACATGTAGTTTGTGGTCTTCTTTGACTTAGAATAATTTCCGTGTTTTTCGGCCAAATTGGCTATGCGACTCTCTGTAAGAGTGAATATAGATTAACAAGTAAGATAGATAGAGGAAATCCGAAATAACCATTCGATAGAACGTATGGTAATGAACATCTCAGCCAAGTTTGGTCCTGAAATATGCAGTTTGAAGAAAGTTATTAGCCTCGCTGTCACGACATGTAGTTTGTTCTCTTCTTTGACTTAGAATAATTTCCGTGTTTTTCGGCCAAATTGGCTATGCGACTCTCTGTAAGAGTGAATATAGATTAAAAAGGTAAGACAGCTAGATGAAATCCGAAAGAACCATTCGATAGAACGTATGGTAATGAACATCTCAGCCAAGTTTGGTCCTGAAAAATGCAGTTTGAAGAAAGTTATTAGCCTCGCTGTCACGACATGTAGTTTGTTCTCTTCTTTGACTTAGAATAATTTCCCTGTTTTTCGGCCAAATTGGCTTACGACTCTCTGTAAGAGTGAATATAGATTTAAAAGTAAGACAGATAGAGGAACTCCGAAATAACCATTCGATAGAGCGTATGGTAATGAACATCTCAGCCAAGTGTGGTCCTGAAATATGCAGTTTGAAGAAAGTTATTAGCCTCGCTGTCACGACATGTAGTTTGTTCTCTTCTTTGACTTAGAATAATTTCCGTGTTTTTCGGCCAAATTGGCTATGCGACTCTCTGTAAGAGTGAATATAGATTAAAAAGTAAGACAGATAGAGGAACTCCGAAATAACCATTCGATAGAACGTATGGTAATGAACATCTCAGCCAAGTTTGGTCCTGAAATATGCAGTTTGAAGAAAGTTATTAGCCTCGCTGTCACGACATGTAGTTTGTTCTCTTCTTTGAATTAGAATAATTTCCGTGTTTTTCGGCCAAATTGGCTATGCGACTGTCTGTAAGAGTGAATATAGATTAACAAGTAAGACATATAGAGGAAATCCGAAATAACCATTCGATAGAACGTATGGTAATGAACATCTCAGCCAAGTTTGGTCCTGAAATATGCAGTTTGAAGAAAGTTATTAGCCTCGCTGTCACGACATGTAGTTTGTTCTCTTCTTTGACTTAGAATAATTTCCCTGTTTTTCGGCCAAATTGGCTATGCGACTGTCTGTAAGAGTTAATATAGATTAAAAGGTAAGACAGCTAGATGCAATCCGAAATAACCATTCGATAGAACACAAGGTAATGAACATCTCAGCCAAGTTTGGTCCTGAAATATGCAGTTTGAAGAAAGTTATTAGCCTCGCTGTCACGACATGTAGTTTGTTCTCTTCTTTGACTTAGTATAATTTCCGTGTTTTTCGGCCAAATTGCCTATGCGACACTCTGTAAGATTGAATATAGATTAAAAAGTAAGACAGATAGAGGAACTCCGAAATAACCATTCGATAGAACGTGTGGTAATGAACATCTCAGCCAAGTTTGGTCCTGAAATATGCAGTTTGAAGAAAGTTAATAGCCTCGCTGTCACGACGTGTAGTTTGTTCTCTTCTTTGAATTAGAATAATTTCCCTGTTTTTCGGCCAAATTGGCTATGCGACTGTCTGTAAGAGTGAATATAGATTAAAAGGTAAGACAGCTAGATGAAATCCGAAATAACCATTCGATAGAACGTATGGTAATAAACATCTCAGCCAAGTTTGGTCCTGAAATATGCAGTTTGAAGAAAGTTATTAGCCTCGCTGTCACGACATGTAGTTTGTTCTCTTCTTTGACTTAGAATAATTTCCGTGTTTTTCGGCCAAATTGCCTATGCGACACTCTGTAAGATTGAATATAGATTAAAACGTAAGACAGATAGAGGAAATCCGAAATAACCATTCGGTAGAACACAAGGTAATGAACATCTCAGCCAAGTTTGGTCCTGAAATATGCAGTTTGAAGAAAGTTATTAGCCTCGCTGTCACGACATGTAGTTTGTGGTCTTCTTTGACTTAGAATAATTTCCGTGTTTTTCGGCCAAATTGGCTATGCGACTCTCTGTAAGAGTGAATATAGATTAAAAAGTAAGACAGATAGAGGAACTCCGAAATAACCATTCGATAGAACGTATGGTAATGAACATCTCAGCCAAGTGTGGTCCTGAAATATGCAGTTTGAAGAAAGTTATTAGCCTCGCTGTCACGACATGTAGTTTGTTCTCTTCTTTGACTTAGAATAATTTCCGTGTTTTTCGGCCAAATTGCCTATGCGACACTCTGTAAGATTGAATATAGATTAAAAAGTAAGACAGATAGAGGAAATCCGAAATAACAATTCGATAGAAACACAAGGTAATGAACATCTCAGCCAAGTTTGGTCCTGAAATATGCAGTTTGAAGAAAGTTATTAGCCTCGCTGTCACGACATGTAGTTTGTGGTCTTCTTTGACTTAGAATAATTTCCGTGTTTTTCGGCCAAATTGGCTATGCGACTCTCTGTAAGAGTGAATATAGATTAAAAAGTAAGACAGATAGAGGAACTCCGAAATAACCATTCGATAGAACGTATGGTAATGAACATCTCAGCCAAGTTTGGTCCTGAAATATGCAGTTTGAAGAAAGTTAATAGCCTCGCTGTCACGACGTGTAGTTTGTTCTCTTCTTTGACTTAGAATAATTTCCCTGTTTTTCGGCCAAATTGCCTATGCGACACTCTGTAAGATTGAATATAGATTAAAAAGTAAGACAGATAGAGGAAATCCGAAATAACAATTCGATAGAACACAAGGTAATGAACATCTCAGCCAAGTTTGGTCCTGAAATATGCAGTTTGAAGAAAGTTATTAGCCTCGCTGTCACGACATGTAGTTTGTGGTCTTCTTTGACTTAGAATAATTTCCCTGTTTTTCGGCCAAATTGGCTATGCGACACTCTGTAAGATTGAATATAGATTAAAAAGTAAGACAGATAGAGGAAATCCGAAATAACCATTCGATAGAACGTATGGTAATGAACATCTCAGCCAAGTTTGGTCCTGAAATATGCAGTTTGAAGAAAGTTATTAGCCTCGCTGTCACGACATGTAGTTTGTGGTCTTCTTTGACTTAGAATAATTTCCGTGTTTTTCGGCCAAATTGGCTATGCGACTCTCTGTAAGAGTGAATATAGATTAAAAAGTAAGACAGATAGAGGAACTCCGAAATAACCATTCGATAGAACGTATGGTAATGAACATCTCAGCCAAGTGTGGTCCTGAAATATGCAGTTTGAAGAAAGTTAATAGCCTCGCTGTCACGACGTGTAGTTTGTTCTCTTCTTTGAATTAGAATAATTTTCGTGTTTTTCGGCCAAATTGGCTATGCGACTCTCTGTAAGAGTGAATATAGATTAAAAGGTAAGACAGCTAGATCAAATCCGAAATAACCATTCGATAGAACGTATGGTAATGAACATCTCAGCCAAGTTTGGTCCTGAAATATGCAGTTTGAAGAAAGTTAATAGCCTCGCTGTCACGACGTGTAGTTTGTTCTCTTCTTTGACTTAGAATAATTTCCCTGTTTTTCGGCCAAATTGCCTATGCGACACTCTGTAAGATTGAATATAGATTAAAAAGTAAGACAGATAGAGGAAATCCGAAATAACAATTCGATAGAACACAAGGTAATGAACATCTCAGCCAAGTTTGGTCCTGAAATATGCAGTTTGAAGAAAGTTATTAGCCTCGCTGTCACGACATGTAGTTTGTGGTCTTCTTTGACTTAGAATAATTTCCGTGTTTTTCGGCCAAATTGCCTATGCGACACTCTGTAAGATTGAATATAGATTAAAAAGTAAGACAGATAGAGGAAATCCGAAATAACCATTCGATAGAACGTATGGTAATGAACATCTCAGCCAAGTTTGGTCCTGAAATATGCAGTTTGAAGAAAGTTATTAGCCTCGCTGTCACGACATGTAGTTTGTGGTCTTCTTTGACTTAGAATAATTTCCGTGTTTTTCGGCCAAATTGGCTATGCGACTCTCTGTAAGAGTGAATATAGATTAAAAAGTAAGACAGATAGAGGAACTCCGAAATAACCATTCGATAGAACGTATGGTAATGAACATCTCAGCCAAGTGTGGTCCTGAAATATGCAGTTTGAAGAAAGTTATTAGCCTCGCTGTCACGACATGTAGTTTGTTCTCTTCTTTGACTTAGAATAATTTCCGTGTTTTTCGGCCAAATTGCCTATGCGACACTCTGTAAGATTGAATATAGATTAAAAAGTAAGACAGATAGAGGAAATCCGAAATAACAATTCGATAGAAACACAATGTAATGAACATCTCAGCCAAGTTTGGTCCTGAAATATGCAGTTTGAAGAAAGTTATTAGCCTCGCTGTCACGACGTGTAGTTTGTTCTCTTCTTTGAATTAGAATAATTTCCCTGTTTTTCGGCCAAATTGCCTATGCGACACTCTGTAAGATTGAATATAGATTAAAAAGTAAGACAGATAGAGGAAATCCGAAATAACAATTCGATAGAACACAAGGTAATGAACATCTCAGCAGCCAAGTTTGGTCCTGAAATATGCAGTTTGAAGAAAGTTATTAGCCTCGCTGTCACGACATGTAGTTTGTGGTCTTCTTTGACTTAGAATAATTTCCCTGTTTTTCGGCCAAATTGGCTATGCGACACTCTGTAAGATTGAATATAGATTAGAAAGTAAGACAGATAGAGGAAATCCGAAATAACCATTCGATAGAACGTATGGTAATGAACATCTCAGCCAAGTTTGGTCCTGAAATATGCAGTTTGAAGAAAGTTATTAGCCTCGCTGTCACGACATGTAGTTTGTGGTCTTCTTTGACTTAGAATAATTTCCGTGTTTTTCGGCCAAATTGGCTATGCGACTCTCTGTAAGAGTGAATATAGATTAAAAAGTAAGACAGATAGAGGAACTCCGAAATAACCATTCGATAGAACGTATGGTAATGAACATCTCAGCCAAGTGTGGTCCTGAAATATGCAGTTTGAAGAAAGTTATTAGCCTCGCTGTCACGACATGTAGTTTGTTCTCTTCTTTGACTTAGAATAATTTCCGTGTTTTTCGGCCAAATTGCCTATGCGACACTCTGTAAGATTGAATATAGATTAAAAAGTAAGACAGATAGAGGAAATCCGAAATAACAATTCGATAGAAACACAAGGTAATGAACATCTCAGCCAAGTTTGGTCCTGAAATATGCAGTTTGAAGAAAGTTATTAGCCTCGCTGTCACGACATGTAGTTTGTGGTCTTCTTTGACTTAGAATAATTTCCCTGTTTTTCGGCCAAATTGGCTATGCGACACTCTGTAAGATTGAATATAGATTAGAAAGTAAGACAGATAGAGGAAATCCGAAATAACCATTCGATAGAACGTATGGTAATGAACATCTCAGCCAAGTGTGGTCCTGAAATATGCAGTTTGAAGAAAGTTATTAGCCTCGCTGTCACGACATGTAGTTTGTTCTCTTCTTTGACTTAGAATAATTTCCGTGTTTTTCGGCCAAATTGCCTATGCGACACTCTGTAAGATTGAATATAGATTAAAAAGTAAGACAGATAGAGGAAATCCGAAATAACAATTCGATAGAAACACAAGGTAATGAACATCTCAGCCAAGTTTGGTCCTGAAATATGCAGTTTGAAGAAAGTTATTAGCCTCGCTGTCACGACATGTAGTTTGTGGTCTTCTTTGACTTAGAATAATTTCCGTGTTTTTCGGCCAAATTGGCTATGCGACTCTCTGTAAGAGTGAATATAGATTAAAAAGTAAGACAGATAGAGGAACTCCGAAATAACCATTCGATAGAACGTATGGTAATGAACATCTCAGCCAAGTTTGGTCCTGAAATATGCAGCTTGAAGAAAGTTAATAGCCTCGCTGTCACGACGTGTAGTTTGTTCTCTTCTTTGAATTAGAATAATTTCCGTGTTTTTCGGCCAAATTGCCTATGCGACACTCTGTAAGATTGAATATAGATTAAAAAGTAAGACAGATAGAGGAAATCCGAAATAACCATTCGATAGAACGTATGGTAATGAACATCTCAGCCAAGTTTGGTCCTGAAATATGCAGTTTGAAGAAAGTTATTAGCCTCGCTGTCACGACATGTAGTTTGTGGTCTTCTTTGACTTAGAATAATTTCCGTGTTTTTCGGCCAAATTGGCTATGCGACTCTCTGTAAGAGTGAATATAGATTAAAAAGTAAGACAGATAGAGGAACTCCGAAATAACCATTCGATAGAACGTATGGTAATGAACATCTCAGCCAAGTGTGGTCCTGAAATATGCAGTTTGAAGAAAGTTAATAGCCTCGCTGTCACGACGTGTAGTTTGTTCTCTTCTTTGAATTAGAATAATTTTCGTGTTTTTCGGCCAAATTGGCTATGCGACTCTCTGTAAGAGTGAATATAGATTAAAAGGTAAGACAGCTAGATGAAATCCGAAATAACCATTCGATAGAACGTATGGTAATGAACATCTCAGCCAAGTTTGGTCCTGAAATATGCAGTTTGAAGAAAGTTAATAGCCTCGCTGTCACGACGTGTAGTTTGTTCTCTTCTTTGACTTAGAATAATTTCCCTGTTTTTCGGCCAAATTGCCTATGCGACACTCTGTAAGATTGAATATAGATTAAAAAGTAAGACAGATAGAGGAAATCCGAAATAACAATTCGATAGAACACAAGGTAATGAACATCTCAGCCAAGTTTGGTCCTGAAATATGCAGTTTGAAGAAAGTTATTAGCCTCGCTGTCACGACATGTAGTTTGTGGTCTTCTTTGACTTAGAATAATTTCCGTGTTTTTCGGCCAAATTGCCTATGCGACACTCTGTAAGATTGAATATAGATTAAAAAGTAAGACAGATAGAGGAAATCCGAAATAACCATTCGATAGAACGTATGGTAATGAACATCTCAGCCAAGTTTGGTCCTGAAATATGCAGTTTGAAGAAAGTTATTAGCCTCGCTGTCACGACATGTAGTTTGTGGTCTTCTTTGACTTAGAATAATTTCCGTGTTTTTCGGCCAAATTGGCTATGCGACTCTCTGTAAGAGTGAATATAGATTAAAAAGTAAGACAGATAGAGGAACTCCGAAATAACCATTCGATAGAACGTATGGTAATGAACATCTCAGCCAAGTGTGGTCCTGAAATATGCAGTTTGAAGAAAGTTATTAGCCTCGCTGTCACGACATGTAGTTTGTTCTCTTCTTTGACTTAGAATAATTTCCGTGTTTTTCGGCCAAATTGCCTATGCGACACTCTGTAAGATTGAATATAGATTAAAAAGTAAGACAGATAGAGGAAATCCGAAATAACAATTCGATAGAAACACAATGTAATGAACATCTCAGCCAAGTTTGGTCCTGAAATATGCAGTTTGAAGAAAGTTATTAGCCTCGCTGTCACGACGTGTAGTTTGTTCTCTTCTTTGAATTAGAATAATTTCCCTGTTTTTCGGCCAAATTGCCTATGCGACACTCTGTAAGATTGAATATAGATTAAAAAGTAAGACAGATAGAGGAAATCCGAAATAACAATTCGATAGAACACAAGGTAATGAACATCTCAGCCAAGTTTGGTCCTGAAATATGCAGTTTGAAGAAAGTTATTAGCCTCGCTGTCACGACATGTAGTTTGTGGTCTTCTTTGACTTAGAATAATTTCCCTGTTTTTCGGCCAAATTGGCTATGTGACACTCTGTAAGATTGAATATAGATTAGAAAGTAAGACAGATAGAGGAAATCCGAAATAACCATTCGATAGAACGTATGGTAATGAACATCTCAGCCAAGTTTGGTCCTGAAATATGCAGTTTGAAGAAAGTTATTAGCCTCGCTGTCACGACATGTAGTTTGTGGTCTTCTTTGACTTAGAATAATTTCCGTGTTTTTCGGCCAAATTGGCTATGCGACTCTCTGTAAGAGTGAATATAGATTAAAAAGTAAGACAGATAGAGGAACTCCGAAATAACCATTCGATAGAACGTATGGTAATGAACATCTCAGCCAAGTGTGGTCCTGAAATATGCAGTTTGAAGAAAGTTATTAGCCTCGCTGTCACGACATGTAGTTTGTTCTCTTCTTTGACTTAGAATAATTTCCGTGTTTTTCGGCCAAATTGCCTATGCGACACTCTGTAAGATTGAATATAGATTAAAAAGTAAGACAGATAGAGGAAATCCGAAATAACAATTCGATAGAAACACAAGGTAATGAACATCTCAGCCAAGTTTGGTCCTGAAATATGCAGTTTGAAGAAAGTTATTAGCCTCGCTGTCACGACATGTAGTTTGTGGTCTTCTTTGACTTAGAATAATTTCCCTGTTTTTCGGCCAAATTGGCTATGCGACACTCTGTAAGATTGAATATAGATTAGAAAGTAAGACAGATAGAGGAAATCCGAAATAACCATTCGATAGAACGTATGGTAATGAACATCTCAGCCAAGTGTGGTCCTGAAATATGCAGTTTGAAGAAAGTTATTAGCCTCGCTGTCACGACATGTAGTTTGTTCTCTTCTTTGACTTAGAATAATTTCCGTGTTTTTCGGCCAAATTGGCTATGCGACTCTCTGTAAGAGTGAATATAGATTAAAAAGTAAGACAGATAGAGGAACTCCGAAATAACCATTCGATAGAACGTATGGTAATGAACATCTCAGCCAAGTTTGGTCCTGAAATATGCAGCTTGAAGAAAGTTAATAGCCTCGCTGTCACGACGTGTAGTTTGTTCTCTTCTTTGAATTAGAATAATTTCCCTGTTTTTCGGCCAAATTGGCTATGCGACTGTCTGTAAGAGTGAATATAGATTAAAAGGTAAGACAGCTAGATGAAATCCGAAATAACCATTCGATAGAACGTATGGTAATGAACATCTCAGCCAAGTTTGGTCCTGAAATATGCAGTTTGAAGAAAGTTATTAGCCTCGCTGTCACGACATGTAGTTTGTTCTCTTCTTTGACTTAGAATAATTTCCCTGTTTTTCGGCCAAATTGGCTATGCGACACTCTGTAAGATTGAATATAGAATAAAAAGTAAGACAGATAGAGGAAATCCGAAATAACCATTCGGTAGAACACAAGGTAATGAACATCTCAGCCAAGTTTGGTCCTGAAATATGCAGTTTGAAGAAAGTTATTAGCCTCGCTGTCACGACATGTAGTTTGTGGTCTTCTTTGACTTAGAATAATTTCCGTGTTTTTCGGCCAAATTGGCTATGCGACTCTCTGTAAGAGTGAATATAGATTAAAAAGTAAGACAGATAGAGGAACTCCGAAATAACCATTCGATAGAACGTATGGTAATGAACATCTCAGCCAAGTGTGGTCCTGAAATATGCAGTTTGAAGAAAGTTATTAGCCTCGCTGTCACGACATGTAGTTTGTTCTCTTCTTTGACTTAGAATAATTTCCGTGTTTTTCGGCCAAATTGGCTATGCGACACTCTGTAAGATTTAATATAGATTAAAAAGTAAGACAGATAGAGGAACTCCGAAATAACCATTCGATAGAACGTATGGTAATGAACATCTCAGCCAAGTTTGGTCCTGAAATATGCAATTTGAAGAAAGTTATTAGCCTCGCTGTCACGAAATGTAGTTTGTGGTCTTCTTTGACTTAGAATAATTTCCGTGTTTTTCGGCCAAATTGGCTATGCGACTCTCTGTAAGAGTGAATATAGATTAAAAAGTAAGACAGATAGAGGAACTCCGAAATAACCATTCGATAGAACGTATGGTAATGAACATCTCAGCCAAGTGTGGTCCTGAAATATGCAGTTTGAAGAAAGTTATTAGCCTCGCTGTCACGACATGTAGTTTGTTCTCTTCTTTGACTTAGAATAATTTCCGTGTTTTTCGGCCAAATTGCCTATGCGACACTCTGTAAGATTGAATATAGATTAAAAAGTAAGACAGATAGAGGAAATCCGAAATAACAATTCGATAGAAACACAAGGTAATGAACATCTCAGCCAAGTTTGGTCCTGAAATATGCAGTTTGAAGAAAGTTATTAGCCTCGCTGTCACGACATGTAGTTTGTGGTCTTCTTTTACTTAGAATAATTTCCGTGTTTTTCGGCCAAATTGGCTATGCGACTCTCTGTAAGAGTGAATATAGATTAAAAGGTAAGACAGCTAGATGAAATCCGAAATAACCATTCGATAGAACGTATGGTAATGAACATCTCAGCCAAGTTTGGTCCTGAAATATGCAGTTTGAAGAAAGTTATTAGCCTCGCTGTCACGACATGTAGTTTGTTCTCTTCTTTGACTTAGAATAATTTCCCTGTTTTTCGGCCAAATTGGCTATGCGACACTCTGTAAGATTGAATATAGATTAAAAAGTAAGACAGATAGAGGAAATCCGAAATAACCATTCGGTAGAACACAAGGTAATGAACATCTCAGCCAAGTTTGGTCCTGAAATATGCAGTTTGAAGAAAGTTATTAGCCTCGCTGTCACGACATGTAGTTTGTGGTCTTCTTTGACTTAGAATAATTTCCGTGTTTTTCGGCCAAATTGGCTATGCGACTCTCTGTAAGAGTGAATATAGATTAAAAAGTAAGACAGATAGAGGAACTCCGAAATAACCATTCGATAGAACGTATGGTAATGAACATCTCAGCCAAGTGTGGTCCTGAAATATGCAGTTTGAAGAAAGTTATTAGCCTCGCTGTCACGACATGTAGTTTGTTCTCTTCTTTGACTTAGAATAATTTCCGTGTTTTTCGGCCAAATTGCCTATGCGACACTCTGTAAGATTGAATATAGATTAAAAAGTAAGACAGATAGAGGAAATCCGAAATAACAATTCGATAGAACACAAGGTAATGAACATCTCAGCCAAGTTTGGTCCTGAAATATGCAGTTTGAAGAAAGTTATTAGCCTCGCTGTCACGACATGTAGTTTGTGGTCTTCTTTTACTTAGAATAATTTCCGTGTTTTTCGGCCAAATTGGCTATGCGACTCTCTGTAAGAGTGAATATAGATTAAAAAGTAAGACAGATAGAGGAACTCCGAAATAACCATTCGATAGAACGTATGGTAATGAACATCTCAGCCAAGTGTGGTCCTGAAATATGCAGTTTGAAGAAAGTTATTAGCCTCGCTGTCACGACATGTAGTTTGTTCTCTTCTTTGACTTAGAATAATTTCCGTGTTTTTCGGCCAAATTGCCTATGCGACACTCTGTAAGATTGAATATAGATTAAAAAGTAAGACAGATAGAGGAAATCCGAAATAACAATTCGATAGAAACACAAGGTAATGAACATCTCAGCCAAGTTTGGTCCTGAAATATGCAGTTTGAAGAAAGTTATTAGCCTCGCTGTCACGACATGTAGTTTGTGGTCTTCTTTGACTTAGAATAATTTCCGTGTTTTTCGGCCAAATTGGCTATGCGACTCTCTGTAAGAGTGAATATAGATTAAAAAGTAAGACAGATAGAGGAACTCCGAAATAACCATTCGATAGAACGTATGGTAATGAACATCTCAGCCAAGTTTGGTCCTGAAATATGCAGTTTGAAGAAAGTTAATAGCCTCGCTGTCACGACGTGTAGTTTGTTCTCTTCTTTGAATTAGAATAATTTTCGTGTTTTTCGGCCAAATTGGCTATGCGACTCTCTGTAAGATTGAATATAGATTAAAAAGTAAGACAGATAGAGGAAATCCGAAATAACAATTCGATAGAACACAAGGTAATGAACATCTCAGCCAAGTTTGGTCCTGAAATATGCAGTTTGAAGAAAGTTATTAGCCTCGCTGTCACGACATGTAGTTTGTTCTCTTCTTTGACTTAGAATAATTTCCGTGTTTTTCGGCCAAATTGCCTATGCGACACTCTGTAAGATTGAATATAGATTAAAAAGTAAGACAGATAGAGGAAATCCGAAATAACAATTCGATAGAAACACAAGGTAATGAACATCTCAGCCAAGTTTGGTCCTGAAATATGCAGTTTGAAGAAAGTTATTAGCCTCGCTGTCACGACATGTAGTTTGTGGTCTTCTTTGACTTAGAATAATTTCCGTGTTTTTCGGCCAAATTGGCTATGCGACTCTCTGTAAGAGTGAATATAGATTAAAAAGTAAGACAGATAGAGGAACTCCGAAATAACCATTCGATAGAACGTATGGTAATGAACATCTCAGCCAAGTTTGGTCCTGAAATATGCAGTTTGAAGAAAGTTAATAGCCTCGCTGTCACTACGTGTAGTTTGTTCTCTTCTTTGAATTAGAATAATTTCCCTGTTTTTCGGCCAAATTGCCTATGCGACACTCTGTAAGATTGAATATAGATTAAAAAGTAAGACAGATAGAGGAAATCCGAAATAACAATTCGATAGAAACACAAGGTAATGAACATCTCAGCCAAGTTTGGTCCTGAAATATGCAGTTTGAAGAAAGTTATTAGCCTCGCTGTCACGACATGTAGTTTGTGGTCTTCTTTGACTTAGAATAATTTCCGTGTTTTTCGGCCAAATTGGCTATGCGACTCTCTGTAAGAGTGAATATAGATTAAAAAGTAAGACAGATAGAGGAACTCCGAAATAACCATTCGATAGAACGTATGGTAATGAACATCTCAGCCAAGTTTGGTCCTGAAATATGCAGTTTGAAGAAAGTTAATAGCCTCGCTGTCACGACGTGTAGTTTGTTCTCTTCTTTGAATTAGAATAATTTTCGTGTTTTTCGGCCAAATTGGCTATGCGACTCTCTGTAAGATTGAATATAGATTAAAAAGTAAGACAGATAGAGGAAATCCGAAATAACAATTCGATAGAACACAAGGTAATGAACATCTCAGCCAAGTTTGGTCCTGAAATATGCAGTTTGAAGAAAGTTATTAGCCTCGCTGTCACGACATGTAGTTTGTTCTCTTCTTTGACTTAGAATAATTTCCGTGTTTTTCGGCCAAATTGCCTATGCGACACTCTGTTAGATTGAATATAGATTAAAAAGTAAGACAGATAGAGGAAATCCGAAATAACAATTCGATAGAAACACAAGGTAATGAACATCTCAGCCAAGTTTGGTCCTGAAATATGCAGTTTGAAGAAAGTTATTAGCCTCGCTGTCACGACATGTAGTTTGTGGTCTTCTTTGACTTAGAATAATTTCCGTGTTTTTCGGCCAAATTGGCTATGCGACTCTCTGTAAGAGTGAATATAGATTAAAAAGTAAGACAGATAGAGGAACTCCGAAATAACCATTCGATAGAACGTATGGTAATGAACATCTCAGCCAAGTTTGGTCCTGAAATATGCAGTTTGAAGAAAGTTAATAGCCTCGCTGTCACGACGTGTAGTTTGTTCTCTTCTTTGAATTAGAATAATTTCCCTGTTTTTCGGCCAAATTGCCTATGCGACACTCTGTAAGATTGAATATAGATTAAAAAGTAAGACAGATAGAGGAAATCCGAAATAACAATTCGATAGAAACACAAGGTAATGAACATCTCAGCCAAGTTTGGTCCTGAAATATGCAGTTTGAAGAAAGTTATTAGCCTCGCTGTCACGACATGTAGTTTGTGGTCTTCTTTGACTTAGAATAATTTCCGTGTTTTTCGGCCAAATTGGCTATGCGACTCTCTGTAAGAGTGAATATAGATTAAAAAGTAAGACAGATAGAGGAACTCCGAAATAACCATTCGATAGAACGTATGGTAATGAACATCTCAGCCAAGTTTGGTCCTGAAATATGCAGTTTGAAGAAAGTTAATAGCCTCGCTGTCACGACGTGTAGTTTGTTCTCTTCTTTGAATTAGAATAATTTTCGTGTTTTTCGGCCAAATTGGCTATGCGACTCTCTGTAAGATTGAATATAGATTAAAAAGTAAGACAGATAGAGGAAATCCGAAATAACAATTCGATAGAACACAAGGTAATGAACATCTCAGCCAAGTTTGGTCCTGAAATATGCAGTTTGAAGAAAGTTATTAGCCTCGCTGTCACGACATGTAGTTTGTTCTCTTCTTTGACTTAGAATAATTTCCGTGTTTTTCGGCCAAATTGGCTATGCGACTCTCTGTAAGAGTGAATATAGATTAACAAGTAAGACAGATAGAGGAAATCCGAAATAACCATTCGATAGAACGTATGGTAATGAACATCTCAGCCAAGTTTGGTCCTGAAATATGCAGTTTGAAGAAAGTTATTAGCCTCGCTGTCACGACATGTAGTTTGTTCTCTTCTTTGACTTAGAATAATTTCCGTGTTTTTCGGCCAAATTGGCTATGCGACTGTCTGTAAGAGTGAATATAGATTAAAAAGTAAGACAGATAGAGGAAATCCGAAATAACAATTCGATAGAAACACAAGGTAATGAACATCTCAGCCAAGTTTGGTCCTGAAATATGCAGTTTGAAGAAAGTTATTAGCCTCGCTGTCACGACATGTAGTTTGTGGTCTTCTTTGACTTAGAATAATTTCCGTGTTTTTCGGCCAAATTGGCTATGCGACTCTCTGTAAGAGTGAATATAGATTAAAAAGTAAGACAGATAGAGGAACTCCGAAATAACCATTCGATAGAACGTATGGTAATGAACATCTCAGCCAAGTTTGGTCCTGAAATATGCAGTTTGAAGAAAGTTAATAGCCTCGCTGTCACGACGTGTAGTTTGTTCTCTTCTTTGAATTAGAATAATTTCCCTGTTTTTCGGCCAAATTGCCTATGCGACACTCTGTAAGATTGAATATAGATTAAAAAGTAAGACAGATAGAGGAAATCCGAAATAACAATTCGATAGAAACACAAGGTAATGAACATCTCAGCCAAGTTTGGTCCTGAAATATGCAGTTTGAAGAAAGTTATTAGCCTCGCTGTCACGACATGTAGTTTGTGGTCTTCTTTGACTTAGAATAATTTCCGTGTTTTTCGGCCAAATTGGCTATGCGACTCTCTGTAAGAGTGAATATAGATTAAAAAGTAAGACAGATAGAGGAACTCCGAAATAACCATTCGATAGAACGTATGGTAATGAACATCTCAGCCAAGTTTGGTCCTGAAATATGCAGTTTGAAGAAAGTTAATAGCCTCGCTGTCACGACGTGTAGTTTGTTCTCTTCTTTGAATTAGAATAATTTTCGTGTTTTTCGGCCAAATTGGCTATGCGACTCTCTGTAAGATTGAATATAGATTAAAAAGTAAGACAGATAGAGGAAATCCGAAATAACAATTCGATAGAACACAAGGTAATGAACATCTCAGCCAAGTTTGGTCCTGAAATATGCAGTTTGAAGAAAGTTATTAGCCTCGCTGTCACGACTTGTAGTTTGTTCTCTTCTTTGAATTAGAATAATTTCCGTGTTTTTCGGCCAAATTGCCTATGCGACACTCTGTAAGATTGAATATAGATTAAAAAGTAAGACAGATAGAGGAAATCCGAAATAACAATTCGATAGAAACACAAGGTAATGAACATCTCAGCCAAGTTTGGTCCTGAAATATGCAGTTTGAAGAAAGTTATTAGCCTCGCTGTCACGACATGTAGTTTGTGGTCTTCTTTGACTTAGAATAATTTCCGTGTTTTTCGGCCAAATTGGCTATGCGACTCTCTGTAAGAGTGAATATAGATTAAAAAGTAAGACAGATAGAGGAACTCTGAAATAACCATTCGATAGAACGTATGGTAATGAACATCTCAGCCAAGTTTGGTCCTGAAATATGCAGTTTGAAGAAAGTTAATAGCCTCGCTGTCACGACGTGTAGTTTGTTCTCTTCTTTGAATTAGAATAATTTCCCTGTTTTTCGGCCAAATTGCCTATGCGACACTCTGTAAGATTGAATATAGATTAAAAAGTAAGACAGATAGAGGAAATCCGAAATAACAATTCGATAGAACTCAAGGTAATGAACATCTCAGCCAAGTTTGGTCCTGAAATATGCAGTTTGAAGAAAGTTATTAGCCTCGCTGTCACGACATGTAGTTTGTGGTCTTCTTTGACTTAGAATAATTTCCCTGTTTTTCGGCCAAATTGCCTATGCGACACTCTGTAAGATTGAATATAGATTAAAAAGTAAGACAGATAGAGGAAATCCGAAATAACCATTCGATAGAACGTATGGTAATGAACATCTCAGCCAAGTTTGGTCCTGAAATATGCAGTTTGAAGAAAGTTATTAGCCTCGCTGTCACGACATGTAGTTTGTGGTCTTCTTTGACTTAGAATAATTTCCGTGTTTTTCGGCCAAATTGCCTATGCGACACTCTGTAAGATTGAATATAGATTAAAAAGTAAGACAGATAGAGGAAATCCGAAATAACAATTCGATAGAACACAAGGTAATGAACATCTCAGCCAAGTTTGGTCCTGAAATATGCAGTTTGAAGAAAGTTATTAGCCTCGCTGTCACGACATGTAGTTTGTGGTCTTCTTTGACTTAGAATAATTTCCCTGTTTTTCGGCCAAATTGGCTATGCGACACTCTGTAAGATTGAATATAGATTAAAAAGTAAGACAGATAGAGGAAATCCGAAATAACCATTCGATAGAACGTATGGTAATGAACATCTCAGCCAAGTTTGGTCCTGAAATATGCAGTTTGAAGAAAGTTATTAGCCTCGCTGTCACGACATGTAGTTTGTGGTCTTCTTTGACTTAGAATAATTTCCGTGTTTTTCGGCCAAATTGCCTATGCGACACTCTGTAAGATTGAATATAGATTAAAAAGTAAGACAGATAGAGGAAATCCGAAATAACAATTCGATAGAACACAAGGTAATGAACATCTCAGCCAAGTTTGGTCCTGAAATATGCAGTTTGAAGAAAGTTATTAGCCTCGCTGTCACGACATGTAGTTTGTGGTCTTCTTTGACTTAGAATAATTTCCCTGTTTTTCGGCCAAATTGGCTATGCGACACTCTGTAAGATTGAATATAGATTAAAAAGTAAGACAGATAGAGGAAATCCGAAATAACCATTCGATAGAACGTATGGTAATGAACATCTCAGCCAAGTTTGGTCCTGAAATATGCAGTTTGAAGAAAGTTATTAGCCTCGCTGTCACGACATGTAGTTTGTTCTCTTCTTTGACTTAGAATAATTTCCGTGTTTTTCGGCCAAATTGCCTATGCGACACTCTGTAAGAGTGAATATAGATTAAAAAGTAAGACAGATAGAGGAAATCCGAAATAACAATTCGATAAAAACACAAGGTAATGAACATCTCAGCCAAGTTTGGTCCTGAAATATGCAGTTTGAAGAAAGTTATTAGCCTCGCTGTCACGACATGTAGTTTGTGGTCTTCTTTGACTTAGAATAATTTCCGTGTTTTTCGGCCAAATTGGCTATGCGACTCTCTGTAAGAGTGAATATAGATTAAAAAGTAAGACAGATAGAGGAACTCTGAAATAACCATTCGATAGAACGTATGGTAATGAACATCTCAGCCAAGTTTGGTCCTGAAATATGCAGTTTGAAGAAAGTTAATAGCCTCGCTGTCACGACGTGTAGTTTGTTCTCTTCTTTGAATTAGAATAATTTCCCTGTTTTTCGGCCAAATTGCCTATGCGACACTCTGTAAGATTGAATATAGATTAAAAAGTAAGACAGATAGAGGAAATCCGAAATAACAATTCGATAGAACACAAGGTAATGAACATCTCAGCCAAGTTTGGTCCTGAAATATGCAGTTTGAAGAAAGTTATTAGCCTCGCTGTCACGACATGTAGTTTGTGGTCTTCTTTGACTTAGAATAATTTCCCTGTTTTTCGGCCAAATTGGCTATGCGACACTCTGTAAGATTGAATATAGATTAAAAAGTAAGACAGATAGAGGAAATCCGAAATAACCATTCGATAGAACGTATGGTAATGAACATCTCAGCCAAGTTTGGTCCTGAAATATGCAGTTTGAAGAAAGTTATTAGCCTCGCTGTCACGACATGTAGTTTGTGGTCTTCTTTGACTTAGAATAATTTCCGTGTTTTTCGGCCAAATTGCCTATGCGACACTCTGTAAGATTGAATATAGATTAAAAAGTAAGACAGATAGAGGAAATCCGAAATAACAATTCGATAGAACACAAGGTAATGAACATCTCAGCCAAGTTTGGTCCTGAAATATGCAGTTTGAAGAAAGTTATTAGCCTCGCTGTCACGACATGTAGTTTGTGGTCTTCTTTGACTTAGAATAATTTCCCTGTTTTTCGGCCAAATTGGCTATGCGACACTCTGTAAGATTGAATATAGATTAAAAAGTAAGACAGATAGAGGAAATCCGAAATAACCATTCGATAGAACGTATGGTAATGAACATCTCAGCCAAGTTTGGTCCTGAAATATGCAGTTTGAAGAAAGTTATTAGCCTCGCTGTCACGACATGTAGTTTGTGGTCTTCTTTGACTTAGAATAATTTCCGTGTTTTTCGGCCAAATTGCCTATGCGACACTCTGTAAGATTGAATATAGATTAAAAAGTAAGACAGATAGAGGAAATCCGAAATAACAATTCGATAGAACACAAGGTAATGAACATCTCAGCCAAGTTTGGTCCTGAAATATGCAGTTTGAAGAAAGTTATTAGCCTCGCTGTCACGACATGTAGTTTGTGGTCTTCTTTGACTTAGAATAATTTCCCTGTTTTTCGGCCAAATTGGCTATGCGACACTCTGTAAGATTGAATATAGATTAAAAAGTAAGACAGATAGAGGAAATCCGAAATAACCATTCGATAGAACGTATGGTAATGAACATCTCAGCCAAGTTTGGTCCTGAAATATGCAGTTTGAAGAAAGTTATTAGCCTCGCTGTCACGACATGTAGTTTGTGGTCTTCTTTGACTTAGAATAATTTCCGTGTTTTTCGGCCAAATTGGCTATGCGACTGTCTGTAAGAATGAAAATAGATTAAAAGGTAAGACAGATAGAGGAACTCCGAAATAACCATTCGATAGAACGTATGGTAATGAACATCTCAGCCAAGTTTGGTCCTGAAATATGCAGTTTGAAGAAAGTTAATAGCCTCGCTGTCACGACGTGTAGTTTGTTCTCTTCTTTGAATTAGAATAATTTCCCTGTTTTTCGGCCAAATTGCCTATGCGACACTCTGTAAGATTGAATATAGATTAAAAAGTAAGACAGATAGAGGAAATCCGAAATAACAATTCGATAGAAACACAAGGTAATGAACATCTCAGCCAAGTTTGGTCCTGAAATATGCAGTTTGAAGAAAGTTATTAGCCTCGCTGTCACGACATGTAGTTTGTTCTCTTCTTTGACTTAGAATAATTTCCGTGTTTTTCGGCCAAATTGGCTATGCGACTCTCTGTAAGAGTGAATATAGATTAAAAAGTAAGACAGATAGAGGAACTCCGAAATAACCATTCGATAGAACGTATGGTAATGAACATCTCAGCCAAGTTTGGTCCTGAAATATGCAGTTTGAAGAAAGTTAATAGCCTCGCTGTCACGACGTGTAGTTTGTTCTCTTCTTTGAATTAGAATAATTTTCGTGTTTTTCGGCCAAATTGGCTATGCGACTCTCTGTAAGATTGAATATAGATTAAAAAGTAAGACAGATAGAGGAAATCCGAAATAACAATTCGATAGAACACAAGGTAATGAACATCTCAGCCAAGTTTGGTCCTGAAATATGCAGTTTGAAGAAAGTTATTAGCCTCGCTGTCACGACATGTAGTTTGTTCTCTTCTTTGACTTAGAATAATTTCCGTGTTTTTCGGCCAAATTGCCTATGCGACACTCTGTAAGATTGAATATAGATTAAAAAGTAAGACAGATAGAGGAAATCCGAAATAACAATTCGATAGAAACACAAGGTAATGAACATCTCAGCCAAGTTTGGTCCTGAAATATGCAGTTTGAAGAAAGTTATTAGCCTCGCTGTCACGACATGTAGTTTGTGGTCTTCTTTGACTTAGAATAATTTCCGTGTTTTTCGGCCAAATTGGCTATGCGACTCTCTGTAAGAGTGAATATAGATTAAAAAGTAAGACAGATAGAGGAACTCTGAAATAACCATTCGATAGAACGTATGGTAATGAACATCTCAGCCAAGTTTGGTCCTGAAATATGCAGTTTGAAGAAAGTTAATAGCCTCGCTGTCACGACGTGTAGTTTGTTCTCTTCTTTGAATTAGAATAATTTCCCTGTTTTTCGGCCAAATTGCCTATGCGACACTCTGTAAGATTGAATATAGATTAAAAAGTAAGACAGATAGAGGAAATCCGAAATAACAATTCGATAGAACGTATGGTAATGAACATCTCAGCCAAGTTTGGTCCTGAAATATGCAGTTTGAAGAAAGTTATTAGCCTCGCTGTCACGACATGTAGTTTGTGGTCTTCTTTGACTTAGAATAATTTCCGTGTTTTTCGGCCAAATTGCCTATGCGACACTCTGTAAGATTGAATATAGATTAAAAAGTAAGACAGATAGAGGAAATCCGAAATAACAATTCGATAGAACACAAGGTAATGAACATCTCAGCCAAGTTTGGTCCTGAAATATGCAGTTTGAAGAAAGTTATTAGCCTCGCTGTCACGACATGTAGTTTGTGGTCTTCTTTGACTTAGAATAATTTCCCTGTTTTTCGGCCAAATTGGCTATGCGACACTCTGTAAGATTGAATATAGATTAAAAAGTAAGACAGATAGAGGAAATCCGAAATAACCATTCGATAGAACGTATGGTAATGAACATCTCAGCCAAGTTTGGTCCTGAAATATGCAGTTTGAAGAAAGTTATTAGCCTCGCTGTCACGACATGTAGTTTGTGGTCTTCTTTGACTTAGAATAATTTCCGTGTTTTTCGGCCAAATTGGCTATGCGACTGTCTGTAAGAATGAAAATAGATTAAAAGGTAAGACAGATAGAGGAACTCCGAAATAACCATTCGATAGAACGTATGGTAATGAACATCTCAGCCAAGTTTGGTCCTGAAATATGCAGTTTGAAGAAAGTTAATAGCCTCGCTGTCACGACGTGTAGTTTGTTCTCTTCTTTGAATTAGAATAATTTCCCTGTTTTTCGGCCAAATTGCCTATGCGACACTCTGTAAGATTGAATATAGATTAAAAAGTAAGACAGATAGAGGAAATCCGAAATAACAATTCGATAGAAACACAAGGTAATGAACATCTCAGCCAAGTTTGGTCCTGAAATATGCAGTTTGAAGAAAGTTATTAGCCTCGGTGTCACGACATGTAGTTTGTGGTCTTCTTTGACTTAGAATAATTTCCGTGTTTTTCGGCCAAATTGGCTATGCGACTCTCTGTAAGAGTGAATATAGATTAAAAAGTAAGACAGATAGAGGAACTCCGAAATAACCATTCGATAGAACGTATGGTAATGAACATCTCAGCCAAGTTTGGTCCTGAAATATGCAGTTTGAAGAAAGTTAATAGCCTCGCTGTCACGACGTGTAGTTTGTTCTCTTCTTTGAATTAGAATAATTTTCGTGTTTTTCGGCCAAATTGGCTATGCGACTCTCTGTAAGATTGAATATAGATTAAAAAGTAAGACAGATAGAGGAAATCCGAAATAACAATTCGATAGAACACAAGGTAATGAACATCTCAGCCAAGTTTGGTCCTGAAATATGCAGTTTGAAGAAAGTTATTAGCCTCGCTGTCACGACATGTAGTTTGTGGTCTTCTTTGACTTAGAATAATTTCCCTGTTTTTCGGCCAAATTGCCTATGCGACACTCTGTAAGATTGAATATAGATTAAAAAGTAAGACAGATAGAGGAAATCCGAAATAACAATTCGATAGAACACAAGGTAATGAACATCTCAGCCAAGTTTGGTCCTGAAATATGCAGTTTGAAGAAAGTTATTAGCCTCGCTGTCACGACATGTAGTTTGTGGTCTTCTTTGACTTAGAATAATTTCGCTGTTTTTCGGCCAAATTGGCTATGCGACACTCTGTAAGATTGAATATAGATTAAAAAGTAAGACAGATAGAGGAAATCCGAAATAACCATTCGATAGAACGTATGGTAATGAACATCTCAGCCAAGTTTGGTCCTGAAATATGCAGTTTGAAGAAAGTTATTAGCCTCGCTGTCACGACATGTAGTTTGTGGTCTTCTTTGACTTAGAATAATTTCCGTGTTTTTCGGCCAAATTGCCTATGCGACACTCTGTAAGATTGAATATAGATTAAAAAGTAAGACAGATAGAGGAAATCCGAAATAACAATTCGATAGAACACAAGGTAATGAACATCTCAGCCAAGTTTGGTCCTGAAATATGCAGTTTGAAGAAAGTTATTAGCCTCGCTGTCACGACATGTAGTTTGTGGTCTTCTTTGACTTAGAATAATTTCCGTGTTTTTCGGCCAAATTGGCTATGCGACACTCTGTAAGATTGAATATAGATTAAAAAGTAAGACAGATAGAGGAAATCCGAAATAACCATTCGATAGAACGTATGGTAATGAACATCTCAGCCAAGTTTGGTCCTGAAATATGCAGTTTGAAGAAAGTTATTAGCCTCGCTGTCACGACATGTAGTTTGTGGTCTTCTTTGACTTAGAATAATTTCCCTGTTTTTCGGCCAAATTGCCTATGCGACACTCTGTAAGATTGAATATAGATTAAAAAGTAAGACAGATAGAGGAAATCCGAAATAACAATTCGATAGAACACAAGGTAATGAACATCTCAGCCAAGTTTGGTCCTGAAATATGCAGTTTGAAGAAAGTTATTAGCCTCGCTGTCACGACATGTAGTTTGTGGTCTTCTTTGACTTAGAATAATTTCCCTGTTTTTCGGCCAAATTGGCTATGCGACACTCTGTAAGATTGAATATAGATTAAAAAGTAAGACAGATAGAGGAAATCCGAAATAACCATTCGATAGAACGTATGGTAATGAACATCTCAGCCAAGTTTGGTCCTGAAATATGCAGTTTGAAGAAAGTTATTAGCCTCGCTGTCACGACATGTAGTTTGTTCTCTTCTTTGACTTAGAATAATTTCCGTGTTTTTCGGCCAAATTGCCTATGCGACACTCTGTAAGATTGAATATAGATTAAAAAGTAAGACAGATAGAGGAAATCCGAAATAACAATTCGATAAAAACACAAGGTAATGAACATCTCAGCCAAGTTTGGTCCTGAAATATGCAGTTTGAAGAAAGTTATTAGCCTCGCTGTCACGACATGTAGTTTGTGGTCTTCTTTGACTTAGAATAATTTCCGTGTTTTTCGGCCAAATTGGCTATGCGACTCTCTGTAAGAGTGAATATAGATTAAAAAGTAAGACAGATAGAGGAACTCTGAAATAACCATTCGATAGAACGTATGGTAATGAACATCTCAGCCAAGTTTGGTCCTGAAATATGCAGTTTGAAGAAAGTTAATAGCCTCGCTGTCACGACGTGTAGTTTGTTCTCTTCTTTGAATTAGAATAATTTCCCTGTTTTTCGGCCAAATTGCCTATGCGACACTCTGTAAGATTGAATATAGATTAAAAAGTAAGACAGATAGAGGAAATCCGAAATAACAATTCGATAGAACACAAGGTAATGAACATCTCAGCCAAGTTTGGTCCTGAAATATGCAGTTTGAAGAAAGTTATTAGCCTCGCTGTCACGACATGTAGTTTGTGGTCTTCTTTGACTTAGAATAATTTCCCTGTTTTTCGGCCAAATTGGCTATGCGACACTCTGTAAGATTGAATATAGATTAAAAAGTAAGACAGATAGAGGAAATCCGAAATAACCATTCGATAGAACGTATGGTAATGAACATCTCAGCCAAGTTTGGTCCTGAAATATGCAGTTTGAAGAAAGTTATTAGCCTCGCTGTCACGACATGTAGTTTGTGGTCTTCTTTGACTTAGAATAATTTCCGTGTTTTTCGGCCAAATTGCCTATGCGACACTCTGTAAGATTGAATATAGATTAAAAAGTAAGACAGATAGAGGAAATCCGAAATAACAATTCGATAGAACACAAGGTAATGAACATCTCAGCCAAGTTTGGTCCTGAAATATGCAGTTTGAAGAAAGTTATTAGCCTCGCTGTCACGACATGTAGTTTGTGGTCTTCTTTGACTTAGAATAATTTCCCTGTTTTTCGGCCAAATTGGCTATGCGACACTCTGTAAGATTGAATATAGATTAAAAAGTAAGACAGATAGAGGAAATCCGAAATAACCATTCGATAGAACGTATGGTAATGAACATCTCAGCCAAGTTTGGTCCTGAAATATGCAGTTTGAAGAAAGTTATTAGCCTCGCTGTCACGACATGTAGTTTGTGGTCTTCTTTGACTTAGAATAATTTCCGTGTTTTTCGGCCAAATTGCCTATGCGACACTCTGTAAGATTGAATATAGATTAAAAAGTAAGACAGATAGAGGAAATCCGAAATAACAATTCGATAGAACACAAGGTAATGAACATCTCAGCCAAGTTTGGTCCTGAAATATGCAGTTTGAAGAAAGTTATTAGCCTCGCTGTCACGACATGTAGTTTGTGGTCTTCTTTGACTTAGAATAATTTCCCTGTTTTTCGGCCAAATTGGCTATGCGACACTCTGTAAGATTGAATATAGATTAAAAAGTAAGACAGATAGAGGAAATCCGAAATAACCATTCGATAGAACGTATGGTAATGAACATCTCAGCCAAGTTTGGTCCTGAAATATGCAGTTTGAAGAAAGTTATTAGCCTCGCTGTCACGACATGTAGTTTGTGGTCTTCTTTGACTTAGAATAATTTCCGTGTTTTTCGGCCAAATTGGCTATGCGACTCTCTGTAAGAGTGAATATAGATTAAAAAGTAAGACAGATAGAGGAACTCTGAAATAACCATTCGATAGAACGTATGGTAATGAACATCTCAGCCAAGTTTGGTCCTGAAATATGCAGTTTGAAGAAAGTTAATAGCCTCGCTGTCACGACGTGTAGTTTGTTCTCTTCTTTGAATTAGAATAATTTCCCTGTTTTTCGGCCAAATTGCCTATGCGACACTCTGTAAGATTGAATATAGATTAAAAAGTAAGACAGATAGAGGAAATCCGAAATAACAATTCGATAGAACACAAGGTAATGAACATCTCAGCCAAGTTTGGTCCTGAAATATGCAGTTTGAAGAAAGTTATTAGCCTCGCTGTCACGACATGTAGTTTGTGGTCTTCTTTGACTTAGAATAATTTCCCTGTTTTTCGGCCAAATTGGCTATGCGACACTCTGTAAGATTGAATATAGATTAAAAAGTAAGACAGATAGAGGAAATCCGAAATAACCATTCGATAGAACGTATGGTAATGAACATCTCAGCCAAGTTTGGTCCTGAAATATGCAGTTTGAAGAAAGTTATTAGCCTCGCTGTCACGACATGTAGTTTGTGGTCTTCTTTGACTTAGAATAATTTCCGTGTTTTTCGGCCAAATTGCCTATGCGACACTCTGTAAGATTGAATATAGATTAAAAAGTAAGACAGATAGAGGAAATCCGAAATAACAATTCGATAGAACACAAGGTAATGAACATCTCAGCCAAGTTTGGTCCTGAAATATGCAGTTTGAAGAAAGTTATTAGCCTCGCTGTCACGACATGTAGTTTGTGGTCTTCTTTGACTTAGAATAATTTCCCTGTTTTTCGGCCAAATTGGCTATGCGACACTCTGTAAGATTGAATATAGATTAAAAAGTAAGACAGATAGAGGAAATCCGAAATAACCATTCGATAGAACGTATGGTAATGAACATCTCAGCCAAGTTTGGTCCTGAAATATGCAGTTTGAAGAAAGTTATTAGCCTCGCTGTCACGACATGTAGTTTGTGGTCTTCTTTGACTTAGAATAATTTCCGTGTTTTTCGGCCAAATTGCCTATGCGACACTCTGTAAGATTGAATATAGATTAAAAAGTAAGACAGATAGAGGAAATCCGAAATAACAATTCGATAGAACACAAGGTAATGAACATCTCAGCCAAGTTTGGTCCTGAAATATGCAGTTTGAAGAAAGTTATTAGCCTCGCTGTCACGACATGTAGTTTGTGGTCTTCTTTGACTTAGAATAATTTCCCTGTTTTTCGGCCAAATTGGCTATGCGACACTCTGTAAGATTGAATATAGATTAAAAAGTAAGACAGATAGAGGAAATCCGAAATAACCATTCGATAGAACGTATGGTAATGAACATCTCAGCCAAGTTTGGTCCTGAAATATGCAGTTTGAAGAAAGTTATTAGCCTCGCTGTCACGACATGTAGTTTGTGGTCTTCTTTGACTTAGAATAATTTCCGTGTTTTTCGGCCAAATTGGCTATGCGACTGTCTGTAAGAATGAAAATAGATTAAAAGGTAAGACAGATAGATGAAATCCGAAATAACCATTCGATAGAACACAAGGTAATGAACATCTCAGCCAAGTTTGGTCCTGAAATATGCAGTTTGAAGAAAGTTATTAGCCTCGCTGTCACGACATGTAGTTTGTGTTCGTCTTTGACTTAGAATAATTTCCGTGTTTTTCGGCCAAATTGGCTATGCGACTGTCTGTAAGAATGAAAATAGATTAAAAGGTAAGACAGATAGAGGAACTCCGAAATAACCATTCGATAGAACGTATGGTAATGAACATCTCAGCCAAGTGTGGTCCTGAAATATGCAGTTTGAAGAAAGTTATTAGCCTCGCTGTCACGACATGTAGTTTGTGGTCTTCTTTGACTTAGAATAATTTCCGTGTTTTTCGGCCAAATTGCCTATGCGACACTCTGTAAGATTGAATATAGATTAAAAAGTAAGACAGATAGAGGAAATCCGAAATAACAATTCGATAGAACACAAGGTAATGAACATCTCAGCCAAGTTTGGTCCTGAAATATGCAGTTTGAAGAAAGTTATTAGCCTCGCTGTCACGACATGTAGTTTGTGGTCTTCTTTGACTTAGAATAATTTCCCTGTTTTTCGGCCAAATTGGCTATGCGACACTCTGTAAGATTGAATATAGATTAAAAAGTAAGACAGATAGAGGAAATCCGAAATAACCATTCGATAGAACGTATGGTAATGAACATCTCAGCCAAGTTTGGTCCTGAAATATGCAGTTTGAAGAAAGTTATTAGCCTCGCTGTCACGACATGTAGTTTGTGGTCTTCTTTGACTTAGAATAATTTCCGTGTTTTTCGGCCAAATTGGCTATGCGACTCTCTGTAAGAGTGAATATAGATTAAAAAGTAAGACAGATAGAGGAACTCTGAAATAACCATTCGATAGAACGTATGGTAATGAACATCTCAGCCAAGTTTGGTCCTGAAATATGCAGTTTGAAGAAAGTTAATAGCCTCGCTGTCACGACGTGTAGTTTGTTCTCTTCTTTGAATTAGAATAATTTCCCTGTTTTTCGGCCAAATTGCCTATGCGACACTCTGTAAGATTGAATATAGATTAAAAAGTAAGACAGATAGAGGAAATCCGAAATAACAATTCGATAGAACACAAGGTAATGAACATCTCAGCCAAGTTTGGTCCTGAAATATGCAGTTTGAAGAAAGTTATTAGCCTCGCTGTCACGACATGTAGTTTGTGGTCTTCTTTGACTTAGAATAATTTCCCTGTTTTTCGGCCAAATTGGCTATGCGACACTCTGTAAGATTGAATATAGATTAAAAAGTAAGACAGATAGAGGAAATCCGAAATAACCATTCGATAGAACGTATGGTAATGAACATCTCAGCCAAGTTTGGTCCTGAAATATGCAGTTTGAAGAAAGTTATTAGCCTCGCTGTCATGACATGTAGTTTGTGGTCTTCTTTGACTTAGAATAATTTCCGTGTTTTTCGGCCAAATTGCCTATGCGACACTCTGTAAGATTGAATATAGATTAAAAAGTAAGACAGATAGAGGAAATCCGAAATAACAATTCGATAGAACACAAGGTAATGAACATCTCAGCCAAGTTTGGTCCTGAAATATGCAGTTTGAAGAAAGTTATTAGCCTCGCTGTCACGACATGTAGTTTGTGGTCTTCTTTGACTTAGAATAATTTCCCTGTTTTTCGGCCAAATTGGCTATGCGACACTCTGTAAGATTGAATATAGATTAAAAAGTAAGACAGATAGAGGAAATCCGAAATAACCATTCGATAGAACGTATGGTAATGAACATCTCAGCCAAGTTTGGTCCTGAAATATGCAGTTTGAAGAAAGTTATTAGCCTCGCTGTCACGACATGTAGTTTGTGGTCTTCTTTGACTTAGAATAATTTCCGTGTTTTTCGGCCAAATTGCCTATGCGACACTCTGTAAGATTGAATATAGATTAAAAAGTAAGACAGATAGAGGAAATCCGAAATAACAATTCGATAGAACACAAGGTAATGAACATCTCAGCCAAGTTTGGTCCTGAAATATGCAGTTTGAAGAAAGTTATTAGCCTCGCTGTCACGACATGTAGTTTGTGGTCTTCTTTGACTTAGAATAATTTCCCTGTTTTTCGGCCAAATTGGCTATGCGACACTCTGTAAGATTGAATATAGATTAAAAAGTAAGACAGATAGAGGAAATCCGAAATAACAATTCGATAGAACACAAGGTAATGAACATCTCAGCCAAGTTTGGTCCTGAAATATGCAGTTTGAAGAAAGTTATTAGCCTCGCTGTCACGACATGTAGTTTGTGGTCTTCTTTGACTTAGAATAATTTCCCTGTTTTTCGGCCAAATTGGCTATGCGACACTCTGTAAGATTGAATATAGATTAAAAAGTAAGACAGATAGAGGAAATCCGAAATAACCATTCGATAGAACGTATGGTAATGAACATCTCAGCCAAGTTTGGTCCTGAAATATGCAGTTTGAAGAAAGTTATTAGCCTCGCTGTCACGACATGTAGTTTGTGGTCTTCTTTGACTTAGAATAATTTCCGTGTTTTTCGGCCAAATTGCCTATGCGACACTCTGTAAGATTGAATATAGATTAAAAAGTAAGACAGATAGAGGAAATCCGAAATAACAATTCGATAGAACACAAGGTAATGAACATCTCAGCCAAGTTTGGTCCTGAAATATGCAGTTTGAAGAAAGTTATTAGCCTCGCTGTCACGACATGTAGTTTGTGGTCTTCTTTGACTTAGAATAATTTCCCTGTTTTTCGGCCAAATTGGCTATGCGACACTCTGTAAGATTGAATATAGATTAAAAAGTAAGACAGATAGAGGAAATCCGAAATAACCATTCGATAGAACGTATGGTAATGAACATCTCAGCCAAGTTTGGTCCTGAAATATGCAGTTTGAAGAAAGTTATTAGCCTCGCTGTCACGACATGTAGTTTGTGGTCTTCTTTGACTTAGAATAATTTCCGTGTTTTTCGGCCAAATTGGCTATGCGACTGTCTGTAAGAATGAAAATAGATTAAAAGGTAAGACAGATAGATGAAATCCGAAATAACCATTCGATAGAACACAAGGTAATGAACATCTCAGCCAAGTTTGGTCCTGAAATATGCAGTTTGAAGAAAGTTATTAGCCTCGCTGTCACGACATGTAGTTTGTGGTCGTCTTTGACTTAGAATAATTTCCGTGTTTTTCGGCCAAATTGGCTATGCGACTGTCTGTAAGAATGAAAATAGATTAAAAGGTAAGACAGATAGAGGAACTCCGAAATAACCATTCGATAGAACGTATGGTAATGAACATCTCAGCCAAGTGTGGTCCTGAAATATGCAGTTTGAAGAAAGTTATTAGCCTCGCTGTCACGACATGTAGTTTGTGGTCTTCTTTGACTTAGAATAATTTCCGTGTTTTTCGGCCAAATTGCCTATGCGACACTCTGTAAGATTGAATATAGATTAAAAAGTAAGACAGATAGAGGAAATCCGAAATAACAATTCGATAGAACACAAGGTAATGAACATCTCAGCCAAGTTTGGTCCTGAAATATGCAGTTTGAAGAAAGTTATTAGCCTCGCTGTCACGACATGTAGTTTGTGGTCTTCTTTGACTTAGAATAATTTCCCTGTTTTTCGGCCAAATTGGCTATGCGACACTCTGTAAGATTGAATATAGATTAAAAAGTAAGACAGATAGAGGAAATCCGAAATAACCATTCGATAGAACGTATGGTAATGAACATCTCAGCCAAGTTTGGTCCTGAAATATGCAGTTTGAAGAAAGTTATTAGCCTCGCTGTCACGACATGTAGTTTGTGGTCTTCTTTGACTTAGAATAATTTCCGTGTTTTTCGGCCAAATTGGCTATGCGACTCTCTGTAAGAGTGAATATAGATTAAAAAGTAAGACAGATAGAGGAAATCCGAAATAACCATTCGATAGAACGTATGGTAATGAACATCTCAGCCAAGTTTGGTCCTGAAATATGCAGTTTGAAGAAAGTTATTAGCCTCGCTGTCACGACATGTAGTTTGTGGTCTTCTTTGACTTAGAATAATTTCCGTGTTTTTCGGCCAAATTGGCTATGCGACTGTCTGTAAGAATGAAAATAGATTAAAAGGTAAGACAGATAGATGAAATCCGAAATAACCATTCGATAGAACACAAGGTAATGAACATCTCAGCCAAGTTTGGTCCTGAAATATGCAGTTTGAAGAAAGTTATTAGCCTCGCTGTCACGACATGTAGTTTGTGGTCGTCTTTGACTTAGAATAATTTCCGTGTTTTTCGGCCAAATTGGCTATGCGACTGTCTGTAAGAATGAAAATAGATTAAAAGGTAAGACAGATAGAGGAACTCCGAAATAACCATTCGATAGAACGTATGGTAATGAACATCTCAGCCAAGTGTGGTCCTGAAATATGCAGTTTGAAGAAAGTTATTAGCCTCGCTGTCACGACATGTAGTTTGTGGTCATCTTTGACTTAGAATAATTTCCGTGTTTTTCGGCCAAATTGCCTATGCGACACTCTGTAAGATTGAATATAGATTTAAAAGTAAGACAGATAGAGGAAATCCGAAATAACAATTCGATAGAACACAAGGTAATGAACATCTCAGCCAAGTTTGGTCCTGAAATATGCAGTTTGAAGAAAGTTATTAGCCTCGCTGTCACGACATGTAGTTTGTGGTCTTCTTTGACTTAGAATAATTTCCCTGTTTTTCGGCCAAATTGGCTATGCGACACTCTGTAAGATTGAATATAGATTAAAAAGTAAGACAGATAGAGGAAATCCGAAATAACCATTCGATAGAACGTATGGTAATGAACATCTCAGCCAAGTTTGGTCCTGAAATATGCAGTTTGAAGAAAGTTATTAGCCTCGCTGTCACGACATGTAGTTTGTGGTCTTCTTTGACTTAGAATAATTTCCGTGTTTTTCGGCCAAATTGGCTATGCGACTCTCTGTAAGAGTGAATATAGATTAAAAAGTAAGACAGATAGAGGAAATCCGAAATAACCATTCGATAGAACGTATGGTAATGAACATCTCAGCCAAGTGTGGTCCTGAAATATGCAGTTTGAAGAAAGTTATTAGCCTCGCTGTCACGACATGTAGTTTGTTCTCTTCTTTGACTTAGAATAATTTCCGTGTTTTTCGGCCAAATTGCCTATGCGACACTCTGTAAGATTGAATATAGATTAAAAAGTAAGACAGATAGAGGAAATCCGAAATAACAATTCGATAGAAACACAAGGTAATGAACATCTCAGCCAAGTTTGGTCCTGAAATATGCAGTTTGAAGAAAGTTATTAGCCTCGCTGTCACGACATGTAGTTTGTGGTCTTCTTTGACTTAGAATAATTTCCGTGTTTTTCGACCAAATTGGCTATGCGACTCTCTGTAAGAGTGAATATAGATTAAAAAGTAAGACAGATAGAGGAACTCCGAAATAACCATTCGATAGAACGTATGGTAATGAACATCTCAGCCAAGTTTGGTCCTGAAATATGCAGCTTGAAGAAAGTTAATAGCCTCGCTGTCACGACGTGTAGGTTGTTCTCTTCTTTGAATTAGAATAATTTCCCTGTTTTTCGGCCAAATTGGCTATGCGACTGTCTGTAAGAGTGAATATAGATTAAAAGGTAAGACAGCTAGATGAAATCCGAAATAAAAATTCGATAGAACGTATGGTAATGAACATCTCAGCCAAGTTTGGTCCTGAAATATGCAGTTTGAAGAAAGTTATTAGCCTCGCTGTCACGACATGTAGTTTGTTCTCTTCTTTGACTTAGAATAATTTCCGTGTTTTTCGGCCAAATTGGCTATGCGACTCTCTGTAAGAGTGAATATAGATTAAAAAGTAAGACAGATAGAGGAACTCCGAAATAACCATTCGATAGAACGTATGGTAATGAACATCTCAGCCAAGTTTGGTCCTGAAATATGCAGTTTGAAGAAAGTTATTAGCCTCGCTGTCACGACATGTAGTTTGTTCTCTTCTTTGAATTAGAATAATTTCCGTGTTTTTCGGCAAAATTGGCTATGCGACTCTCTGTAAGAGTGAATATAGATTAACAAGTAAGACAGATAGAGGAAATCCGAAATAACCATTCGATAGAACGTATGGTAATGAACATCTCAGCCAAGTTTGGTCCTGAAATATGCAGTTTGAAGAAAGTTATTAGCCTCGCTGTCACGACATGTAGTTTGTTCTCTTCTTTGACTTAGAATAATTTCCCTGTTTTTCGGCCAAATTGGCTATGCGACTGTCTGTAAGAGTGAATATAGATTAAAAGGTAAGACAGCTAGATGCAATCCGAAATAACCATTCGATAGAACACAAGGTAATGAACATCTCAGCCAAGTTTGGTCCTGAAATATGCAGTTTGAAGAAAGTTATTAGCTTCGCTGTCACGACATGTAGTTTGTTCTCTTCTTTGACTTAGAATAATTTCCGTGTTTTTCGGCCAAATTGCCTATGCGACACTCTGTAAGATTGAATATAGATTAAAAAGTAAGACAGATAGAGGAACTCCGAAATAACCATTCGATAGAACGTATATTAATGAACATCTCAGCCAAGTTTGGTCCTGAAATATGCAGTTTGAAGAAAGTTATTAGCCTCGCTGTCACGACATGTAGTTTGTTCTCTTCTTTGAATTAGAATAATTTCCGTGTTTTTCGGCAAAATTGGCTATGCGACTCTCTGTAAGAGTGAATATAGATTAACAAGTAAGACAGATAGAGGAAATCCGAAATAATCATTCGATAGAACGTATGGTAATGAACATCTCAGCCAAGTTTGGTCCTGAAATATGCAGTTTGAAGAAAGTTATTAGCCTCGCTGTCACGACATGTAGTTTGTTCTCTTCTTTGACTTAGAATAATTTCCCTGTTTTTCGGCCAAATTGGCTATGCGACTGTCTGTAAGAGTGAATATAGATTAAAAGGTAAGACAGCTAGATGCAATCCGAAATAACCATTCGATAGAACACAAGGTAATGAACATCTCAGCCAAGTTTGGTCCTGAAATATGCAGTTTGAAGAAAGTTATTAGCTTCGCTGTCACGACATGTAGTTTGTTCTCTTCTTTGACTTAGAATAATTTCCGTGTTTTTCGGCCAAATTGCCTATGCGACACTCTGTAAGATTGAATATAGATTAAAAAGTAAGACAGATAGAGGAACTCCGAAATAACCATTCGATAGAACGTATGGTAATGAACATCTCAGCCAAGTTTGGTCCTGAAATATGCAGTTTGAAGAAAGTTATTAGCCTCGCTGTCACGACATGTAGTTTGTTCTCTTCTTTGACTTAGAATAATTTCCCTGTTTTTCGGCCAAATTGGCTATGCGACTGTCTGTAAGAGTGAATATAGATTAAAAGGTAAGACAGCTAGATGCAATCCGAAATAACCATTCGATAGAACACAAGGTAATGAACATCTCAGCCAAGTTTGGTCCTGAAATATGCAGTTTGAAGAAAGTTATTAGCTTCGCTGTCACGACATGTAGTTTGTTCTCTTCTTTGACTTAGAATAATTTCCGTGTTTTTCGGCCAAATTGCCTATGCGACACTCTGTAAGATTGAATATAGATTAAAAAGTAAGACAGATAGAGGAAATCCGAAATAACCATTCGGTAGAACACAAGGTAATGAACATCTCAGCCAAGTTTGGTCCTGAAATATGCAGTTTGAAGAAAGTTATTAGCCTCGCTGTCACGAAATGTAGTTTGTGGTCTTCTTTGACTTAGAATAATTTCCGTGTTTTTCGGCCAAATTGGCTATGCGACTGTCTGTAAGAGTGAATATAGATTAAAAAGTAAGACAGATAGAGGAACTCCGAAATAACCATTCGATAGAACGTATGGTAATGAACATCTCAGCCAAGTTTGGTCCTGAAATATGCAGTTTGAAGAAAGTTATTAGCCTCGCTGTCACGACATGTAGTTTGTTCTCTTCTTTGACTTAGAATAATTTCCGTGTTTTTCGGCCAAATTGGCTATGCGACACTCTGTAAGATTGAATATAGATTAAAAAGTAAGACAGATAGAGGAAATCCGAAATAACCATTCGGTAGAACACAAGGTAATGAACATCTCAGCCAAGTTTGGTCCTGAAATATACAGTTTGAAGAAAGTTATTAGCCTCGCTGTCACGAAATGTAGTTTGTGGTCTTCTTTGACTTAGAATAATTTCCGTGTTTTTCGGCCAAATTGGCTATGCGACTGTCTGTAAGAGTGAATAAAGATTAAAAGGTAAGACAGCTAAAGCAATCCGAAATAACCATTCGATAGAACACAAGGTAATGAACATCTCAGCAAAGTTTGGTCCTGAAATATTCAGTTTGAAGAAAGTTATTAGCCTCGCTGTCACGAAATGTAGTTTGTGGTCTTCTTTGACTTAGAATAATTTCCGTGTTTTTCGGCCAAATTGGCTATGCGACTGTCTGTAAGAGTGAATATAGATTAAAAGGTAAGACAGCTAGATGCAATCCGAAATAACCATTCGATAGAACACAAGGTACTGAACATCTCAGCCAAGTTTGGTCCTGAAATATGCAGTTTGAAGAAAGTTATTAGCCTCGCTGTCACGAAATGTAGTTTGTGGTCTTCTTTGACTTAGAATAATTTCCGTGTTTTTCGGCCAAATTGGCTATGCGACTGTCTGTAAGAGTGAATATAGATTAAAAGGTAAGACAGCTAGATGCAATCCGAAATAACCATTCGATAGAACACAAGGTAATGAACATCTCAGCCAAGTTTGGTCCTGAAATATGCAGTTTGAAGAAAGTTATTAGCCTCGCTGTCACGACATGTAGTTTGTGGTCTTCTTTGACTTAGAATAATTTCCGTGTTTTTCGGCCAAATTGGCTATGCGACTGTCTGTAAGAGTGAATATAGATTAAAATGTAAGACAGATAGAGGAACTCCGAAATAACCATTCGCTAGAACACAAAGTAATGAACATCTCAGCCATGTTTGGTCCTGAAATATGCAGTTTGAAGAAAGTTATTAGCCTCGCTGTCACGACATGTAGTTTGTTCTCTTCTTTGACTTAGAATAATTTCCGTGTTTTTCGGCCAAATTGGCTATGCGACACTCTGTAAGATTGAATATAGATTAAAAAGTAAGACAGATAGAGGAACTCCGAAATAACCATTCGATAGAACGTATGGTAATGAACATCTCAGCCAAGTTTGGTCCTGAAATATGCAGTTTGAAGAAAGTTATTAGCCTCGCTGTCACGACATGTAGTTTGTTCTCTTCTTTGACTTAGAATAATTTCCGTGTTTTTCGGCCAAATTGGCTATGCGACACTCTGTAAGATTGAATATAGATTAAAAAGTAAGACAGATAGAGGAAATCCGAAATAACCATTCGGTAGAACACAAGGTAATGAACATCTCAGCCAAGTTTGGTCCTGAAATATACAGTTTGAAGAAAGTTATTAGCCTCGCTGTCACGAAATGTAGTTTGTGGTCTTCTTTGACTTAGAATAATTTCCGTGTTTTTCGGCCAAATTGGCTATGCGACTGTCTGTAAGAGTGAATAAAGATTAAAAGGTAAGACAGCTAAAGCAATCCGAAATAACCATTCGATAGAACACAAGGTAATGAACATCTCAGCAAAGTTTGGTCCTGAAATATACAGTTTGAAGAAAGTTATTAGCCTCGCTGTCACGAAATGTAGTTTGTGGTCTTCTTTGACTTAGAATAATTTCCGTGTTTTTCGGCCAAATTGGCTATGCGACTGTCTGTAAGAGTGAATATAGATTAAAAGGTAAGACAGCTAGATGCAATCCGAAATAACCATTCGATAGAACACAAGGTACTGAACATCTCAGCCAAGTTTGGTCCTGAAATATGCAGTTTGAAGAAAGTTATTAGCCTCGCTGTCACGAAATGTAGTTTGTGGTCTTCTTTGACTTAGAATAATTTCCGTGTTTTTCGGCCAAATTGGCTATGCGACTGTCTGTAAGAGTGAATATAGATTAAAAGGTAAGACAGCTAGATGCAATCCGAAATAACCATTCGATAGAACACAAGGTAATGAACATCTCAGCCAAGTTTGGTCCTGAAATATGCAGTTTGAAGAAAGTTATTAGCCTCGCTGTCACGACATGTAGTTTGTGGTCTTCTTTGACTTAGAATAATTTCCGTGTTTTTCGGCCAAATTGGCTATGCGACTGTCTGTAAGAGTGAATATAGATTAAAAAGTAAGACAGATAGAGGAACTCCGAAATAACCATTCGCTAGAACACAAAGTAATGAACATCTCAGCCATGTTTGGCCCTGAAATATGCAGTTTGAAGAAAGTTATTAGCCTCGCTGTCACGACATGTAGTTTGTTCTCTTCTTTGACTTAGAATAATTTCCGTGTTTTTCGGCCAAATTGGCTATGCGACACTCTGTAAGATTGAATATAGATTAAAAAGTAAGACAGATAGAGGAACTCCGAAATAACCATTCGATAGAACGTATGGTAATGAACATCTCAGCCAAGTTTGGTCCTGAAATATGCAGTTTGAAGAAAGTTATTAGCCTCGCTGTCACGACATGTAGTTTGTTCTCTTCTTTGACTTAGAATAATTTCCGTGTTTTTCGGCCAAATTGGCTATGCGACACTCTGTAAGATTGAATATAGATTAAAAAGTAAGACAGATAGAGGAACTCCGAAATAACCATTCGATAGAACGTATGGTAATGAACATCTCAGCCAAGTTTGGTCCTGAAATAAGCAGTTTGAAGAAAGTTATTAGCCTCGCTGTCACGACATGTAGTTTTTTTCTCTTCTTTGACTTAGAATAATTTCCGTGTTTTTCGGCCAAATTGGCTATGCGACACTCTGTAAGATTGAATATAGATTAAAAAGTAAGACAGATAGAGGAACTCCGAAATAACCATTCGATAGAACGTATGGTAATGAACATCTCAGCCATGTTTGGTCCTGAAATATGCAGTTTGAAGAAAGTTATTAGCCTCGCTGTCACGACATGTAGTTTGTTCTCTTCTTTGACTTAGAATAATTTCCGTGTTTTTCGGCCAAATTGGCTATGCGACACTCTGTAAGATTGAATATAGATTAAAAAGTAAGACAGATAGAGGAACTCCGAAATAACCATTCGATAGAACGTATGGTAATGAACATCTCAGCCAAGTTTGGTCCTGAAATAAGCAGTTTGAAGAAAGTTATTAGCCTCGCTGTCACGACATGTAGTTTTTTTCTCTTCTTTGACTTAGAATAATTTCCGTGTTTTTCGGCCAAATTGGCTATGCGACACTCTGTAAGATTGAATATAGATTAAAAAGTAAGACAGATAGAGGAACTCCGAAATAACCATTCGATAGAACGTATGGTAATGAACATCTCAGCCAAGTTTGGTCCTGAAATATGCAGTTTGAAGAAAGTTATTAGCCTCGCTGTCACGACATGTAGTTTGTTCTCTTCTTTGACTTAGAATAATTTCCGTGTTTTTCGGCCAAATTGGCTATGCGACACTCTGTAAGATTTAATATAGATTAAAAAGTAAGACAGATAGAGGAACTCCGAAATAACCATTCGATAGAACGTATGGTAATGAACATCTCAGCCAAGTTTGGTCCTGAAATATGCAGTTTGAAGAAAGTTATTAGCCTCGCTGTCACGAAATGTAGTTTGTGGTCTTCTTTTACTTGGAATAATTTCCGTGTTTTTCGGCCAAATTGGCTTACGACTATCTGTAAGATTGAATATAGATTAAAAAGTAACACAGATAGAGGAACTCCGAAATAACCATTCGATAGAACGTATGGTAATGAACATCTCAGCCAAGTTTGGTCCTGAAATATGCAGTTTGAAGAAAGTTATTAGCCTCGCTGTCACGAAATGTAGTTTGTGGTCTTCTTTTACTTAGAATAATTTCCGTGTTTTTCGGCCAAATTGGCTATGCGACATTCTGTAAGATTGAATATAGATTAAAAAGTAAGACAGATAGAGGAAATCCGAAATAACCATTCGATAGAACGTATGGTAATGAACATCTCAGCCAAGTTTGGTCCTGAAATATGCAGTTTGAAGAAAGTTATTAGCCTCGCTGTCACGACATGTAGTTTGTGGTCTTCTTTGACTTAGAATAATTTCCCTATTTTTCGGCCAAATTGGCTTACGACTCTCTGTAAGAGTGAATATAGATTTAAAAGTAAGACAGCTAGATGCAATCCGAAATAACCATTCGATAGAACACAAGGTACTGAACATCTCAGCCAAGTTTGGTCCTGAAATATGCAGTTTGAAGAAAGTTATTAGCCTCGCTGTCACGAAATGTAGTTTGTGGTCTTCTTTGACTTAGAATAATTTCCGTGTTTTTCGGCCAAATTGGCTATGCGACTGTCTGTAAGAGTGAATATAGATTAAAAGGTAAGACAGCTAGATGCAATCCGAAATAACCATTCGATAGAACACAAGGTAATGAACATCTCAGCCAAGTTTGGTCCTGAAATATGCAGTTTGAAGAAAGTTATTAGCCTCGCTGTCACGACATGTAGTTTGTGGTCTTCTTTGACTTAGAATAATTTCCGTGTTTTTCGGCCAAATTGGCTATGCGACTGTCTGTAAGAGTGAATATAGATTAAAAAGTAAGACAGATAGAGGAACTCCGAAATAACCATTCGCTAGAACACAAAGTAATGAACATCTCAGCCATGTTTGGTCCTGAAATATGCAGTTTGAAGAAAGTTATTAGCCTCGCTGTCACGACATGTAGTTTGTTCTCTTCTTTGACTTAGAATAATTTCCGTGTTTTTCGGCCAAATTGGCTATGCGACACTCTGTAAGATTGAATATAGATTAAAAAGTAAGACAGATAGAGGAACTCCGAAATAACCATTCGATAGAACGTATGGTAATGAACATCTCAGCCAAGTTTGGTCCTGAAATATGCAGTTTGAAGAAAGTTATTAGCCTCGCTGTCACGACATGTGGTTTGTTCTCTTCTTTGACTTAGAATAATTTCCGTGTTTTTCGGCCAAATTGGCTATGCGACACTCTGTAAGATTGAATATAGATTAAAAAGTAAGACAGATAGAGGAACTCCGAAATAACCATTCGATAGAACGTATGGTAATGAACATCTCAGCCAAGTTTGGTCCTGAAATAAGCAGTTTGAAGAAAGTTATTAGCCTCGCTGTCACGACATGTAGTTTTTTTCTCTTCTTTGACTTAGAATAATTTCCGTGTTTTTCGGCCAAATTGGCTATGCGACACTCTGTAAGATTGAATATAGATTAAAAAGTAAGACAGATAGAGGAACTCCGAAATAACCATTCGATAGAACGTATGGTAATGAACATCTCAGCCATGTTTGGTCCTGAAATATGCAGTTTGAAGAAAGTTATTAGCCTCGCTGTCACGACATGTAGTTTGTTCTCTTCTTTGACTTAGAATAATTTCCCTGTTTTTCGGCCAAATTGGCTATGCGACTGTCTGTAAGAGTGAATATAGATTAAAAGGTAAGACAGCTAGATGCAATCCGAAATAACCATTCGATAGAACACAAGGTAATGAACATCTCAGCCAAGTTTGGTCCTGAAATATGCAGTTTGAAGAAAGTTATTAGCTTCGCTGTCACGACATGTAGTTTGTTCTCTTCTTTGACTTAGAATAATTTCCGTGTTTTTCGGCCAAATTGCCTATGCGACACTCTGTAAGATTGAATATAGATTAAAAAGTAAGACAGATAGAGGAACTCCGAAATAACCATTCGATAGAACGTATATTAATGAACATCTCAGCCAAGTTTGGTCCTGAAATATGCAGTTTGAAGAAAGTTATTAGCCTCGCTGTCACGACATGTAGTTTGTTCTCTTCTTTGAATTAGAATAATTTCCGTGTTTTTCGGCAAAATTGGCTATGCGACTCTCTGTAAGAGTGAATATAGATTAACAAGTAAGACAGATAGAGGAAATCCGAAATAACCATTCGATAGAACGTATGGTAATGAACATCTCAGCCAAGTTTGGTCCTGAAATATGCAGTTTGAAGAAAGTTATTAGCCTCGCTGTCACGACATGTAGTTTGTTCTCTTCTTTGACTTAGAATAATTTCCCTGTTTTTCGGCCAAATTGGCTATGCGACTGTCTGTAAGAGTGAATATAGATTAAAAGGTAAGACAGCTAGATGCAATCCGAAATAACCATTCGATAGAACACAAGGTAATGAACATCTCAGCCAAGTTTGGTCCTGAAATATGCAGTTTGAAGAAAGTTATTAGCTTCGCTGTCACGACATGTAGTTTGTTCTCTTCTTTGACTTAGAATAATTTCCGTGTTTTTCGGCCAAATTGCCTATGCGACACTCTGTAAGATTGAATATAGATTAAAAAGTAAGACAGATAGAGGAACTCCGAAAAAACCATTCGATAGAACGTATGGTAATGAACATCTCAGCCAAGTTTGGTCCTGAAATATGCAGTTTAAAGAAAGTTATTAGCCTCGCTGTCACGACATGTAGTTTGTTCTCTTCTTTGACTTAGAATAATTTCCCTGTTTTTCGGCCAAATTGGCTATGCGACTGTCTGTAAGAGTGAATATAGATTAAAAGGTAAGACAGCTAGATGCAATCCGAAATAACCATTCGATAGAACACAAGGTAATGAACATCTCAGCCAAGTTTGGTCCTGAAATATGCAGTTTGAAGAAAGTTATTAGCTTCGCTGTCACGACATGTAGTTTGTTCTCTTCTTTGACTTAGAATAATTTCCGTGTTTTTCGGCCAAATTGCCTATGCGACACTCTGTAAGATTGAATATAGATTAAAAAGTAAGACAGATAGAGGAAATCCGAAATAACCATTCGGTAGAACACAAGGTAATGAACATCTCAGCCAAGTTTGGTCCTGAAATATGCAGTTTGAAGAAAGTTATTAGCCTCGCTGTCACGAAATGTAGTTTGTGGTCTTCTTTGACTTAGAATAATTTCCGTGTTTTTCGGCCAAATTGGCTATGCGACTGTCTGTAAGAGTGAATATAGATTAAAAAGTTAGACAGATAGAGGAACTCCGAAATAACCATTCGATAGAACGTATGGTAATGAACATCTCAGCCAAGTTTGGTCCTGAAATATGCAGTTTGAAGAAAGTTATTAGCCTCGCTGTCACGACATGTAGTTTGTTCTCTTCTTTGACTTAGAATAATTTCCGTGTTTTTCGGCCAAATTGGCTATGCGACACTCTGTAAGATTGAATATAGATTAAAAAGTAAGACAGATAGAGGAAATCCGAAATAACCATTCGGTAGAACACAAGGTAATGAACATCTCAGCCAAGTTTGGTCCTGAAATATACAGTTTGAAGAAAGTTATTAGCCTCGCTGTCACGAAATGTAGTTTGTGGTCTTCTTTGACTTAGAATAATTTCCGTGTTTTTCGGCCAAATTGGCTATGCGACTGTCTGTAAGAGTGAATAAAGATTAAAAGGTAAGACAGCTAAAGCAATCCGAAATAACCATTCGATAGAACACAAGGTAATGAACATCTCAGCAAAGTTTGGTCCTGAAATATACAGTTTGAAGAAAGTTATTAGCCTCGCTGTCACGAAATGTAGTTTGTGGTCTTCTTTGACTTAGAATAATTTCCGTGTTTTTCGGCCAAATTGGCTATGCGACTGTCTGTAAGAGTGAATATAGATTAAAAGGTAAGACAGCTAGATGCAATCCGAAATAACCATTCGATAGAACACAAGGTACTGAACATCTCAGCCAAGTTTGGTCCTGAAATATGCAGTTTGAAGAAAGTTATTAGCCTCGCTGTCACGAAATGTAGTTTGTGGTCTTCTTTGACTTAGAATAATTTCCGTGTTTTTCGGCCAAATTGGCTATGCGACTGTCTGTAAGAGTGAATATAGATTAAAAGGTAAGACAGCTAGATGCAATCCGAAATAACCATTCGATAGAACACAAGGTAATGAACATCTCAGCCAAGTTTGGTCCTGAAATATGCAGTTTGAAGAAAGTTATTAGCCTCGCTGTCACGACATGTAGTTTGTGGTCTTCTTTGACTTAGAATAATTTCCGTGTTTTTCGGCCAAATTGGCTATGCGACTGTCTGTAAGAGTGAATATAGATTAAAAAGTAAGACAGATAGAGGAACTCCGAAATAACCATTCGCTAGAACACAAAGTAATGAACATCTCAGCCATGTTTGGTCCTGAAATATGCAGTTTGAAGAAAGTTATTAGCCTCGCTGTCACGACATGTAGTTTGTTCTCTTCTTTGACTTAGAATAATTTCCGTGTTTTTCGGCCAAATTGGCTATGCGACACTCTGTAAGATTGAATATAGATTAAAAAGTAAGACAGATAGAGGAACTCCGAAATAACCATTCGATAGAACGTATGGTAATGAACATCTCAGCCAAGTTTGGTCCTGAAATATGCAGTTTGAAGAAAGTTATTAGCCTCGCTGTCACGACATGTAGTTTGTTCTCTTCTTTGACTTAGAATAATTTCCGTGTTTTTCGGCCAAATTGGCTATGCGACACTCTGTAAGATTGAATATAGATTAAAAAGTAAGACAGATAGAGGAACTCCGAAAAAACCATTCGATAGAACGTATGGTAATGAACATCTCAGCCAAGTTTGGTCCTGAAATATACAGTTTGAAGAAAGTTATTAGCCTCGCTGTCACGAAATGTAGTTTGTGGTCTTCTTTGACTTAGAATAATTTCCGTGTTTTTCGGCCAAATTGGCTATGCGACTGTCTGTAAGAGTGAATAAAGATTAAAAGGTAAGACAGCTAAAGCAATCCGAAATAACCATTCGATAGAACACAAGGTAATGAACATCTCAGCAAAGTTTGGTCCTGAAATATACAGTTTGAAGAAAGTTATTAGCCTCGCTGTCACGAAATGTAGTTTGTGGTCTTCTTTGACTTAGAATAATTTCCGTGTTTTTCGGCCAAATTGGCTATGCGACTGTCTGTAAGAGTGAATATAGATTAAAAGGTAAGACAGCTAGATGCAATCCGAAATAACCATTCGATAGAACACAAGGTACTGAACATCTCAGCCAAGTTTGGTCCTGAAATATGCAGTTTGAAGAAAGTTATTAGCCTCGCTGTCACGAAATGTAGTTTGTGGTCTTCTTTGACTTAGAATAATTTCCGTGTTTTTCGGCCAAATTGGCTATGCGACTGTCTGTAAGAGTGAATATAGATTAAAAGGTAAGACAGCTAGATGCAATCCGAAATAACCATTCGATAGAACACAAGGTAATGAACATCTCAGCCAAGTTTGGTCCTGAAATATGCAGTTTGAAGAAAGTTATTAGCCTCGCTGTCACGACATGTAGTTTGTGGTCTTCTTTGACTTAGAATAATTTCCGTGTTTTTCGGCCAAATTGGCTATGCGACTGTCTGTAAGAGTGAATATAGATTAAAAAGTAAGACAGATAGAGGAACTCCGAAATAACCATTCGCTAGAACACAAAGTAATGAACATCTCAGCCATGTTTGGTCCTGAAATATGCAGTTTGAAGAAAGTTATTAGCCTCGCTGTCACGACATGTAGTTTGTTCTCTTCTTTGACTTAGAATAATTTCCGTGTTTTTCGGCCAAATTGGCTATGCGACACTCTGTAAGATTGAATATAGATTAAAAAGTAAGACAGATAGAGGAACTCCGAAATAACCATTCGATAGAACGTATGGTAATGAACATCTCAGCCAAGTTTGGTCCTGAAATATGCAGTTTGAAGAAAGTTATTAGCCTCGCTGTCACGACATGTAGTTTGTGGTCTTCTTTGACTTAGAATAATTTCCGTGTTTTTCGGCCAAATTGGCTATGCGACTGTCTGTAAGAGTGAATATAGATTAAAAGGTAAGACAGCTAGATGCAATCCGAAATAACCATTCGATAGAACACAAGGTAATGAACATCTCAGCCAAGTTTGGTCCTGAAATATGCAGTTTGAAGAAAGTTATTAGCTTCGCTGTCACGACATGTAGTTTGTTCTCTTCTTTGACTTAGAATAATTTCCGTGTTTTTCGGCCAAATTGCCTATGCGACACTCTGTAAGATTGAATATAGATTAAAAAGTAAGACAGATAGAGGAACTCCGAAAAAACCATTCGATAGAACGTATGGTAATGAACATCTCAGCCAAGTTTGGTCCTGAAATATGCAGTTTGAAGAAAGTTATTAGCCTCGCTGTCACGACATGTAGTTTGTTCTCTTCTTTGACTTAGAATAATTTCCCTGTTTTTCGGCCAAATTGGCTATGCGACTGTCTGTAAGAGTGAATATAGATTAAAAGGTAAGACAGCTAGATGCAATCCGAAATAACCATTCGATAGAACACAAGGTAATGAACATCTCAGCCAAGTTTGGTCCTGAAATATGCAGTTTGAAGAAAGTTATTAGCTTCGCTGTCACGACATGTAGTTTGTTCTCTTCTTTGACTTAGAATAATTTCCGTGTTTTTCGGCCAAATTGCCTATGCGACACTCTGTAAGATTGAATATAGATTAAAAAGTAAGACAGATAGAGGAAATCCGAAATAACCATTCGGTAGAACACAAGGTAATGAACATCTCAGCCAAGTTTGGTCCTGAAATATGCAGTTTGAAGAAAGTTATTAGCCTCGCTGTCACGAAATGTAGTTTGTGGTCTTCTTTGACTTAGAATAATTTCCGTGTTTTTCGGCCAAATTGGCTATGCGACTGTCTGTAAGAGTGAATATAGATTAAAAAGTTAGACAGATAGAGGAACTCCGAAATAACCATTCGATAGAACGTATGGTAATGAACATCTCAGCCAAGTTTGGTCCTGAAATATGCAGTTTGAAGAAAGTTATTAGCCTCGCTGTCACGACATGTAGTTTGTTCTCTTCTTTGACTTAGAATAATTTCCGTGTTTTTCGGCCAAATTGGCTATGCGACACTCTGTAAGATTGAATATAGATTAAAAAGTAAGACAGATAGAGGAAATCCGAAATAACCATTCGGTAGAACACAAGGTAATGAACATCTCAGCCAAGTTTGGTCCTGAAATATACAGTTTGAAGAAAGTTATTAGCCTCGCTGTCACGAAATGTAGTTTGTGGTCTTCTTTGACTTAGAATAATTTCCGTGTTTTTCGGCCAAATTGGCTATGCGACTGTCTGTAAGAGTGAATAAAGATTAAAAGGTAAGACAGCTAAAGCAATCCGAAATAACCATTCGATAGAACACAAGGTAATGAACATCTCAGCAAAGTTTGGTCCTGAAATATACAGTTTGAAGAAAGTTATTAGCCTCGCTGTCACGAAATGTAGTTTGTGGTCTTCTTTGACTTAGAATAATTTCCGTGTTTTTCGGCCAAATTGGCTATGCGACTGTCTGTAAGAGTGAATATAGATTAAAAGGTAAGACAGCTAGATGCAATCCGAAATAACCATTCGATAGAACACAAGGTACTGAACATCTCAGCCAAGTTTGGTCCTGAAATATGCAGTTTGAAGAAAGTTATTAGCCTCGCTGTCACGAAATGTAGTTTGTGGTCTTCTTTGACTTAGAATAATTTCCGTGTTTTTCGGCCAAATTGGCTATGCGACTGTCTGTAAGAGTGAATATAGATTAAAAGGTAAGACAGCTAGATGCAATCCGAAATAACCATTCGATAGAACACAAGGTAATGAACATCTCAGCCAAGTTTGGTCCTGAAATATGCAGTTTGAAGAAAGTTATTAGCCTCGCTGTCACGACATGTAGTTTGTGGTCTTCTTTGACTTAGAATAATTTCCGTGTTTTTCGGCCAAATTGGCTATGCGACTGTCTGTAAGAGTGAATATAGATTAAAAAGTAAGACAGATAGAGGAACTCCGAAATAACCATTCGCTAGAACACAAAGTAATGAACATCTCAGCCATGTTTGGTCCTGAAATATGCAGTTTGAAGAAAGTTATTAGCCTCGCTGTCACGACATGTAGTTTGTTCTCTTCTTTGACTTAGAATAATTTCCGTGTTTTTCGGCCAAATTGGCTATGCGACACTCTGTAAGATTGAATATAGATTAAAAAGTAAGACAGATAGAGGAACTCCGAAATAACCATTCGATAGAACGTATGGTAATGAACATCTCAGCCAAGTTTGGTCCTGAAATATGCAGTTTGAAGAAAGTTATTAGCCTCGCTGTCACGACATGTAGTTTGTTCTCTTCTTTGACTTAGAATAATTTCCGTGTTTTTCGGCCAAATTGGCTATGCGACACTCTGTAAGATTGAATATAGATTAAAAAGTAAGACAGATAGAGGAACTCCGAAATAACCATTCGATAGAACGTATGGTAATGAACATCTCAGCCAAGTTTGGTCCTGAAATAAGCAGTTTGAAGAAAGTTATTAGCCTCGCTGTCACGACATGTAGTTTTTTTCTCTTCTTTGACTTAGAATAATTTCCGTGTTTTTCGGCCAAATTGGCTTACGACTCTCTGTAAGAGTGAATATAGATTTAAAAGTAAGACAGATAGAGGAAATCCGAAATAAGAATTCGATAGAACGTATGGTAATGAACATCTCAGCCAAGTTTGGTCCTGAAATATGCAGTTTGAAGAAAGTTATTAGCCTCGCTGTCACGACATGTAGTTTGTTCTCTTCTTTGACTTAGAATAATTTCCGTGTTTTTCGGCCAAATTGGCTATGCGACACTCTGTAAGATTTAATATAGATTAAAAAGTAAGACAGATAGAGGAACTCCGAAATAACCATTCGATAGAACGTATGGTAATGAACATCTCAGCCAAGTTTGGTCCTGAAATATGCAGTTTGAAGAAAGTTATTAGCCTCGCTGTCACGACATGTAGTTTGTTCTCTTCTTTGACTTAGAATAATTTCCGTGTTTTTCGGCCAAATTGGCTATGCGACACTCTGTAAGATTGAATATAGATTAAAAAGTAAGACAGATAGAGGAACTCCGAAATAACCATTCGATAGAACGTATGGTAATGAACATCTCAGCCAAGTTTGGTCCTGAAATAAGCAGTTTGAAGAAAGTTATTAGCCTCGCTGTCACGACATGTAGTTTTTGTCTCTTCTTTGACTTAGAATAATTTCCGTGTTTTTCGGCCAAATTGGCTATGCGACACTCTGTAAGATTGAATATAGATTAAAAAGTAAGACAGATAGAGGAACTCCGAAATAACCATTCGATAGAACGTATGGTAATGAACATCTCAGCCATGTTTGGTCCTGAAATATGCAGTTTGAAGAAAGTTATTAGCCTCGCTGTCACGACATGTAGTTTGTTCTCTTCTTTGACTTAGAATAATTTCCGTGTTTTTCGGCCAAATTGGCTTACGACTCTCTGTAAGAGTGAATATAGATTTAAAAGTAAGACAGATAGAGGAAATCCGAAATAAGAATTCGATAGAACGTATGGTAATGAACATCTCAGCCAAGTTTGGTCCTGAAATATGCAGTTTGAAGAAAGTTATTAGCCTCGCTGTCACGACATGTAGTTTGTTCTCTTCTTTGACTTAGAATAATTTCCGTGTTTTTCGGCCAAATTGGCTATGCGACACTCTGTAAGATTTAATATAGATTAAAAAGTAAGACAGATAGAGGAACTCCGAAATAACCATTCGATAGAACGTATGGTAATGAACATCTCAGCCAAGTTTGGTCCTGAAATATGCAGTTTGAAGAAAGTTATTAGCCTCGCTGTCACGACATGTAGTTTGTTCTCTTCTTTGACTTGGAATAATTTCCGTGTTTTTCGGCCAAATTGGCTTACGACTATCTGTAAGATTGAATATAGATTAAAAAGTAACACAGATAGAGGAACTCCGAAATAACCATTCGATAGAACGTATGGTAATGAACATCTCAGCCAAGTTTGGTCCTGAAATATGCAGTTTGAAGAAAGTTATTAGCCTCGCTGTCACGAAATGTAGTTTGTGGTCTTCTTTTACTTAGAATAATTTCCGTGTTTTTCTGCCAAATTGGCTATGCGACATTCTGTAAGATTGAATATAGATTAAAAAGTAAGACAGATAGAGGAACTCCGAAATAACCATTCGATAGAACGTATGGTAATGAACATCTCAGCCATGTTTGGTCCTGAAATATGCAGTTTGAAGAAAGTTATTAGCCTCGCTGTCACGACATGTAGTTTGTTCTCTTCTTTGACTTAGAATAATTTCCGTGTTTTTCGGCCAAATTGGCTTACGACTCTCTGTAAGAGTGAATATAGATTTAAAAGTAAGACAGATAGAGGAAATCCGAAATAAGAATTCGATAGAACGTATGGTAATGAACATCTCAGCCAAGTTTGGTCCTGAAATATGCAGTTTGAAGAAAGTTATTAGCCTCGCTGTCACGACATGTAGTTTGTTCTCTTCTTTGACTTAGAAAAAATTCTGTGATTTTTGGCCAAATTGGCTATGCGACTCCCTGTAAGAGTGAATATAGATTAATAAGTAAGACAGATAGAGGAACTCCGAAATAACCATTCGATAGAACGTATGGTAATGAACATCTCAGCCAAGTTTGGTCCTGAAATATGCAGTTTGAAGAAAGTTATTAGCCTCGCTGTCACGACATGTAGTTTGTTCTCTTCTTTGACTTGGAATAATTTCCGTGTTTTTCGGCCAAATTGGCTTACGACTATCTGTAAGATTGAATATAGATTAAAAAGTAACACAGATAGAGGAACTCCGAAATAACCATTCGATAGAACGTATGGTAATGAACATCTCAGCCAAGTTTGGTCCTGAAATATGCAGTTTGAAGAAAGTTATTAGCCTCGCTGTCACGAAATGTAGTTTGTGGTCTTCTTTTACTTAGAATAATTTCCGTGTTTTTCGGCCAAATTGGCTATGCGACATTCTGTAAGATTGAATATAGATTAAAAAGTAAGACAGATAGAGGAAATCCGAAATAACCATTCGATAGAACGTATGGTAATGAACATCTCAGCCAAGTTTGGTCCTGAAATATGCAGTTTGAAGAAAGTTATTAGCCTCGCTGTCACGACATGTAGTTTGTGGTCTTCTTTGACTTAGAATAATTTCCCTATTTTTCGGCCAAATTGGCTTACGACTCTCTGTAAGAGTGAATATAGATTTAAAAGTAAGACAGATAGAGGAAATCCGAAATAACCGTTCGATAGAACACAAGGTAATGAACATCTCAGCCAAGTTTGGTCCTGAAATATGCAGTTTGAAGAAAGTTATTAGCCTCGCTGTCACGAAATGTAGTTTGTTCTCTTCTTTGACTTGGAATAATTTCCGTGTTTTTCGGCCAAATTGGCTATGCGACTCCCTGTAAGAGTGAATATAGATTAATAAGTAAGACAGATAGAGGAACTCCGAAATAACCATTCGATAGAACGTATGGTAATGAACATCTCAGCCAAGTTTGGTCCTGAAATATGCAGTTTGAAGAAAGTTATTAGCCTCTCTGTCACGACATGTAGTTTGTTCTCTTCTTTGACTTGGAATAATTTCCTTGTTTTTCGGCCAAATTGGCTTACGACTCTCTGTAAGAGTGAATATAGATTTAAAAGTAAGACAGATAGAGGAAATCCGAAATAACCATTCGATAGAACGTATGGTAATGAACATCTCAGCCAAGTTTGGTCCTGAAATATGCAGTTTGAAGAAAGTTATTAGCCTCGCTGTCACGAAATGTAGTTTGTGGTCTTCTTTGACTTAGAATAATTTCCCTGTTTTTCGGCCAAATTGGCATTCGACTCTCTGTAAGAGTGAATATAGATTTAAAAGTAAGATAGATAGAGGAAATCCGAAATAACCATTCGATAGAACGTATGGTAATGAACATCTCAGCCAAGTTTGGTCCTGAAATATGCAGTTTGAAGAAAGTTATTAGCCTCGCTGTCACGACATGTAGTTTGTTCTCTTCTTTGACTTGGAATAATTTCCGTGTTTTTCGGCCAAATTGGCTATGCGACTCCCTGTAAGAGTGAATATAGATTTAAAAGTAAGACAGATAGAGGAAATCCGAAATAACCGTTCGATAGAACACACGGTAATGAACATCTCAGCCAAGTTTGGTCCTGAAATATGCAGTTTGAAGAAAGTTATTAGCCTCGCTGTCACGAAATGTAGTTTGTTCTCTTCTTTGACTTGGAATAATTTCCGTGTTTTTCGGCCAAATTGGCTATGCGACTCCCTGTAAGAGTGAATATAGATTAAAAAGTAAAACAGATAGAGGAACTCCGAAATAACCATTCGATAGAACGTATGGTAATGAACATCTCAGCCAAGTTTGGTCCTGAAATATGCAGTTTGAAGAAAGTTATTAGCCTCGCTGTCACGAAATGTAGTTTGTGGTCTTCTTTGACTTAGAATAATTTCCCTGTTTTTCGGCCAAATTGGCTTACGACTCTCTGTAAGAGTGAATATAGATTTAAAAGTAAGATAGATAGAGGAAATCCGAAATAACCATTCGATAGAACGTATGGTAATGAACATCTCAGCCAAGTTTGGTCCTGAAATATGCAGTTTGAAGAAAGTTATTAGCCTCGCTGTCACGAAATGTAGTTTGTGGTCTTCTTTGACTTAGAATAATTTCCCTGTTTTTCGGCCAAATTGGCTATGCGACTCCCTGTAAGAGTGAATATAGATTTAAAAGTAAGACAGATAGAGGAAATCCGAAATAACCGTTCGATAGAACACACGGTAATGAACATCTCAGCCAAGTTTGGTCCTGAAATATGCAGTTTGAAGAAAGTTATTAGCCTCGCTGTCACGAAATGTAGTTTGTGGTCTTCTTTGACTTAGAATAATTTCCCTGTTTTTCGGCCAAATTGGCTATGCGACTCCCTGTAAGAGTGAATATAGATTTAAAAGTAAGACAGATAGAGGAAATCCGAAATAACCGTTCGATAGAACACACGGTAATGAACATCTCAGCCAAGTTTGGTCCTGAAATATGCAGTTTGAAGAAAGTTATTAGCCTCGCTGTCACGAAATGTAGTTTGTTCTCTTCTTTGACTTGGAATAATTTCCGTGTTTTTCGGCCAAATTGGCTATGCGACTCCCTGTAAGAGTGAATATAGATTAAAAAGTAAAACAGATAGAGGAACTCCGAAATAACCATTCGATAGAACGTATGGTAATGAACATCTCAGCCAAGTTTGGTCCTGAAATATGCAGTTTGAAGAAAGTTATTAGCCTCTCTGTCACGACATGTAGTTTGTTCTCTTCTTTGACTTGGAATAATTTCCGTGTTTTTCGGCCAAATTGGCTATACGACTCCCTGTAAGAGTGAATATAGATTAATAAGTAAGACAGATAGAGGAACTCCGAAATAACCATTCGATAGAACGTATGGTAATGAACATCTCAGCCAAGTTTGGTCCTGAAATATGCAATTTGAAGAAAGTTATTAGCCTCGCTGTCACGAAATGTAGTTTGTGGTCTTCTTTGACTTAGAATAATTTCCCTGTTTTTCGGCCAAATTGGCTATGCGACTCTCTGTAAGAGTGAATATAGATTTAAAAGTAAGACAGATAGAGGAAATCCGAAATAACCATTCGATAGAACGTATGGTAATGAACATCTCAGCCAAGTTTGGTCCTGAAATATGCAGTTTGAAGAAAGTTATTAGCCTCGCTGTCACGAAATGTAGTTTGTGGTCTTCTTTGACTTAGAATAATTTCCGTGTTTTTCGGCCAAATTGGCTTACGACTCTCTGTAAGAGTGAATATAGATTTAAAAGTAAGACAGATAGAGGAAATCCGAAATAACCATTCGATAGAACGTATGGTAATGAACATCTCAGCCAAGTTTGGTCCTGAAATATGCAGTTTGAAGAAAGTTATTAGCCTCGCTGTCACGAAATGTAGTTTGTGGTCTTCTTTGACTTGGAATAATTTCCGTGTTTTTCGGCCAAATTGGCTATGCGACTCCCTGTAAGAGTGAATATAGATTAATAAGTAAGACAGATAGAGGAACTCCGAAATAACCATTCGATAGAACGTATGGTAATGAACATCTCAGCCAAGTTTGGTCCTGAAATATGCAATTTGAAGAAAGTTATTAGCCTCGCTGTCACGAAATGTAGTTTGTGGTCTTCTTTGACTTAGAATAATTTCCGTGTTTTTCGGCCAAATTGGCTATGCGACTCTCTGTAAGAGTGAATATAGATTAAAAAGTAAGACAGATAGAGGAAATCCGAAATAACCGTTCGATAGAACACAAGGTAATGAACATCTCAGCCAAGTTTGGTCCTGAAATATGCAGTTTGAAGAAAGTTATTAGCCTCGCTGTCACGAAATGTAGTTTGTTCTCTTCTTTGACTTGGAATAATTTCCGTGTTTTTCGGCCAAATTGGCTATGCGACTCCCTGTAAGAGTGAATATAGATTAAAAAGTAAAACAGATAGAGGAACTCCGAAATAACCATTCGATAGAACGTATGGTAATGAACATCTCAGCCAAGTTTGGTCCTGAAATATGCAGTTTGAAGAAAGTTATTAGCCTCGCTGTCACGAAATGAAGTTTGTGGTCTTCTTTGACTTAGAATAATTTCCGTGTTTTTCGGCCAAATTGGCTATGCGACTCGATGTAAGAGTGAATATAGATTAAAAAGTAAGACAGATAGAGGAAATCCGAAATAACCGTTTGATAGAACACAAGGTAATGAACATCTCAGCCAAGTTTGGTCCTGAAATATGCAGTTTGAAGAAAGTTATTAGCCTCTCTGTCACGACATGTAGTTTGTTCTCTTCTTTGACTTGGAATAATTTCCGTGTTTTTCGGCCAAATTGGCTATACGACTCCCTGTAAGAGTGAATATAGATTAATAAGTAAGACAGATAGAGGAACTCCGAAATAACCATTCGATAGAACGTATGGTAATGAACATCTCAGCCAAGTTTGGTCCTGAAATATGCAATTTGAAGAAAGTTATTAGCCTCGCTGTCACGAAATGTAGTTTGTGGTCTTCTTTGACTTAGAATAATTTCCCTGTTTTTCGGCCAAATTGGCTATGCGACTCTCTGTAAGAGTGAATATAGATTTAAAAGTAAGACAGATAGAGGAAATCCGAAATAACCATTCGATAGAACGTATGGTAATGAACATCTCAGCCAAGTTTGGTCCTGAAATATGCAGTTTGAAGAAAGTTATTAGCCTCGCTGTCACGAAATGTAGTTTGTGGTCTTCTTTGACTTAGAATAATTTCCGTGTTTTTCGGCCAAATTGGCTTACGACTCTCTGTAAGAGTGAATATAGATTTAAAAGTAAGACAGATAGAGGAAATCCGAAATAACCATTCGATAGAACGTATGGTAATGAACATCTCAGCCAAGTTTGGTCCTGAAATATGCAGTTTGAAGAAAGTTATTAGCCTCGCTGTCACGAAATGTAGTTTGTGGTCTTCTTTGACTTGGAATAATTTCCGTGTTTTTCGGCCAAATTGGCTATGCGACTCCCTGTAAGAGTGAATATAGATTAATAAGTAAGACAGATAGAGGAACTCCGAAATAACCATTCGATAGAACGTATGGTAATGAACATCTCAGCCAAGTTTGGTCCTGAAATATGCAATTTGAAGAAAGTTATTAGCCTCGCTGTCACGAAATGTAGTTTGTGGTCTTCTTTGACTTAGAATAATTTCCGTGTTTTTCGGCCAAATTGGCTATGCGACTCTCTGTAAGAGTGAATATAGATTAAAAAGTAAGACAGATAGAGGAAATCCGAAATAACCGTTCGATAGAACACAAGGTAATGAACATCTCAGCCAAGTTTGGTCCTGAAATATGCAGTTTGAAGAAAGTTATTAGCCTCGCTGTCACGAAATGTAGTTTGTTCTCTTCTTTGACTTGGAATAATTTCCGTGTTTTTCGGCCAAATTGGCTATGCGACTCCCTGTAAGAGTGAATATAGATTAAAAAGTAAAACAGATAGAGGAACTCCGAAATAACCATTCGATAGAACGTATGGTAATGAACATCTCAGCCAAGTTTGGTCCTGAAATATGCAGTTTGAAGAAAGTTATTAGCCTCGCTGTCACGAAATGAAGTTTGTGGTCTTCTTTGACTTAGAATAATTTCCGTGTTTTTCGGCCAAATTGGCTATGCGACTCGATGTAAGAGTGAATATAGATTAAAAAGTAAGACAGATAGAGGAAATCCGAAATAACCGTTTGATAGAACACAAGGTAATGAACATCTCAGCCAAGTTTGGTCCTGAAATATGCAGTTTGAAGAAAGTTATTAGCCTCTCTGTCACGACATGTAGTTTGTTCTCTTCTTTGACTTGGAATAATTTCCGTGTTTTTCGGCCAAATTGGCTATGCGACTCCCTGTAAGAGTGAATATAGATTAATAAGTAAGACAGATAGAGGAACTCCGAAATAACCATTCGATAGAACGTATGGTAATGAACATCTCAGCCAAGTTTGGTCCTGAAATATGCAATTTGAAGAAAGTTATTAGCCTCTCTGTCACGACATGTAGTTTGTTCTCTTCTTTGACTTGGAATAATTTCCGTGTTTTTCGGCCAAATTGGCTATGCGACTCCCTGTAAGAGTGAATATAGATTAATAAGTAAGACAGATAGAGGAACTCCGAAATAACCATTCGATAGAACGTATGGTAATGAACATCTCAGCCAAGTTTGGTCCTGAAATATGCAATTTGAAGAAAGTTATTAGCCTCGCTGTCACGAAATGTAGTTTGTGGTCTTCTTTGACTTAGAATAATTTCCGTGTTTTTCGGCCAAATTGGCTTACGACTCTCTGTAAGAGTGAATATAGATTTAAAAGTAAGACAGATAGAGGAACTCCGAAATAACCATTCGATAGAACGTATGGTAATGAACATCTCAGCCAAGTTTGGTCCTGAAATATGCAATTTGAAGAAAGTTATTAGCCTCTCTGTCACGACATGTAGTTTGTTCTCTTCTTTGACTTGGAATAATTTCCTTGTTTTTCGGCCAAATTGGCTATGCGACTCCCTGTAAGAGTGAATATAGATTAATAAGTAAGACAGATAGAGGAACTCCGAAATAACCATTCAATAGAACGTATGGTAATGAACATCTCAGCCAAGTTTGGTCCTGAAATATGCAATTTGAAGAAAGTTATTAGCCTCGCTGTCACGAAATGTAGTTTGTGGTCTTCTTTGACTTAGAATAATTTCCGTGTTTTTCGGCCAAATTGGCTTACGACTCTCTGTAAGAGTGAATATAGATTTAAAAGTAAGACAGATAGAGGAAATCCGAAATAACCATTCGATAGAACGTATGGTAATGAACATCTCAGCCAAGTTTGGTCCTGAAATATGCAGTTTGAAGAAAGTTTTTAGTCTCGCTGTCACGAAATGTAGTTTGTGGTCTTCTTTGACTTAGAATAATTTCCGTGTTTTTCGGCCAAATTGGCTTACGACTCTCTGTAAGAGTGAATATAGATTTAAAAGTAAGACAGATAGAGGAAATCCGAAATAACCGTTCGATAGAACACAAGGTAATGAACATCTCAGCCAAGTTTGGTCCTGAAATATGCAGTTTGAAGAAAGTTATTAGCCTCGCTGTCACGAAATGTAGTTTGTTCTCTTCTTTGACTTGGAATAATTTCCGTGTTTTTCGGCCAAATTGGCTATGCGACTCCCTGTAAGAGTGAATATAGATTAAAAAGTAAAACAGATAGAGGAACTCCGAAATAACCATTCGATAGAACGTATGGTAATGAACATCTCAGCCAAGTTTGGTCCTGAAATATGCAGTTTGAAGAAAGTTATTAGCCTCGCTGTCACGAAATGAAGTTTGTGGTCTTCTTTGACTTAGAATAATTTCCGTGTTTTTCGGCCAAATTGGCTATGCGACTCGATGTAAGAGTGAATATAGATTAAAAAGTAAGACAGATAGAGGAAATCCGAAATAACCGTTTGATAGAACACAAGGTAATGAACATCTCAGCCAAGTTTGGTCCTGAAATATGCAGTTTGAAGAAAGTTATTAGCCTCGCTGTCACGAAATGTAGTTTGTTCTCTTCTTTGACTTGGAATAATTTCCGTGTTTTTCGGCCAAATTGGCTATGCGACTCCCTGTAAGAGTGAATATAGATTAAAAAGTAAGACAGATAGAGGAAATCCGAAATAACCGTTCGATAGAACACAAGGTAATGAACATCTCAGCCAAGTTTGGTCCTGATATATGCAGTTTGAAGAAAGTTATTAGCCTCGCTGTCACGAAATGTAGTTTGTTCTCTTCTTTGACTTGGAATAATTTCCGTGTTTTTCGGCCAAATTGGCTATGCGACTCCCTGTAAGAGTGAATATAGATTAAAAAGTAAAACAGATAGAGGAACTCCGAAATAACCATTCGATAGAACGTATGGTAATGAACATCTCAGCCAAGTTTGGTCCTGAAATATGCAGTTTGAAGAAAGTTATTAGCCTCGCTGTCACGACATGTAGTTTGTTCTCTTCTTTGACTTGGAATAATTTCCGTGTTTTTCGGCCAAATTGGCTATGCGACTCCCTGTAAGAGTGAATATAGATTAATAAGTAAGACAGATAGAGGAACTCCGAAATAACCATTCGATAGAACGTATGGTAATGAACATCTCAGCCAAGTTTGGTCCTGAAATATGCAATTTGAAGAAAGTTATTAGCCTCGCTGTCACGAAATGTAGTTTGTGGTCTTCTTTGACTTAGAATAATTTCCGTGTTTTTCGGCCAAATTGGCTTACGACTCTCTGTAAGAGTGAATATAGATTTAAAAGTAAGACAGATAGAGGAAATCCGAAATAACCATTCGATAGAACGTATGGTAATGAACATCTCAGCCAAGTTTGGTCCTGAAATATGCAGTTTGAAGAAAGTTTTTAGCCTCGCTGTCACGAAATGTAGTTTGTGGTCTTCTTTGACTTAGAATAATTTCCGTGTTTTTCGGCCAAATTGGCTATGCGACTCGATGTAAGAGTGAATATAGATTAAAAAGTAAGACAGATAGAGGAAATCCGAAATAACCGTTTGATAGAACACAAGGTAATGAACATCTCAGCCAAGTTTGGTCCTGAAATATGCAGTTTGAAGAAAGTTATTAGCCTCGCTGTCACGAAATGTAGTTTGTTCTCTTCTTTGACTTAGAATAATTTCCGTGTTTTTCGGCCAAATTGGCTATGCGACTCCCTGTAAGAGTGAATATAGATTAAAAAGTAAAACAGATAGAGGAACTCCGAAATAACCATTCGATAGAACGTATGGTAATGAACATCTCAGCCAAGTTTGGTCCTGAAATATGCAGTTTGAAGAAAGTTATTAGCCTCGCTGTCACGAAATGAAGTTTGTGGTCTTCTTTGACTTAGAATAATTTCCGTGTTTTTCGGCCAAATTGGCTATGCGACTCGATGTAAGAGTGAATATAGATTAAAAAGTAAGACAGATAGAGGAAATCCGAAATAACCGTTTGATAGAACACAAGGTAATGAACATCTCAGCCAAGTTTGGTCCTGAAATATGCAGTTTGAAGAAAGTTATTAGCCTCGCTGTCACGAAATGTAGTTTGTTCTCTTCTTTGACTTGGAATAATTTCCGTGTTTTTCGGCCAAATTGGCTATGCGACTCCCTGTAAGAGTGAATATAGATTAAAAAGTAAGACAGATAGAGGAAATCCGAAATAACCGTTCGATAGAACACAAGGTAATGAACATCTCAGCCAAGTTTGGTCCTGATATATGCAGTTTGAAGAAAGTTATTAGCCTCGCTGTCACGAAATGTAGTTTGTTCTCTTCTTTGACTTGGAATAATTTCCGTGTTTTTCGGCCAAATTGGCTATGCGACTCCCTGTAAGAGTGAATATAGATTAAAAAGTAAAACAGATAGAGGAACTCCGAAATAACCATTCGATAGAACGTATGGTAATGAACATCTCAGCCAAGTTTGGTCCTGAAATATGCAGTTTGAAGAAAGTTATTAGCCTCGCTGTCACGACATGTAGTTTGTGGTCTTCTTTGACTTGGAATAATTTCCGTGTTTTTCGGCCAAATTGGCTATGCGGCTCTCTGTAAGAGTGAATATAGATTAATAAGTAAGACAGATAGAGGAAATCCGAAATAACCATTCGATAGAACGTATGGTAATGAACATCTCAGCCAAGTTTGGTCCTGAAATATGCAATTTGAAGAAAGTTATTAGCCTCGCTGTCACGAAATGTAGTTTGTGGTCTTCTTTGACTTAGAATAATTTCCGTGTTTTTCGGCCAAATTGGCTTACGACTCTCTGTAAGAGTGAATATAGATTTAAAAGTAAGACAGATAGAGGAAATCCGAAATAACCATTCGATAGAACGTATGGTAATGAACATCTCAGCCAAGTTTGGTCCTGAAATATGCAGTTTGAAGAAAGTTTTTAGCCTCGCTGTCACGAAATGTAGTTTGTGGTCTTCTTTGACTTGGAATAATTTCCGTGTTTTTCGGCCAAATTGGCTATGCGACTCCCTGTAAGAGTGAATATAGATTAATAAGTAAGACAGATAGAGGAAATCCGAAATAACCGTTCGATAGAACACAAGGTAATGAACATCTCAGCCAAGTTTGGTCCTGAAATATGCAGTTTGAAGAAAGTTATTAGCCTCGCTGTCACGAAATGTAGTTTGTTCTCTTCTTTGACTTGGAATAATTTCCGTGTTTTTCGGCCAAATTGGCTATGCGACTCCCTGTAAGAGTGAATATAGATTAAAAAGTAAAACAGATAGAGGAACTCCGAAATAACCATTCGATAGAACGTATGGTAATGAACATCTCAGCCAAGTTTGGTCCTGAAATATGCAGTTTGAAGAAAGTTATTAGCCTCTCTGTCACGACATGTAGTTTGTTCTCTTCTTTGACTTGGAATAATTTCCGTGTTTTTCGGCCAAATTGGCTATGCGACTCCCTGTAAGAGTGAATATAGATTAATAAGTAAGACAGATAGAGGAACTCCGAAATAACCATTCGATAGAACGTATGGTAATGAACATCTCAGCCAAGTTTGGTCCTGAAATATGCAATTTGAAGAAAGTTATTAGCCTCGCTGTCACGAAATGTAGTTTGTGGTCTTCTTTGACTTAGAATAATTTCCGTGTTTTTCGGCCAAATTGGCTTACGACTCTCTGTAAGAGTGAATATAGATTTAAAAGTAAGACAGATAGAGGAAATCCGAAATAACCATTCGATAGAACGTATGGTAATGAACATCTCAGCCAAGTTTGGTCCTGAAATATGCAGTTTGAAGAAAGTTTTTAGCCTCGCTGTCACGAAATGTAGTTTGTGGTCTTCTTTGACTTAGAATAATTTCCGTGTTTTTCGGCCAAATTGGCTTACGACTCTCTGTAAGAGTGAATATAGATTTAAAAGTAAGACAGATAGAGGAAATCCGAAATAACCGTTCGATAGAACACAAGGTAATGAACATCTCAGCCAAGTTTGGTCCTGAAATATGCAGTTTGAAGAAAGTTATTAGCCTCGCTGTCACGAAATGTAGTTTGTGGTCTTCTTTGACTTAGAATAATTTCCGTGTTTTTCGGCCAAATTGGCTATGCGACTCCCTGTAAGAGTGAATATAGATTAAAAAGTAAAACAGATAGAGGAACTCCGAAATAACCATTCGATAGAACGTATGGTAATGAACATCTCAGCCAAGTTTGGTCCTGAAATATGCAGTTTGAAGAAAGTTATTAGCCTCGCTGTCACGAAATGAAGTTTGTGGTCTTCTTTGACTTAGAATAATTTCCGTGTTTTTCGGCCAAATTGGCTATGCGACTCGATGTAAGAGTGAATATAGATTAAAAAGTAAGACAGATAGAGGAAATCCGAAATAACCGTTTGATAGAACACAAGGTAATGAACATCTCAGCCAAGTTTGGTCCTGAAATATGCAGTTTGAAGAAAGTTATTAGCCTCGCTGTCACGAAATGTAGTTTGTTCTCTTCTTTGACTTGGAATAATTTCCGTGTTTTTCGGCCAAATTGGCTATGCGACTCCCTGTAAGAGTGAATATAGATTAAAAAGTAAGACAGATATCCGAAATAACCGTTCGATAGAACACAAGGTAATGAACATCTCAGCCAAGTTTGGTCCTGATATATGCAGTTTGAAGAAAGTTATTAGCCTCGCTGTCACGAAATGTAGTTTGTTCTCTTCTTTGACTTGGAATAATTTCCGTGTTTTTCGGCCAAATTGGCTATGCGACTCCCTGTAAGAGTGAATATAGATTAAAAAGTAAAACAGATAGAGGAACTCCGAAATAACCATTCGATAGAACGTATGGTAATGAACATCTCAGCCAAGTTTGGTCCTGAAATATGCAGTTTGAAGAAAGTTATTAGCCTCGCTGTCACGACATGTAGTTTGTGGTCTTCTTTGACTTGGAATAATTTTCGTGTTTTTCGGCCAAATTGGCTATGCGACTCTCTGTAAGAGTGAATATAGATTAATAAGTAAGACAGATAGAGGAAATCCGAAATAACCATTCGATAGAACGTATGGTAATGAACATCTCAGCCAAGTTTGGTCCTGAAATATGCAATTTGAAGAAAGTTATTAGCCTCGCTGTCACGAAATGTAGTTTGTGGTCTTCTTTGACTTAGAATAATTTCCGTGTTTTTCGGCCAAATTGGCTTACGACTCTCTGTAAGAGTGAATATAGATTTAAAAGTAAGACAGATAGAGGAAATCCGAAATAACCATTCGATAGAACGTATGGTAATGAACATCTCAGCCAAGTTTGGTCCTGAAATATGCAGTTTGAAGAAAGTTATTAGCCTCGCTGTCACGAAATGTAGTTTGTGGTCTTCTTTGACTTGGAATAATTTCCGTGTTTTTCGGCCAAATTGGCTATGCGACTCCCTGTAAGAGTGAATATAGATTAATAAGTAAGACAGATAGAGGAAATCCGAAATAACCGTTCGATAGAACACAAGGTAATGAACATCTCAGCCAAGTTTGGTCCTGAAATATGCAGTTTGAAGAAAGTTATTAGCCTCGCTGTCACGAAATGTAGTTTGTTCTCTTCTTTGACTTGGAATAATTTCCGTGTTTTTCTGCCAAATTGGCTATGCGACTCCCTGTAAGAGTGAATATAGATTAAAAAGTAAAACAGATAGAGGAACTCCGAAATAACCATTCGATAGAACGTATGGTAATGAACATCTCAGCCAAGTTTGGTCCTGAAATATGCAGTTTGAAGAAAGTTATTAGCCTCTCTGTCACGACATGTAGTTTGTTCTCTTCTTTGACTTGGAATAATTTCCGTGTTTTTCGGCCAAATTGGCTATGCGACTCCCTGTAAGAGTGAATATAGATTAATAAGTAAGACAGATAGAGGAAATCCGAAATAACCATTCGATAGAACGTATGGTAATGAACATCTCAGCCAAGTTTGGTCCTGAAATATGCAATTTGAAGAAAGTTATTAGCCTCGCTGTCACGAAATGTAGTTTGTGGTCTTCTTTGACTTAGAATAATTTCCGTGTTTTTCGGCCAAATTGGCTTACGACTCTCTGTAAGAGTGAATATAGATTTAAAAGTAAGACAGATAGAGGAAATCCGAAATAACCGTTCGATAGAACACAAGGTAATGAACATCTCAGCCAAGTTTGGTCCTGAAATATGCAGTTTGAAGAAAGTTATTAGCCTCGCTGTCACGAAATGTAGTTTGTTCTCTTCTTTGACTTGGAATAATTTCCGTGTTTTTCGGCCAAATTGGCTATGCGACTCCCTGTAAGAGTGAATATAGATTAAAAAGTAAAACAGATAGAGGAACTCCGAAATAACCATTCGATAGAACGTATGGTAATGAACATCTCAGCCAAGTTTGGTCCTGAAATATGCAGTTTGAAGAAAGTTATTAGCCTCTCTGTCACGACATGTAGTTTGTTCTCTTCTTTGACTTGGAATAATTTCCGTGTTTTTCGGCCAAATTGGCTATGCGACTCCCTGTAAGAGTGAATATAGATTAATAAGTAAGACAGATAGAGGAACTCCGAAATAACCATTCGATAGAACGTATGGTAATGAACATCTCAGCCAAGTTTGGTCCTGAAATATGCAATTTGAAGAAAGTTATTAGCCTCGCTGTCACGAAATGTAGTTTGTGGTCTTCTTTGACTTAGAATAATTTCCGTGTTTTTCGGCCAAATTGGCTTACGACTCTCTGTAAGAGTGAATATAGATTTAAAAGTAAGACAGATAGAGGAAATCCGAAATAACCATTCGATAGAACGTATGGTAATGAACATCTCAGCCAAGTTTGGTCCTGAAATATGCAGTTTGAAGAAAGTTTTTAGCCTCGCTGTCACGAAATGTAGTTTGTGGTCTTCTTTGACTTAGAATAATTTCCGTGTTTTTCGGCCAAATTGGCTTACGACTCTCTGTAAGAGTGAATATAGATTTAAAAGTAAGACAGATAGAGGAAATCCGAAATAACCGTTCGATAGAACACAAGGTAATGAACATCTCAGCCAAGTTTGGTCCTGAAATATGCAGTTTGAAGAAAGTTATTAGCCTCGCTGTCACGAAATGTAGTTTGTTCTCTTCTTTGACTTAGAATAATTTCCGTGTTTTTCGGCCAAATTGGCTATGCGACTCCCTGTAAGAGTGAATATAGATTAAAAAGTAAAACAGATAGAGGAACTCCGAAATAACCATTCGATAGAACGTATGGTAATGAACATCTCAGCCAAGTTTGGTCCTGAAATATGCAGTTTGAAGAAAGTTATTAGCCTCGCTGTCACGAAATGAAGTTTGTGGTCTTCTTTGACTTAGAATAATTTCCGTGTTTTTCGGCCAAATTGGCTATGCGACTCGATGTAAGAGTGAATATAGATTAATAAGTAAGACAGATAGAGGAACTCCGAAATAACCATTCGATAGAACGTATGGTAATGAACATCTCAGCCAAGTTTGGTCCTGAAATATGCAATTTGAAGAAAGTTATTAGCCTCGCTGTCACGAAATGTAGTTTGTGGTCTTCTTTGACTTAGAATAATTTCCGTGTTTTTCGGCCAAATTGGCTTACGACTCTCTGTAAGAGTGAATATAGATTTAAAAGTAAGACAGATAGAGGAAATCCGAAATAACCATTCGATAGAACGTATGGTAATGAACATCTCAGCCAAGTTTGGTCCTGAAATATGCAGTTTGAAGAAAGTTTTTAGCCTCGCTGTCACGAAATGTAGTTTGTGGTCTTCTTTGACTTGGAATAATTTCCGTGTTTTTCGGCCAAATTGGCTATGCGACTCCCTGTAAGAGTGAATATAGATTTAAAAGTAAGACAGATAGAGGAACTCCGAAATAACCGTTCGATAGAACACAAGGTAATGAACATCTCAGCCAAGTTTGGTCCTGAAATATGCAGTTTGAAGAAAGTTATTAGCCTCGCTGTCACGAAATGTAGTTTGTTCTCTTCTTTGACTTGGAATAATTTCCGTGTTTTTCGGCCAAATTGGCTATGCGACTCCCTGTAAGAGTGAATATAGATTTAAAAGTAAAACAGATAGAGGAACTCCGAAATAACCATTCGATAGAACGTATGGTAATGAACATCTCAGCCAAGTTTGGTCCTGAAATATGCAGTTTGAAGAAAGTTATTAGCCTCGCTGTCACGAAATGAAGTTTGTGGTCTTCTTTGACTTAGAATAATTTCCTTGTTTTTCGGCCAAATTGGCTATGCGACTCGATGTAAGAGTGAATATAGATTAAAAAGTAAGACAGATAGAGGAAATCCGAAATAACCGTTTGATAGAACACAAGGTAATGAACATCTTAGCCAAGTTTGGTCCTGAAATATGCAGTTTGAAGAAAGTTATTAGCCTCGCTGTCACGAAATGTAGTTTGTTCTCTTCTTTGACTTGGAATAATTTCCGTGTTTTTCGGCCAAATTGGCTATGCGACTCCCTGTAAGAGTGAATATAGATTAAAAAGTAAAACAGATAGAGGAACTCCGAAATAACCATTCGATAGAACGTATGGTAGTGAACATCTCAGCCAAGTTTGGTCCTGAAATATGCAGTTTGAAGAAAGTTATTAGCCTCTCTGTCACGACATGTAGTTTGTTCTCTTCTTTGACTTGGAATAATTTCCGTGTTTTTCGGCCAAATTGGCTATGCGACTCCCTGTAAGAGTGAATATAGATTAATAAGTAAGACAGATAGAGGAACTCCGAAATAACCATTCGATAGAACGTATGGTAATGAACATCTCAGTCAAGTTTGGTCCTGAAATATGCAATTTGAAGAAAGTTATTAGCCTCGCTGTCACGAAATGTAGTTTGTAGTCTTCTTTGACTTAGAATAATTTCCGTGTTTTTCGGCCAAATTGGCTTACGACTCTCTGTAAGAGTGAATATAGATTTAAAAGTAAGACAGATAGAGGAAATCCGAAATAACCATTCGATAGAACGTATGGTAATGAACATCTCAGCCAAGTTTGGTCCTGAAATATGCAGTTTGAAGAAAGTTTTTAGCCTCGCTGTCACGAAATGTAGTTTGTGGTCTTCTTTGACTTAGAATAATTTCCGTGTTTTTCGGCCAAATTGGCTTACGACTCTCTGTAAGAGTGAATATAGATTTAAAAGTAAGACAGATAGAGGAAATCCGAAATAACCGTTCGATAGAACACAAGGTAATGAACATCTCAGCCAAGTTTGGTCCTGAAATATGCAGTTTGAAGAAAGTTATTAGCCTCGCTGTCACGAAATGTAGTTTGTTCTCTTCTTTGACTTGGAATAATTTCCGTGTTTTTCGGCCAAATTGGCTATGCGACTCCCTGTAAGAGTGAATATAGATTAAAAAGTAAAACAGATAGAGGAACTCCGAAATAACCATTCGATAGAACGTAAGGTAATGAACATCTCAGCCAAGTTTGGTCCTGAAATATGCAGTTTGAAGAAAGTTATTAGCCTCGCTGTCACGAAATGAAGTTTGTGGTCTTCTTTGACTTAGAATAATTTCCGTGTTTTTCGGCCAAATTGGCTATGCGACTCCCTGTAAGAGTGAATATAGATTAAAAAGTAAGACAGATAGAGGAAATCCGAAATAACCGTTCGATAGAACACAAGGTAATGAACATCTCAGCCAAGTTTGGTCCTGAAATATGCAGTTTGAAGAAAGTTATTAGCCTCGCTGTCACGAAATGTAGTTTGTTCTCTTCTTTGACTTGGAATAATTTCCGTGTTTTTCGGCCAAATTGGCTATGCGACTCCCTGTAAGAGTGAATATAGATTAAAAAGTAAAACAGATAGAGGAAATCCGAAATAACCATTCGATAGAACGTATGGTAATGAACATCTCAGCCAAGTTTGGTCCTGAAATATGCAGTTTGAAGAAAGTTATTAGCCTCGCTGTCACGACATGTAGTTTGTGGTCTTCTTTGACTTGGAATAATTTCCGTGTTTTTCGGCCAAATTGGCTATGCGACTCTCTGTAAGAGTGAATATAGATTAATAAGTAAGACAGATAGAGGAACTCCGAAATAACCATTCGATAGAACGTATGGTAATGAACATCTCAGCCAAGTTTGGTCCTGAAATATGCAATTTGAAGAAAGTTATTAGCCTCGCTGTCACGAAATGTAGTTTGTGGTCTTCTTTGACTTAGAATAATTTCCGTGTTTTTCGGCCAAATTGGCTATGCGACTCCCTGTAAGAGTGAATATAGATTTAAAAGTAAGACAGATAGAGGAAATCCGAAATAACCATTCGATAGAACGTATGGTAATGAACATCTCAGCCAAGTTTGGTCCTGAAATATGCAATTTGAAGAAAGTTATTAGCCTCGCTGTCACGAAATGTAGTTTGTGGTCTTCTTTGACTTAGAATAATTTCCGTGTTTTTCGGCCAAATTGGCTTACGACTCTCTGTAAGAGTGAATATAGATTTAAAAGTAAGACAGATAGAGGAAATCCGAAATAACCATTCGATAGAACGTATGGTAATGAACATCTCAGCCAAGTTTGGTCCTGAAATATGCAGTTTGAAGAAAGTTTTTAGCCTCGCTGTCACGAAATGTAGTTTGTGGTCTTCTTTGACTTAGAGTAATTTCCGTGTTTTTCGGCCAAATTGGCTTACGACTCTCTGTAAGAGTGAATATAGATTTAAAAGTAAGACAGATAGAGGAAATCCGAAATAACCGTTCGATAGAACACAAGGTAATGAACATCTCAGCCAAGTTTGGTCCTGAAATATGCAGTTTGAAGAAAGTTATTAGCCTCGCTGTCACGAAATGTAGTTTGTTCTCTTCTTTGACTTGGAATAATTTCCGTGTTTTTCGGCCAAATTGGCTATGCGACTCCCTGTAAGAGTGAATATAGATTAAAAAGTAAAACAGATAGAGGAACTCCGAAATAACCATTCGATAGAACGTATGGTAATGAACATCTCAGCCAAGTTTGGTCCTGAAATATGCAGTTTGAAGAAAGTTATTAGCCTCGCTGTCACGAAATGAAGTTTGTGGTCTTCTTTGACTTAGAATAATTTCCGTGTTTTTCGGCCAAATTGGCTATGCGACTCGATGTAAGAGTGAATATAGATTAAAAAGTAAGACAGATAGAGGAAATCCGAAATAACCGTTTGATAGAACACAAGGTAATGAACATCTCAGCCAAGTTTGGTCCTGAAATATGCAGTTTGAAGAAAGTTATTAGCCTCGCTGTCACGAAATGTAGTTTGTTCTCTTCTTTGACTTGGAATAATTTCCGTGTTTTTCGGCCAAATTGGCTATGCGACTCCCTGTAAGAGTGAATATAGATTAAAAAGTAAAACAGATAGAGGAACTCCGAAATAACCATTCGATAGAACGTATGGTAATGAACATCTCAGCCAAGTTTGGTCCTGAAATATGCAGTTTGAAGAAAGTTATTAGCCTCTCTGTCACGACATGTAGTTTGTTCTCTTCTTTGACTTGGAATAATTTCCGTGTTTTTCGGCCAAATTGGCTATGCGACTCCCTGTAAGAGTGAATATAGATTAATAAGTAAGACAGATAGAGGAACTCCGAAATAACCATTCGATAGAACGTATGGTAATGAACATCTCAGCCAAGTTTGGTCCTGAAATATGCAATTTGAAGAAAGTTATTAGCCTCGCTGTCACGAAATGTAGTTTGTGGTCTTCTTTGACTTAGAATAATTTCCGTGTTTTTCGGCCAAATTGGCTTACGACTCTCTGTAAGAGTGAATATAGATTTAAAAGTAAGACAGATAGAGGAAATCCGAAATAACCATTCGATAGAACGTATGGTAATGAACATCTCAGCCAAGTTTGGTCCTGAAATATGCAGTTTGAAGAAAGTTTTTAGCCTCGCTGTCACGAAATGTAGTTTGTGGTCTTCTTTGACTTAGAATAATTTCCGTGTTTTTCGGCCAAATTGGCTTACGACTCTCTGTAAGAGTGAATATAGATTTAAAAGTAAGACAGATAGAGGAAATCCGAAATAACCGTTCGATAGAACACAAGGTAATGAACATCTCAGCCAAGTTTGGTCCTGAAATATGCAGTTTGAAGAAAGTTATTAGCCTCGCTGTCACGAAATGTAGTTTGTTCTCTTCTTTGACTTGGAATAATTTCCGTGTTTTTCGGCCAAATTGGCTATGCGACTACCTGTAAGAGTGAATATAGATTAAAAAGTAAAACAGATAGAGGAACTCCGAAATAACCATTCGATAGAACGTATGGTAATGAACATCTCAGCCAAGTTTGGTCCTGAAATATGCAGTTTGAAGAAAGTTATTAGCCTCGCTGTCACGAAATGAAGTTTGTGGTCTTCTTTGACTTAGAATAATTTCCGTGTTTTTCGGCCAAATTGGCTATGCGACTCGATGTAAGAGTGAATATAGATTAAAAAGTAAGACAGATAGAGGAAATCCGAAATAACCGTTTGATAGAACACAAGGTAATGAACATCTCAGCCAAGTTTGGTCCTGAAATATGCAGCTTGAAGAAAGTTATTAGCCTCGCTGTCACGAAATGTAGTTTGTTCTCTTCTTTGACTTGGAATAATTTCCGTGTTTTTCGGCCAAATTGGCTATGCGACTCCCTGTAAGAGTGAATATAGATTAAAAAGTAAAACAGATAGAGGAACTCCGAAATAACCATTCGATAGAACGTATGGTAATGAACATCTCAGCCAAGTTTGGTCCTGAAATATGCAGTTTGAAGAAAGTTATTAGCCTCTCTGTCACGACATGTAGTTTGTTCTCTTCTTTGACTTGGAATAATTTCCGTGTTTTTCGGCCAAATTGGCTATGCGACTCCCTGTAAGAGTGAATATAGATTAATAAGTAAGACAGATAGAGGAACTCCGAAATAACCATTCGATAGAACGTATGGTAATGAACATCTCAGCCAAGTTTGGTCCTGAAATATGCAATTTGAAGAAAGTTATTAGCCTCGCTGTCACGAAATGTAGTTTGTGGTCTTCTTTGACTTAGAATAATTTCCGTGTTTTTCGGCCAAATTGGCTTACGACTCTCTGTAAGAGTGAATATAGATTTAAAAGTAAGACAGATAGAGGAAATCCGAAATAACCATTCGATAGAACGTATGGTAATGAACATCTCAGCCAAGTTTGGTCCTGAAATATGCAGTTTGAAGAAAGTTTTTAGCCTCGCTGTCACGAAATGTAGTTTGTGGTCTTCTTTGACTTAGAATAATTTCCGTGTTTTTCGGCCAAATTGGCTTTCGACTCTCTGTAAGAGTGAATATAGATTTAAAAGTAAGACAGATAGAGGAAATCCGAAATAACCGTTCGATAGAACACAAGGTAATGAACATCTCAGCCAAGTTTGGTCCTGAAATATGCAGTTTGAAGAAAGTTATTAGCCTCGCTGTCACGAAATGTAGTTTGTTCTCTTCTTTGACTTGGAATAATTTCCGTGTTTTTCGGCCAAATTGGCTATGCGACTCCCTGTAAGAGTGAATATAGATTAAAAAGTAAAACAGATAGAGGAACTCCGAAATAACCATTCGATAGAACGTATGGTAATGAACATCTCAGCCAAGTTTGGTCCTGAAATATGCAGTTTGAAGAAAGTTATTAGCCTCGCTGTCACGAAATGAAGTTTGTGGTCTTCTTTGACTTAGAATAATTTCCGTGTTTTTCGGCCAAATTGGCTATGTGACTCGATGTAAGAGTGAATATAGATTAAAAAGTAAAACAGATAGAGGAACTCCGAAATAACCATTCGATAGAACGTATGGTAATGAACATCTCAGCCACGTTTGGTCCTGAAATATGCAATTTGAAGAAAGTTATTAGCCTCGCTGTCACGAAATGTAGTTTGTGGTCTTCTTTGACTTAGAATAATTTCCGTGTTTTTCGGCCAAATTGGCTTACGACTCTCTGTAAGAGTGAATATAGATTTAAAAGTAAGACAGATAGAGGAAATCCGAAATAACCGTTCGATAGAACACAAGGTAATGAACATCTCAGCCAAGTTTGGTCCTGAAATATGCAGTTTGAAGAAAGTTATTAGCCTCGCTGTCACGAAATGTAGTTTGTTCTCTTCTTTGACTTGGAATAATTTCCGTGTTTTTCGGCCAAATTGGCTATGCGACACTCTGTAAGATTGAATATAGATTAAAAGTAAGACAGATAGAGGAACTCCGAAATAACCATTCGATAGAGCGTATGGTAATGAACATCTCAGCCAAGTTTGGTCCTGAAATATGCAATTTGAAGAAAGTTATTAGCCTCGCTGTCACGAAATGTAGTTTGTGGTCTTCTTTGACTTAGAATAATTTCCGTGTTTTTCGGCCAAATTGGCTTACGACTCTCTGTAAGAGTGAATATAGATTTAAAAGTAAGACAGATAGAGGAAATCCGAAATAACCGTTCGATAGAACACAAGGTAATGAACATCTCAGCCAAGTTTGGTCCTGAAATATGCAGTTTGAAGAAAGTTATTAGCCTCGCTGTCACGAAATGTAGTTTGTTCTCTTCTTTGACTTGGAATAATTTCCGTGTTTTTCGGCCAAATTGGCTATGCGACACTCTGTAAGATTGAATATAGATTAAAAAGTAAGACAGATAGATGAACTCCGAAATAACCATTCGATAGAGCGTATGGTAATGAACATCTCAGCCAAGTTTGGTCCTGAAATATGCAGTTTGAAGAAAGTTATTAGCCTCGCTCTCACGACATGTAGTTTGTGGTCTTCTTTGACTTAGAATAATTTCCCTGTTTTTCGGCCAAATTGGCTTACGACTCTCTGTAAGAGTGAATATAGATTTAAAAGTAAGACAGATAGAGGAAATCCGAAATAACCGTTCGATAGAACACAAGGTAATGAACATCTCAGCCAAGTTTGGTCCTGAAATATGCAGTTTGAAGAAAGTTATTAGCCTCGCTGTCACGAAATGTAGTTTGTTCTCTTCGTTGACTTGGAATAATTTCCGTGTTTTTCGGCCAAATTGGCTATGCGACTCCCTGTAAGAGTGAATATAGATTAAAAAGTAAAACAGATAGAGGAACTCCGAAATAACCATTCGATAGAACGTATGGTAATGAACATCTCAGCCAAGTTTGGTCCTGAAATATGCAGTTTGAAGAAAGTTATTAGCCTCGCTGTCACGAAATGTAGTTTGTGGTCTTCTTTGACTTAGAATAATTTCCCTGTTTTTCGGCCAAATTGGCTATGCGACTCCCTGTAAGAGTGAATATAGATTAATAAGTAAGACAGATAGAGGAACTCCGAAATAACCATTCGATAGAACGTATGGTAATGAACATCTCAGCCAAGTTTGGTCCTGAAATATGCAGTTTGAAGAAAGTTATTAGCCTCGCTGTCACGAAATGTAGTTTGTGGTCTTCTTTGACTTAGAATAATTTCCGTGTTTTTCGGCCAAATTGGCTTACGACTCTCTGTAAGAGTGAATATAGATTTAAAAGTAAGACAGATAGAGGAAATCCGAAATAACCATTCGATAGAACGTATGGTAATGAACATCTCAGCCAAGTTTGGTCCTGAAATATGCAGTTTGAAGAAAGTTATTAGCCTCGCTGTCACGACATGTAGTTTGTGGTCTTCTTTGACTTAGAATAATTTCCCTGTTTTTCGGCCAAATTGGCTTACGACTCTCTGTAAGAGTGAATATAGATTTAAAAGTAAGACAGATAGAGGAAATCCGAAATAACCGTTCGATAGAACACAAGGTAATGAACATCTCAGCCAAGTTTGGTCCTGAAATATGCAGTTTGAAGAAAGTTATTAGCCTCGCTGTCACGAAATGTAGTTTGTTCTCTTCGTTGACTTGGAATAATTTCCGTGTTTTTCGGCCAAATTGGCTATGCGACTCCCTGTAAGAGTGAATATAGATTAAAAAGTAAAACAGATAGAGGAACTCCGAAATAACCATTCGATAGAACGTATGGTAATGAACATCTCAGCCAAGTTTGGTCCTGAAATATGCAGTTTGAAGAAAGTTATTAGCCTCGCTGTCACGAAATGTAGTTTGTGGTCTTCTTTGACTTAGAATAATTTCCCTGTTTTTCGGCCAAATTGGCTATGCGACTCCCTGTAAGAGTGAATATAGATTAATAAGTAAGACAGATAGAGGAACTCCGAAATAACCATTCGATAGAACGTATGGTAATGAACATCTCAGCCAAGTTTGGTCCTGAAATATGCAGTTTGAAGAAAGTTATTAGCCTCGCTGTCACGAAATGTAGTTTGTGGTCTTCTTTGACTTAGAATAATTTCCGTGTTTTTCGGCCAAATTGGCTTACGACTCTCTGTAAGAGTGAATATAGATTTAAAAGTAAGACAGATAGAGGAAATCCGAAATAACCATTCGATAGAACGTATGGTAATGAACATCTCAGCCAAGTTTGGTCCTGAAATATGCAGTTTGAAGAAAGTTATTAGCCTCGCTGTCACGACATGTAGTTTATGGTCTTCTTTGACTTAGAATAATTTCCCTGTTTTTCGGCCAAATTGGCTTACGACTCTCTGTAAGAGTGAATATAGATTTAAAAGTAAGACAGATAGAGGAAATCCGAAATAACCGTTCGATAGAACACAAGGTAATGAACATCTCAGCCAAGTTTGGTCCTGAAATATGCAGTTTGAAGAAAGTTATTAGCCTCGCTGTCACGACATGTAGTTTGTTCTCTTCTTTGACTTAGAATAATTTCCCTGTTTTTCGGCCAAATTGGCTATGCGACTGTCTGTAAGAGTGAATATAGATTAAAAGGTAAGACAGCTAGATGCAATCCGAAATAACCATTCGATAGAACACAAGGTAATGAACATCTCAGCCAAGTTTGGTCCTGAAATATGCAGTTTGAAGAAAGTTATTAGCCTCGCTGTCACGACATGTAGTTTGTTCTCTTCTTTGACTTAGAATAATTTCCGTGTTTTTCGGCCAAATTGCCTATGCGACACTCTGTAAGATTGAATATAGATTAAAAAGTAAGACAGATAGAGGAACTCCGAAATAACCATTCGATAGAACGTGTGGTAATGAACATCTCAGCCAAGTTTGGTCCTGAAATATGCAGTTTGAAGAAAGTTAATAGCCTCGCTGTCACGACGTGTAGTTCGTTCTCTTCTTTGAATTAGAATAATTTCCCTGTTTTTCGGCCAAATTGGCTATGCGACTGTCTGTAAGAGTGAATATAGATTAAAAGGTAAGACAGATAGAGGAAATCCGAAATAACCATTCGGTAGAACACAAGGTAATGAACATCTCAGCCAAGTTTGGTCCTGAAATATGCAGTTTGAAGAAAGTTATTAGCCTCGCTGTCACGACATGTAGTTTGTGGTCTTCTTTGACTTAGAATAATTTCCGTGTTTTTCGGCCAAATTGGCTATGCGACTCTCTGTAAGAGTGAATATAGATTAAAAAGTAAGACAGATAGAGGAACTCCGAAATAACCATTCGATAGAACGTATGGTAATGAACATCTCAGCCAAGTTTGGTCCTGAAATATGCAGTTTGAAGAAAGTTATTAGCCTCGCTGTCACGACATGTAGTTTGTTCTCTTCTTTGACTTAGAATAATTTCCGTGTTTTTCGGCCAAATTGGCTATGCGACTCTCTGTAAGAGTGAATATAGATTAAAAAGTAAGACAGATAGAGGAACTCCGAAATAACCATTCGATAGAACGTATGGTAATGAACATCTCAGCCAAGTTTGGTCCTGAAATATGCAGTTTGAAGAAAGTTATTAGCCTCGCTGTCACGACATGTAGTTTGTTCTCTTCTTTGAATTAGAATAATTTCCGTGTTTTTCGGCCAAATTGGCTATGCGACTGTCTGTAAGAGTGAATATAGATTAACAAGTAAGACAGATAGAGGAAATCCGAAATAACCATTCGATAGAACGTATGGTAATGAACATCTCAGCCAAGTTTGGTCCTGAAATATGCAGTTTGAAGAAAGTTATTAGCCTCGCTGTCACGACATGTAGTTTGTTCTCTTCGTTGACTTGGAATAATTTCCGTGTTTTTCGGCCAAATTGGCTATGCGACTCCCTGTAAGAGTGAATATAGATTAAAAAGTAAAACAGATAGAGGAACTCCGAAATAACCATTCGATGGAACGTATGGTAATGAACATCTCAGCCAAGTTTGGTCCTGAAATATGCAATTTGAAGAAAGTTATTAGCCTCGCTGTCACGAAATGTAGTTTGTGGTCTTCTTTGACTTAGAATAATTTCCGTGTTTTTCGGCCAAATTGGCTTACGACTCTCTGTAAGAGTGAATATAGATTTAAAAGTAAGACAGATAGAGGAAATCCGAAATAACCGTTCGATAGAACACAAGGTAATGAACATCTCAGCCAAGTTTGGTCCTGAAATATGCAGTTTGAAGAAAGTTATTAGCCTCGCTGTCACGAAATGTAGTTTGTTCTCTTCTTTGACTTGGAATAATTTCCGTGTTTTTCGGCCAAATTGGCTATGCGACTCCCTGTAAGAGTGAATATAGATTAAAAAGTAAAACAGATAGAGGAACTCCGAAATAACCATTCGATAGAACGTATGGTAATGAACATCTCAGCCAAGTTTGGTCCTGAAATATGCAGTTTGAAGAAAGTTATTAGCCTCTCTGTCACGACATGTAGTTTGTTCTCTTCTTTGACTTGGAATAATTTCCGTGTTTTTCGGCCAAATTGGCTATGCGACTCCCTGTAAGAGTGAATATAGATTAATAAGTAAGACAGATAGAGGAACTCCGAAATAACCATTCGATAGAACGTATGGTAATGAACATCTCAGCCAAGTTTGGTCCTGAAATATGCAGTTTGAAGAAAGTTATTAGCCTCGCTGTCACGAAATGTAGTTTGTGGTCTTCTTTGACTAAGAATAATTTCCCTGTTTTTCGGCCAAATTGGCTTACGACTCTCTGTAAGAATGAATATAGATTTAAAAGTAAGACAGATAGAGGAAATCCGAAATAACCATTCGATAGAACGTATGGTAATGAACATCTCAGCCAAGTTTGGTCCTGAAATATGCAGTTTGAAGAAAGTTATTAGCCTCGCTGTCACGACATGTAGTTTATGGTCTTCTTTGACTTAGAAAAAATTCTGTGATTTTTGGCCAAATTGGCTATGCGACTCCCTGTAAGAGTGAATATAGATTAATAAGTAAGACAGATAGAGGAACTCCGAAATAACCATTCGATAGAACGTATGGTAATGAACATCTCAGCCAAGTTTGGTCCTGAAATATGCAGTTTGAAGAAAGTTATTAGCCTCGCTGTCACGACATGTAGTTTGTTCTCTTCTTTGAATTAGAATAATTTCCGTGTTTTTCGGCCAAATTGGCTATGCGACTGTCTGTAAGAGTGAATATAGATTAACAAGTAAGACAGATAGAGGAAATCCGAAATAACCATTCGATAGAACGTATGGTAATGAACATCTCAGCCAAGTTTGGTCCTGAAATATGCAGTTTGAAGAAAGTTATTAGCCTCGCTGTCACGACATGTAGTTTGTTCTCTTCTTTGAATTAGAATAATTTCCGTGTTTTTCGGCCAAATTGGCTATGCGACTGTCTGTAAGAGTGAATATAGATTAACAAGTAAGACAGATAGAGGAAATCCGAAATAACCATTCGATAGAACGTATGGTAATGAACATCTCAGCCAAGTTTGGTCCTGAAATATGCAGTTTGAAGAAAGTTATTAGCCTCGCTGTCACGACATGTAGTTTGTTCTCTTCTTTGAATTAGAATAATTTCCGTGTTTTTCGGCCAAATTGGCTATGCGACTCCCTGTAAGAGTGAATATAGATTAAAAAGTAAAACAGATAGAGGAACTCCGAAATAACCATTCGATGGAACGTATGGTAATGAACATCTCAGCCAAGTTTGGTCCTGAAATATGCAATTTGAAGAAAGTTATTAGCCTCGCTGTCACGAAATGTAGTTTGTGGTCTTCTTTGACTTAGAATAATTTCCCTGTTTTTCGGCCAAATTGGCTTACGACTCTCTGTAAGAGTGAATATAGATTTAAAAGTAAGACAGATAGAGGAAATCCGAAATAACCGTTCGATAGAACACAAGGTAATGAACATCTCAGCCAAGTTTGGTCCTGAAATATGCAGTTTGAAGAAAGTTATTAGCCTCGCTGTCACGAAATGTAGTTTGTTCTCTTCTTTGACTTGGAATAATTTCCGTGTTTTTCGGCCAAATTGGCTATGCGACACTCTGTAAGATTGAATATAGATTTAAAAGTAAGACAGATAGAGGAACTCCGAAATAACCATTCGATAGAGCGTATGGTAATGAACATCTCAGCCAAGTTTGGTCCTGAAATATGCAGTTTGAAGAAAGTTATTAGCCTCGCTGTCACGACATGTAGTTTGTGGTCTTCTTTGACTTAGAATAATTTCCCTGTTTTTCGGCCAAATTGGCTTACGACTCTCTGTAAGAGTGAATATAGATTTAAAAGTAAGATAGAAAGAGGAAATCCGAAATAACCGTTCGATAGAACACAAGGTAATGAACATCTCAGCCAAGTTTGGTCCTGAAATATGCAGTTTGAAGAAAGTTATTAGCCTCGCTGTCACGAAATGTAGTTTGTTCTCTTCTTTGACTTGGAATAAATTCCGTGTTTTTCGGCCAAATTGGCTATGCGACTCCCTGTAAGAGTGAATATAGATTAAAAAGTAAAACAGATAGAGGAACTCCGAAATAACCATTCGATAGAACGTATGGTAATGAACATCTCAGCCAAGTTTGGTCCTGAAATATGCAGTTTGAAGAAAGTTATTAGCCTCTCTGTCACGACATGTAGTTTGTTCTCTTCTTTGACTTGGAATAATTTCCGTGTTTTTCGGCCAAATTGGCTATGCGACTCCCTGTAAGAGTGAATATAGATTAATAAGTAAGACAGATAGAGGAACTCCGAAATAACCATTCGATAGAACGTATGGTAATGAACATCTCAGCCAAGTTTGGTCCTGAAATATGCAGTTTGAAGAAAGTTATTAGCCTCGCTGTCACGAAATGTAGTTTGTGGTCTTCTTTGACTTAGAATAATTTCCGTGTTTTTTGGCCAAATTGGCTATGCGACTCCCTGTAAGAGTGAATATAGATTAACAAGTAAGACAGATAGAGGAAATCCGAAATAACCATTCGATAGAACGTATGGTAATGAACATCTCAGCCAAGTTTGGTCCTGAAATATGCAGTTTGAAGAAAGTTATTAGCCTCGCTGTCACGACATGTAGTTTGTTCTCTTCGTTGACTTGGAATAATTTCCGTGTTTTTCGGCCAAATTGGCTATGCGACTCCCTGTAAGAGTGAATATAGATTAAAAAGTAAGACAGATAGAGGAACTCCGAAATAACCATTCGATAGAACGTATGGTAATGAACATCTCAGCCAAGTTTGGTCCTGAAATATGCAGTTTGAAGAAAGTTATTAGCCTCGCTGTCACGACATGTAGTTTATGGTCTTCTTTGACTTAGAAAAAATTCTGTGATTTTTGGCCAAATTGGCTATGCGACTCCCTGTAAGAGTGAATATAGATTAACAAGTAAGACAGATAGAGGAAATCCGAAATAACCATTCGATAGAACGTATGGTAATGAACATCTCAGCCAAGTTTGGTCCTGAAATATGCAGTTTGAAGAAAGTTATTAGCCTCGCTGTCACGACATGTAGTTTGTTCTCTTCGTTGACTTGGAATAATTTCCGTGTTTTTCGGCCAAATTGGCTTACGACTCTCTGTAAGAGTGAATATAGATTTAAAAGTAAGACAGATAGAGGAAATCCGAAATAACCGTTCGATAGAACACAAGGTAATGAACATCTCAGCCAAGTTTGGTCCTGAAATATGCAGTTTGAAGAAAGTTATTAGCCTCGCTGTCACGAAATGTAGTTTGTTCTCTTCTTTGACTTGGAATAATTTCCGTGTTTTTCGGCCAAATTGGCTATGCGACACTCTGTAAGATTGAATATAGATTTAAAAGTAAGACAGATAGAGGAACTCCGAAATAACCATTCGATAGAGCGTATGGTAATGAACATCTCAGCCAAGTTTGGTCCTGAAATATGCAGTTTGAAGAAAGTTATTAGCCTCGCTGTCACGACATGTAGTTTGTGGTCTTCTTTGACTTAGAATAATTTCCCTGTTTTTCGGCCAAATTGGCTTACGACTCTCTGTAAGAGTGAATATAGATTTAAAAGTAAGACAGATAGAGGAAATCCGAAATAACCGTTCGATAGAACACAAGGTAATGAACATCTCAGCCAAGTTTGGTCCTGAAATATGCAGTTTGAAGAAAGTTATTAGCCTCGCTGTCACGAAATGTAGTTTGTTCTCTTCTTTGACTTGGAATAATTTCCGTGTTTTTCGGCCAAATTGGCTATGCGACTCCCTGTAAGAGTGAATATAGATTAAAAAGTAAAACAGATAGAGGAACTCCGAAATAACCATTCGATAGAACGTATGGTAATGAACATCTCAGCCAAGTTTGGTCCTGAAATATGCAGTTTGAAGAAAGTTATTAGCCTCTCTGTCACGACATGTAGTTTGTTCTCTTCTTTGACTTGGAATAATTTCCGTGTTTTTCGGCCAAATTGGCTATGCGACTCCCTGTAAGAGTGAATATAGATTAATAAGTAAGACAGATAGAGGAACTCCGAAATAACCATTCGATAGAACGTATGGTAATGAACATCTCAGCCAAGTTTGGTCCTGAAATATGCAGTTTGAAGAAAGTTATTAGCCTCGCTGTCACGAAATGTAGTTTGTGGTCTTCTTTGACTAAGAATAATTTCCCTGTTTTTCGGCCAAATTGGCTTACGACTCTCTGTAAGAATGAATATAGATTTAAAAGTAAGACAGATAGAGGAAATCCGAAATAACCATTCGATAGAACGTATGGTAATGAACATCTCAGCCAAGTTTGGTCCTGAAATATGCAGTTTGAAGAAAGTTATTAGCCTCGCTGTCACGACATGTAGTTTATGGTCTTCTTTGACTTAGAAAAAATTCTGTGATTTTTGGCCAAATTGGCTATGCGACTCCCTGTAAGAGTGAATATAGATTAATAAGTAAGACAGATAGAGGAACTCCGAAATAACCATTCGATAGAACGTATGGTAATGAACATCTCAGCCAAGTTTGGTCCTGAAATATGCAGTTTGAAGAAAGTTATTAGCCTCGCTGTCACGACATGTAGTTTGTTCTCTTCTTTGAATTAGAATAATTTCCGTGTTTTTCGGCCAAATTGGCTATGCGACTGTCTGTAAGAGTGAATATAGATTAACAAGTAAGACAGATAGAGGAAATCCGAAATAACCATTCGATAGAACGTATGGTAATGAACATCTCAGCCAAGTTTGGTCCTGAAATATGCAGTTTGAAGAAAGTTATTAGCCTCGCTGTCACGACATGTAGTTTGTTCTCTTCTTTGAATTAGAATAATTTCCGTGTTTTTCGGCCAAATTGGCTATGCGACTGTCTGTAAGAGTGAATATAGATTAACAAGTAAGACAGATAGAGGAAATCCGAAATAACCATTCGATAGAACGTATGGTAATGAACATCTCAGCCAAGTTTGGTCCTGAAATATGCAGTTTGAAGAAAGTTATTAGCCTCGCTGTCACGACATGTAGTTTGTTCTCTTCTTTGAATTAGAATAATTTCCGTGTTTTTCGGCCAAATTGGCTATGCGACTCCCTGTAAGAGTGAATATAGATTAAAAAGTAAAACAGATAGAGGAACTCCGAAATAACCATTCGATGGAACGTATGGTAATGAACATCTCAGCCAAGTTTGGTCCTGAAATATGCAATTTGAAGAAAGTTATTAGCCTCGCTGTCACGAAATGTAGTTTGTGGTCTTCTTTGACTTAGAATAATTTCCCTGTTTTTCGGCCAAATTGGCTTACGACTCTCTGTAAGAGTGAATATAGATTTAAAAGTAAGACAGATAGAGGAAATCCGAAATAACCGTTCGATAGAACACAAGGTAATGAACATCTCAGCCAAGTTTGGTCCTGAAATATGCAGTTTGAAAAAAGTTATTAGCCTCGCTGTCACGAAATGTAGTTTGTTCTCTTCTTTGACTTGGAATAATTTCCGTGTTTTTCGGCCAAATTGGCTATGCGACACTCTGTAAGATTGAATATAGATTTAAAAGTAAGACAGATAGAGGAACTCCGAAATAACCATTCGATAGAGCGTATGGTAATGAACATCTCAGCCAAGTTTGGTCCTGAAATATGCAGTTTGAAGAAAGTTATTAGCCTCGCTGTCACGACATGTAGTTTGTGGTCTTCTTTGACTTAGAATAATTTCCCTGTTTTTCGGCCAAATTGGCTTACGACTCTCTGTAAGAGTGAATATAGATTTAAAAGTAAGATAGAAAGAGGAAATCCGAAATAACCGTTCGATAGAACACAAGGTAATGAACATCTCAGCCAAGTTTGGTCCTGAAATATGCAGTTTGAAGAAAGTTATTAGCCTCGCTGTCACGAAATGTAGTTTGTTCTCTTCTTTGACTTGGAATAAATTCCGTGTTTTTCGGCCAAATTGGCTATGCGACTCCCTGTAAGAGTGAATATAGATTAAAAAGTAAAACAGATAGAGGAACTCCGAAATAACCATTCGATAGAACGTATGGTAATGAACATCTCAGCCAAGTTTGGTCCTGAAATATGCAGTTTGAAGAAAGTTATTAGCCTCTCTGTCACGACATGTAGTTTGTTCTCTTCTTTGACTTGGAATAATTTCCGTGTTTTTCGGCCAAATTGGCTATGCGACTCCCTGTAAGAGTGAATATAGATTAATAAGTAAGACAGATAGAGGAACTCCGAAATAACCATTCGATAGAACGTATGGTAATGAACATCTCAGCCAAGTTTGGTCCTGAAATATGCAGTTTGAAGAAAGTTATTAGCCTCGCTGTCACGAAATGTAGTTTGTGGTCTTCTTTGACTTAGAATAATTTCCCTGTTTTTCGGCCAAATTGGCTTACGACTCTCTGTAAGAGTGAATATAGATTTAAAAGTAAGACAGATAGAGGAAATCCGAAATAACCATTCGATAGAACGTATGGTAATGAACATCTCAGCCAAGTTTGGTCCTGAAATATGCAGTTTGAAGAAAGTTATTAGCCTCGCTGTCACGACATGTAGTTTATGGTCTTCTTTGACTTAGAAAAAATTCTGTGATTTTTGGCCAAATTGGCTATGCGACTCCCTGTAAGAGTGAATATAGATTTAAAAGTAAGACAGATAGAGGAACTCCGAAATAACCATTCGATAGAACGTATGGTAATGAACATCTCAGCCAAGTTTGGTCCTGAAATATGCAGTTTGAAGAAAGTTATTAGCCTCGCTGTCACGAAATGTAGTTTGTTCTCTTCTTTGACTTGGAATAATTTCCGTGTTTTTCGGCCAAATTGGCTATGCGACTCTCTGTAAGAGTGAATATAGATTTAAAAGTAAGACAGATAGAGGAAATCCGAAATAACCATTCGATAGAACGTATGGTAATGAACATCTCAGCCAAGTTTGGTCCTGAAATTTGCAATTTGAAGAAAGTTATTAGCCTCGCTGTCACGAAATGTAGTTTGTGGTCTTCTTTGACTTAGAATAACTTCCGTGTTTTTCGGCCAAATTGGCTTACGACTCTCTGTAAGAGTGAATATAGATTTAAAAGTAAGACAGATAGAGGAAATCCGAAATAACCATTCGATAGAACGTATGGTAATGAACATCTCAGCCAAGTTTGGTCCTGAAATATGCAGTTTGAAGAAAGTTTTTAGCCTCGCTGTCACGAAATGTAGTTTGTGGTCTTCTTTGACTTAGAATAATTTCCGTGTTTTTCGGCCAAATTGGCTTACGACTCTCTGTAAGAGTGAATATAGATTAAAAAGTAAGACAGATAGAGGAACTCCGAAATAACCATTCGATAGAGCGTATGGTAATGAACATCTCAGCCAAGTTTGGTCCTGAAATATGTAGTTTGAAGAAAGTTATTAGCCTCGCTGTCACGACATGTAGTTTGTGGTCTTCTTTGACTTAGAATAATTTCCCTGTTTTTCGGCCAAATTGGCTTACGACTCTCTGTAAGAGTGAATATAGATTTAAAAGTAAGACAGATAGAGGAAATCCGAAATAACCGTTCGATAGAACACAAGGTAATGAACATCTCAGCCAAGTTTGGTCCTGAAATATGCAGTTTGAAGAAAGTTATTAGCCTCGCTGTCACGAAATGTAGTTTGTTCTCTTCTTTGACTTAGAATAATTTCCCTGTTTTTCGGCCAAATTGGCTTACGACTCTCTGTAAGAGTGAATATAGATTTAAAAGTAAGACAGATAGAGGAAATCCGAAATAACCATTCGATAGAACGTATGGTAATGAACATCTCAGCCAAGTTTGGTCCTGAAATATGCAGTTTGAAGAAAGTTTTTAGCCTCGCTGTCACGAAATGTAGTTTGTGGTCTTCTTTGACTTAGAATAATTTCCGTGTTTTTCGGCCAAATTGGCTTACGACTCTCTGTAAGAGTGAATATAGATTAAAAAGTAAGACAGATAGAGGAACTCCGAAATAACCATTCGATAGAGCGTATGGTAATGAACATCTCAGCCAAGTTTGGTCCTGAAATATGCAGTTTGAAGAAAGTTATTAGCCTCGCTGTCACGACATGTAGTTTGTGGTCTTCTTTGACTTAGAATAATTTCCGTGTTTTTCGGCCAAATTGGCTATGCGACACTCTGTAAGATTGAATATAGATTAAAAAGTAAGACAGATAGAGGAACTCCGAAATAACCATTCGATAGAGCGTATGGTAATGAACATATCAGCCAAGTTTGGTCCTGAAATATGCAGTTTGAAGAAAGTTATTAGCCTCGCTGTCACGACATGTAGTTTGTGGTCTTCTTTGACTTAGAATAATTTCCCTGTTTTTCGGCCAAATTGGCTTACGACTCTCTGTAAGAGTGAATATAGATTTAAAGTAAGACAGATAGAGGAAATCCGAAATAACCGTTCGATAGAACACAAGGTAATGAACATCTCAGCCAAGTTTGGTCCTGAAATATGCAGTTTGAAGAAAGTTATTAGCCTCGCTGTCACGAAATGTAGTTTGTTCTCTTCTTTGACTTAGAATAATTTCCCTGTTTTTCGGCCAAATTTGCTTACGACTCTCTGTAAGAGTGAATATAGATTTAAAAGTAAGACAGATAGAGGAAATCCGAAATAACCGTTCGATGGAACGTATGGTAATGAACATTTCAGCCAAGTTTGGTCCTGAAATATGCAATTTGAAGAAAGTTATTAGCCTCGCTGTCACGAAATGTAGTTTGTGGTCTTCTTTGACTTAAAATAATTTCCGTGTTTTTCGGCCAAATTGGCTTACGACTCTCTGTAAGAGTGAATATAGATTAATAAGTAAGACAGATAGAGGAAATCCGAAATAACCGTTCGATAGAACACAAGGTAATGAACATCTCAGCCAAGTTTGGTCCTGAAATATGCAGTTTGAAGAAAGTTATTAGCCTCGCTGTCACGAAATGTAGTTTGTTCTCTTCTTTGACTTGGAATAATTTCCGTGTTTTTCGGCCAAATTGGCTATGCGACACTCTGTAAGATTGAATATAGATTTAAAAGTAAGACAGATAGAGGAAATCCGAAATAACCATTCGATAGAACGTATGGTAATGAACATCTCAGCCAAGTTTGGTCCTGAAATATGCAGTTTGAAGAAAGTTATTAGCCTCGCTGTCACGAAATGTAGTTTGTTCTCTTCTTTGACTTGGAATAATTTCCGTGTTTTTCGGCCAAATTGGCTATGCGACTCTCTGTAAGAGTGAATATAGATTAAAAAGTAAAACAGATAGAGGAAATCCGAAATAACCGTTCGATAGAACACAAGGTAATGAACATCTCAGCCATGTTTGGTCCTGAAATATGCAGTTTGAAGAAAGTTATTAGCCTCGCTGTCACGAAATGTAGTTTGTTCTCTTCTTTGACTTGGAATAATTTCCGTGTTTTTCGGCCAAATTGGCTATGCGACTCCCTGTAAGAGTGAATATAGATTAATAAGTAAAACAGATAGAGGAACCCCGAAATAACCATTCGATAGAACGTATGGTAATGAACATCTCAGCCAAGTTTGGTCCTGAAATATGCAGTTTGAAGAAAGTTATTAGCCTCGCTGTCAAGAAATGTAGTTTGTGGTCTTCTTTGACTTAGAATAATTTCCGTGTTTTTCGGCAAAATTGGCTTAAGACTCTCTGTAAGAGTGAATATAGATTAAAAAGTAAAACAGATAGAGGAAATCCGAAATAACCATTCGATAGAACGTATGGTAATGAACATCTCAGCCAAGTTTGGTCCTGAAATATGCAGTTTGAAGAAAGTTATTAGCCTCGCTGTCACGACATGTAGTTTGTTCTCTTCTTTGACTTAGAATAATTTCCGTGTTTTTCGGCCAAATTGGCTTACGACTCTCTGTAAGAGTGAATATAGATTTAAAAGTAAGACAGATAGAGGGAATCCGAAGTAACCATTCGATAGAACGTATGGTAATGAACATCTCAGCCAAGTTTGGTCCTGAAATATGCAGTTTGAAGAAAGTTATTAGCCTCGCTGTCACGACATGTAGTTTGTGGTCTTCTTTGACTTAGAATAATTTCCCTGTTTTTCGGCCAAATTGGCTTACGACTCTCTGTAAGAGTGAATATAGATTTAAAAGTAAGACAGATAGAGGAAATCCGAAATAACCGTTCGATAGAACACAAGGTAATGAACATCTCAGCCAAGTTTGGTCCTGAAATATGCAGTTTGAAGAAAGTTATTAGCCTCGCTGTCACGAAATGTAGTTTGTTCTCTTCTTTGACTTAGAATAATTTCCCTGTTTTTCGGCCAAATTGGCTTACGACTCTCTGTAAGAGTGAATATAGATTTAAAAGTAAGACAGATAGAGGAAATCCGAAATAACCATTCGATAGAACGTATGGTAATGAACATCTCAGCCAAGTTTGGTCCTGAAATATGCAGTTTGAAGAAAGTTTTTAGCCTCGCTGTCACGAAATGTAGTTTGTGGTCTTCTTTGACTTAGAATAATTTCCGTGTTTTTCGGCCAAATTGGCTTACGACTCTCTGTAAGAGTGAATATAGATTAAAAAGTAAGACAGATAGAGGAACTCCGAAATAACCATTCGATAGAGCGTATGGTAATGAACATCTCAGCCAAGTTTGGTCCTGAAATATGCAGTTTGAAGAAAGTTATTAGCCTCGCTGTCACGACATGTAGTTTGTTCTCTTCTTTGACTTGGAATAATTTCCGTGTTTTTCGGCCAAATTGGCTATGCGACACTCTGTAAGATTGAATATAGATTAAAAAGTAAGACAGATAGAGGAACTCCGAAATAACCATTCGATAGAGCGTATGGTAATGAACATCTCAGCCAAGTTTGGTCCTGAAATATGCAGTTTGAAGAAAGTTATTAGCCTCGCTGTCACGACATGTAGTTTGTGGTCTTCTTTGACTTAGAATAATTTCCCTGTTTTTCGGCCAAATTGGCTTACGACTCTCTGTAAGAGTGAATATAGATTTAAAAGTAAGACAGATAGAGGAACTCCGAAATAACCATTCGATAGAGCGTATGGTAATGAACATCTCAGCCAAGTTTGGTCCTGAAATATGCAGTTTGAAGAAAGTTATTAGCCTCGCTGTCACGACATGTAGTTTGTGGTCTTCTTTGACTTAGAATAATTTCCCTGTTTTTCGGCCAAATTGGCTTACGACTCTCTGTAAGAGTGAATATAGATTTAAAAGTAAGACAGATAGAGGAAATCCGAAATAACCGTTCGATAGAACACAAGGTAATGAACATCTCAGCCAAGTTTGGTCCTGAAATATGCAGTTTGAAGAAAGTTTTTAGCCTCGCTGTCACGAAATGTAGTTTGTGGTCTTCTTTGACTTAGAATCATTTCCGTGTTTTTCGGCCAAATTGGCTTACGACTCTCTGTAAGAGTGAATATAGATTAAAAAGTAAGACAGATAGAGGAACTCCGAAATAACCATTCGATAGAGCGTATGGTAATGAACATCTCAGCCAAGTTTGGTCCTGAAATATGCAGTTTGAAGAAAGTTATTAGCCTCGCTGTCACGACATGTAGTTTGTTCTCTTCTTTGACTTGGAATAATTTCCGTGTTTTTCGGCCAAATTGGCTATGCGACACTCTGTAAGATTGAATATAGATTAAAAAGTAAGACAGATAGAGGAACTCCGAAATAACCATTCGATAGAGCGTATGGTAATGAACATCTCAGCCAAGTTTGGTCCTGAAATATGCAGTTTGAAGAAAGTTATTAGCCTCGCTGTCACGACATGTAGTTTGTGGTCTTCTTTGACTTAGAATAATTTCCCTGTTTTTCGGCCAAATTGGCTTACGACTCTCTGTAAGAGTGAATATAGATTTAAAAGTAAGACAGATAGAGGAACTCCGAAATAACCATTCGATAGAGCGTATGGTAATGAACATCTCAGCCAAGTTTGGTCCTGAAATATGCAGTTTGAAGAAAGTTATTAGCCTCGCTGTCACGACATGTAGTTTGTGGTCTTCTTTGACTTAGAATAATTTCCCTGTTTTTCGGCCAAATTGGCTTACGACTCTCTGTAAGAGTGAATATAGATTTAAAAGTAAGACAGATAGAGGAAATCCGAAATAACCGTTCGATAGAACACAAGGTAATGAACATCTCAGCCAAGTTTGGTCCTGAAATATGCAGTTTGAAGAAAGTTATTAGCCTCGCTGTCACGAAATGTAGTTTGTTCTCTTCTTTGACTTAGAATAATTTCCCTGTTTTTCGGCCAAATTGGCTTACGACTCTCTGTAAGAGTGAATATAGATTTAAAAGTAAGACAGATAGAGGAAATCCGAAATAACCGTTCGATAGAACACAAGGTAATGAACATCTCAGCCAAGTTTGGTCCTGAAATATGCAGTTTGAAGAAAGTTATTAGCCTCGCTGTCACGAAATTTAGTTTGTTCTCTTCTTTGACTTGGAATAATTTCCGTGTTTTTCGGCCAAATTGGCTATGCGACTCCCTGTAAGAGTGAATATAGATTAAAAAGTAAAACAGATAGAGGAACTCCGAAATAACCATTCGATAGAACGTATGGTAATGAACATCTCAGCCAAGTTTGGTCCTGAAATATGCAGTTTGAAGAAAGTTATTAGCCTCTCTGTCACGACATGTAGTTTGTTCTCTTCTTTGACTTGGAATAATTTCCGTGTTTTTCGGCCAAATTGGCTATGCGACTCCCTGTAAGAGTGAATATAGATTAATAAGTAAGACAGATAGAGGAACTCCGAAATAACCATTCGATGGAACGTATGGTAATGAACATCTCAGCCAAGTTTGGTCCTGAAATATGCAATTTGAAGAAAGTTATTAGCCTCGCTGTCACGAAATGTAGTTTGTTCTCTTCTTTGACTTGGAATAATTTCCGTGTTTTTCGGCCAAATTGGCTTACGACTCTCTGTAAGAGTGAATATAGATTTAAAAGTAAGACAGATAGAGGAAATCCGAAATAACCGTTCGATAGAACACAAGGTAATGAACATCTCAGCCAAGTTTGGTCCTGAAATATGCAGTTTGAAGAAAGTTATTAGCCTCGCTGTCACGAAATGTAGTTTGTTCTCTTCTTTGACTTAGAATAATTTCCCTGTTTTTCGGCCAAATTGGCTTACGACTCTCTGTAAGAGTGAATATAGATTTAAAAGTAAGACAGATAGAGGAAATCCGAAATAACCGTTCGATAGAACACAAGGTAATGAACATCTCAGCCAAGTTTGGTCCTGAAATATGCAGTTTGAAGAAAGTTATTAGCCTCGCTGTCACGAAATGTAGTTTGTTCTCTTCTTTGACTTGGAATAATTTCCGTGTTTTTCGGCCAAATTGGCTATGCGACTCCCTGTAAGAGTGAATATAGATTAAAAAGTAAAACAGATAGAGGAACTCCGAAATAACCATTCGATAGAACGTATGGTAATGAACATCTCAGCCAAGTTTGGTCCTGAAATATGCAGTTTGAAGAAAGTTATTAGCCTCTCTGTCACGACATGTAGTTTGTTCTCTTCTTTGACTTGGAATAATTTCCGTGTTTTTCGGCCAAATTGGCTATGCGACTCCCTGTAAGAGTGAATATAGATTAATAAGTAAGACAGATAGAGGAACTCCGAAATAACCATTCGATGGAACGTATGGTAATGAACATCTCAGCCAAGTTTGGTCCTGAAATATGCAATTTGAAGAAAGTTATTAGCCTCGCTGTCACGAAATGTAGTTTGTGGTCTTCTTTGACTTAGAATAATTTCCGTGTTTTTCGGCCAAATTGGCTTACGACTCTCTGTAAGAGTGAATATAGATTTAAAAGTAAGACAGATAGAGGAAATCCGAAATAACCGTTCGATAGAACACAAGGTAATGAACATCTCAGCCAAGTTTGGTCCTGAAATATGCAGTTTGAAGAAAGTTATTAGCCTCGCTGTCACGAAATGTAGTTTGTTCTCTTCGTTGACTTGGAATAATTTCCGTGTTTTTCGGCCAAATTGGCTATGCGACACTCTGTAATATTGAATATAGATTAAAAAGTAAGACAGATAGAGGAACTCCGAAATAACCATTCGATAGAGCGTATGGTAATGAACATCTCAGCCAAGTTTGGTCCTGAAATATGCAGTTTGAAGAAAGTTATTAGCCTCGCTGTCACGACATGTAGTTTGTGGTCTTCTTTGACTTAGAATAATTTCCCTGTTTTTCGGCCAAATTGGCTTACGACTCTCTGTAAGAGTGAATATAGATTTAAAAGTAAGACAGATAGAGGAAATCCGAAATAACCATTCGATAGAACACAAGGTAATGAACATCTCAGCCAAGTTTGGTCCTGAAATATGCAGTTTGAAGAAAGTTATTAGCCTCGCTGTCACGAAATGTAGTTTGTTCTCTTCGTTGACTTGGAATAATTTCCGTGTTTTTCGGCCAAATTGGCTATGCGACTCCCTGTAAGAGTGAATATAGATTAAAAAGTAAAACAGATAGAGGAACTCCGAAATAACCATTCGATAGAACGTGTGGTAATGAACATCTCAGCCAAGTTTGGTCCTGAAATATGCAGTTTGAAGAAAGTTATTAGCCTCGCTGTCACGAAATGTAGTTTGTTCTCTTCTTTGACTTAGAATAATTTCCCTGTTTTTCGGCCAAATTGGCTTACGACTCTCTGTAAGAGTGAATATAGATTTAAAAGTAAGACAGATAGAGGAAATCCGAAATAACCATTCGATAGAACGTATGGTAATGAACATCTCAGCCAAGTTTGGTCCTGAAATATGCAGTTTGAAGAAAGTTTTTAGCCTCGCTGTCACGAAATGTAGTTTGTGGTCTTCTTTGACTTAGAATAATTTCCGTGTTTTTCGGCCAAATTGGCTTACGACTCTCTGTAAGAGTGAATATAGATTAAAAAGTAAGACAGATAGAGGAACTCCGAAATAACCATTCGATAGAGCGTATGGTAATGAACATCTCAGCCAAGTTTGGTCCTGAAATATGCAGTTTGAAGAAAGTTATTAGCCTCGCTGTCACGACATGTAGTTTGTGGTCTTCTTTGACTTAGAATAATTTCCGTGTTTTTCGGCCAAATTGGCTATGCGACACTCTGTAAGATTGAATATAGATTAAAAAGTAAGACAGATAGAGGAACTCCGAAATAACCATTCGATAGAGCGTATGGTAATGAACATATCAGCCAAGTTTGGTCCTGAAATATGCAGTTTGAAGAAAGTTATTAGCCTAGCTGTCACGACATGTAGTTTGTGGTCTTCTTTGACTTAGAATAATTTCCCTGTTTTTCGGCCAAATTGGCTTACGACTCTCTGTAAGAGTGAATATAGATTTAAAAGTAAGACAGATAGAGGAAATCCGAAATAACCATTCGATAGAACGTATGGTAATGAACATCTCAGCCAAGTTTGGTCCTGAAATATGCAGTTTGAAGAAAGTTTTTAGCCTCGCTGTCACGAAATGTAGTTTGTGGTCTTCTTTGACTTAGAATAATTTCCGTGTTTTTCGGCCAAATTGGCTTACGACTCTCTGTAAGAGTGAATATAGATTAATAAGTAAGACAGATAGAGGAAATCCGAAATAACCGTTCGATAGAACACAAGGTAATGAACATCTCAGCCAAGTTTGGTCCTGAAATATGCAGTTTGAAGAAAGTTATTAGCCTCGCTGTCACGAAATGTAGTTTGTTCTCTTCTTTGACTTAGAAAAAATTCCGTGTTTTTCGGCCAAATTGGCTATGCGACACTCTGTAAGATTGAATATAGATTAATAAGTAAGACAGATAGAGGAACTCCGAAATAACCATTCGATAGAGCGTATGGTAATGAACATCTCAGCCAAGTTTGGTCCTGAAATATGCAGTTTGAAGAAAGTTATTAGCCTCGCTGTCACGACATGTAGTTTGTGGTCTTCTTTGACTTAGAATAATTTCCCTGTTTTTCGGCCAAATTGGCTTACGACTCTCTGTAAGAGTGAATATAGATTTAAAAGTAAGACAGATAGAGGAACTCCGAAATAACCATTCGATAGAGCGTATGGTAATGAACATCTCAGCCAAGTTTGGTCCTGAAATATGCAGTTTGAAGAAAGTTATTAGCCTCGCTGTCACGACATGTAGTTTGTGGTCTTCTTTGACTTAGAATAATTTCCCTGTTTTTCGGCCAAATTGGCTTACGACTCTCTGTAAGAGTGAATATAGATTTAAAAGTAAGACAGATAGAGGAAATCCGAAATAACCATTCGATAGAACGTATGGTAATGAACATCTCAGCCAAGTTTGGTCCTGAAATATGCAGTTTGAAGAAAGTTATTAGCCTCGCTGTCACGAAATGTAGTTTGTTCTCTTCGTTGACTTGGAATAATTTCAGTGTTTTTCGGCCAAATTGGCTATGCGACTCCCTGTAAGAGTGAATATAGATTAATAAGTAAGACAGATAGAGGAACTCCGAAATAACCATTCGATAGAACGTATGGTAATGAACATCTCAGCCAAGTTTGGTCCTGAAATATGCAGTTTGAAGAAAGTTATTAGCCTCGCTGTCACGAAATGTAGTTTGTGGTCTTCTTTGACTTAGAATAATTTCCCTGTTTTTCGGCCAAATTGGCTTACGACTCTCTGTAAGAGTGAATATAGATTTAAAAGTAAGACAGATAGAGGAAATCCGAAATAACCATTCGATAGAACGTATGGTAATGAACATCTCAGCCAAGTTTGGTCCTGAAATATGCAGTTTGAAGAAAGTTATTAGCCTCGCTGTCACGAAATGTAGTTTGTGGTCTTCTTTGACTTAGAATAATTTCCCTGTTTTTCGGCCAAATTGGCTTACGACTCTCTGTAAGAGTGAATATAGATTAAAAAGTAAAACAGATAGAGGAACTCCGAAATAACCATTCGATAGAACGTATGGTAATGAACATCTCAGCCAAGTTTGGTCCTGAAATATGCAGTTTGAAGAAAGTTATTAGCCTCGCTGTCACGACATGTAGTTTATGGTCTTCTTTGACTTAGAAAAAATTCTGTGATTTTTGGCCAAATTGGCTATGCGACTCCCTGTAAGAATGAATATAGATTAATAAGTAAGACAGATAGAGGAACTCCGAAATAACCATTCGATAGAACGTATGGTAATGAACATCTCAGCCAAGTTTGGTCCTGAAATATGCAGTTTGAAGAAAGTTATTAGCCTCGCTGTCACGACATGTAGTTTATGGTCTTCTTTGACTTAGAAAAAATTCTGTGATTTTTGGCCAAATTGGCTATGCGACTCCCTGTAAGAGTGAATATAGATTAATAAGTAAGACAGATAGAGGAACTCCGAAATAACCATTCGATAGAACGTATGGTAATGAACATCTCAGCCAAGTTTGGTCCTGAAATATGCAGTTTGAAGAAAGTTATTAGCCTCGCTGTCACGAAATGTAGTTTGTGGTCTTCTTTGACTTAGAATAATTTCCCTGTTTTTCGGCCAAATTGGCTTACGACTCTCTGTAAGAGTGAATATAGATTTAAAAGTAAGACAGATAGAGGAAATCCGAAATAACCATTCGATAGAACGTATGGTAATGAACATCTCAGCCAAGTTTGGTCCTGAAATATGCAGTTTGAAGAAAGTTATTAGCCTCGCTGTCACGAAATGTAGTTTGTGGTCTTCTTTGACTTAGAATAATTTCCCTGTTTTTCGGCCAAATTGGCTTACGACTCTCTGTAAGATTGAATATAGATTAAAAAGTAAGACAGATAGAGGAACTCCGAAATAACCATTCGATAGAACGTATGGTAATGAACATCTCAGCCAAGTTTGGTCCTGAAATATGCAGTTTGAAGAAAGTTATTAGCCTCGCTGTCACGACATGTAGTTTATGGTCTTCTTTGACTTAGAAAAAATTCTGTGATTTTTGGCCAAATTGGCTATGCGACTCCCTGTAAGAATGAATATAGATTAATAAGTAAGACAGATAGAGGAACTCCGAAATAACCATTCGATAGAACGTATGGTAATGAACATCTCAGCCAAGTTTGGTCCTGAAATATGCAGTTTGAAGAAAGTTATTAGCCTCGCTGTCACGACATGTAGTTTATGGTCTTCTTTGACTTAGAAAAAATTCTGTGATTTTTGGCCAAATTGGCTATGCGACTCCCTGTAAGAGTGAATATAGATTAATAAGTAAGACAGATAGAGGAACTCCGAAATAACCATTCGATAGAACGTATGGTAATGAACATCTCAGCCAAGTTTGGTCCTGAAATATGCAGTTTGAAGAAAGTTATTAGCCTCTCTGTCACGACATGTAGTTTGTTCTCTTCTTTGACTTGGAATAATTTCCCTGTTTTTCGGCCAAATTGGCTTACGACTCTCTGTAAGAGTGAATATAGATTTAAAAGTAAGACAGATAGAGGAAATCCGAAATAACCATTCGATAGAACGTATGGTAATGAACATCTCAGCCAAGTTTGGTCCTGAAATATGCAGTTTGAAGAAAGTTATTAGCCTCGCTGTCACGAAATGTAGTTTGTTCTCTTCTTTGACTTGGAATAATTTCCGTGTTTTTCGGCCAAATTGGCTATGCGACACTCTGTAAGATTGAATATAGATTAAAAAGTAAGACAGATAGAGGAACTCCGAAATAACCATTCGATAGAGCGTATGGTAATGAACATCTCAGCCAAGTTTGGTCCTGAAATATGCAGTTTGAAGAAAGTTATTAGCCTCGCTGTCACGACATGTAGTTTGTGGTCTTCTTTGACTTAGAATAATTTCCCTGTTTTTCGGCCAAATTGGCTTACGACTCTCTGTAAGAGTGAATATAGATTTAAAAGTAATACAGATAGAGGAAATCCGAAATAACCGTTCGATAGAACACAAGGTAATGAACATCTCAGCCAAGTTTGGTCCTGAAATATGCAGTTTGAAGAAAGTTAGTAGCCTCGCTGTCACGAAATGTAGTTTGTTCTCTTCTTTGACTTAGAATAATTTCCGTGTTTTTCGGCCAAATTGGCTTACGACTCTCTGTAAGAGTGAATATAGATTTAAAAGTAAGACAGATAGAGGAAATCCGAAATAACCGTTCGATAGAACACAAGGTAATGAACATCTCAGCCAAGTTTGGTCCTGAAATATGCAGTTTGAAGAAAGTTATTAGCCTCGCTGTCACGACATGTAGTTTGTTCTCTTCTTTGACTTGGAATAATTTCCGTGTTTTTCGGCCAAATTGGCTATGCGACTCCCTGTAAGAGTGAATATAGATTAATAAGTAAGACAGATAGAGGAACTCCGAAATAACCATTCGATAGAACGTATGGTAATGAACATCTCAGCCAAGTTTGGTCCTGAAATATGCAGTTTGAAGAAAGTTATTAGCCTCGCTGTCACGACATGTAGTTTATGGTCTTCTTTGACTTAGAAAAAATTCTGTGATTTTTGGCCAAATTGGCTATGCGACTCCCTGTAAGAATGAATATAGATTAATAAGTAAGACAGATAGAGGAACTCCGAAATAACCATTCGATAGAACGTATGGTAATGAACATCTCAGCCAAGTTTGGTCCTGAAATATGCAGTTTGAAGAAAGTTATTAGCCTCGCTGTCACGACATGTAGTTTATGGTCTTCTTTGACTTAGAAAAAATTCTGTGATTTTTGGCCAAATTGGCTATGCGACTCCCTGTAAGAGTGAATATAGATTAATAAGTAAGACAGATAGAGGAACTCCGAAATAACCATTCGATAGAACGTATGGTAATGAACATCTCAGCCAAGTTTGGTCCTGAAATATGCAGTTTGAAGAAAGTTATTAGCCTCGCTGTCACGAAATGTAGTTTGTGGTCTTCTTTGACTTAGAATAATTTCCCTGTTTTTCGGCCAAATTGGCTTACGACTCTCTGTAAGAGTGAATATAGATTTAAAAGTAAGACAGATAGAGGAAATCCGAAATAACCATTCGATAGAACGTATGGTAATGAACATCTCAGCCAAGTTTGGTCCTGAAATATGCAGTTTGAAGAAAGTTATTAGCCTCGCTGTCACGAATTGTAGTTTGTGGTCTTCTTTGACTTAGAATAATTTCCCTGTTTTTCGGCCAAATTGGCTTACGACTCTCTGTAAGATTGAATATAGATTAAAAAGTAAGACAGATAGAGGAACTCCGAAATAACCATTCGATAGAACGTATGGTAATGAACATCTCAGCCAAGTTTGGTCCTGAAATATGCAGTTTGAAGAAAGTTATTAGCCTCGCTGTCACGACATGTAGTTTATGGTCTTCTTTGACTTAGAAAAAATTCTGTGATTTTTGGCCAAATTGGCTATGCGACTCCCTGTAAGAATGAATATAGATTAATAAGTAAGACAGATAGAGGAACTCCGAAATAACCATTCGATAGAACGTATGGTAATGAACATCTCAGCCAAGTTTGGTCCTGAAATATGCAGTTTGAAGAAAGTTATTAGCCTCGCTGTCACGACATGTAGTTTATGGTCTTCTTTGACTTTGAAAAAATTCTGTGATTTTTGGCCAAATTGGCTATGCGACTCCCTGTAAGAGTGAATATAGATTAATAAGTAAGACAGATAGAGGAACTCCGAAATAACCATTCGATAGAACGTATGGTAATGAACATCTCAGCCAAGTTTGGTCCTGAAATATGCAGTTTGAAGAAAGTTATTAGCCTCTCTGTCACGACATGTAGTTTGTTCTCTTCTTTGACTTGGAATAATTTCCCTGTTTTTCGGCCAAATTGGCTTACGACTCTCTGTAAGAGTGAATATAGATTTAAAAGTAAGACAGATAGAGGAAATCCGAAATAACCATTCGATAGAACGTATGGTAATGAACATCTCAGCCAAGTTTGGTCCTGAAATATGCAGTTTGAAGAAAGTTATTAGCCTCGCTGTCACGAAATGTAGTTTGTTCTCTTCTTTGACTTGGAATAATTTCCGTGTTTTTCGGCCAAATTGGCTATGCGACACTCTGTAAGATTGAATATAGATTAAAAAGTAAGACAGATAGAGGAACTCCGAAATAACCATTCGATAGAGCGTATGGTAATGAACATCTCAGCCAAGTTTGGTCCTGAAATATGCAGTTTGAAGAAAGTTATTAGCCTCGCTGTCACGACATGTAGTTTGTGGTCTTCTTTGACTTAGAATAATTTCCCTGTTTTTCGGCCAAATTGGCTTACGACTCTCTGTAAGAGTGAATATAGATTTAAAAGTAATACAGATAGAGGAAATCCGAAATAACCGTTCGATAGAACACAAGGTAATGAACATCTCAGCCAAGTTTGGTCCTGAAATATGCAGTTTGAAGAAAGTTAGTAGCCTCGCTGTCACGAAATGTAGTTTGTTCTCTTCTTTGACTTAGAATAATTTCCCTGTTTTTCGGCCAAATTGGCTTACGACTCTCTGTAAGAGTGAATATAGATTTAAAAGTAAGACAGATAGAGGAAATCCGAAATAACCGTTCGATAGAACACAAGGTAATGAACATCTCAGCCAAGTTTGGTCCTGAAATATGCAGTTTGAAGAAAGTTATTAGCCTCGCTGTCACGACATGTAGTTTGTTCTCTTCTTTGACTTGGAATAATTTCCGTGTTTTTCGGCCAAATTGGCTATGCGACTCCCTGTAAGAGTGAATATAGATTAATAAGTAAGACAGATAGAGGAACTCCGAAATAACCATTCGATAGAACGTATGGTAATGAACATCTCAGCCAAGTTTGGTCCTGAAATATGCAGTTTGAAGAAAGTTATTAGCCTCGCTGTCACGAAATGTAGTTTGTGGTCTTCTTTGACTTAGAATAATTTCCCTGTTTTTCGGCCAAATTGGCTTACGACTCTCTGTAAGATTGAATATAGATTTAAAAGTAAGACAGATAGAGGAAATCCGAAATAACCATTCGATAGAACGTATGGTAATGAACATCTCAGCCAAGTTTGGTCCTGAAATATGCAGTTTGAAGAAAGTTATTAGCCTCGCTGTCACGACATGTAGTTTATGGTCTTTTTTGACTTAGAAAAAATTCTGTGATTTTTGGCCAAATTGGCTATGCGACTCCCTGTAAGAATGAATATAGATTAATAAGTAAGACAGATAGAGGAACTCCGAAATAACCATTCGATAGAACGTATGGTAATGAACATCTCAGCCAAGTTTGGTCCTGAAATATGCAGTTTGAAGAAAGTTATTAGCCTCGCTGTCACGACATGTAGTTTATGGTCTTCTTTGACTTAGAAAAAATTCTGTGATTTTTGGCCAAATTGGCTATGCGACTCCCTGTAAGAGTGAATATAGATTAATAAGTAAGACAGATAGAGGAACTCCGAAATAACCATTCGATAGAACGTATGGTAATGAACATCTCAGCCAAGTTTGGTCCTGAAATATGCAGTTTGAAGAAAGTTATTAGCCTCTCTGTCACGACATGTAGTTTGTTCTCTTCTTTGACTTGGAATAATTTCCGTGTTTTTCGGCCAAATTGGCTATGCGACTCCCTGTAAGAGTGAATATAGATTAATAAGTAAGACAGATAGAGGAAATCCGAAATAACCGTTCGATAGAACACAAGGTAATGAACATCTCAGCCAAGTTTGGTCCTGAAATATGCAGTTTGAAGAAAGTTATTAGCCTCGCTGTCACGACATGTAGTTTGTTCTCTTCTTTGACTTGGAATAATTTCCGTGTTTTTCGGCCAAATTGGCTATGCGACTCCCTGTAAGAGTGAATATAGATTAATAAGTAAGACAGATAGAGGAACTCCGAAATAACCATTCGATAGAACGTATGGTAATGAACATCTCAGCCAAGTTTGGTCCTGAAATATGCAGTTTGAAGAAAGTTATTAGCCTCGCTGTCACGAAATGTAGTTTGTGGTCTTCTTTGACTTAGAATAATTTCCCTGTTTTTCGGCCAAATTGGCTTACGACTCTCTGTAAGATTGAATATAGATTTAAAAGTAAGACAGATAGAGGAAATCCGAAATAACCATTCGATAGAACGTATGGTAATGAACATCTCAGCCAAGTTTGGTCCTGAAATATGCAGTTTGAAGAAAGTTATTAGCCTCGCTGTCACGACATGTAGTTTATGGTCTTCTTTGACTTAGAAAAAATTCTGTGATTTTTGGCCAAATTGGCTATGCGACTCCCTGTAAGAATGAATATAGATTAATAAGTAAGACAGATAGAGGAACTCCGAAATAACCATTCGATAGAACGTATGGTAATGAACATCTCAGCCAAGTTTGGTCCTGAAATATGCAGTTTGAAGAAAGTTATTAGCCTCGCTGTCACGACATGTAGTTTATGGTCTTCTTTGACTTAGAAAAAATTCTGTGATTTTTGGCCAAATTGGCTATGCGACTCCCTGTAAGAGTGAATATAGATTAATAAGTAAGACAGATAGAGGAACTCCGAAATAACCATTCGATAGAACGTATGGTAATGAACATCTCAGCCAAGTTTGGTCCTGAAATATGCAGTTTGAAGAAAGTTATTAGCCTCTCTGTCACGACATGTAGTTTGTTCTCTTCTTTGACTTGGAATAATTTCCGTGTTTTTCGGCCAAATTGGCTATGCGACTCCCTGTAAGAGTGAATATAGATTAATAAGTAAGACAGATAGAGGAACTCCGAAATAACCATTCGATAGAACGTATGGTAATGAACATCTCAGCCAAGTTTGGTCCTGAAATATGCAGTTTGAAGAAAGTTATTAGCCTCGCTGTCACGAAATGTAGTTTGTGGTCTTCTTTGACTTAGAATAATTTCCCTGTTTTTCGGCCAAATTGGCTTACGACTCTCTGTAAGAGTGAATATAGATTTAAAAGTAAGACAGATAGAGGAAATCCGAAATAACCATTCGATAGAACGTATGGTAATGAACATCTCAGCCAAGTTTGGTCCTGAAATATGCAGTTTGAAGAAAGTTATTAGCCTCGCTGTCACGACATGTAGTTTATGGTCTTCTTTGACTTAGAAAAAATTCTGTGATTTTTGGCCAAATTGGCTATGCGACTCCCTGTAAGAATGAATATAGATTAATAAGTAAGACAGATAGAGGAACTCCGAAATAACCATTCGATAGAACGTATGGTAATGAACATCTCAGCCAAGTTTGGTCCTGAAATATGCAGTTTGAAGAAAGTTATTAGCCTCGCTGTCACGACATGTAGTTTATGGTCTTCTTTGACTTAGAAAAAATTCTGTGATTTTTGGCCAAATTGGCTATGCGACTCCCTGTAAGAGTGAATATAGATTAATAAGTAAGACAGATAGAGGAACTCCGAAATAACCATTCGATAGAACGTATGGTAATGAACATCTCAGCCAAGTTTGGTCCTGAAATATGCAGTTTGAAGAAAGTTATTAGCCTCGCTGTCACGAAATGTAGTTTGTGGTCTTCTTTGACTTAGAATAATTTCCCTGTTTTTCCGCCAAATTGGTTTACGACTCTCTGTAAGAGTGAATATAGATTTAAAAGTAAGACAGATAGAGGAACTCCGAAATAACCATTCGATAGAACGTATGGTAATGAACATCTCAGCCAAGTTTGGTCCTGAAATATGCAGTTTGAAGAAAGTTATTAGCCTCTCTGTCACGACATGTAGTTTGTTCTCTTCTTTGACTTGGAATAATTTCCGTGTTTTTCGGCCAAATTGGCTATGCGACTCCCTGAAAGAGTGAATATAGATTAATAAGTAAGACAGATAGAGGAACTCCGAAATAACCATTCGATAGAACGTATGGTAATGAACATCTCAGCCAAGTTTGGTCCTGAAATATGCAGTTTGAAGAAAGTTATTTGCCTCGCTGTCACGAAATGTAGTTTGTGGTCTTCTTTGACTTAGAATAATTTCCCTGTTTTTCCGCCAAATTGGTTTACGACTCTCTGTAAGAGTGAATATAGATTTAAAAGTAAGACAGATAGAGGAAATCCGAAATAACCATTCGATAGAACGTATGGTAATGAACATCTCAGCCAAGTTTGTTCCTGAAATATGCAGTTTGAAGAAAGTTATTAGCCTCGCTGTCACGACATGTAGTTTATGGTCTTCTTTGACTTAGAAAAAATTCTGTGATTTTTGGCCAAATTGGCTATGCGACTCCCTGTAAGAGTGAATATAGATTAATAAGTAAGACAGATAGAGGAACTCCGAAATAACCATTCGATAGAACGTATGGTAATGAACATCTCAGCCAAGTTTGGTCCTGAAATATGCAGTTTGAAGAAAGTTATTAGCCTCTCTGTCACGACATGTAGTTTGTTCTCTTCTTTGACTTGGAATAATTTCCGTGTTTTTCGGACAAATTGGCTATGCGACTCCCTGAAAGAGTGAATATAGATTAATAAGTAAGATAGATAGAGGAACTCCGAAATAACCATTCGATAGAACGTATGGTAATGAACATCTCAGCCAAGTTTGGTCCTGAAATATGCAGTTTGAAGAAAGTTATTAGCCTCGCTGTCACGAAATGTAGTTTGTGGTCTTCTTTGACTTAGAATAATTTCCCTGTTTTTCGGCCAAATTGGTTTACGACTCTCTGTAAGAGTGAATATAGATTTAAAAGTAAGACAGATAGAGGAAATCCGAAATAACCATTCGATAGAACGTATGGTAATGAACATCTCAGCCAAGTTTGTTCCTGAAATATGCAGTTTGAAGAAAGTTATTAGCCTCGCTGTCACGACATGTAGTTTATGGTCTTCTTTGACTTAGAAAAAATTCTGTGATTTTTGGCCAAATTGGCTATGCGACTCCCTGTAAGAGTGAATATAGATTAATAAGTAAGACAGATAGAGGAACTCCGAAATAACCATTCGATAGAACGTATGGTAATGAACATCTCAGCCAAGTTTGGTCCTGAAATATGCAGTTTGAAGAAAGTTATTAGCCTCTCTGTCACGACATGTAGTTTGTTCTCTTCTTTGACTTGGAATAATTTCCGTGTTTTTCGGACAAATTGGCTATGCGACTCCCTGAAAGAGTGAATATAGATTAATAAGTAAGACAGATAGAGGAACTCCGAAATAACCATTCGATAGAACGTATGGTAATGAACATCTCAGCCAAGTTTGGTCCTGAAATATGCAGTTTGAAGAAAGTTATTAGCCTCGCTGTCACGAAATGTAGTTTGTGGTCTTCTTTGACTTAGAATAATTTCCCTGTTTTTCGGCCAAATTGGTTTACGACTCTCTGTAAGAGTGAATATAGATTTAAAAGTAAGACAGATAGAGGAAATCCGAAATAACCATTCGATAGAACGTATGGTAATGAACATCTCAGCCAAGTTTGTTCCTGAAATATGCAGTTTGAAGAAAGTTATTAGCCTCGCTGTCACGACATGTAGTTTATGGTCTTCTTTGACTTAGAAAAAATTCTGTGATTTTTGGCCAAATTGGCTATGCGACTCCCTGTAAGAGTGAATATAGATTAATAAGTAAGACAGATAGAGGAACTCCGAAATAACCATTCGATAGAACGTATGGTAATGAACATCTCAGCCAAGTTTGGTCCTGAAATATGCAGTTTGAAGAAAGTTATTAGCCTCGCTGTCACGAAATGTAGTTTGTTCTCTTCTTTGACTTGGAATAATTTCCGTGTTTTTCGGCCAAATTGGCTATGCGACTCCCTGTAAGAGTGAATATAGATTAAAAAGTAAAACAGATAGAGGAACTCCGAAATAACCATTCGATAGAACGTATGGTAATGAACATCTCAGCCAAGTTTGGTCCTGAAATATGCAGTTTGAAGAAAGTTATTAGCCTCTCTGTCACGACATGTAGTTTGTTCTCTTCTTTGACTTGGAATAATTTCCGTGTTTTTCGGCCAAATTGGCTATACGACTCCCTGTAAGAGTGAATATAGATTAATAAGTAAGACAGATAGAGGAACTCCGAAATAACCATTCGATAGAACGTATGGTAATGAACATCTCAGCCAAGTTTGGTCCTGAAATATGCAGTTTGAAGAAAGTTATTAGCCTCGCTGTCAAGAAATGTAGTTTGTGGTCTTCTTTGACTTAGAATAATTTCCCTGTTTTTCGGCCAAATTGGCTTACGACTCTCTGTAAGAGTGAATATAGATTTAAAAGTAAGACAGATAGAGGAAATCCGAAATAACCATTCGATAGAACGTATGGTAATGAACATCTCAGCCAAGTTTGGTCCTGAAATATGCAGTTTGAAGAAAGTTATTAGCCTCGCTGTCACGAAATGTAGTTTGTTCTCTTCTTTGACTTGGAATAATTTCCGTGTTTTTCGGCCAAATTGGCTATGCGACTCTCTGTAAGAGTGAATATAGATTTAAAAGTAAAACAGATAGAGGAAATCCGAAATAACCATTCGATAGAACGTATGGTAATGCACATCTCAGCCAAATTTGGTCCTGAAATATGCAGTTTGAAGAAAGTTATTAGCCTCGCTGTCAAGAAATGTAGTTTGTGGTCTTCTTTGACTTAGAATAATTTCCATGATTTTTCGGCCAAATTGGCTATGCGACTCTCTGTAAGAGTGAATATAGATTTAAAAGTAAGACAGATAGAGAGAATCCGAAATAACCATTCGATAGAACGTATGGTAATGAACATCTCAGCCAAGTTTGGTCCAGACATATGCAGTTTGAAGAAAGTTATAAGCCTCGCTGTCACGACATGTAGTTTGTTCTCTTCTTTGACTGAGAATAATGTCCGTGTTTTCGGCCAAATTGGCTATGCGACTCTCTGTAAGAGTGAATATAGATTAATAAGTAAGACAGATAGAGGAACTCCGAAATAACCATTCAATAGAACGTATGGTAATGAACATCTCAGCCAAGTTTGGTCCTGAAATATGCAGTTTGAAGAAAGTTATTAGCCTCTCTGTCACGACATGTAGTTTGTTCTCTTCTTTGACTTGGAATAATTTCCCTGTTTTTCGGCCAAATTGGCTTACGACTCTCTGTAAGAGTGAATATAGATTTAAAAGTAAGACAGATAGAGGAAATCCGAAATAACCATTCGATAGAACGTATGGTAATGAACATCTCAGCCAAGTTTGGTCCTGAAATATGCAGTTTGAAGAAATTTATTAGCCTCGCTGTCACGAAATGTAGTTTGTGGTCTTCTTTGACTTAGAATAATTTCCGTGTTTTTCGGCCAAATTGGCTATGCGACACTCTGTAAGATTGAATATAGATTAAAAAGTAAGACAGATAGAGGAACTCCGAAATAACCATTCGATAGAGCGTATGGTAATGAACATCTCAGCCAAGTTTGGTCCTGAAATATGCAGTTTGAAGAAAGTTATTAGCCTCGCTGTCACGACATGTAGTTTGTGGTCTTCTTTGACTTGGAATAATTTCCGTGTTTTTCGGCCAAATTGGCTATGCGACTCCCTGTAAGAGTGAATATAGATTAAAAAGTAAAACAGATAGAGGAAATCCGAAATAACCGTTCGATAGAACACAAGGTAATGAACATCTCAGCCATGTTTGGTCCTGAAATATGCAGTTTGAAGAAAGTTATTAGCCTCGCTGTCACGAAATGCAGTTTGTTCTCTTCTTTGACTTGGAATAATTTCCGTGTTTTTCGGCCAAATTGGCTATGCGACTCCCTGTAAGAGTGAATATAGATCAATAAGTAAGACAGATAGAGGAACTCCGAAATAACCATTCGATAGAACGTATGGTAATGAACATCTCAGCCAAGTTTGGTCCTGAAATATGCAGTTTGAAGAAAGTTATTAGCCTCGCTGTCACGAAATGTAGTTTGTGGTCATCTTTGACTTAGAATAATTTCCCTGTTTTTCGGCCAAATTGGCTTACGACTCTCTGTAAGAGTGAATATAGATTTAAAAGTAAGACAGATAGAGGAACTCCGAAATAACCATTCGATAGAACGTATGGTAATGAACATCTCAGCCAAGTTTGGTCCTGAAATATGCAGTTTGAAGAAAGTTATTAGCCTCGCTGTCACGACATGTAGTTTATGGTCTTCTTTGACTTAGAAAAAATTCTGTGATTTTTGGCCAAATTGGCTATGCGACTCCCTGTAAGAGTGAATATAGATTAATAAGTAAGACAGATAGAGGAACTCCGAAATAACCATTCGATAGAACGTATGGTAATGAACATCTCAGCCAAGTTTGGTCCTGAAATATGCAGTTTGAAGAAAGTAATTAGCCTCTCTGTCACGACATGTAGTTTGTTCTCTTCTTTGACTTGGAATAATTTCCCTGTTTTTCGGCCAAATTGGCTTACGACTCTCTGTAAGAGTGAATATAGATTTAAAAGTAAGACAGATAGAGGAAATCCGAAATAACCATTCGATAGAACGTATGGTAATGAACATCTCAGCCAAGTTTGGTCCTGAAATATGCAGTTTGAAGAAATTTATTAGCCTCGCTGTCACGAAATGTAGTTTGTGGTCTTCTTTGACTTAGAATAATTTCCGTGTTTTTCGGCCAAATTGGCTATGCGACACTCTGTAAGATTGAATATAGATTAAAAAGTAAGACAGATAGAGGAACTCCGAAATAACCATTCGATAGAGCGTATGGTAATGAACATCTCAGCCAAGTTTGGTCCTGAAATATGCAGTTTGAAGAAAGTTATTAGCCTCGCTGTCACGACATGTAGTTTGTGGTCTTCTTTGACTTGGAATAATTTCCGTGTTTTTCGGCCAAATTGGCTATGCGACTCCCTGTAAGAGTGAATATAGATTAAAAAGTAAAACAGATAGAGGAAATCCGAAATAACCGTTCGATAGAACACAAGGTAATGAACATCTCAGCCATGTTTGGTCCTGAAATATGCAGTTTGAAGAAAGTTATTAGCCTCGCTGTCACGAAATGTAGTTTGTTCTCTTCTTTGACTTGGAATAATTTCCGTGTTTTTCGGCCAAATTGGCTATGCGACTCCCTGTAAGAGTGAATATAGATCAATAAGTAAGACAGATAGAGGAACTCCGAAATAACCATTCGATAGAACGTATGGTAATGAACATCTCAGCCAAGTTTGGTCCTGAAATATGCAGTTTGAAGAAAGTTATTAGCCTCGCTGTCACGAAATGTAGTTTGTGGTCATCTTTGACTTAGAATAATTTCCCTGTTTTTCGGCCAAATTGGCTTACGACTCTCTGTAAGAGTGAATATAGATTTAAAAGTAAGACAGATAGAGGAACTCCGAAATAACAATTCGATAGAACGTATGGTAATGAACATCTCAGCCAAGTTTGGTCCTGAAATATGCAGTTTGAAGAAAGTTATTAGCCTCGCTGTCACGACATGTAGTTTATGGTCTTCTTTGACTTAGAAAAAATTCTGTGATTTTTGGCCAAATTGGCTATGCGACTCCCTGTAAGAGTGAATATAGATTAATAAGTAAGACAGATAGAGGAACTCCGAAATAACCATTCGATAGAACGTATGGTAATGAACATCTCAGCCAAGTTTGGTCCTGAAATATGCAGTTTGAAGAAAGTAATTAGCCTCTCTGTCACGACATGTAGTTTGTTCTCTTCTTTGACTTGGAATAATTTCCCTGTTTTTCGGCCAAATTGGCTTACGACTCTCTGTAAGAGTGAATATAGATTTAAAAGTAAGACAGATAGAGGAAATCCGAAATAACCATTCGATAGAACGTATGGTAATGAACATCTCAGCCAAGTTTGGTCCTGAAATATGCAGTTTGAAGAAAGTTAGTAGCCTCGCTGTCACGAAATGTAGTTTGTGGTCTTCTTTGACTTAGAATAATTTCCCTGTTTTTCGGCCAAATTGGCTATGCGACACTCTGTAAGATTGAATATAGATTAAAAAGTAAGACAGATAGAGGAACTCCGAAATAACCATTCGATAGAACGTATGGTAATGAACATCTCAGCCAAGTTTGGTCCTGAAATATGCAGTTTGAAGAAAGTTATTAGCCTCGCTGTCACGAAATGTAGTTTGTTCTCTTCTTTGACTTGGAATAATTTCCGTGTTTTTCGGCCAAATTGGCTATGCGACTCCCTGTAAGAGTGAATATAGATTTAAAAGTAAGACAGATAGAGGAAATCCGAAATAACCATTCGATAGAACGTATGGTAATGAACATCTCAGCCAAGTTTGGTCCTGAAATATGCAGTTTGAAGAAAGTTATTAGCCTCGCTGTCACGACATGTAGTTTGTTCTCTTCTTTGACTTGGAATAATTTCCGTATTTTTCGGCCAAATTGGCTTACGACTCTCTGTAAGAGTGAATATAGATTTAAAAGTAAGACAGATAGAGGAAATCCGAAATAACCATTCGATAGAACGTATGGTAATGAACATCTCAGCCAAGTTTGGTCCTGAAATATGCAGTTTGAAGAAAGTTATTAGCCTCGCTGTCACGAAATGTAGTTTGTGGTCTTCTTTGACTTAGAATAATTTCCCTGTTTTTCGGCCAAATTGGCTATGCGACACTCTGTAAGATTGAATATAGATTAAAAAGTAAGACAGATAGAGGAACTCCGAAATAACCATTCGATAGAACGTATGGTAATGAACATCTCAGCCAAGTTTGGTCCTGAAATATGCAGTTTGAAGAAAGTTATTAGCCTCGCTGTCACGAAATGTAGTTTGTTCTCTTCTTTGACTTGGAATAATTTCCGTGTTTTTCGGCCAAATTGGCTATGCGACTCCCTGTAAGAGTGAATATAGATTTAAAAGTAAGACAGATAGAGGAAATCCGAAATAACCATTCGATAGAACGTATGGTAATGAACATCTCAGCCAAGTTTGGTCCTGAAATATGCAGTTTGAAGAAAGTTATTAGCCTCGCTGTCACGACATGTAGTTTGTTCTCTTCTTTGACTTGGAATAATTTCCGTATTTTTCGGCCAAATTGGCTTACGACTCTCTGTAAGAGTGAATATAGATTTAAAAGTAAGACAGATAGAGGAAATCCGAAATAACCATTCGATAGAACGTATGGTAATGAACATCTCAGCCAAGTTTGGTCCTGAAATATGCAGTTTGAAGAAAGTTATTAGCCTCGCTGTCACGACATGTAGTTTATGGTCTTCTTTGACTTAGAACAATGTCCGTGTTTTTCGGCCAAATTGGCTATGCGACTCCCTGTAAGAGTGAATATAGATTAATAAGTCAGACAGATAGAGGAACTCCGAAATAACCATTCGATAGAACGTATGGTAATGAACATCTCAGCCAAGTTTGGTCCTGAAATATGCAGTTTGAAGAAAGTTATTAGCCTCTCTGTCACGACATGTAGTTTGTTCTCTTCTTTGACTTGGAATAATTTCCCTGTTTTTCGGCCAAATTGGCTTACGACTCTCTGTAAGAGTGAATATAGATTTAAAAGTAAGACAGATAGAGGAAATCCGAAATAACCATTCAATAGAACGTATGGTAATGAACATCTCAGCCAAGTTTGGTCCTGAAATATGCAGTTTGAAGAAAGTTAGTAGCCTCGCTGTCACGAAATGTAGTTTGTGGTCTTCTTTGACTTAGAATAATTTCCCTGTTTTTCGGCCAAATTGGCTATGCGACACTCTGTAAGATTGAATATAGATTAAAAAGTAAGACAGATAGAGGAACTCCGAAATAACCATTCGATAGAACGTATGGTAATGAACATCTCAGCCAAGTTTGGTCCTGAAATATGCAGTTTGAAGAAAGTTATTAGCCTCGCTGTCACGACATGTAGTTTGTGGTCTTCTTTGACTTGGAATAATTTCCGTGTTTTTCGGCCAAATTGGCTATGCGACTCCCTGTAAGAGTGAATATAGATTAAAAAGTAAAACAGATAGAGGAAATCCGAAATAACCGTTCGATAGAACACAAGGTAATGAACATCTCAGCCATGTTTGGTCCTGAAATATGCAGTTTGAAGAAAGTTATTAGCCTCGCTGTCACGAAATGTAGTTTGTTCTCTTCTTTGACTTGGAATAATTTCCGTGTTTTTCGGCCAAATTGGCTATGCGACTCCCTGTAAGAGTGAATATAGATTAATAAGTAAGACAGATAGAGGAACTCCGAAATAACCATTCGATAGAACGTATGGTAATGAACATCTCAGCCAAGTTTGGTCCTGAAATATGCAGTTTGAAGAAAGTTATTAGCCTCTCTGTCACGACATGTAGTTTGTTCTCTTCTTTGACTTGGAATAATTTCCCTGTTTTTCGGCCAAATTGGCTTACGACTCTCTGTAAGAGTGAATATAGATTTAAAAGTAAGACAGATAGAGGAAATCCGAAATAACCATTCGATAGAACGTATGGTAATGAACATCTCAGCCAAGTTTGGTCCTGAAATATGCAGTTTGAAGAAAGTTAGTAGCCTCGCTGTCACGAAATGTAGTTTGTGGTCTTCTTTGACTTAGAATAATTTCCCTGTTTTTCGGCCAAATTGGCTATGCGACACTCTGTAAGATTGAATAAAGATTAAAAAGTAAGACAGATAGAGGAACTCCGAAATAACCATTCGATAGAACGTATGGTAATGAACATCTCAGCCAAGTTTGGTCCTGAAATATGCAGTTTGAAGAAAGTTATTAGCCTCGCTGTCACGAAATGTAGTTTGTTCTCTTCTTTGACTTGGAATAATTTCCGTGTTTTTCGGCCAAATTGGCTATGCGACTCCCTGTAAGAGTGAATATAGATTTAAAAGTAAGACAGATAGAGGAAATCCGAAATAACCATTCGATAGAACGTATGGTAATGAACATCTCAGCCAAGTTTGGTCCTGAAATATGCAGTTTGAAGAAAGTTATTAGCCTCGCTGTCACGACATGTAGTTTGTGGTCTTCTTTGACTTAGAATAATTTCCCTGTTTTTCGGCCAAATTGGCTTACGACTCTCTGTAAGAGTGAATATAGATTTAAAAGTAAGACAGATAGAGGAACTCCGAAATAACCATTTGATAGAACACAAGGTAATGAACATCTCAGCCAAGTTTGGTCCTGAAATATGCAGTTTGAAGAAAGTTATTAGCCTCGCTGTCACGAAATGTAGTTTGTTCTCTTCTTTGACTTGGAATAATTTCCGTGTTTTTCGGCCAAATTGGCTATGCGACTCCCTGTAAGAGTGAATATAGATTAATAAGTAAGACAGATAGAGGAACTCCGAAATAACCATTCGATAGAACGTATGGTAATGAACATCTCAGCCAAGTTTGGTCCTGAAATATGCAGTTTGAAGAAAGTTATTAGCCTCGCTGTCACGAAATGTAGTTTGTGGTCTTCTTTGACTTAGAATAATTTCCGTGTTTTTCGGCCAAATTGGCTTACGACTCTCTGTAAGAGTGAATATAGATTTAAAAGTAAGACAGATAGAGGAAATCCGAAATAACCATTCGATAGAACGTATGGTAATGAACATCTCAGCCAAGTTTGGTCCTGAAATATACAGTTTGAAGAAAGTTATTAGCCTCGCTGTCACGAAATGTAGTTTGTGGTCTTCTTTGACTTAGAATAATTTCCGTGTTTTTCGGCAAAATTGGCTATGCGACTCCCTGTAAGAGTGAATATAGATTAATAAGTCAGACAGATAGAGGAACTCCGAAATAACCATTCGATAGAACGTATGGTAATGAACATCTCAGCCAAGTTTGGTCCTGAAATATGCAGTTTGAAGAAAGTTATTAGCCTCGCTGTCACGACATGTAGTTTGTGGTCTTCTTTGACTTAGAATAATTTCCCTGTTTTTCGGCCAAATTGGCTTACGACTCTCTGTAAGAGTGAATATAGATTTAAAAGTAAGACAGATAGAGGAAATCCGAAATAACCGTTCGATAGAAGACAAGGTAATGAACATCTCAGCCAAGTTTGGTCCTGAAATATGCAGTTTGAAGAAAGTTATTAGCCTCGCTGTCACGAAATGTAGTTTGTTCTCTTCTTTGACTTGGAATAATTTCCGAGTTTTTCGGCCAAATTGGCTATGCGACTCCCTGTAAGAGTGAATATAGATTAATAAGTAAGACAGATAGAGGAACTCCGAAATAACCATTCGATAGAACGTATGGTAATGAACATCTCAGCCAAGTTTGGTCCTGAAATATGCAGTTTGAAGAAAGTTATTAGCCTCGCTGTCACGAAATGTAGTTTGTGGTCTTCTTTGACTTAGAATAATTTCTGTGTTTTTCGGCCAAATTGGCTTACGACTCTCTGTAAGAGTGAATATAGATTTAAAAGTAAGACAGATAGAGGAAATCCGAAATAACCATTCGATAGAACGTATGGTAATGAACATCTCAGCCAAGTTTGGTCCTGAAATATGCAGTTTGAAGAAAGTTATTAGCCTCGCTGTCACGACATGTAGTTTATGGTCTTCTTTGACTTAGAAAAAACTCTGTGATTTTTGGCCAAATTGGCTATGCGACTCCCTGTAAGAGTGAATATAGATTAATAAGTAAGACAGATAGAGGAACTCCGAAATAACCATTCGATAGAACGTATGGTAATGAACATCTCAGCCAAGTTTGGTCCTGAAATATACAGTTTGAAGAAAGTTATTAGCCTCGCTGTCACGAAATGTAGTTTGTGGTCTTCTTTGACTTAGAATAATTTCCGTGTTTTTCGGCCAAATTGGCTATGCGACACTCTGTAAGATTGAATATAGATTAAAAAGTAAGACAGATAGAGGAACTCCGAAATAACCATTCGATAGAACGTATGGTAATGAACATCTCAGCCAAGTTTGGTCCTGAAATATGCAGTTTGAAGAAAGTTATTAGCCTCGCTGTCACGACATGTAGTTTGTGGTCTTCTTTGACTTAGAATAATTTCCGTGTTTTTCGGCCAAATTGGCTATGCGACTCCCTGTAAGAGTGAATATAGATTAATAAGTAAGACAGATAGAGGAACTCCGAAATAACCATTCGATAGAACGTATGGTAATGAACATCTCAGCCAAGTTTGGTCCTGAAATATGCAGTTTGAAGAAAGTTATTAGCCTCGCTGTCACGAAATGTAGTTTGTGGTCTTCTTTGACTTGGAATAATTTGAGTGTTTTTCGGCAAAATTGGCTATGCGACTCCCTGTAAGAGTGAATATAGATTTAAAAGTAAGACAGATAGAGGAAATCCGAAATAACCATTCGATAAAACGTATGGTAATGAACATCTCAGCCAAGTTTGGTCCTGAAATATGCAGTTTGAAGAAAGTTATTAGCCTCGCTGTCACGAAATGTAGTTTGTTCTCTTCTTTGACTTGGAATAATTTGAGTGTTTTTCGGCCAAATTGGCTTACGACTCTCTGTAAGAGTGAATATAGATTTAAAAGTAAGACAGATAGAGGAAATCCGAAATAACCGTTCGATAGAACACAAGGTAATGAACATCTCAGCCAAGTTTGGTCCTGAAATATGCAGTTTGAAGAAAGTTATTAGCCTCGCTGTCAAGATAGGTAGTTTGTGGTCTTCTTTGATTTAGGATAATTTAAGTGATTTTTTGCCAAATTGACTGTGCGACTCTCTGTAAGAGTGAATATAGATTAAAAAGTAAGACAGATAGAGGAAATCCGAAAAAAACATTCGATAGAACACAAGGTAATGAACATCTCAGCCAAGTTTGGTCCTGAAATATGCAGTTTGAAGAAAGTTATTAGCCTCGCTGTCAAGATAGGTAGTTTGTGGTCTTCTTTGACTTAGAATAATTTAAGTGATTTTTGTCCAAATTGACTGTGCGACTCTCTGTAAGAGTGAATATAGATTAAAAAGTAAGACAGATAGAGGAAATCCGAAACAACCATTCGATAGAACACAAGGTATTGAACATATCAGCCAAGTTTGGTCCTGAAATATGCAGTTTGAAGAAAGTTATTAGCCTCTCTGTCACGACATGTAGTTTGTGGTCTTCTTTGACTTAGAAAAAACTCTGTGATTTTTGGCCAAATTGGCTATGCGACTCCCTGTAAGAGTGAATATAGATTAATAAGTAAGACAGATAGAGGAACTCCGAAATAACCATTCGATAGAACGTATGGTAATGAACATCTCAGCCAAGTTTGGTCCTGAAATATGCAGTTTGAAGAAAGTTATTAGCCTCGCTGTCACGAAATGTAGTTTGTGGTCTTCTTTGACTTAGAATAATTTCCCTGTTTTTCGGCCAAATTGGCTATGCGACTCTCTGTAAGAGTGAATATAGATTTAAAAGTAAGACAGATAGAGGAAATCCGAAATAACCGTTCGATAGAACACAAGGTAATGAACATCTCAGCCAAGTTTGGTCCTGAAATATGCAGTTTGAAGAAAGTTATTAGCCTCGCTGTCAAGATAGGTAGTTTGTGGTCTTCTTTGATTTAGGATAATTTAAGTGATTTTTTGCCAAATTGACTGTGCGACTCTCTGTAAGAGTGAATATAGATTAAAAAGTAAGACAGATAGAGGAAATCCGAAAAAAACATTCGATAGAACACAAGGTAATGAACATCTCAGCCAAGTTTGGTCCTGAAATATGCAGTTTGAAGAAAGTTATTAGCCTCGCTGTCAAGATAGGTAGTTTGTGGTCTTCTTTGACTTAGAATAATTTAAGTGATTTTTGTCCAAATTGACTGTGCGACTCTCTGTAAGAGTGAATATAGATTAAAAAGTAAGACAGATAGAGGAAATCCGAAACAACCATTCGATAGAACACAAGGTATTGAACATATCAGCCAAGTTTGGTCCTGAAATATGCAGTTTGAAGAAAGTTATTAGCCTCTCTGTCACGACATGTAGTTTGTGATCTTCTTTGACTTAGAAAAAACTCTGTGATTTTTGGCCAAATTGGCTATGCGACTCCCTGTAAGAGTGAATATAGATTAATAAGTAAGACAGATAGAGGAACTCCGAAATAACCATTCGATAGAACGTATGGTAATGAACATCTCAGCCAAGTTTGGTCCTGAAATATGCAGTTTGAAGAAAGTTATTAGCCTCGCTGTCACGAAATGTAGTTTGTGGTCTTCTTTGACTTAGAATAATTTCCCTGTTTTTCGGCCAAATTGGCTATGCGACACTCTGTAAGATTGAATATAGATTAAAAAGTAAGACAGATAGAGGAACTCCGAAATAACCATTCGATAGAACGTATGGTAATGAACATCTCAGCCAAGTTTGGTCCTGAAATATGCAGTTTGAAGAAAGTTATTAGCCTCGCTGTCACGACATGTAGTTTGTGGTCTTCTTTGACTTAGAATAATTTCCCTGTTTTTCGGCCAAATTGGCATACGATTCTCTGTAAGAGTGAATATAGATTTAAAAGTAAGACAGATAGAGGAAATCCGAAATAACCGTTCGATAGAACACAAGGTAATGAACATCTCAGCCAAGTTTGGTCCTGAAATATGCAGTTTGAAGAAAGTTATTAGCCTCGCTGTCACGAAATGTAGTTTGTTCTCTTCTTTGACTTGGAATAATTTCCGTGTTTTTCGGCCAAATTGGCTATGCGACTCCCTGTAAGAGTGAATATAGATTAATAAGTAAGACAGATAGAGGAACTCCGAAATAACCATTCGATAGAACGTATGGTAATGAACATCTCAGCCAAGTTTGGTCCTGAAATATGCAGTTTGAAGAAAGTTATTAGCCTCGCTGTCACGACATGTAGTTTATGGTCTTCTTTGACTTAGAAAAAACTCTGTGATTTTTGGCCAAATTGGCTATGCGACTCCCTGTAAGAGTGAATATAGATTAATAAGTAAGACAGATAGAGGAACTCCGAAATAACCATTCGATAGAACGTATGGTAATGAACATCTCAGCCAAGTTTGGTCCTGAAATATGCAGTTTGAAGAAAGTTATTAGCCTCGCTGTCACGAAATGTAGTTTGTGGTCTTCTTTGACTTAGAATAATTTCCGTGTTTTTCGGCCAAATTGGCTATGCGACACTCTGTAAGATTGAATATAGATTAAAAAGTAAGACAGATAGAGGAACTCCGAAATAACCATTCGATAGAACGTATGGTAATGAACATCTCAGCCAAGTTTGGTCCTGAAATATGCAGTTTGAAGAAAGTTATTAGCCTCTCTGTCACGACATGTAGTTTGTGGTCTTCTTTGACTTAGAAAAAACTCTGTGATTTTTGGCCAAATTGGCTATGCGACTCCCTGTAAGAGTGAATATAGATTAATAAGTAAGACAGATAGAGGAACTCCGAAATAACCATTCGATAGAACGTATGGTAATGAACATCTCAGCCAAGTTTGGTCCTGAAATATGCAGTTTGAAGAAAGTTATTAGCCTCGCTGTCACGAAATGTAGTTTGTGGTCTTCTTTGACTTAGAATAATTTCCCTGTTTTTCGGCCAAATTGGCTATGCGACACTCTGTAAGATTGAATATAGATTAAAAAGTAAGACAGATAGAGGAACTCCGAAATAACCATTCGATAGAACGTATGGTAATGAACATCTCAGCCAAGTTTGGTCCTGAAATATGCAGTTTGAAGAAAGTTATTAGCCTCGCTGTCACGACATGTAGTTTGTGGTCTTCTTTGACTTAGAATAATTTCCCTGTTTTTCGGCCAAATTGGCATACGATTCTCTGTAAGAGTGAATATAGATTTAAAAGTAAGACAGATAGAGGAAATCCGAAATAACCGTTCGATAGAACACAAGGTAATGAACATCTCAGCCAAGTTTGGTCCTGAAATATGCAGTTTGAAGAAAGTTATTAGCCTCGCTGTCACGAAATGTAGTTTGTTCTCTTCTTTGACTTGGAATAATTTCCGTGTTTTTCGGCCAAATTGGCTATGCGACTCCCTGTAAGAGTGAATATAGATTAATAAGTAAGACAGATAGAGGAACTCCGAAATAACCATTCGATAGAACGTATTTTAATGAACATCTCAGCAAAGTTTGGTCCTGAAATATGCAGTTTGAAGAAAGTTATTAGCCTCGCTGTCACGAAATGTAGTTTGTGGTCTTCTTTGACTTAGAATAATTTCCGTGTTTTTCGGCCAAATTGGCTTACGACTCTCTGTAAGAGTGAATATAGATTTAGAAGTAAGACAGATAGAGGAAATCCGAAATAACCATTCGATAGAACGTATGGTAATGAACATCTCAGCCAAGTTTGGTCCTGAAATATGCAGTTTGAAGAAAGTTATTAGCCTCGCTGTCACGACATGTAGTTTATGGTCTTCTTTGACTTAGAAAAAACTCTGTGATTTTTGGCCAAATTGGCTATGCGACTCCCTGTAAGAGTGAATATAGATTAATAAGTAAGACAGATAGAGGAACTCCGAAATAACCATTCGATAGAACGTATGGTAATGAACATCTCAGCCAAGTTTGGTCCTGAAATATGCAGTTTGAAGAAAGTTATTAGCCTCGCTGTCACGAAATGTAGTTTGTGGTCTTCTTTGACTTAGAATAATTTCCGTGTTTTTCGGCCAAATTGGCTATGCGACACTCTGTAAGATTGAATATAGATTAAAAAGTAAGACAGATAGAGGAACTCCGAAATAACCATTCGATAGAACGTATGGTAATGAACATCTCAGCCAAGTTTGGTCCTGAAATATGCAGTTTGAAGAAAGTTATTAGCCTCGCTGTCACGACATGTAGTTTGTGGTCTTCTTTGACTTAGAACAATGTCCGTGTTTTTCGGCCAAATTGGCTATGCGACACTCTGTAAGATTGAATATAGATTAAAAAGTAAGACAGATAGAGGAACTCCGAAATAACCATTCTCTAGAACACAAAGTAATGAACATCTCAGCCAAGTTTGGTCCTGAAATATGCAGTTTGAAGAAAGTTATTAGCCTCGCTGTCACGACATGTAGTTTGTTCTCTTCTTTGACTTAGAATAATTTCCGTGTTTTTCGGCCAAATTGGCTATGCGACTCCCTGTAAGAGTGAATATAGATTAATAAGTAAGACAGATAGAAGAACTCCGAAATAACCGTTCGATAGAACACAAGGTAATGAACATCTCAGCCAAGTTTGGTCCTGAAATATGCAGTTTGAAGAAAGTTATTAGCCTCGCTGTCACGAAATGTAGTTTGTTCTCTTCTTTGACTTGGAATAATTTCCGTGTTTTTCGGCCAAATTGGCTATGCGACTCCCTGTAAGAGTGAATATAGATTAATAAGTAAGACAGATAGAGGAACTCCGAAATAACCATTCGATAGAACGTATGGTAATGAACATCTCAGCCAAGTTTGGTCCTGAAATATGCAGTTTGAAGAAAGTTATTAGCCTCTCTGTCACGACATGTAGTTTGTTCTCTGTTTTGACTTGGAATAATTTCCCTGTTTTTCGGCCAAATTGGCTTACGACTCTCTGTAAGAGTGAATATAGATTTAAAAGTAAGACAGATAGAGGAAATCCGAAATAACCATTCGATAGAACGTATGGTAATGAACATCTCAGCCAAGTTTGGTCCTGAAATATGCAGTTTGAAGAAAGTTATTAGCCTCTCTGTCACGACATGTAGTTTGTTCTCTTCTTTGACTTGGAATAATTTCCCTGTTTTTCGGCCAAATTGGCTTACGACTCTCTGTAAGAGTGAATATAGATTTAAAAGTAAGACAGATAGAGGAAATCCGAAATAACCATTCGATAGAACGTATGGTAATGAACATCTCAGCCAAGTTTGGTCCTGAAATATGCAATTTGAAGAAAGTTATTAGCCTCGCTGTCACGACATGTAGTTTATGGTCTTCTTTGACTTAGAAAAAACTCTGTGATTTTTGGCCAAATTGGCTATGCGACTCCCTGTTAGAGTGAATATAGATTAATAAGTAAGACAGATAGAGGAACTCCGAAATAACCATTCGATAGAACGTATGGTAATGAACATCTCAGCCAAGTTTGGTCCTGAAATATGCAGTTTAAAGAAAGTTATTAGCCTCGCTGTCACGAAATGTGGTTTGTGGTCTTCTTTGACTTAGAATAATTTCCGTGTTTTTCGGCCAAATTGGCTATGCGACACTCTGTAAGATTGAATATAGATTAAAAAGTAAGACAGATAGAGGAACTCCGAAATAACCATTCGATAGAACGTATGGTAATGAACATCTCAGCCAAGTTTGGTCCTGAAATATGCATTTTTAAGAAAGTTATTAGCCTCGCTGTCACGACATGTAGTTTGTGGTCTTCTTTGACTTAGAATAATTTCCCTGTTTTTCGGCCAAATTGGCTTACGACTCTCTGTAAGAGTGAATATAGATTTAAAAGTAAGACAGATAGAGGAAATCCGAAATAACCATTCGATAGAACGTATGGTAATGAACATCTCAGCCAAGTTTGGTCCTGAAATATGCAGTTTGAAGAAAGTTAGTAGCCTCGCTGTCACGAAATGTAGTTTGTGGTCTTCTTTGACTTAGAATAATTTCCCTGTTTTTCGGCCAAATTGGCTATGCGACACTCTGTAAGATTGAATATAGATTAATAAGTAAGACAGATAGAGGAACTCCGAAATAACCATTCGATAGAACGTATGGTAATGAACATCTCAGCCAAGTTTGGTCCTGAAATATGCAGTTTGAAGAAAGTTATTAGCCTCTCTGTCACGACATGTAGTTTGTTCTCTTCTTTGACTTAGAATAATTTCCCTGTTTTTCGGCCAAATTGGCTTACGACTCTCTGTAAGAGTGAATATAGATTTAAAAGTAAGACAGATAGAGGAAATCCGAAATAACCATTCGATAGAACGTATGGTAATGAACATCTCAGCCAAGTTTGGTCCTGAAATATGCAGTTTGAAGAAAGTTATTAGCCTCGCTGTCACGACATGTAGTTTGTGGTCTTCTTTGACTTAGAATAATTTCCCTGTTTTTCGGCCAAATTGGCTTACGACTCTCTGTAAGAGTGAATATAGATTTAAAAGTAAGACAGATAGAGGAAATCCGAAATAACCGTTCGATAGAACACAAGGTAATGAACATCTCAGCCAAGTTTGGTCCTGAAATATGCAGTTTGAAGAAAGTTATTAGCCTCGCTGTCACGAAATGTAGTTTGTTCTCTTCTTTGACTTGGAATAATTTCCGTGTTTTTCGGCCAAATTGGCTATGCGACTCCCTGTAAGATTGAATATAGATTAATAAGTAAGACAGATAGAGGAACTCCGAAATAACCATTCGATAGAACGTATGGTAATGAACATCTCAGCCAAGTTTGGTCCTGAAATATGCAGTTTGAAGAAAGTTATTAGCCTCGCTGTCACGAAATGTAGTTTGTGGTCTTCTTTGACTTATAATAATTTCCGTGTTTTTCGGCCAAATTGGCTTACGACTCTCTGTAAGAGTGAATATAGATTTAAAAGTAAGACAGATAGAGGAAATCCGAAATAACCATTCGATAGAACGTATGGTAATGAACATCTCAGCCAAGTTTGGTCCTGAAATATGCAGTTTGAAGAAAGTTATTAGCCTCGCTGTCACGACATGTAGTTTATGGTCTTCTTTGACTTAGAAAAAATTCTGTGATTTTTGGCCAAATTGGCTATGCGACTCCCTGTAAGAGTGAATATAGATTAATAAGTAAGACAGATAGAGGAACTCCGAAATAACCATTCGATAGAACGTATGGTAATGAACATCTCAGCCAAGTTTGGTCCTGAAATATGCAGTTTGAAGAAAGTTATTAGCCTCGCTGTCACGAAATGTAGTTTGTGGTCTTCTTTGACTTAGAATAATTTCCCTGTTTTTCGGCCAAATTGGCTATGCGACACTCTGTAAGATTGAATATAGATTAAAAAGTAAGACAGATAGAGGAACTCCGAAATAACCATTCGATAGAACGTATGGTAATGAACATCTCAGCCAAGTTTGGTCCTGAAATATGCAGTTTGAAGAAAGTTATTAGCCTCGCTGTCACGACATGTAGTTTGTGGTCTTCTTTGACTTAGAATAATTTCCCTGTTTTTCGGCCAAATTGGCTTACGACTCTCTGTAAGAGTGAATATAGATTTAAAAGTAAGACAGATAGAGGAAATCCGAAATAACCGTTCGATAGAACACAAGGTAATGAACATCTCAGCTAAGTTTGGTCCTGAAATATGCAGTTTGAAGAAAGTTATTAGCCTCGCTGTCACGAAATGTAGTTTGTTCTCTTCTTTGACTTGGAATAATTTCCGTGTTTTTCGGCCAAATTGGCTATGCGACTCCCTGTAAGAGTGAATATAGATTAATAAGTAAGACAGATAGAGGAACTCCGAAATAACCATTCGATAGAACGTATGGTAATGAACATCTCAGCCAAGTTTGGTCCTGAAATATGCAGTTTGAAGAAAGTTATTAGCCTCGCTGTCACGAAATGTAGTTTGTGGTCTTCTTTGACTTAGAATAATTTCACTGTTTTTCGGCCAAATTGGCTTACGACTCTCTGTAAGAGTGAATATAGATTTAAAAGTAAGACAGATAGAGGAAATCCGAAATAACCATTCGATAGAACGTATGGTAATGAACATCTCAGCCAAGTTTGGTCCTGAAATATGCAGTTTGAAGAAAGTTATTAGCCTCGCTGTCACGACATGTAGTTTATGGTCTTCTTTGACTTAGAAAAAATTCTGTGATTTTTGGCCAAATTGGCTATGCGACTCCCTGTAAGAGTGAATATAGATTAATAAGTAAGACAGATAGAGGAACTCCGAAATAACCATTCGATAGAACGTATGGTAATGAACATCTCAGCCAAGTTTGGTCCTGAAATATGCAGTTTGAAGAAAGTTATTAGCCTCGCTGTCACGAAATGTAGTTTGTGGTCTTCTTTGACTTAGAATAATTTCCCTGTTTTTCGGCCAAATTGGCTATGCGACACTCTGTAAGATTGAATATAGATTAAAAAGTAAGACAGATAGAGGAACTCCGAAATAACCATTCGATAGAACGTATGGTAATGAACATTTCAGCCAAGTTTGGTCCTGAAATATGCAGTTTGAAGAAAGTTATTAGCCTCGCTGTCACGACATGTAGTTTGTGGTCTTCTTTGACTTAGAATAATTTCCCTGTTTTTCGGCCAAATTGGCTTACGACTCTCTGTAAGAGTGAATATAGATTTAAAAGTAAGACAGATAGAGGAAATCCGAAATAACCGTTCGATAGAACACAAGGTAATGAACATCTCAGCCAAGTTTGGTCCTGAAATATGCAGTTTGAAGAAAGTTATTAGCCTCGCTGTCACGAAATGTAGTTTGTGGTCTTCTTTGACTTAGAATAATTTCCCTGTTTTTCGGCCAAATTGGCTATGCGACACTCTGTAAGATTGAATATAGATTAAAAAGTAAGACAGATAGAGGAACTCCGAAATAACCATTCGATAGAACGTATGGTAATGAACATTTCAGCCAAGTTTGGTCCTGAAATATGCAGTTTGAAGAAAGTTATTAGCCTCGCTGTCACGACATGTAGTTTGTGGTCTTCTTTGACTTAGAATAATTTCCCTGTTTTTCGGCCAAATTGGCTTACGACTCTCTGTAAGAGTGAATATAGATTTAAAAGTAAGACAGATAGAGGAAATCCGAAATAACCGTTCGATAGAACACAAGGTAATGAACATCTCAGCCAAGTTTGGTCCTGAAATATGCAGTTTGAAGAAAGTTATTAGCCTCGCTGTCACGAAATGTAGTTTGTTCTCTTCTTTGACTTGGAATAATTTCCGTGTTTTTCGGCCAAATTGGCTATGCGACTCCCTGTAAGAGTGAATATAGATTAATAAGTAAGACAGATAGAGGAACTCCGAAATAACCATTCGATAGAACGTATGGTAATGAACATCTCAGCCAAGTTTGGTCCTGAAATATGCAGTTTGAAGAAAGTTATTAGCCTCGCTGTCACGAAATGTAGTTTGTGGTCTTCTTTGACTTAGAATAATTTCCGTGTTTTTCGGCCAAATTGGCTTACGACTCTCCGTAAGAGTGAATATAGATTTAAAAGTAAGACAGATAGAGGAAATCCGAAATAACCATTCGATAGAACGTATGGTAATGAACATCTCAGCCAAGTTTGGTCCTGAAATATGCAGTTTGAAGAAAGTTATTAGCCTCGCTGTCACGACATGTAGTTTATGGTCTTCTTTGACTTAGAAAAAATTCTGTGATTTTTGGCCAAATTGGCTATGCGACTCCCTGTAAGAGTGAATATAGATTAATAAGTAAGACAGATAGAGGAACTCCGAAATAACCATTCGATAGAACGTATGGTAATGAACATCTCAGCCAAGTTTGGTCCTGAAATATGCAGTTTGAAGAAAGTTATTGGCCTCGCTGTCACGAAATGTAGTTTGTGGTCTTCTTTGACTTAGAATAATTTCCGTGTTTTTCGGCCAAATTGGCTATGCGACACTCTGTAAGATTGAATATAGATTAAAAAGTAAGACAGATAGAGGAACTCCGAAATAACCATTCTCTAGAACACAAAGTAATGAACATCTCAGCCAAGTTTGGTCCTGAAATATGCAGTTTGAAGAAAGTTATTAGCCTCGCTGTCACGACATGTAGTTTGTTCTCTTCTTTGACTTAGAATAATTTCCGTGTTTTTCGGCCAAATTGGCTATGCGACTCCCTGTAAGAGTGAATATAGATTAATAAGTAAGACAGATAGAAGAACTCCGAAATAACCATTCGATAGAACGTATGGTAATGAACATCTCAGCCAAGTTTGGTCCTGAAATATGCAGTTTGAAGAAAGTTATTAGCCTCTCTGTCACGAAATGTAGTTTGTGGTCTTCTTTGACTTAGAATAATTTCCGTGTTTTTCGGCCAAATTGGCTTACGACTCCCTGTAAGAGTGAATATAGATTTAAAAGTAAGACAGATAGAGGAAATCCGAAATAACCATTCGATAGAACGTATGGTAATGAACATCTCAGCCAAGTTTGGTCCTGAAATATGCAGTTTGAAGAAAGTTATTAGCCTCGCTGTCACGACATGTAGTTTATGGTCTTCTTTGACTTAGAAAAAATTCTGTGATTTTTGGCCAAATTGGCTATGCGACTCCCTGTAAGAGTGAATATAGATTAATAAGTAAGACAGATAGAGGAAATCCGAAATAACCATTCGATAGAACGTATGGTAATGAACATCTCAGCCAAGTTTGGTCCTGAAATATGCAGTTTGAAGAAAGTTGTTAGCCTCGCTGTCACGAAATGTAGTTTGTGGTCTTCTTTGACTTAGAATAATTTCCGTGTTTTTCGGCCAAATTGGCTATGCGACTCTCTGTAAGAGTGAATATAGATTTAAAAGTAAGACAGATAGAGGAAATCCGAAATAACCATTCGATAGAACGTATGGTAATGAACATCTCAGCCAAGTTTGGTCCTGAAATATGCAGTTTGAAGAAAGTTATTAGCCTCGCTGTCACGACATGTAGTTTATGGTCTTCTTTGACTTAGAAAAAATTCTGTGATTTTTGGCCAAATTGGCTATGCGACTCCCTGTAAGAGTGAATATAGATTAATAAGTAAGACAGATAGAGGAACTCCGAAATAACCATTCGATAGAACGTATGGTAATGAACATCTCAGCCAAGTTTGGTCCTGAAATATGCAGTTTGAAGAAAGTTATTGGCCTCGCTGTCACGAAATGTAGTTTGTGGTCTTCTTTGACTTAGAAAAAATTCTGTGATTTTTGGCCAAATTGGCTATGCGACTCCCTGTAAGAGTGAATATAGATTAATAATTAAGACAGATAGAGGAACTCCGAAATAACCATTCGATAGAACGTATGGTAATGAACATCTCAGCCAAGTTTGGTCCTGAAATATGCAGTTTGAAGAAAGTTATTAGCCTCGCTGTCACGAAATGTAGTTTGTGGTCTTCTTTGACTTAGAATAATTTCCGTGTTTTTCGGCCAAATTGGCTATGCGACTCTCTGTAAGAGTGAATATAGATTTAAAAGTAAGACAGATAGAGGAAATCCGAAATAACCATTCGATAGAACGTATGGTAATGAACATCTCAGCCAAGTTTGGTCCTGAAATATGCAGTTTGAAGAAAGTTATTAGCCTCGCTGTCACGACATGTAGTTTATGGTCTTCTTTGACTTAGAAAAAATTCTGTGATTTTTGGCCAAATTGGCTATGCGACTCCCTGTAAGAGTGAATATAGATTAATAAGTAAGACAGATAGAGGAACTCCGAAATAACCATTCGATAGAACGTATGGTAATGAACATCTCAGCCAAGTTTGGTCCTGAAATATGCAGTTTGAAGAAAGTTATTGGCCTCGCTGTCACGAAATGTAGTTTGTGGTCTTCTTTGACTTAGAATAATTTCCGTGTTTTTCGGCCAAATTGGCTATGCGACTCTCTGTAAGAGTGAATATAGATTTAAAAGTAAGACAGATAGAGGAAATCCGAAATAACCATTCGATAGAACGTATGGTAATGAACATCTCAGCCAAGTTTGGTCCTGAAATATGCAGTTTGAAGAAAGTTATTAGCCTCGCTGTCACGACATGTAGTTTATGGTCTTCTTTGACTTAGAAAAAATTCTGTGATTTTTGGCCAAATTGGCTATGCGACTCCCTGTAAGAGTGAATATAGATTAATAAGTAAGACAGATAGAGGAACTCCGAAATAACCATTCGATAGAACGTATGGTAATGAACATCTCAGCCAAGTTTGGTCCTGAAATATGCAGTTTGAAGAAAGTTATTGGCCTCGCTGTCACGAAATGTAGTTTGTGGTCTTCTTTGACTTAGAAAAAATTCTGTGATTTTTGGCCAAATTGGCTATGCGACTCCCTGTAAGAGTGAATATAGATTAATAAGTAAGACAGATAGAGGAACTCCGAAATAACCATTCGATAGAACGTATGGTAATGAACATCTCAGCCAAGTTTGGTCCTGAAATATGCAGTTTGAAGAAAGTTATTAGCCTCGCTGTCACGAAATGTAGTTTGTGGTCTTCTTTGACTTAGAATAATTTCCGTGTTTTTCGGCCAAATTGGCTATGCGACTCTCTGTAAGAGTGAATATAGATTTAAAAGTAAGACAGATAGAGGAAATCCGAAATAACCATTCTCTAGAACACAAAGTAATGAACATCTCAGCCAAGTTTGGTCCTGAAATATGCAGTTTGAAGGAAGTTATTAGCCTCGCTGTCACGACATGTAGTTTGTTCTCTTCTTTGACTTAGAATAATTTCCGTGTTTTTCGGCCAAATTGGCTATGCGACTCTCTGTAAGAGTGAATATAGATTTAAAAGTAAGACAGATAGAGGAAATCCGAAATATCCATTCGATAGAACGTATGGTAATGAACATCTCAGCCAAGTTTGGTCCTGAAATATGCAGTTTGAAGAAAGTTATTGGCCTCGCTGTCACGACATGTAGTTTGTGGTCTTCTTTGACTTAGAAAAAATTCTGTGATTTTTGGCCAAATTGGCTATGCGACACTCTGTAAGAGTGAATATAGATTAATAAGTAAGACAGATAGAGGAACTCCGAAATAACCATTCGATAGAACGTATGGTAATGAACATCTCAGCCAAGTTTGGTCCTGAAATATGCAGTTTGAAGAAAGTTATTGGCCTCGCTGTCACGAAATGTAGTTTGTGGTCTTCTTTGACTTAGAAAAAATTCTGTGATTTTTGGCCAAATTGGCTATGCGACTCCCTGTAAGAGTGAATATAGATTAATAAGTAAGACAGATAGAGGAACTCCGAAATAACCATTCGATAGAACGTATGGTAATGAACATCTCAGCCAAGTTTGGTCCTGAAATATGCAGTTTGAAGAAAGTTATTAGCCTCGCTGTCACGAAATGTAGTTTGTGGTCTTCTTTGACTTAGAATAATTTCCGTGTTTTTCGGCCAAATTGGCTATGCGACTCCCTGTAAGAGTGAATATAGATTAATAAGTAAGACAGATAGAGGAACTCCGAAATAACCATTCGATAGAACGTATGGTAATGAACATCTCAGCCAAGTTTGGTCCTGAAATATGCAGTTTGAAGAAAGTTATTGGCCTCGCTGTCACGAAATGTAGTTTGTGGTCTTCTTTGACTTAGAATAATTTCCGTGTTTTTCGGCCAAATTGGCTATGCGACACTCTGTAAGATTGAATATAGATTAAAAAGTAAGACAGATAGAGGAACTCCGAAATAACCATTCTCTAGAACACAAAGTAATGAACATCTCAGCCAAGTTTGGTCCTGAAATATGCAGTTTGAAGGAAGTTATTAGCCTCGCTGTCACGACATGTAGTTTGTTCTCTTCTTTGACTTAGAATAATTTCCGTGTTTTTCGGCCAAATTGGCTATGCGACTCCCTGTAAGAGTGAATATAGATTAATAAGTAAGACAGATAGAGGAACTCCGAAATAACCATTCGATAGAACGTATGGTAATGAACATCTCAGCCAAGTTTGGTCCTGAAATATGCAGTTTGAAGAAAGTTATTAGCCTCGCTGTCACGAAATGTAGTTTGTGGTCTTCTTTGACTTGGAATAATTTCCCTGTTTTTCGGCCAAATTGGCTTACGACTCTCTGTAAGAGTGAATATAGATTTAAAAGTAAGACAGATAGAGAGAATCCGAAATAACCATTCGATAGAACGTATGGAAATGAACATCTCAGCCAAGTTTGGTCCCGAAATATGCAGTTTGAAGAAAGTTATTAGCCTCGCTGTCACGACATGTAGTTTATGGTCTTCTTTGACTTAGAAAAAATTCTGTGATTTTTGGCCAAATTGGCTATGCGACTCCCTGTAAGAGTGAATATAGATTAATAAGTAAGACAGATAGAGGAACTCCGAAATAACCATTCGATAGAACGTATGGTAATGAACATCTCAGCCAAGTTTGGTCCTGAAATATGCAGTTTGAAGAAAGTTATTAGCCTCGCTGTCACGAATTGTAGTTTGTGGTCTTCTTTGACTTAGAATATTTTCCGTGTTTTTCGGCCAAATTGGCTTACGACTCTCTGTAAGAGTGAATATAGATTTAAAAGTAAGACAGATAGAGGAAATCCGAAATAACCATTCGATAGAACGTATGGTAATGAACATCTCAGCCAAGTTTGGTCCTGAAATATGCAGTTTGAAGAAAGTTATTAGCCTCGCTGTCACGACATGTAGTTTATGGTCTTCTTTGGCTTAGAAAAAATTCTGTGATTTTTGGCCAAATTGGCTATGCGACTCCCTATAAGAGTGAATATAGATTAATAAGTAAGACAGATAGAGGAACTCCGAAATAACCATTCGATAGAACGTATGGTAATGAACATCTCAGCCAAGTTTGGTCCTGAAATATGCAGTTTGAAGAAAGTTATTAGCCTCGCTGTCACGAAATGTAGTTTGTGGTCTTCTTTGACTTAGAATAATTTCCGTGTTTTTCGGCCAAATTGGCTATGCGACTCTCTGTAAGAGTGAATATAGATTTAAAAGTAAGACAGATAGAGGAAATCCGAAATAACCATTCGATAGAACGTATGGTAATGAACATCTCAGCCAAGTTTGGTCCTGAAATATGCAGTTTGAAGAAAGTTATTAGCCTCGCTGTCACGACATGTAGTTTATGGTCTTCTTTGACTTAGAATAATTTCCGTGTTTTTCGGCCAAATTGGCTTACGACTCTCTGTAAGAGTGAATATAGATTTAAAAGTAAGACAGATAGAGGAAATCCGAAATAACCATTCGATAGAACGTATGGTAATGAACATCTCAGCCAAGTTTGGTCCTGAAATATGCAGTTTGAAGAAAGTTATTAGCCTCGCTGTCACGACATGTAGTTTATGGTCTTCTTTGGCTTAGAAAAAATTCTGTGATTTTTGGCCAAATTGGCTATGCGACTCCCTGTAAGAGTGAATATAGATTAATAAGTAAGACAGATAGAGGAACTCCGAAATAACCATTCGATAGAACGTATGGTAATGAACATCTCAGCCAAGTTTGGTCCTGAAATATGCAGTTTGAAGAAAGTTATTAGCCTCGCTGTCACGAAATGTAGTTTGTTCTCTTCTTTGACTTAGAATAATTTCCCTGTTTTTCGGCCAAATTGGCTTACGACTCTCTGTAAGATTGAATATAGATTAAAAAGTAAGACAGATAGAGGAACTCCGAAATAACCATTCGATAGAACGTATGGTAATGAACATCTCAGCCAAGTTTGGTCCTGAAATATGCAGTTTGAAGAAAGTTATTAGCCTCGCTGTCACGAAATGTAGTTTGTGGTCTTCTTTGACTTAGAATAATTTCCGTGTTTTTCGGCCAAATTGGCTATGCGACTCTCTGTAAGAGTGAATATAGATTTAAAAGTAAGACAGATAGAGGAAATCCGAAATAACCATTCGATAGAACGTATGGTAATGAACATCTCAGCCAAGTTTGGTCCTGAAATATGCAGTTTGAAGAAAGTTATTAGCCTCGCTGTCACGACATGTAGTTTATGGTCTTCTTTGACTTAGAATAATTTCCGTGTTTTTCGGCCAAATTGGCTTACGACTCTCTGTAAGAGTGAATATAGATTTAAAAGTAAGACAGATAGAGGAAATCCGAAATAACCATTCGATAGAACGTATGGTAATGAACATCTCAGCCAAGTTTGGTCCTGAAATATGCAGTTTGAAGAAAGTTATTAGCCTCGCTGTCACGACATGTAGTTTATGGTCTTCTTTGGCTTAGAAAAAATTCTGTGATTTTTGGCCAAATTGGCTATGCGACTCCCTGTAAGAGTGAATATAGATTAATAAGTAAGACAGATAGAGGAACTCCGAAATAACCATTCGATAGAACGTATGGTAATGAACATCTCAGCCAAGTTTGGTCCTGAAATATGCAGTTTGAAGAAAGTTATTAGCCTCGCTGTCACGAAATGTAGTTTGTTCTCTTCTTTGACTTAGAATAATTTCCCTGTTTTTCGGCCAAATTGGCTTACGACTCTCTGTAAGATTGAATATAGATTAAAAAGTAAGACAGATAGAGGAACTCCGAAATAACCATTCGATAGAGCGTATGGTAATGAACATCTCAGCCAAGTTTGGTCCTGAAATATGCAGTTTGAAGAAAGTTATCAGCCTCGCTGTCACGAAATGTAGTTTGTTCTCTTCTTTGACTTGGAATAATTTCCGTGTTTTTCGGCCAAATTGGCTATGCGACTCCCTGTAAGAGTGAATATAGATTTAAAAGTAAGACAGATAGAGGAAATCGGAAATAACCGTTCGATAGAACACAAGGTTATGAACATCTCAGCCAAGTTTGGTCCTGAAATATGCAGTTTGAAGAAAGTTATCAGCCTCGCTGTCACGAAATGTAGTTTGTTCTCTTCTTTGACTTGGAATAATTTCCGTGTTTTTCGGCCAAATTGGCTATGCGACTCCCTGTAAGAGTGAATATAGATTAATAAGTAAGACAGATAGAGGAACTCCGAAATAACCATTCGATAGAACGTATGGTAATGAACATCTCAGCCAAGTTTGGTCCTGAAATATGCAGTTTGAAGAAAGTTATCAGCCTCGCTGTCACGAAATGTAGTTTGTTCTCTTCTTTGACTTGGAATAATTTCCGTGTTTTTCGGCCAAATTGGCTATGCGACTCTCTGTAAGAGTGAATATAGATTAAAAAGTAAGACAGATAGAGGAACTCCGAAATAACCATTCGATAGAACGTATGGTAATGAACATCTCAGCCAAGTTTGGTCCTGAAATATGCAGTTTGAAGAAAGTTATTAGCCTCGCTGTCAAGAAATGTAGTTTGTGGTCTTCTTTGACTTAAAAAAATGTCCGTGTTTTTCGGCCAAATTGGCTTAAGACTCTCTGTAAGAGTGAATATAGATTAAAAAGTAAAACAGATAGAGGAAATCCGAAATAACCATTCGATAGAACGTATGGTAATGAACATCTCAGCCAAGTTTGGTCCTGAAATATGCAGTTTGAAGAAAGTTATTAGCCTCGCTGTCACGACATGTAGTTTATGGTCTTCTTTGGCTTAGAAAAAATTCTGTGATTTTTGGCCAAATTGGCTATGCGACTCCCTATAAGAGTGAATATAGATTAATAAGTAAGACAGATAGAGGAACTCCGAAATAACCATTCGATAGAACGTATGGTAAGTAACATCTCAGCCAAGTTTGGTCCTGAAATATGCAGTTTGAAGAAAGTTATTAGCCTCGCTGTCACGAAATGTAGTTTGTGGTCTTCTTTGACTTAGAATAATTTCCGTGTTTTTCGGCCAAATTGGCTATGCGACTCTCTGTAAGAGTGAATATAGATTTAAAAGTAAGACAGATAGAGGAAATCCGAAATAACCATTCGATAGAACGTATGGTAATGAACATCTCAGCCAAGTTTGGTCCTGAAATATGCAGTTTGAAGAAAGTTATTAGCCTCGCTGTCACGACATGTAGTTTATGGTCTTCTTTGACTTAGAATAATTTCCGTGTTTTTCGGCCAAATTGGCTTACGACTCTCTGTAAGAGTGAATATAGATTTAAAAGTAAGACAGATAGAGGAAATCCGAAATAACCATTCGATAGAACGTATGGTAATGAACATCTCAGCCAAGTTTGGTCCTGAAATATGCAGTTTGAAGAAAGTTATTAGCCTCGCTGTCACGACATGTAGTTTATGGTCTTCTTTGGCTTAGAAAAAATTCTGTGATTTTTGGCCAAATTGGCTATGCGACTCCCTGTAAGAGTGAATATAGATTAATAAGTAAGACAGATAGAGGAACTCCGAAATAACCATTCGATAGAACGTATGGTAATGAACATCTCAGCCAAGTTTGGTCCTGAAATATGCAGTTTGAAGAAAGTTATTAGCCTCGCTGTCACGAAATGTAGTTTGTTCTCTTCTTTGACTTAGAATAATTTCCCTGTTTTTCGGCCAAATTGGCTTACGACTCTCTGTAAGATTGAATATAGATTAAAAAGTAAGACAGATAGAGGAACTCCGAAATAACCATTCGATAGAGCGTATGGTAATGAACATCTCAGCCAAGTTTGGTCCTGAAATATGCAGTTTGAAGAAAGTTATTAGCCTCGCTGTCACGAAATGTAGTTTGTGGTCGTCTTTGACTTGGAATAATTTCCCTGTTTTTCGGCCAAATTGGCTTACGACTCTCTGTAAGAGTGAATATAGATTTAAAAGTAATACAGATAGAGGAAATCCGAAATAACCGTTCGATAGAACACAAGGTAATGAACATCTCAGCCAAGTTTGGTCCTGAAATATGCAGTTTGAAGAAAGTTAGTAGCCTCGCTGTCACGAAATGTAGTTTGTTCTCTTCTTTGACTTAGAATAATTTCCGTGTTTTTCGGCCAAATTGGCTATGCGACTCTCTGTAAGAGTGAATATAGATTTAAAAGTAAGACAGATAGAGGAAATCCGAAATAACCATTCGATAGAACGTATGGTAATGAACATCTCAGCCAAGTTTGGTCCTGAAATATGCAGTTTGAAGAAAGTTATTAGCCTCGCTGTCACGACATGTAGTTTATGGTCTTCTTTGACTTAGAATAATTTCCGTGTTTTTCGGCCAAATTGGCTTACGACTCTCTGTAAGAGTGAATATAGATTTAAAAGTAAGACAGATAGAGGAAATCCGAAATAACCATTCGATAGAACGTATGGTAATGAACATCTCAGCCAAGTTTGGTCCTGAAATATGCAGTTTGAAGAAAGTTATTAGCCTCGCTGTCACGACATGTAGTTTATGGTCTTCTTTGGCTTAGAAAAAATTCTGTGATTTTTGGCCAAATTGGCTATGCGACTCCCTGTAAGAGTGAATATAGATTAATAAGTAAGACAGATAGAGGAACTCCGAAATAACCATTCGATAGAACGTATGGTAATGAACATCTCAGCCAAGTTTGGTCCTGAAATATGCAGTTTGAAGAAAGTTATTAGCCTCGCTGTCACGAAATGTAGTTTGTTCTCTTCTTTGACTTAGAATAATTTCCCTGTTTTTCGGCCAAATTGGCTTACGACTCTCTGTAAGATTGAATATAGATTAAAAAGTAAGACAGATAGAGGAACTCCGAAATAACCATTCGATAGAGCGTATGGTAATGAACATCTCAGCCAAGTTTGGTCCTGAAATATGCAGTTTGAAGAAAGTTATTAGCCTCGCTGTCACGAAATGTAGTTTGTGGTCGTCTTTGACTTAGAATAATTTCCCTGTTTTTCGGCCAAATTGGCTTACGACTCTCTGTAAGAGTGAATATAGATTTAAAAGTAAGACAGATAGAGGAAATCGGAAATAACCGTTCGATAGAACACAAGGTTATGAACATCTCAGCCAAGTTTGGTCCTGAAATATGCAGTTTGAAGAAAGTTATTAGCCTCGCTGTCACGACATGTAGTTTATGGTCTTCTTTGGCTTAGAAAAAATTCTGTGATTTTTGGCCAAATTGGCTATGCGACTCCCTGTAAGAGTGAATATAGATTTAAAAGTAAGACAGATAGAGGAACTCCGAAATAACCATTCGATAGAACGTATGGTAATGAACATCTCAGCCAAGTTTGGTCCTGAAATATGCAGTTTGAAGAAAGTTATTAGCCTCGCTGTCACGAAATGTAGTTTGTTCTCTTCTTTGACTTAGAATAATTTCCCTGTTTTTCGGCCAAATTGGCTTACGACTCTCTGTAAGATTGAATATATATTAAAAAGTAAGACAGATAGAGGAACTCCGAAATAACCATTCGATAGAGCGTATGGTAATGAACATCTCAGCCAAGTTTGGTCCTGAAATATGCAGTTTGAAGAAAGTTATTAGCCTCGCTGTCACGACATGTAGTTTGTGGTCTTCTTTGACTTAGAATAATTTCCCTGTTTTTCGGCCAAATTGGCTTACGACTCTCTGTAAGAGTGAATATAGATTTAAAAGTAAGACAGATAGAGGAAATCGGAAATAACCGTTCGATAGAACACAAGGTTATGAACATCTCAGCCAAGTTTGGTCCTGAAATATGCAGTTTGAAGAAAGTTATCAGCCTCGCTGTCACGAAATGTAGTTTGTTCTCTTCTTTGACTTGGAATAATTTCCGTGTTTTTCGGCCAAATTGGCTATGCGACTCCCTGTAAGAGTGAATATAGATTAATAAGTAAGACAGATAGAGGAACTCCGAAATAACCATTCGATAGAACACAATGTTATGAACATCTCAGCCAAGTTTGGTCCTGAAATATGCAGTTTGAAGAAAGTTATCAGCCTCGCTGTCACGAAATGTAGTTTGTTCTCTTCTTTGACTTGGAATAATTTCCGTGTTTTTCGGCCAAATTGGCTATGCGACTCTCTGTAAGAGTGAATATAGATTTAAAAGTAAGACAGATAGAGGAAATCCGAAATAACCATTCGATAGAACGTATGGTAATGAACATCTCAGCCAAGTTTGGTCCTGAAATATGCAGTTTGAAGAAAGTTATTAGCCTCGCTGTCACGACATGTAGTTTGTGGTCTTCTTTGACTTAGAAAAAATTCTGTGATTTTTGGCCAAATTGGCTATGCGACTCCCTGTAAGAGTGAATATAGATTAAAAAGTAAAACAGATAGAGGAACTCCGAAATAACCATTCGATGGAACGTATGGTAATGAACATCTCAGCCAAGTTTGGTCCTGAAATATGCAATTTGAAGAAAGTTATTAGCCTCGCTGTCACGAAATGTAGTTTGTGGTCTTCTTTGACTTAGAATAATTTCCCTGTTTTTCGGCCAAATTGGCTTACGACTCTCTGTAAGAGTGAATATAGATTTAAAAGTAAGACAGATAGAGGAAATCCGAAATAACCGTTCGATAGAACACAAGGTAATGAACATCTCAGCCAAGTTTGGTCCTGAAATATGCAGTTTGAAAAAAGTTATTAGCCTCGCTGTCACGAAATGTAGTTTGTTCTCTTCTTTGACTTGGAATAATTTCCGTGTTTTTCGGCCAAATTGGCTATGCGACACTCTGTAAGATTGAATATAGATTTAAAAGTAAGACAGATAGAGGAACTCCGAAATAACCATTCGATAGAGCGTATGGTAATGAACATCTCAGCCAAGTTTGGTCCTGAAATATGCAGTTTGAAGAAAGTTATTAGCCTCGCTGTCACGACATGTAGTTTGTGGTCTTCTTTGACTTAGAATAATTTCCCTGTTTTTCGGCCAAATTGGCTTACGACTCTCTGTAAGAGTGAATATAGATTTAAAAGTAAGACAGATAGAGGAAATCGGAAATAACCGTTCGATAGAACACAAGGTTATGAACATCTCAGCCAAGTTTGGTCCTGAAATATGCAGTTTGAAGAAAGTTATCAGCCTCGCTGTCACGAAATGTAGTTTGTTCTCTTCTTTGACTTGGAATAATTTCCGTGTTTTTCGGCCAAATTGGCTATGCGACTCCCTGTAAGAGTGAATATAGATTAATAAGTAAGACAGATAGAGGAACTCCGAAATAACCATTCGATAGAACACAATGTTATGAACATCTCAGCCAAGTTTGGTCCTGAAATATGCAGTTTGAAGAAAGTTATCAGCCTCGCTGTCACGAAATGTAGTTTGTTCTCTTCTTTGACTTGGAATAATTTCCGTGTTTTTCGGCCAAATTGGCTATGCGACTCTCTGTAAGAGTGAATATAGATTTAAAAGTAAGACAGATAGAGGAAATCCGAAATAACCATTCGATAGAACGTATGGTAATGAACATCTCAGCCAAGTTTGGTCCTGAAATATGCAGTTTGAAGAAAGTTATTAGCCTCGCTGTCACGACATGTAGTTTGTGGTCTTCTTTGACTTAGAAAAAATTCTGTGATTTTTGGCCAAATTGGCTATGCGACTCCCTGTAAGAGTGAATATAGATTAATAAGTAAGACAGATAGAGGAACTCCGAAATAACCATTCGATAGAACGTATGGTAATGAACATCTCAGCCAAGTTTGGTCCTGAAATATGCAGTTTGAAGAAAGTTATTAGCCTCTCTGTCACGACATGTAGTTTGTTCTCTTCTTTGACTTGGAATAATTTCCCTGTTTTTCGGCCAAATTGGTTTACGACTCTCTGTAAGAGTGAATATAGATTTAAAAGTAAGACAGATAGAGGAAATCCGAAATAACCATTCGATAGAACGTATGGTAATGAACATCTCAGCCAAGTTTGGTCCTGAAATATGCAGTTTGAAGAAAGTTATTAGCCTCGCTGTCAAGAAATGTAGTTTGTGGTCTTCTTTGACTTAAAAAAATGTCCGTGTTTTTCGGCCAAATTGGCTTAAGACTCTCTGTAAGAGTGAATATAGATTAAAAAGTAAAACAGATAGAGGAAATCCGAAATAACCATTCGATAGAACGTATGGTAATGAACATCTCAGCCAAGTTTGGTCCTGAAATATGCAGTTTGAAGAAAGTTATTAGCCTCGCTGTCACGAAATGTAGTTTGTGGTCTTCTTTGACTTAGAATAATTTCCCTGTTTTTCGGCCAAATTGGCTTACGACTCTCTGTAAGAGTGAATATAGATTTAAAAGTAAGACAGATAGAGGAAATCGGAAATAACCGTTCGATAGAACACAAGGTTATGAACATCTCAGCCAAGTTTGGTCCTGAAATATGCAGTTTGAAGAAAGTTATCAGCCTCGCTGTCACGAAATGTAGTTTGGTCTCTTCTTTGACTTGGAATAATTTCCGTGATTTTCGGCCAAATTGGCTATGCGACTCCCTGTAAGAGTGAATATAGATTAATAAGTAAGACAGATAGAGGAACTCCGAAATAACCATTCGATAGAACGTATGGTAATGAACATCTCAGCCAAGTTTGGTCCTGAAATATGCAGTTTGAAGAAAGTTATCAGCCTCGCTGTCACGAAATGTAGTTTGTTCTCTTCTTTGACTTGGAATAATTTCCGTGTTTTTCGGCCAAATTGGCTATGCGACTCCCTGTAAGAGTGAATATAGATTAATAAGTAAGACAGATAGAGGAACTCCGAAATAACCATTCGATAGAACGTATGGTAATGAACATCTCAGCCAAGTTTGGTCCTGAAATATGCAGTTTTAAGAAAGTTATTAGCCTCGCTGTCAAGAAATGTAGTTTGTGGTCTTCTTTGACTTAAAAAAATGTCCGTGTTTTTCGGCCAAATTGGCTTAAGACTCTCTGTAAGAGTGAATATAGATTAAAAAGTAAAACAGATAGAGGAAATCCGAAATAACCATTCGATAGAACGTATGGTAATGAACATCTCAGCCAAGTTTGGTCCTGAAATATGCAGTTTGAAGAAAGTTATTAGCCTCGCTGTCACGAAATGTAGTTTGTGGTCTTCTTTGACTTAGAATAATTTCCGTGTTTTTCGGCCAAATTGGCTTAAGACTCTCTGTAAGAGTGAATATAGATTAAAAAGTAAAACAGATAGAGGAAATCCGAAATAACCATTCGATAGAACGTATGGTAATGAACATCTCAGCCAAGTTTGGTCCTGAAATATGCAGTTTGAAGAAAGTTATTAGCCTCGCTGTCACGACATGTAGTTTGTTCTCTTCTTTGACTTAGAATAATTTCCGTGTTTTTCGGCCAAATTGGCTTACGACTCTCTGTAAGAGTGAATATAGATTAAAAAGTAAGACAGATAGAGGAAATCCGAAATAACCATTCGATAGAACGTATGGTAATGAACATCTCAGCCAAGTTTGGTCCTGAAATATGCAGTTTGAAGAAAGTTATTAGCCTCGCTGTCACGAAATGTAGTTTGTGGTCTTCTTTGACTTAGAATAATTTCCGTGTTTTTCGGCCAAATTGGCTATGCGACACTCTGTAAGATTGAATATAGATTAAAAAGTAAGACAGATAGAGGAAATCCGAAATAACCGTTCGATAGAACACAAGGTAATGAACATCTCAGCCAAGTTTGGTCCTGAAATATGCAGTTTGAAGAAAGTTATTAGCCTCGCTGTCACGAAATGTAGTTTGTTCTCTTCTTTGACTTGGAATAATTTCCGTGTTTTTCGGCCAAATTGGCTATGCGACTCCCTGTAAGAGTGAATATAGATTAATAAGTAAGACAGATAGAGGAACTCCGAAATAACCATTCGATAGAACGTATTTTAATGAACATCTCAGCAAAGTTTGGTCCTGAAATATGCAGTTTGAAGAAAGTTATTAGCCTCGCTGTCACGAAATGTAGTTTGTGGTCTTCTTTGACTTAGAATAATTTCCGTGTTTTTCGGCCAAATTGGCTTACGACTCTCTGTAAGAGTGAATATAGATTTAGAAGTAAGACAGATAGAGGAAATCCGAAATAACCATTCGATAGAACGTATGGTAATGAACATCTCAGCCAAGTTTGGTCCTGAAATATGCAGTTTGAAGAAAGTTATCAGCCTCGCTGTCACGAAATGTAGTTTGTTCTCTTCTTTGACTTGGAATAATTTCCGTGTTTTTCGGCCAAATTGGCTATGCGACTCCCTGTAAGAGTGAATATAGATTAATAAGTAAGACAGATAGAGGAACTCCGAAATAACCATTCGATAGAACGTATGGTAATGAACATCTCAGCCAAGTTTGGTCCTGAAATATGCAGTTTTAAGAAAGTTATTAGCCTCGCTGTCAAGAAATGTAGTTTGTGGTCTTCTTTGACTTAAAAAAATGTCCGTGTTTTTCGGCCAAATTGGCTTAAGACTCTCTGTAAGAGTGAATATAGATTAAAAAGTAAAACAGATAGAGGAAATCCGAAATAACCATTCGATAGAACGTATGGTAATGAACATCTCAGCCAAGTTTGGTCCTGAAATATGCAGTTTGAAGAAAGTTATTAGCCTCGCTGTCACGAAATGTAGTTTGTGGTCTTCTTTGACTTAGAATAATTTCCGTGTTTTTCGGCCAAATTGGCTTAAGACTCTCTGTAAGAGTGAATATAGATTAAAAAGTAAAACAGATAGAGGAAATCCGAAATAACCATTCGATAGAACGTATGGTAATGAACATCTCAGCCAAGTTTGGTCCTGAAATATGCAGTTTGAAGAAAGTTATTAGCCTCGCTGTCACGACATGTAGTTTGTTCTCTTCTTTGACTTAGAATAATTTCCGTGTTTTTCGGCCAAATTGGCTTACGACTCTCTGTAAGAGTGAATATAGATTTAAAAGTAAGACAGATAGAGGAAATCCGAAATAACCATTCGATAGAACGTATGGTAATGAACATCTCAGCCAAGTTTGGTCCTGAAATATGCAGTTTGAAGAAAGTTATTAGCCTCGCTGTCACGAAATGTAGTTTGTGGTCTTCTTTGACTTAGAATAATTTCCGTGTTTTTCGGCCAAATTGGCTATGCGACACTCTGTAAGATTGAATATAGATTAAAAAGTAAGACAGATAGAGGAACTCCGAAATAACCATTCGATAGAGCGTATGGTAATGAACATCTCAGCCAAGTTTGGTCCTGAAATATGCAGTTTTAAGAAAGTTATTAGCCTCGCTGTCAAGAAATGTAGTTTGTGGTCTTCTTTGACTTAAAAAAATTTCCGTGTTTTTCGGCCAAATTGGCTTAAGACTCTCTGTAAGAGTGAATATAGATTAAAAAGTAAAACAGATAGAGGAAATCCGAAATAACCATTCGATAGAACGTATGGTAATGAACATCTCAGCCAAGTTTGGTCCTGAAATATGCAGTTTGAAGAAAGTTATTAGCCTCGCTGTCACGAAATGTAGTTTGTGGTCTTCTTTGACTTAGAATAATTTCCGTGTTTTTCGGCCAAATTGGCTTAAGACTCGCTGTAAGAGTGAATATAGATTAAAAAGTAAAACAGATAGAGGAAATCCGAAATAACCATTCGATAGAACGTATGGTAATGAACATCTCAGCCAAGTTTGGTCCTGAAATATGCAGTTTGAAGAAAGTTATTAGCCTCGCTGTCACGACATGTAGTTTGTTCTCTTCTTTGACTTAGAATAATTTCCGTGTTTTTCGGCCAAATTGGCTTACGACTCTCTGTAAGAGTGAATATAGATTTAAAAGTAAGACAGATAGAGGAAATCCGAAATAACCATTCGATAGAACGTATGGTAATGAACATCTCAGCCAAGTTTGGTCCTGAAATATGCAGTTTGAAGAAAGTTATTAGCCTCGCTGTCACGAAATGTAGTTTGTGGTCTTCTTTGACTTAGAATAATTTCCGTGTTTTTCGGCCAAATTGGCTATGCGACACTCTGTAAGATTGAATATAGATTAAAAAGTAAGACAGATAGAGGAACTCCGAAATAACCATTCGATAGAGCGTATGGTAATGAACATCTCAGCCAAGTTTGGTCCTGAAATATGCAGTTTGAAGAAAGTTATTAGCCTCGCTGTCACGAAATGTAGTTTGTGGTCTTCTTTGACTTAGAATAATTTCCGTGTTTTTCGGCAAAATTGGCTATGCGACACTCTGTAAGATTGAATATAGATTTAAAAGTAAGACAGATAGAGGAACTCCGAAATAACCATTTGATAGAGCGTATGGTAATGAACATCTCAGCCAGGTTTGGTCCTGAAATATGCAGTTTGAAGAAAGTTATTAGCCTCTCTGTCACGACATGTAGTTTGTTCTCTTCTTTGACTTGGAATAATTTCCCTGTTTTTCGGCCAAATTGGCTTACGACTCTCTGTAAGAGTGAATATAGATTTAAAAGTAAGACAGATAGAGGAAATCCGAAATAACCATTCGATAGAACGTATGGTAATGAACATCTCAGCCAAGTTTGGTCCTGAAATATGCAGTTTGAAGAAAGTTATTAGCCTCGCTGTCACGAAATGTAGTTTGTGGTCTTCTTTGACTTAGAATAATTTCCCTGTTTTTCGGCCAAATTGGCTTACGACTCTCTGTAAGAGTGAATATAGATTTAAAAGTAAGACAGATAGAGGAAATCCGAAATAACCATTCGATAGAACGTATGGTAATGAACATCTCAGCCAAGTTTGGTCCTGAAATATGCAGTTTGAAGAAAGTTATTAGCCTCGCTGTCACGAAATGTAGTTTGTGGTCTTCTTTGACTTAGAATAATTTCCGTGTTTTTCGGCCAAATTGGCTATGCGACACTCTGTAAGATTGAATATAGATTAAAAAGTAAGACAGATAGAGGAACTCCGAAATAACCATTCGATAGAGCGTATGGTAATGAACATCTCAGCCAAGTTTGGTCCTGAAATATGCAGTTTGAAGAAAGTTATTAGCCTCGCTGTCACGAAATGTAGTTTGTGGTCTTCTTTGACTTAGAATAATTTCCGTGTTTTTCGGACAAATTGGCTATGCGACTCTCTGTAAGAGTGAATATAGATTTAAAAGTAAGACAGATAGAGGAAATCCGAAATAACCATTCGATAGAACGTATGGTAATGAACATCTCAGCCAAGTTTGGTCCTGAAATATGCAGTTTGAAGAAAGTTATTAGCCTCGCTGTCACGAAATGTAGTTTGTGGTCTTCTTTGACTTAGAATAATTTCCGTGTTTTTCGGCCAAATTGGCTATGCGACACTCTGTAAGATTGAATATAGATTAAAAAGTAAGACAGATAGAGGAACTCCGAAATAACCATTCGATAGAGCGTATGGTAATGAACATCTCAGCCAAGTTTGGTCCTGAAATATGCAGTTTGAAGAAAGTTATTAGCCTCGCTGTCACGAAATGTAGTTTGTGGTCTTCTTTGACTTAGAATAATTTCCCTGTTTTTCGGCCAAATTGGTTTACGACTCTCTGTAAGAGTGAATATAGATTTAAAAGTAAGACAGATAGAGGAAATCGGAAATAACCGTTCGATAGAACACAAGGTTATGAACATCTCAGCCAAGTTTGGTCCTGAAATATGCAGTTTGAAGAAAGTTATCAGCCTCGCTGTCACGAAATGTAGTTTGGTCTCTTCTTTGACTTGGAATAATTTCCGTGTTTTTCGGCCAAATTGGCTATGCGACTCCCTGTAAGAGTGAATATAGATTAATAAGTAAGACAGATAGAGGAACTCCGAAATAACCATTCGATAGAACGTATGGTAATGAACATCTCAGCCAAGTTTGGTCCTGAAATATGCAGTTTGAAGAAAGTTATTAGCCTCGCTGTCACGAAATGTAGTTTGTGGTCTTCTTTGACTTAGAATAATTTCCGTGTTTTTCGGCCAAATTGGCTATGCGACTCTCTGTAAGAGTGAGTATAGATTTAAAAGTAAGACAGATAGAGGAAATCCGAAATAACCATTCGATAGAACGTATGGTAATGAACATCTCAGCCAAGTTTGGTCCTGAAATATGCAGTTTGAAGAAAGTTATTAGCCTCGCTGTCACGACATGTAGTTTATGGTCTTCTTTGACTTAGAAAAAATTCTGTGATTTTTGGCCAAATTGGCTATGCGACTCCCTGTAAGAGTGAATATAGATTAATAAGTAAGACAGATAGAGGAACTCCGAAATAACCATTCGATAGAACGTATGTTAATGAACATCTCAGCCAAGTTTGGTCCTGAAATATGCAGTTTGAAGAAAGTTATTAGCCTCTCTGTCACGACATGTAGTTTGTTCTCTTCTTTGACTTGGAATAATTTCCCTGTTTTTCGGCCAAATTGGCTTACGACTCTCTGTAAGAGTGAATATAGATTTAAAAGTAAGACAGATAGAGGAAATCCGAAATAACCATTCGATAGAACGTATGGTAATGAACATCTCAGCCAAGTTTGGTCCTGAAATATGCAGTTTGAAGAAAGTTATTAGCCTCGCTGTCACGACATGTAGTTTGTTCTCTTCTTTGACTTAGAACAATGTCCGTGTTTTTCGGCCAAATTGGCTATGCGACTCTCTGTAAGAGTGAATATAGATTAAAAAATAAGACAGATAGATGAAATCTGAAATAATCATTCGATAGAACACAAGGTAATGAACATCTCAGCCAAATTTGGTCCTGAAATATGCAGTTTGAAGAAAGTTATTAGCCTCGCTGTCACGACATGTAGTTTGTTCTCTTCTTTGACTTAGAATAATTTCCGTGTTTTTCGGCCAAATTGGCTATGCGACACTCTGTAAGATTGAATATAGATTAATAAGTAAGACAGATAGAGGAACTCCGAAATAACCATTCGATAGAACGTATGTTAATGAACATCTCAGCCAAGTTTGGTCCTGAAATATGCAGTTTGAAGAAAGTTATTAGCCTCGCTGTCACGACATGTAGTTTGTTCTCTTCTTTGACTTAGAACAATGTCCGTGTTTTTCGGCCAAATTGGCTATGCGACTCTCTGTAAGAGTGAATATAGATTAAAAAATAAGACAGATAGATGAAATCTGAAATAATCATTCGATAGAACACAAGGTAATGAACATCTCAGCCAAATTTGGTCCTGAAATATGCAGTTTGAAGAAAGTTATTAGCCTCGCTGTCACGACATGTAGTTTGTTCTCTTCTTTGACTTAGAATAATTTCCGTGTTTTTCGGCCAAATTGGCTATGCGACACTCTGTAAGATTGAATATAGATTAAAAAGTAAGACAGATAGAGGAACTCCGAAATAACCATTCGATAGATCGTATGGTAATGAACATCTCAGCCAAGTTTGGTCCTGAAATATGCAGTTTGAAGAAAGTTATTAGCCTCGCTGTCACGAAATGTAGTTTGTGGTCTTCTTTGACTTAGAATAATTTCCCTGTTTTTCGGCCAAATTGGTTTACGACTCTCTGTAAGAGTGAATATAGATTTAAAAGTAAGACAGATAGAGGAAATCCGAAATAACCATTCGATAAAACGTATGGTAATGAACATCTCAGCCAAGTTTGGTCCTGAAATATGCAGTTTGAAGAAAGTTATTAGCCTCGCTGTCACGACATGTAGTTTGTGGTCTTCTTTGACTTAGAATAATTTACGTGTTTTTCGGCCAAATTGGCTTACGACTCTCTGTAAGAGTGAATATAGATTTAAAAGTAAGACAGATAGAGGAAATCGGAAATAACCGTTCGATAGAACACAAGGTTATGAACATCTCAGCCAAGTTTGGTCCTGAAATATGCAGTTTGAAGAAAGTTATCAGCCTCGCTGTCACGAAATGTAGTTTGGTCTCTTCTTTGACTTGGAATAATTTCCGTGTTTTTCGGCCAAATTGGCTATGCGACTCCCTGTAAGAGTGAATATAGATTAATAAGTAAGACAGATAGAGGAACTCCGAAATAACCATTCGATAGAACGTATGTTAATGAACATCTCAGCCAAGTTTGGTCCTGAAATATGCAGTTTGAAGAAAGTTATTAGCCTCTCTGTCACGACATGTAGTTTGTTCTCTTCTTTGACTTGGAATAATTTCCCTGTTTTTCGGCCAAATTGGCTATGCGACTCTCTGTAAGATTGAATATAGATTAATAAGTAAGACAGATAGAGGAACTCCGAAATAACCATTCGATAGAACGTATGTTAATGAACATCTCAGCCAAGTTTGGTCCTGAAATATGCAGTTTGAAGAAAGTTATTAGCCTCGCTGTCACGACATGTAGTTTGTTCTCTTCTTTGACTTAGAACAATGTCCGTGTTTTTCGGCCAAATTGGCTATGCGACTCTCTGTAAGAGTGAATATAGATTAAAAAATAAGACAGATAGATGAAATCTGAAATAATCATTCGATAGAACACAAGGTAATGAACATCTCAGCCAAATTTGGTCCTGAAATATGCAGTTTGAAGAAAGTTATTAGCCTCGCTGTCACGACATGTAGTTTGTTCTCTTCTTTGACTTAGAATAATTTCCGTGTTTTTCGGCCAAATTGGCTATGCGACACTCTGTAAGATTGAATATAGATTAAAAAGTAAGACAGATAGAGGAACTCCGAAATAACCATTCGATAGATCGTATGGTAATGAACATCTCAGCCAAGTTTGGTCCTGAAATATGCAGTTTGAAGAAAGTTATTAGCCTCGCTGTCACGAAATGTAGTTTGTGGTCTTCTTTGACTTAGAATAATTTCCCTGTTTTTCGGCCAAATTGGTTTACGACTCTCTGTAAGAGTGAATATAGATTTAAAAGTAAGACAGATAGAGGAAATCCGAAATAACCATTCGATAAAACGTATGGTAATGAACATCTCAGCCAAGTTTGGTCCTGAAATATGCAGTTTGAAGAAAGTTATTAGCCTCGCTGTCACGACATGTAGTTTGTGGTCTTCTTTGACTTAGAATAATTTACGTGTTTTTCGGCCAAATTGGCTTACGACTCTCTGTAAGAGTGAATATAGATTTAAAAGTAAGACAGATAGAGGAAATCGGAAATAACCGTTCGATAGAACACAAGGTTATGAACATCTCAGCCAAGTTTGGTCCTGAAATATGCAGTTTGAAGAAAGTTATCAGCCTCGCTGTCACGAAATGTAGTTTGGTCTCTTCTTTGACTTGGAATAATTTCCGTGTTTTTCGGCCAAATTGGCTATGCGACTCCCTGTAAGAGTGAATATAGATTAATAAGTAAGACAGATAGAGGAACTCCGAAATAACCATTCGATAGAACGTATGTTAATGAACATCTCAGCCAAGTTTGGTCCTGAAATATACAGTTTGAAGAAAGTTATTAGCCTCTCTGTCACGACATGTAGTTTGTTCTCTTCTTTGACTTGGAATAATTTCCCTGTTTTTCGGCCAAATTGGCTTACGACTCTCTGTAAGAGTGAATATAGATTTAAAAGTAAGACAGATAGAGGAAATCCGAAATAACCATTCGATAGAACGTATGGTAATGAACATCTCAGCCAAGTTTGGTCCTGAAATATGCAGTTTGAAGAAAGTTATTAGCCTCGCTGTCAAGAAATGTAGTTTGTGGTCTTCTTTGACTTAAAAAAATGTCCGTGTTTTTCGGCCAAATTGGCTTAAGACTCTCTGTAAGAGTGAATATAGATTAAAAAGTAAAACAGATAGAGGAAATCCGAAATAACCATTCGATAGAACGTATGGTAATGAACATCTCAGCCAAGTTTGGTCCTGAAATATGCAGTTTGAAGAAAGTTATTAGCCTCGCTGTCACGAAATGTAGTTTGTGGTCTTCTTTGACTTAGAATAATTTCCGTGTTTTTCGGCCAAATTGGCTTAAGACTCTCTGTAAGAGTGAATATAGATTTAAAAGTAAGACAGATAGAGGAAATCCGAAATAACCATTCGATAGAACGTATGGTAATGAACATCTCAGCCAAGTTTGGTCCTGAAATATGCAGTTTGAAGAAAGTTATTAGCCTCGCTGTCAAGAAATGTAGTTTGTGGTCTTCTTTGACTTAAAAAAATGTCCGTGTTTTTCGGCCAAATTAGCTTAAGACTCTCTGTAAGAGTGAATATAGATTAAAAAGTAAAACAGATAGAGTAAATCCGAAATAACCATTCGATAGAACACAAGGTAATGAACATCTCAGCCAAGTTTGGTCCTTAAATATGCAGTTTGAAGAAAGTTTTTAGCCTCGCTGTCAAGAAATGTAGTCTGTGCTCTTCTTTTGACTTAGAATAATTTCCGTGTTTTTCGGCCAAATTGGCTATGCGACTCTCTGTAAGAGTGAATATAGATTTAAAAGTAAGACAGATAGAGAGAATCCGAAATAACCATTCGATAGAACGTATGGAAATGAACATCTCAGCCAAGTTTGGTCCTGAAATATGCAGTTTGAAGAAAGTTATTAGCCTCGCTGTCAAGAAATGTAGTTTGTGGTCTTCTTTGACTTAGAAAAAATTCTGTGAATTTTGGCCAAATTGGCTATGCGACTCCCTGTAAGAGTGAATATAGATTAATAAGTAAGACAGATAGAGGAACTCCGAAATAACCATTCGATAGAACGTATGGTAATGAACATCTCAGCCAAGTTTGGTCCTGAAATATGCAGTTTGAAGAAAGTTATTAGCCTCGCTGTCACGACATGTAGTTTGTGGTCTTCTTTGACTTAGAAAAAATTCTGTGATTTTTGGCCAAATTGGCTATGCGACTCCCTGTAAGAGTGAATATAGATTAATAAGTAAGACAGATAGAGGAACTCCGAAATAACCATTCGATAGAACGTATGGTAATGAACATCTCAGCCAAGTTTGGTCCTGAAATATGCAGTTTGAAGAAAGTTATTAGCCTCGCTGTCACGAAATGTAGTTTGTGGTCTTCTTTGACTTAGAATAATTTCCGTGTTTTTCGGCCAAATTGGCTTAAGACTCTCTGTAAGAGTGAATATAGATTAAAAAGTAAAACAGATAGAGGAAATCCGAAATAACCATTCGATAGAACGTATGGTAATGAACATCTCAGCCAAGTTTGGTCCTGAAATATGCAGTTTGAAGAAAGTTATTAGCCTCGCTGTCACGACATGTAGTTTGTTCTCTTCTTTGACTTAGAATAATTTCCGTGTTTTTCGGCCAAATTGGCTTACGACTCTCTGTAAGAGTGAATATAGATTTAAAAGTAAGACAGATAGAGGGAATCCGAAATAACCATTCGATAGAACGTATGGTAATGAACATCTCAGCCAAGTTTGGTCCTGAAATATGCAGTTTGAAGAAAGTTATTAGCCTCGCTGTCAAGAAATGTAGTTTGTTCACTTCTTTGACTTAGAATAATTTCCGTGTTTTTCGGCCAAATTGGCTATGCGACTCTCTGTAAGAGTGAATATAGATTTAAAAGTAAGACAGATAGAGAGAATCCGAAATAACCATTCGATAGAACGTATGGAAATGAACATCTCAGCCAAGTTTGGTCCTGAAATATGCAGTTTGAAGAAAGTTATTAGCCTCGCTGTCAAGAAATGTAGTTTGTGGTCTTCTTTGACTTAGAAAAAATTCTGTGAATTTTGGCCAAATTGGCTATGCGACTCCCTGTAAGAGTGAATATAGATTAATAAGTAAGACAGATAGAGGAACTCCGAAATAACCATTCGATAGAACGTATGGTAATGAACATCTCAGCCAAGTTTGGTCCTGAAATATGCAGTTTGAAGAAAGTTATTAGCCTCGCTGTCACGAAATGTAGTTTGTGGTCTTCTTTGACTTAGAATAATTTCCGTGTTTTTCGGCCAAATTGGCTATGCGACTCTCTGTAAGAGTGAATATAGATTTAAAAGTAAGACAGATAGAGGAAATCCGAAATAACCATTCGATAGAACGTATGGTAATGAACATCTCAGCCAAGTTTGGTCCTGAAATATGCAGTTTGAAGAAAGTTATTAGCCTCTCTGTCACGACATGTAGTTTGTTCTCTTCTTTGACTTGGAATAATTTCCCTGTTTTTCGGCCAAATTGGCTTACGACTCTCTGTAAGAGTGAATATAGATTTAAAAGTAAGACAGATAGAGGAAATCCGAAATAACCATTCGATAGAACGTATGGTAATGAACATCTCAGCCAAGTTTGGTCCTGAAATATGCAGTTTGAAGAAAGTTATTAGCCTCGCTGTCAAGAAATGTAGTTTGTGGTCTTCTTTGACTTAAAAAAATGTCCGTGTTTTTCGGCCAAATTGGCTTAAGACTCTCTGTAAGAGTGAATATAGATTAAAAAGTAAAACAGATAGAGGAAATCCGAAATAACCATTCGATAGAACGTATGGTAATGAACATCTCAGCCAAGTTTGGTCCTGAAATATGCAGTTTGAAGAAAGTTATTAGCCTCGCTGTCACGAAATGTAGTTTGTGGTCTTCTTTGACTTAGAATAATTTCCGTGTTTTTCGGCCAAATTGGCTTACGACTCTCTGTAAGAGTGAATATAGATTTAAAAGTAAGACAGATAGAGAGAATCCGAAATAACCATTCGATAGAACGTATGGAAATGAACATCTCAGCCAAGTTTGGTCCTGAAATATGCAGTTTGAAGAAAGTTATTAGCCTCGCTGTCAAGAAATGTAGTTTGTGGTCTTCTTTGACTTAGAATAATTTCCGTGTTTTTCGGCCAAATTGGCTTAAGACTCTCTGTAAGAGTGAATATAGATTAAAAAGTAAAATAGATAGAGGAACTCCGAAATAACCATTCGATAGAACGTATGGTAATGAACATCTCAGCCAAGTTTGGTCCTGAAATATGCAGTTTGAAGAAAGTTATTAGCCTCGCTGTCACGACATGTAGTTTGTTCTCTTCTTTGACTTAGAATAATTTCCGTGTTTTTCGGCCAAATTGGCTTACGACTCTCTGTAAGAGTGAATATAGATTTAAAAGTAAGACAGATAGAGGGAATCCGAAATAACCATTCGATAGAACGTATGGTAATGAACATCTCAGCCAAGTTTGGTCCTGAAATATGCAGTTTGAAGAAAGTTATTAGCCTCGCTGTCAAGAAATGTAGTTTGTTCACTTCTTTGACTTAGAATAATTTCCGTGTTTTTCGGCCAAATTGGCTATGCGACACTCTGTAAGATTGAATATAGATTAAAAAGTAAGACAGATAGAGGAACTCCGAAATAACCATTCGATAGAACGTATGGAAATGAACATCTCAGCCAAGTTTGGTCCTGAAATATGCAGTTTGAAGAAAGTTATTAGCCTCGCTGTCAAGAAATGTAGTTTGTGGTCTTCTTTGACTTAGAAAAAATTCTGTGAATTTTGGCCAAATTGGCTATGCGACTCCCTGTAAGAGTGAATATAGATTAATAAGTAAGACAGATAGAGGAACTCCGAAATAACCATTCGATAGAACGTATGGTAATGAACATCTCAGCCAAGTTTGGTCCTGAAATATGCAGTTTGAAGAAAGTTATTAGCCTCTCTGTCACGACATGTAGTTTGTTCTCTTCTTTGACTTGGAATAATTATCCTGTTTTTCGGCCAAATTGGCTTACGACTCTCTGTAAGAGTGAATATAGATTTAAAAGTAAGACAGATAGAGGAAATCCGAAATAACCATTCGATAGAACGTATGGTAATGAACATCTCAGCCAAGTTTGGTCCTGAAATATGCAGTTTGAAGAAAGTTATTAGCCTCGCTGTCACGAAATGTAGTTTGTGGTCTTCTTTGACTTAGAATAATTTCCGTGTTTTTCGGACAAATTGGCTATGCGACTCTCTGTAAGAGTGAATATAGATTTAAAAGTAAGACAGATAGAGGAACTCCGAAATAACCATTCGATAGAACGTATGTTAATGAACATCTCAGCCAAGTTTGGTCCTGAAATATGCAGTTTGAAGAAAGTTATTAGCCTCTCTGTCACGACATGTAGTTTGTTCTCTTCTTTGACTTGGAATAATTTCCCTGTTTTTCGGCCAAATTGGCTTACGACTCTCTGTAAGAGTGAATATAGATTTAAAAGTAAGACAGATAGAGGAAATCCGAAATAACCATTCGATAGAACGTATGGTAATGAACATCTCAGCCAAGTTTGGTCCTGAAATATGCAGTTTGAAGAAAGTTATTAGCCTCGCTGTCACGACATGTAGTTTGTTCTCTTCTTTGACTTAGAACAATGTCCGTGTTTTTCGGCCAAATTGGCTATGCGACTCTCTGTAAGAGTGAATATAGATTAAAAAATAAGACAGATAGATGAAATCTGAAATAATCATTCGATAGAACACAAGGTAATGAACATCTCAGCCAAATTTGGTCCTGAAATATGCAGTTTGAAGAAAGTTATTAGCCTCGCTGTCACGACATGTAGTTTGTTCTCTTCTTTGACTTAGAATAATTTCCGTGTTTTTCGGCCAAATTGGCTATGCGACACTCTGTAAGATTGAATATAGATTAATAAGTAAGACAGATAGAGGAACTCCGAAATAACCATTCGATAGAACGTATGTTAATGAACATCTCAGCCAAGTTTGGTCCTGAAATATGCAGTTTGAAGAAAGTTATTAGCCTCGCTGTCACGACATGTAGTTTGTTCTCTTCTTTGACTTAGAACAATGTCCGTGTTTTTCGGCCAAATTGGCTATGCGACTCTCTGTAAGAGTGAATATAGATTAAAAAATAAGACAGATAGATGAAATCTGAAATAATCATTCGATAGAACACAAGGTAATGAACATCTCAGCCAAATTTGGTCCTGAAATATGCAGTTTGAAGAAAGTTATTAGCCTCGCTGTCACGACATGTAGTTTGTTCTCTTCTTTGACTTAGAATAATTTCCGTGTTTTTCGGCCAAATTGGCTATGCGACACTCTGTAAGATTGAATATAGATTAAAAAGTAAGACAGATAGAGGAACTCCGAAATAACCATTCGATAGATCGTATGGTAATGAACATCTCAGCCAAGTTTGGTCCTGAAATATGCAGTTTGAAGAAAGTTATTAGCCTCGCTGTCACGAAATGTAGTTTGTGGTCTTCTTTGACTTAGAATAATTTCCCTGTTTTTCGGCCAAATTGGTTTACGACTCTCTGTAAGAGTGAATATAGATTTAAAAGTAAGACAGATAGAGGAAATCCGAAATAACCATTCGATAGAACGTATGGTAATGAACATCTCAGCCAAGTTTGGTCCTGAAATATGCAGTTTGAAGAAAGTTATTAGCCTCGCTGTCACGACATGTAGTTTGTGGTCTTCTTTGACTTAGAATAATTTACGTGTTTTTCGGCCAAATTGGCTTACGACTCTCTGTAAGAGTGAATATAGATTTAAAAGTAAGACAGATAGAGGAAATCGGAAATAACCGTTCGATAGAACACAAGGTTATGAACATCTCAGCCAAGTTTGGTCCTGAAATATGCAGTTTGAAGAAAGTTATCAGCCTCGCTGTCACGAAATGTAGTATGGTCTCTTCTTTGACTTGGAATAATTTCCGTGTTTTTCGGCCAAATTGGCTATGCGACTCCCTGTAAGAGTGAATATAGATTAATAAGTAAGACAGATAGAGGAAATCCGAAATAACCATTCGATAGAACGTATGTTAATGAACATCTCAGCCAAGTTTGGTCCTGAAATATGCAGTTTGAAGAAAGTTATTAGCCTCTCTGTCACGACATGTAGTTTGTTCTCTTCTTTGACTTGGAATAATTTCCCTGTTTTTCGGCCAAATTGGCTTACGACTCTCTGTAAGAGTGAATATAGATTTAAAAGTAAGACAGATAGAGGAAATCCGAAATAACCATTCGATAGAACGTATGGTAATGAACATCTCAGCCAAGTTTGGTCCTGAAATATGCAGTTTGAAGAAAGTTATTAGCCTCGCTGTCAAGAAATGTAGTTTGTGGTCTTCTTTGACTTAAAAAAATGTCCGTGTTTTTCGGCCAAATTGGCTTAAGACTCTCTGTAAGAGTGAATATAGATTAAAAAGTAAAACAGATAGAGGAAATCCGAAATAACCATTCGATAGAACGTATGGTAATGAACATCTCAGCCAAGTTTGGTCCTGAAATATGCAGTTTGAAGAAAGTTATTAGCCTCGCTGTCAAGAAATGTAGTTTGTGGTCTTCTTTGACTTAAAAAAATGTCCGTGTTTTTCGGCCAAATTAGCTTAAGACTCTCTGTAAGAGTGAATATAGATTAAAAAGTAAAACAGATAGAGTAAATCCGAAATAACCATTCGATAGAACACAAGGTAATGAACATCTCAGCCAAGTTTGGTCCTTAAATATGCAGTTTGAAGAAAGTTTTTAGCCTCGCTGTCAAGAAATGTAGTCTGTGCTCTTCTTTTGACTTAGAATAATTTCCGTGTTTTTCGGCCAAATTGGCTATGCGACTCTCTGTAAGAGTGAATATAGATTTAAAAGTAAGACAGATAGAGAGAATCCGAAATAACCATTCGATAGAACGTATGGAAATGAACATCTCAGCCAAGTTTGGTCCTGAAATATGCAGTTTGAAGAAAGTTATTAGCCTCGCTGTCAAGAAATGTAGTTTGTGGTCTTCTTTGACTTAGAAAAAATTCTGTGAATTTTGGCCAAATTGGCTATGCGACTCCCTGTAAGAGTGAATATAGATTAATAAGTAAGACAGATAGAGGAACTCCGAAATAACCATTCGATAGAACGTATGGTAATGAACATCTCAGCCAAGTTTGGTCCTGAAATATGCAGTTTGAAGAAAGTTATTAGCCTCGCTGTCACGACATGTAGTTTGTGGTCTTCTTTGACTTAGAAAAAATTCTGTGATTTTTGGCCAAATTGGCTATGCGACTCCCTGTAAGAGTGAATATAGATTAATAAGTAAGACAGATAGAGGAACTCCGAAATAACCATTCGATAGAACGTATGGTAATGAACATCTCAGCCAAGTTTGGTCCTGAAATATGCAGTTTGAAGAAAGTTATTAGCCTCGCTGTCACGAAATGTAGTTTGTGGTCTTCTTTGACTTAGAATAATTTCCGTGTTTTTCGGCCAAATTGGCTTAAGACTCTCTGTAAGAGTGAATATAGATTAAAAAGTAAAACAGATAGAGGAAATCCGAAATAACCATTCGATAGAACGTATGGTAATGAACATCTCAGCCAAGTTTGGTCCTGAAATATGCAGTTTGAAGAAAGTTATTAGCCTCGCTGTCACGACATGTAGTTTGTTCTCTTCTTTGACTTAGAATAATTTCCGTGTTTTTCGGCCAAATTGGCTTACGACTCTCTGTAAGAGTGAATATAGATTTAAAAGTAAGACAGAAAGAGGGAATCCGAAATAACCATTCGATAGAACGTATGGTAATGAACATCTCAGCCAAGTTTGGTCCTGAAATATGCAGTTTGAAGAAAGTTATTAGCCTCGCTGTCAAGAAATGTAGTTTGTTCACTTCTTTGACTTAGAATAATTTCCGTGTTTTTCGGCCAAATTGGCTATGCGACTCTCTGTAAGAGTGAATATAGATTTAAAAGTAAGACAGATAGAGAGAATCCGAAATAACCATTCGATAGAACGTATGGAAATGAACATCTCAGCCAAGTTTGGTCCTGAAATATGCAGTTTGAAGAAAGTTATTAGCCTCGCTGTCAAGAAATGTAGTTTGTGGTCTTCTTTGACTTAGAAAAAATTCTGTGAATTTTGGCCAAATTGGCTATGCGACTCCCTGTAAGAGTGAATATAGATTAATAAGTAAGACAGATAGAGGAACTCCGAAATAACCATTCGATAGAACGTATGGTAATGAACATCTCAGCCAAGTTTGGTCCTGAAATATGCAGTTTGAAGAAAGTTATTAGCCTCGCTGTCACGAAATGTAGTTTGTGGTCTTCTTTGACTTAGAATAATTTCCGTGTTTTTCGGCCAAATTGGCTATGCGACTCTCTGTAAGAGTGAATATAGATTTAAAAGTAAGACAGATAGAGGAAATCCGAAATAACCATTCGATAGAACGTATGGTAATGAACATCTCAGCCAAGTTTGGTCCTGAAATATGCAGTTTGAAGAAAGTTATTAGCCTCTCTGTCACGACATGTAGTTTGTTCTCTTCTTTGACTTGGAATAATTTCCCTGTTTTTCGGCCAAATTGGCTTACGACTCTCTGTAAGAGTGAATATAGATTTAAAAGTAAGACAGATAGAGGAAATCCGAAATAACCATTCGATAGAACGTATGGTAATGAACATCTCAGCCAAGTTTGGTCCTGAAATATGCAGTTTGAAGAAAGTTATTAGCCTCGCTGTCAAGAAATGTAGTTTGTGGTCTTCTTTGACTTAAAAAAATGTCCGTGTTTTTCGGCCAAATTGGCTTAAGACTCTCTGTAAGAGTGAATATAGATTAAAAAGTAAAACAGATAGAGGAAATCCGAAATAACCATTCGATAGAACGTATGGTAATGAACATCTCAGCCAAGTTTGGTCCTGAAATATGCAGTTTGAAGAAAGTTATTAGCCTCGCTGTCACGAAATGTAGTTTGTGGTCTTCTTTGACTTAGAATAATTTCCGTGTTTTTCGGCCAAATTGGCTTACGACTCTCTGTAAGAGTGAATATAGATTTAAAAGTAAGACAGATAGAGAGAATCCGAAATAACCATTCGATAGAACGTATGGAAATGAACATCTCAGCCAAGTTTGGTCCTGAAATATGCAGTTTGAAGAAAGTTATTAGCCTCGCTGTCAAGAAATGTAGTTTGTGGTCTTCTTTGACTTAGAATAATTTCCGTGTTTTTCGGCCAAATTGGCTTAAGACTCTCTGTAAGAGTGAATATAGATTAAAAAGTAAAATAGATAGAGGAACTCCGAAATAACCATTCGATAGAACGTATGGTAATGAACATCTCAGCCAAGTTTGGTCCTGAAATATGCAGTTTGAAGAAAGTTATTAGCCTCGCTGTCACGACATGTAGTTTGTTCTCTTCTTTGACTTAGAATAATTTCCGTGTTTTTCGGCCAAATTGGCTTACGACTCTCTGTAAGAGTGAATATAGATTTAAAAGTAAGACAGATAGAGGGAATCCGAAATAACCATTCGATAGAACGTATGGTAATGAACATCTCAGCCAAGTTTGGTCCTGAAATATGCAGTTTGAAGAAAGTTATTAGCCTCGCTGTCAAGAAATGTAGTTTGTTCACTTCTTTGACTTAGAATAATTTCCGTGTTTTTCGGCCAAATTGGCTATGCGACACTCTGTAAGATTGAATATAGATTAAAAAGTAAGACAGATAGAGGAACTCCGAAATAACCATTCGATAGAACGTATGGAAATGAACATCTCAGCCAAGTTTGGTCCTGAAATATGCAGTTTGAAGAAAGTTATTAGCCTCGCTGTCAAGAAATGTAGTTTGTGGTCTTCTTTGACTTAGAAAAAATTCTGTGAATTTTGGCCAAATTGGCTATGCGACTCCCTGTAAGAGTGAATATAGATTAATAAGTAAGACAGATAGAGGAACTCCGAAATAACCATTCGATAGAACGTATGGTAATGAACATCTCAGCCAAGTTTGGTCCTGAAATATGCAGTTTGAAGAAAGTTATAAGCCTCGCTGTCACGAAATGTAGTTTGTGGTCTTCTTTGACTTAGAATAATTTCCGTGTTTTTCGGCCAAATTGGCTATGCGACTCTCTGTAAGAGTGAATATAGATTTAAAAGTAAGACAGATAGAGGAAATCCGAAATAACCATTCGATAGAACGTATGGTAATGAACATCTCAGCCAAGTTTGGTCCTGAAATATGCAGTTTGAAGAAAGTTATTAGCCTCTCTGTCACGACATGTAGTTTGTTCTCTTCTTTGACTTGGAATAATTTCCCTGTTTTTCGGCCAAATTGGCTTACGACTCTCTGTAAGAGTGAATATAGATTTAAAAGTAAGACAGATAGAGGAAATCCGAAATAACCATTCGATAGAACGTATGGTAATGAACATCTCAGCCAAGTTTGGTCCTGAAATATGCAGTTTGAAGAAAGTTATTAGCCTCGCTGTCAAGAAATGTAGTTTGTGGTCTTCTTTGACTTAAAAAAATGTCCGTGTTTTTCGGCCAAATTGGCTTAAGACTCTCTGTAAGAGTGAATATAGATTAAAAAGTAAAACAGATAGAGGAAATCCGAAATAACCATTCGATAGAACGTATGGTAATGAACATCTCAGCCAAGTTTGGTCCTGAAATATGCAGTTTGAAGAAAGTTATTAGCCTCGCTGTCACGAAATGTAGTTTGTGGTCTTCTTTGACTTAGAATAATTTCCGTGTTTTTCGGCCAAATTGGCTTACGACTCTCTGTAAGAGTGAATATAGATTTAAAAGTAAGACAGATAGAGAGAATCCGAAATAACCATTCGATAGAACGTATGGAAATGAACATCTCAGCCAAGTTTGGTCCTGAAATATGCAGTTTGAAGAAAGTTATTAGCCTCGCTGTCAAGAAATGTAGTTTGTGGTCTTCTTTGACTTAGAATAATTTCCGTGTTTTTCGGCCAAATTGGCTTAAGACTCTCTGTAAGAGTGAATATAGATTAAAAAGTAAAATAGATAGAGGAACTCCGAAATAACCATTCGATAGAACGTATGGTAATGAACATCTCAGCCAAGTTTGGTCCTGAAATATGCAGTTTGAAGAAAGTTATTAGCCTCGCTGTCACGACATGTAGTTTGTTCTCTTCTTTGACTTAGAATAATTTCCGTGTTTTTCGGCCAAATTGGCTTACGACTCTCTGTAAGAGTGAATATAGATTTAAAAGTAAGACAGATAGAGGGAATCCGAAATAACCATTCGATAGAACGTATGGAAATGAACATCTCAGCCAAGTTTGGTCCTGAAATATGCAGTTTGAAGAAAGTTATTAGCCTCGCTGTCAAGAAATGTAGTTTGTGGTCTTCTTTGACTTAGAAAAAATTCTGTGAATTTTGGCCAAATTGGCTATGCGACTCCCTGTAAGAGTGAATATAGATTAATAAGTAAGACAGATAGAGGAACTCCGAAATAACCATTCGATAGAACGTATGGTAATGAACATCTCAGCCAAGTTTGGTCCTGAAATATGCAGTTTGAAGAAAGTTATTAGCCTCTCTGTCACGACATGTAGTTTGTTCTCTTCTTTGACTTGGAATAATTATCCTGTTTTTCGGCCAAATTGGCTTACGACTCTCTGTAAGAGTGAATATAGATTTAAAAGTAAGACAGATAGAGGAAATCCGAAATAACCATTCGATAGAACGTATGGTAATGAACATCTCAGCCAAGTTTGGTCCTGAAATATGCAGTTTGAAGAAAGTTATTAGCCTCGCTGTCACGAAATGTAGTTTGTGGTCTTCTTTGACTTAGAATAATTTCCGTGTTTTTCGGACAAATTGGCTATGCGACTCTCTGTAAGAGTGAATATAGATTTAAAAGTAAGACAGATAGAGGAAATCCGAAATAACCATTCGATAGAACGTATGGTAATGAACATCTCAGCCAAGTTTGGTCCTGAAATATGCAGTTTGAAGAAAGTTATTAGCCTCGCTGTCACGAAATGTAGTTTGTGGTCTTCTTTGACTTAGAATAATTTCCGTGTTTTTCGGCCAAATTGGCTATGCGACACTCTGTAAGATTGAATATAGATTAAAAAGTAAGACAGATAGAGGAACTCCGAAATAACCATTCGATAGAGCGTATGGTAATGAACATCTCAGCCAAGTTTGGTCCTGAAATATGCAGTTTGAAGAAAGTTATTAGCCTCGCTGTCACGAAATGTAGTTTGTGGTCTTCTTTGACTTAGAATAATTTCCGTGTTTTTCGGCCAAATTGGCTATGCGACTCCCTGTAAGAGTGAATATAGATTAATAAGTAAGACAGATAGAGGAACTCCGAAATAACCATTCGATAGAACGTATGGTAATGAACATCTCAGCCAAGTTTGGTCCTGAAATATGCAGTTTGAAGAAAGTTATTAGCCTCTCTGTCACGACATGTAGTTTGTTCTCTTCTTTGACTTGGAATAATTTCCCTGTTTTTCGGCCAAATTGGCTTACGACTCTCTGTAAGAGTGAATATAGATTTAAAAGTAAGACAGATAGAGGAAATCCGAAATAACCATTCGATAGAACGTATGGTAATGAACATCTCAGCCAAGTTTGGTCCTGAAATATGCAGTTTGAAGAAAGGTATTAGCCTCGCTGTCAAGAAATGTAGTTTGTGGTCTTCTTTGACTTAAAAAAATTTCGTGTTTTTCGGCCAAATTGGCTTAAGACTCTCTGTAAGAGTGAATATAGATTAAAAAGTAAAAACAGATAGAGGAAATCCGAAATAACCATTCGATAGAACGTATGGTAATGAACATCTCAGCCAAGTTTGGTCCTGAAATATGCAGTTTGAAGAAAGTTATTAGCCTCGCTGTCACGAAATGTAGTTTGTGGTCTTCTTTGACTTAGAATAATTTCCGTGTTTTTCGGCCAAATTGGCTTACGACTCTCTGTAAGAGTGAATATAGATTTAAAAGTAAGACAGATAGAGAGAATCCGAAATAACCATTCGATAGAACGTATGGAAATGAACATCTCAGCCAAGTTTGGTCCTGAAATATGCAGTTTGAAGAAAGTTATTAGCCTCGCTGTCAAGAAATGTAGTTTGTGGTCTTCTTTGACTTAGAATAATTTCCGTGTTTTTCGGCCAAATTGGCTTAAGACTCTCTGTAACAGTGAATATAGATTAAAAAGTAAAACAGATAGAGGAAATCCGAAATAACCATTCGATAGAACGTATGGTAATGAACATCTCAGCCAAGTTTGGTCCTGAAATATGCAGTTTGAAGAAAGTTATTAGCCTCGCTGTCACGACATGTAGTTTGTTCTCTTCTTTGACTTAGAATAATTTCCGTGTTTTTCGGCCAAATTGGCTTACGACTCTCTGTAAGTGTGAATATAGATTTAAAAGTAAGACAGATAGAGGGAATCCGAAATAACCATTCGATAGAACGTATGGTAATGAACATCTCAGCCAAGTTTGGTCCTGAAATATGCAGTTTGAAGAAAGTTATTAGCCTCGCTGTCAAGAAATGTAGTTTGTGGTCTTCTTTGACTTAGAAAAAATTCTGTGAATTTTGGCCAAATTGGCTATGCGACTCCCTGTAAGAGTGAATATAGATTAATAAGTAAGACAGATAGAGGAACTCCGAAATAACCATTCGATAGAACGTATGGTAATGAACATCTCAGCCAAGTTTGGTCCTGAAATATGCAGTTTGAAGAAAGTTATTAGCCTCTCTGTCACGACATGTAGTTTGTTCTCTTCTTTGACTTGGAATAATTTCCCTGTTTTTCGGCCAAATTGGCTTACGACTCTCTGTAAGAGTGAATATAGATTTAAAAGTAAGACAGATAGAGAGAATCCGAAATAACCATTCGATAGAACGTATGGAAATGAACATCTCAGCCAAGTTTGGTCCTGAAATATGCAGTTTGAAGAAAGTTATTAGCCTCGCTGTCAAGAAATGTAGTTTGTGGTCTTCTTTGACTTAGAAAAAATTCTGTGAATTTTGGCCAAATTGGCTATGCGACTCCCTGTAAGAGTGAATATAGATTAATAAGTAAGACAGATAGAGGAACTCCGAAATAACCATTCGATAGAACGTATGGTAATGAACATCTCAGCCAAGTTTGGTCCTGAAATATGCAGTTTGAAGAAAGTTATTAGCCTCTCTGTCACGACATGTAGTTTGTTCTCTTCTTTGACTTAGAATAATTTCCCTGTTTTTCGGCCAAATTGGCTTACGACTCTCTGTAAGAGTGAATATAGATTTAAAAGTAAGACAGATAGAGGAAATCCGAAATAACCATTCGATAGAACGTATGGTAATGAACATCTCAGCCAAGTTTGGTCCTGAAATATGCAGTTTGAAGAAAGTTATTAGCCTCGCTGTCACGAAATGTAGTTTGTGGTCTTCTTTGACTTAGAATAATTTCCCTGTTTTTCGGCCAAATTGGCTTACGACTCTCTGTAAGAGTGAATATAGATTTAAAAGTAAGACAGATAGAGGAAATCCGAAATAACCATTCGATAGAACGTATGGTAATGAACATCTCAGCCAAGTTTGGTCCTGAAATATGCAGTTTGAAGAAAGTTATTAGCCTCGCTGTCACGAAATGTAGTTTGTTCTCTTCTTTGACTTGGAATAATTTCCAGGTTTTTCGGCCAAATTGGCTATGCGACTCTCTGTAAGAGTGAATATAGATTAAAAAGTAAAACAGATAGAGGAAATCCGAAATAACCGTTCGATAGAACACAAGGTAATGAACATCTCAGCCATGTTTGGTCCTGAAATATGCAGTTTGAAGAAAGTTATTAGCCTCGCTGTCACGAAATGTAGTTTGTTCTCTTCTTTGACTTGGAATAATTTCCGTGTTTTTCGGCCAAATTGGCTATGCGACTCCCTGTAAGAGTGAATATAGATTAATAAGTAAAACAGATAGAGGAACCCCGAAATAACCATTCGATAGAACGTATGGTAATGAACATCTCAGCCAAGTTTGGTCCTGAAATATGCAGTTTGAAGAAAGTTATTAGCCTCGCTGTCAAGAAATGTAGTTTGTGGTCTTCTTTGACTTAGAATAATTTCCGTGTTTTTCGGCCAAATTGGCTTAAGACTCTCTGTAAGACTGAATATAGATTAAAAAGTAAAACAGATAGAGGAAATCCGAAATAACCTTTCTCTAGAACACAAAGTAATGAACATCTCAGCCAAGTTTGGTCCTGAAATATGCAGTTTGAAGAAAGTTATTAGCCTCTCTGTCACGACATGTAGTTTGTTCTCTTCTTTGACTTGGAATAATTTCCCTGTTTTTCGGCCAAATTGGCTTACGACTCTCTGTAAGAGTGAATATAGATTTAAAAGTAAGACAGATAGAGGAAATCCGAAATAACCATTCGATAGAACGTATGGTAATGAACATCTCAGCCAAGTTTGGTCCTGAAATATGCAGTTTGAAGAAAGTTATTAGCCTCGCTGTCACGAAATGTAGTTTGTGGTCTTCTTTGACTTAGAATAATTTCCCTGTTTTTCGGCCAAATTGGCTTACGACTCTCTGTAAGAGTGAATATAGATTTAAAAGTAAGACAGATAGAGGAAATCCGAAATAACCATTCGATAGAACGTATGGTAATGAACATCTCAGCCAAGTTTGGTCCTGAAATATGCAGTTTGAAGAAAGTTAATAGCCTCGCTGTCACGAAATGTAGTTTGTTCTCTTCTTTGACTTGGAATAATTTCCGTGTTTTTCGGCCAAATTGGCTATGCGACTCTCTGTAAGAGTGAATATAGATTAAAAAGTAAAACAGATAGAGGAAATCCGAAATAACCGTTCGATAGAACACAAGGTAATGAACATCTCAGCCATGTTTGGTCCTGAAATATGCAGTTTGAAGAAAGTTATTAGCCTCGCTGTCACGAAATGTAGTTTGTTCTCTTCTTTGACTTGGAATAATTTCCGTGTTTTTCGGCCAAATTGGCTATGCGACTCCCTGTAAGAGTGAATATAGATTAATAAGTAAAACAGATAGAGGAACCCCGAAATAACCATTCGATAGAACGTATGGTAATGAACATCTCAGCCAAGTTTGGTCCTGAAATATGCAGTTTGAAGAAAGTTATTAGCCTCGCTGTCAAGAAATGTAGTTTGTGGTCTTCTTTGACTTAGAATAATTTCCGTGTTTTTCGGCCAAATTGGCTTAAGACTCTCTGTAAGAGTGAATATAGATTAAAAAGTAAAACAGATAGAGGAAATCCGAAATAACCTTTCTCTAGAACACAAAGTAATGAACATCTCAGCCAAGTTTGGTCCTGAAATATGCAGTTTGAAGAAAGTTATTAGCCTCTCTGTCACGACATGTAGTTTGTTCTCTTCTTTGACTTGGAATAATTTCCCTGTTTTTCGGCCAAATTGGCTTACGACTCTCTGTAAGAGTGAATATAGATTTAAAAGTAAGACAGATAGAGGAAATCCGAAATAACCATTCGATAGAACGTATGGTAATGAACATCTCAGCCAAGTTTGGTCCTGAAATATGCAGTTTGAAGAAAGTTATTAGCCTCGCTGTCACGAAATGTAGTTTGTGGTCTTCTTTGACTTAGAATAATTTCCCTGTTTTTCGGCCAAATTGGCTTACGACTCTCTGTAAGAGTGAATATAGATTTAAAAGTAAGACAGATAGAGGAAATCCGAAATAACCATTCGATAGAACGTATGGTAATGAACATCTCAGCCAAGTTTGGTCCTGAAATATGCAGTTTGAAGAAAGTTATTAGCCTCGCTGTCACGAAATGTAGTTTGTTCTCTTCTTTGACTTGGAATAATTTCCGTGTTTTTCGGCCAAATTGGCTATGCGACTCTCTGTAAGAGTGAATATAGATTAAAAAGTAAAACAGATAGAGGAAATCCGAAATAACCGTTCGATAGAACACAAGGTAATGAACATCTCAGCCATGTTTGGTCCTGAAATATGCAGTTTGAAGAAAGTTATTAGCCTCGCTGTCACGAAATGTAGTTTGTTCTCTTCTTTGACTTGGAATAATTTCCGTGTTTTTCGGCCAAATTGGCTATGCGACTCCCTGTAAGAGTGAATATAGATTAATAAGTAAAACAGATAGAGGAACTCCGAAATAACCATTCGATAGAACGTATGGTAATGAACATCTCAGCCAAGTTTGGTCCTGAAATATGCAGTTTGAAGAAAGTTATTAGCCTCTCTGTCACGACATGTAGTTTGTTCTCTTCTTTGACTTGGAATAATTTCCGTGTTTTTCGGCCAAATTGGCTTACGACTCTCTGTAAGAGTGAATATAGATTTAAAAGTAAGACGGATAGAGGGAATCCGAAGTAACCATTCGATAGAACGTATGGTAATGAACATCTCAGCCAAGTTTGGTCCTGAAATATGCAGTTTGAAGAAAGTTATTAGCCTCGCTGTCAAGAAATGTAGTTTGTGGTCTTCTTTGACTTAGAAAAAATTCTGTGAATTTTGGCCAAATTGGCTATGCGACTCCCTGTAAGAGTGAATATAGATTAATAAGTAAGACAGATAGAGGAACTCCGAAATAACCATTCGATAGAACGTATGGTAATGAACATCTCAGCCAAGTTTGGTCCTGAAATATGCAGTTTGAAGAAAGTTATTAGCCTCTCTGTCACGACATGTAGTTTGTTCTCTTCTTTGACTTGGAATAATTTCCCTGTTTTTCGGCCAAATTGGCTTACGACTCTCTGTAAGAGTGAATATAGATTTAAAAGTAAGACAGATAGAGGAAATCCGAAATAACCATTCGATAGAACGTATGGTAATGAACATCTCAGCCAAGTTTGGTCCTGAAATATGCAGTTTGAAGAAAGTTATTAGCCTCGCTGTCACGAAATGTAGTTTGTGGTCTTCTTTGACTTAGAATAATTTCCCTGTTTTTCGGCCAAATTGGCTTACGACTCTCTGTAAGAGTGAATATAGATTTAAAAGTAAGACAGATAGAGGAAATCCGAAATAACCATTCGATAGAACGTATGGTAATGAACATCTCAGCCAAGTTTGGTCCTGAAATATGCAGTTTGAAGAAAGTTATTAGCCTCGCTGTCACGAAATGTAGTTTGTTCTCTTCTTTGACTTGGAATAATTTCCAGGTTTTTCGGCCAAATTGGCTATGCGACTCTCTGTAAGAGTGAATATAGATTAAAAAGTAAAACAGATAGAGGAAATCCGAAATAACCGTTCGATAGAACACAAGGTAATGAACATCTCAGCCATGTTTGGTCCTGAAATATGCAGTTTGAAGAAAGTTATTAGCCTCGCTGTCACGAAATGTAGTTTGTTCTCTTCTTTGACTTGGAATAATTTCCGTGTTTTTCGGCCAAATTGGCTATGCGACTCCCTGTAAGAGTGAATATAGATTAATAAGTAAAACAGATAGAGGAACTCCGAAATAACCATTCGATAGAACGTATGGTAATGAACATCTCAGCCAAGTTTGGTCCTGAAATATGCAGTTTGAAGAAAGTTATTAGCCTCTCTGTCACGACATGTAGTTTGTTCTCTTCTTTGACTTGGAATAATTTCCGTGTTTTTCGGCCAAGTTGGCTTAAGACTCTCTGTAAGAGTGAATATAGATTAACAAGTAAGACAGATAGAGGAAATCCGAAATAACCATTCGATAGAACACAAAGTAATGAACATCTCGGCCAAGTTTGGTCCTGAAATATGCAGTTTGAAGAAAGTTATTAGCCTCGCTGTCACGACATGTAGTTTGTTCTCTTCTTTGACTTGGAATAATTTCCGTGTTTTTCGGCCAAATTGGCTATGCGACTCCCTGTAAGAGTGAATATAGATTTAAAAGTAAGACGGATAGAGGGAATCCGAAGTAACCATTCGATAGAACGTATGGTAATGAACATCTCAGCCAAGTTTGGTCCTGAAATATGCAGTTTGAAGAAAGTTATTAGCCTCGCTGTCAAGAAATGTAGTTTGTGGTCTTCTTTGACTTAGAAAAAATTCTGTGAATTTTGGCCAAATTGGCTATGCGACTCCCTGTAAGAGTGAATATAGATTAATAAGTAAGACAGATAGAGGAACTCCGAAATAACCATTCGATAGAACGTATGGTAATGAACATCTCAGCCAAGTTTGGTCCTGAAATATGCAGTTTGAAGAAAGTTATTAGCCTCTCTGTCACGACATGTAGTTTGTTCTCTTCTTTGACTTGGAATAATTTCCCTGTTTTTCGGCCAAATTGGCTTACGACTCTCTGTAAGAGTGAATATAGATTTAAAAGTAAGACAGATAGAGGAAATCCGAAATAACCATTCGATAGAACGTATGGTAATGAACATCTCAGCCAAGTTTGGTCCTGAAATATGCAGTTTGAAGAAAGTTATTAGCCTCGCTGTCACGAAATGTAGTTTGTGGTCTTCTTTGACTTAGAATAATTTCCCTGTTTTTCGGCCAAATTGGCTTACGACTCTCTGTAAGAGTGAATATAGATTTAAAAGTAAGACAGATAGAGGAAATCCGAAATAACCATTCGATAGAACGTATGGTAATGAACATCTCAGCCAAGTTTGGTCCTGAAATATGCAGTTTGAAGAAAGTTATTAGCCTCGCTGTCACGAAATGTAGTTTGTTCTCTTCTTTGACTTGGAATAATTTCCGTGTTTTTCGGCCAAATTGGCTATGCGACTCTCTGTAAGAGTGAATATAGATTAAAAAGTAAAACAGATAGAGGAAATCCGAAATAACCGTTCGATAGAACACAAGGTAATGAACATCTCAGCCATGTTTGGTCCTGAAATATGCAGTTTGAAGAAAGTTATTAGCCTCGCTGTCACGAAATGTAGTTTGTTCTCTTCTTTGACTTGGAATAATTTCCGTGTTTTTCGGCCAAATTGGCTATGCGACTCCCTGTAAGAGTGAATATAGATTAATAAGTAAAACAGATAGAGGAACTCCGAAATAACCATTCGATAGAACGTATGGTAATGAACATCTCAGCCAAGTTTGGTCCTGAAATATGCAGTTTGAAGAAAGTTATTAGCCTCTCTGTCACGACATGTAGTTTGTTCTCTTCTTTGACTTGGAATAATTTCCGTGTTTTTCGGCCAAGTTGGCTTAAGACTCTCTGTAAGAGTGAATATAGATTAACAAGTAAGACAGATAGAGGAAATCCGAAATAACCATTCGATAGAACACAAAGTAATGAACATCTCGGCCAAGTTTGGTCCTGAAATATGCAGTTTGAAGAAAGTTATTAGCCTCGCTGTCACGACATGTAGTTTGTTCTCTTCTTTGACTTGGAATAATTTCCGTGTTTTTCGGCCAAATTGGCTATGCGACTCCCTGTAAGAGTGAATATAGATTAAAAAGTAAGACAGATAGAGGAAATCCAAAATAACCATTCGATAGAACGTATGGTAATGAACATCTCAGCCAAGTTTGGTCCTGAAATATGCAGTTTGAAGAAAGTTATTAGCCTCTCTGTCACGACATGTAGTTTGTTCTCTTCTTTGACTTGGAATAATTTCCGTGTTTTTCGGTCAAATTGGCTATGCGACTCCCTGTAAGAGTGAATATAGATTTAAAAGTAAGACAGATAGAGGAACTCCGAAATAACCATTCGATAGAACGTATGGTAATGAACATCTCAGCCAAGTTTGGTCCTGAAATATGCAGTTTGAAGAAAGTTATTAGCCTCGCTGTCACGACATGTAGTTTGTTCTCTTCTTTGACTTAGAACAATGTCCGTGTTTTTCGGCCAAATTGGCTATGCGACTCTCTGTAAGAGTGAATATAGATTAAAAAATAAGACAGATAGATGAAATCTGAAATAATCATTCGATAGCACACAAGGTAATGAACATCTCAGCCAAATTTGGTCCTGAAATATGCAGTTTGAAGAAAGTTATTAGCCTCGCTGTCACGACATGTAGTTTGTTCTCTTCTTTGACTTAGAATAATTTCCGTGTTTTTCGGCCAAATTGGCTATGCGACTCTCTGTAAGAGTGAATATAGATTAATAAGTAAGACAGATAGAGGAACTCCGAAATAACCATTCGATAGAACGTATGGTAATGAACATCTCAGCCAAGTTTGGTCCTGAAATATGCAGTTTGAAGAAAGTTATTAGCCCCGCTGTCACGACATGTAGTTTGTTCTCTTCTTTGACTTGGAATAATTTCCGTGTTTTTCGGCCAAATTGGCTATGCGACTCCCTGTAAGAGTGAATATAGATTAATAAGTAAAACAGATAGAGGAACCCCGAAATAACCATTCGATAGAACGTATGGTAATGAACATCTCAGCCAAGTTTGGTCCTGAAATATGCAGTTTGAAGAAAGTTATTAGCCTCGCTGTCAAGAAATGTAGTTTGTGGTCTTCTTTGACTTAGAATAATTTCCGTGTTTTTCGGCCAAATTGGCTTAAGACTCTCTGTAAGACTGAATATAGATTAATAAGTAAAACAGATAGAGGAACTCCGAAATAACCATTCGATAGAACGTATGGTAATGAACATCTCAGCCAAGTTTGGTCCTGAAATATGCAGTTTGAAGAAAGTTATTAGCCTCTCTGTCACGACATGTAGTTTGTTCTCTTCTTTGACTTGGAATAATTTCCGTGTTTTTCGGCCAAGTTGGCTTAAGACTCTCTGTAAGAGTGAATATAGATTAACAAGTAAGACAGATAGAGGAAATCCGAAATAACCATTCGATAGAACACAAAGTAATGAACATCTCGGCCAAGTTTGGTCCTGAAATATGCAGTTTGAAGAAAGTTATTAGCCTCGCTGTCACGACATGTAGTTTGTTCTCTTCTTTGACTTGGAATAATTTCCGTGTTTTTCGGCCAAATTGGCTATGCGACTCCCTGTAAGAGTGAATATAGATTAAAAAGTAAGACAGATAGAGGAAATCCAAAATAACCATTCGATAGAACGTATGGTAATGAACATCTCAGCCAAGTTTGGTCCTGAAATATGCAGTTTGAAGAAAGTTATTAGCCTCTCTGTCACGACATGTAGTTTGTTCTCTTCTTTGACTTGGAATAATTTCCGTGTTTTTCGGTCAAATTGGCTATGCGACTCCCTGTAAGAGTGAATATAGATTTAAAAGTAAGACAGATAGAGGAACTCCGAAATAACCATTCGATAGAACGTATGGTAATGAACATCTCAGCCAAGTTTGGTCCTGAAATATGCAGTTTGAAGAAAGTTATTAGCCTCGCTGTCACGACATGTAGTTTGTTCTCTTCTTTGACTTAGAACAATGTCCGTGTTTTTCGGCCAAATTGGCTATGCGACTCTCTGTAAGAGTGAATATAGATTAAAAAATAAGACAGATAGATGAAATCTGAAATAATCATTCGATAGCACACAAGGTAATGAACATCTCAGCCAAATTTGGTCCTGAAATATGCAGTTTGAAGAAAGTTATTAGCCTCGCTGTCACGACATGTAGTTTGTTCTCTTCTTTGACTTAGAATAATTTCCGTGTTTTTCGGCCAAATTGGCTATGCGACTCTCTGTAAGAGTGAATATAGATTAATAAGTAAGACAGATAGAGGAACTCCGAAATAACCATTCGATAGAACGTATGGTAATGAACATCTCAGCCAAGTTTGGTCCTGAAATATGCAGTTTGAAGAAAGTTATTAGCCCCGCTGTCACGACATGTAGTTTGTTCTCTTCTTTGACTTGGAATAATTTCCGTGTTTTTCGGCCAAATTGGCTATGCGACTCTCTGTAAGAGTGAATATAGATTTAAAAGTAAGACAGATAGAGAGAATCCGAAATAACCATTCGATAGAACGTATGGTAATGAACATCTCAGCCAAGTTTGGTCCTGAAATATGCAGTTTGAAGAAAGTTATTAGCCTCGCTGTCACGACATGTAGTTTGTTCTCTTCTTTGACTTAGAACAATTTCCGTGTTTTTCGGCCAAATTGGCTATGCGACTCTCTGTAAGAGTGAATATAGATTAAAAAATAAGACAGATAGATGAAATCTGAAATAATCATTCGATAGAACACAAGGTAATGAACATCTCAGCCAAATTTGGTCCTGAAATATGCAGTTTGAAGAAAGTTATTAGCCTCGCTGTCACGACATGTAGTTTGTTCTCTTCTTTGACTTAGAATAATTTCCGTGTTTTTCGGCCAAATTGGCTATGCGACTCTCTGTAAGAGTGAATATAGATTAATAAGTAAGACAGATAGAGGAACTCCGAAATAACCATTCGATAGAACGTATGGTAATGAACATCTCAGCCAAGTTTGGTCCTGAAATATGCAGTTTGAAGAAAGTTATTAGCCCCGCTGTCACGACATGTAGTTTGTTCTCTTCTTTGACTGAGAATAATGTCCGTGTTTTTCGGCCAAATTGGCTATGCGACTCTCTGTAAGAGTGAATATAGATTAAAAAATAAGACAGATAGAGGAAATCCGAAATAATCATTCTCTAGAACACAAGGTAATGAACATCTCAGCCAAGTTTGGTCCTGAAATATGCAGTTTGAAGAAAGTTATTAACCTCGCTGTCAAGAAATGTAGTTTGTTCTCTTCTTTGACTTAAAAAAATGTCCGTGTTTTTCGGCCAAATTGGCTTAAGACTCTCTGTAAGAGTGAATATAGATTAAAAAGTAAGACAGATAGAGGAAATCCGAAATAACCATTCGATAGAACGTAAGGTAATGAACATCTCAACCACGTTTGGTCCTGAAATATGCAGTTTGAAGAAAGTTATTAGCCTCGCTGTCACGACATGTAGTTTGTTGTCTTCTTTGACTTAGAAAAATGTCGGTGATTGTTGGCCAAATTGGCTATGTAACTCTCTGTAAGAGTGAATATAGATTAAAAAGTAAGACAGATAGAGTAAATCCGAAATAACCATTCGCTAGAACACAAGGTAATGAACATCTCAGACAAGTTTGGTCCTGAAATATGCAGTTTGAAGAACGTTATTAGCCTCGCTGTCAAGAAATGTAGTTTGTGGTCTTCTTTGACTTAGAATAATTTCCATGATTTTTCGGCCAAATTGGCTATGCGACTCTCTGTAAGAATGAATATAGATTAAAAAGTAAGACAGATAGAGGAAATCCGAAATAACCATTCGATAGAACGTATGGTAATGAACATCTCAGCCAAGTTTGGTCCTGAAATATGCAGTTTGAAGAAAGTTATAAGCCTCGCTGTCACGACATGTAGTTTGTTCTCTTCTTTGACTGAGAATAATGTCCGTGTTTTTCGGCCAAATTGGCTATGCGACTCTCTGTAAGAGTGAATATAGATTTAAAAGTAAAACAGATAGAGGAAATCCGAAATAACCATTCGATAGAACGTATGGTAATGCACATCTCAGCCAAATTTGGTCCTGAAATATGCAGTTTGAAGAAAGTTATTAGCCTCGCTGTCAAGAAATGTAGTTTGTGGTCTTCTTTGACTTAAAAAAATGTCCGTGTTTTTCGGCCAAATTGGCTTAAGACTCTCTGTAAGAGTGAATATAGATTAAAAAGTAAAACAGATAGAGGAAATCCGAAATAACCATTCGATAGAACGTATGGTAATGAACATCTCAGCCACGTTTGGTCCTGAAATATGCAGTTTGAAGAAAGTTATTAGCCTCGCTGTCAAGAAATGTAGTTTGTTCACTTCTTTGACTTAGAATAATTTCCGTGTTTTTCGGCCAAATTGGCTATGCGACTCTCTGTAAGAGTGAATATAGATTTAAAAGTAAGACAGATAGAGAGAATCCGAAATAACCATTCGATAGAACGTATGGAAATGAACATCTCAGCCAAGTTTGGTCCTGAAATATGCAGTTTGAAGAAAGTTATTAGCCTCGCTGTCAAGAAATGTAGTTTGTGGTCTTCTTTGACTTAGAATAATTTCCGTGTTTTTCGGCCAAATTGGCTTAAGACTCTCTGTAAGAGTGAATATAGATTAAAAAGTAAGACAGATAGAGAGAATCCGAAATAACCATTCGATAGAACGTATGGAAATGAACATCTCAGCCAAGTTTGGTCCTGAAATATGCAGTTTGAAGAAAGTTATTAGCCTCGCTGTCAAGAAATGTAGTTTGTGGTCTTCTTTGACTTAGAATAATTTCCGTGTTTTTCGGCCAAATTGGCTTAAGACTCTCTGTAAGACTGAATATAGATTAAAAAGTAAAACAGATAGAGGAAATCCGAAATAACCTTTCTCTAGAACACAAAGTAATGAACATCTCAGCCAAGTTTGGTCCTGAAATATGCAGTTTGAAGAAAGTTATTAGCCTCGCTGTCACGACATGTAGTTTGTTCTCTTCTTTGACTTAGAATAATGTCCGTGTTTTTCGGCCAAATTGGCTATGCGACACTCTGTAAGAGTGAATATAGATTTAAAAGTAAGACAGATAGAGAGAATCCGAAATAACCATTCGATAGAACGTATGGAAATGAACATCTCAGCCAAGTTTGGTCCTGAAATATGCAGTTTGAAGAAAGTTATTAGCCTCGATGTCAAGAAATGTAGTTTGTGGTCTTCTTTGACTTAAAAAAATGTCCGTGTTTTTCGGCCAAACTGGCTTAAGACTCTCTGTAAGAGTGAATATAGATTAAAAAGTAAAAACAGATAGAGGAAATCCGAAATAACCATTCGATAGAACGTATGGAAATGAACATCTCAGCCAAGTTTGGTCCTGAAATATGCAGTTTGAAGAAAGTTATTAGCCTCGCTGTCAAGAAATGTAGTTTATGGTCTTCTTTGACTTAGAATAATTTCCGTGTTTTTCGGCCAAATTGGCTTAAGACTCTCTGTAAGACTGAATATAGATTAAAAAGTAAAACAGATAGAGGAAATCCGAAATAACCTTTCTCTAGAACACAAAGTAATGAACATCTCAGCCAAGTTTGGTCCTGAAATATGCAGTTTGAAGAAAGTTATTAGCCTCGCTGTCAAGAAATGTAGTTTGTTCTCTTCTTTGACTTAAAAAAATGTCCGTGTTTTTCGGCCAAATTGGCTTAAGACTCTCTGTAAGAGTGAATATAGATTAAAAAGTAAAAACAGATAGAGGAAATCCGAAATAACCATTCGATAGAACGTATGGAAATGAACATCTCAGCCAAGTTTGGTCCTGAAATATGCAGTTTGAAGAAAGTTATTAGACTCGCTGTCAAGAAATGTAGTTTGTGGTCTTCTTTGACTTAGAATAATTTCCGTGTTTTTCGGCCAAATTGGCTTAAGACTCTCTGTAAGAGTGAATATAGATTAAAAAGTAAGACAGATAGAGAGAATCCGAAATAACCATTCGATAGAACGTATGGAAATGAACATCTCAGCCAAGTTTGGTCCTGAAATATGCAGTTTGAAGAAAGTTATTAGCCTCGCTGTCAAGAAATGTAGTTTGTGGTCTTCTTTGACTTAGAATAATTTCCGTGTTTTTCGGCCAAATTGGCTTAAGACTCTCTGTAAGAGTGAATATAGATTAAAAAGTAAAACAGATAGAGGAAATCCGAAATAACCATTCGATAGAACGTATGGAAATGAACATCTCAGCCAAGTTTGGTCCTGAAATATGCAGTTTGAAGAAAGTTATTAGCCTCGCTGTCAAGAAATGTAGTTTGTGGTCTTCTTTGACTTAGAATAATTTCCGTGTTTTTCGGCCAAATTGGCTTAAGACTCTCTGTAAGACTGAATATAGATTAAAAAGTAAAACAGATAGAGGAAATCCGAAATAACCTTTCTCTAGAACACAAAGTAATGAACATCTCAGCCAAGTTTGGTCCTGAAATATGCAGTTTGAAGAAAGTTATTAGCCTCGCTGTCACGACATGTAGTTTGTTCTCTTCTTTGACTTAGAATAATTTCCGTGTTTTTCGGCCAAATTGGCTATGCGACACTCTGTAAGAGTGAATATAGATTTAAAAGTAAGACAGATAGAGAGAATCCGAAATAACCATTCGATAGAACGTATGGAAATGAACATCTCAGCCAAGTTTGGTCCTGAAATATGCAGTTTGAAGAAAGTTATTAGCCTCGCTGTCAAGAAATGTAGTTTGTGGTCTTCTTTGACTTAAAAAAATGTCCGTGTTTTTCGGCCAAACTGGCTTAAGACTCTCTGTAAGAGTGAATATAGATTAAAAAGTAAAAACAGATAGAGGAAATCCGAAATAACCATTCGATAGAACGTATGGAAATGAACATCTCAGCCAAGTTTGGTCCTGAAATATGCAGTTTGAAGAAAGTTATTAGCCTCGCTGTCAAGAAATGTAGTTTGTGGTCTTCTTTGACTTAGAATAATTTCCGTGTTTTTCGGCCAAATTGGCTTAAGACTCTCTGTAAGACTGAATATAGATTAAAAAGTAAAACAGATAGAGGAAATCCGAAATAACCTTTCTCTAGAACACAAAGTAATGAACATCTCAGCCAAGTTTGGTCCTGAAATATGCAGTTTGAAGAAAGTTATTAGCCTCGCTGTCACGACATGTAGTTTGTTCTCTTCTTTGACTTAGAATAATTTCCGTGTTTTTCGGCCAAATTGGCTATGCGACTCTCTGTAAGAGTGAATATAGATTTAAAAGTAAGACAGATAGAGAGAATCCGAAATAACCATTCGATAGAACGTATGGAAATGAACATCTCAGCCAAGTTTGGTCCTGAAATATGCAGTTTGAAGAAAGTTATTAGCCTCGCTGTCAAGAAATGTAGTTTGTGGTCTTCTTTGACTTAAAAAAATGTCCGTGTTTTTCGGCCAAATTGGCTTAAGACTCTCTGTAAGAGTGAATATAGATTAAAAAGTAAAAACAGATAGAGGAAATCCGAAATAACCATTCGATAGAACGTATGGTAATAAACATCTCAGCCAAGTTTGGTCCTGAAATATGCAGTTTGAAGAAAGTTATTAGCCTCGCTGTCACGACATGTAGTTTATGGTCTTCTTTGACTTAGAATAATTTCCGTGTTTTTCGGCCAAATTGGCTTAAGACTCTCTGTAAGACTGAATATAGATTAAAAAGTAAGACAAATAGAGGAAATCCGAAATAACCATTCGATAGAACGTATGGTAATGAACATCTCAGCCAAGTTTGGTCCTGAAATATGCAGTTTGAAGAAAGTTATAAGCCTCGCTGTCACGACATGTAGTTTGTTCTCTTCTTTGACTGAGAATAACTTCCCTGTTTTTTCGGCCAAATTGGCTATGCGACTCTCTGTAAGAGTGAATATAGATTTAAAAGTAAGACAGATAGAGAGAATCCGAAATAACCATTCGATAGAACGTATGGTAATGAACATCTCAGCCAAGTTTGGTCCTGAAATATGCCGTTTGGAGAAAGTTATTAGCCTCGCTGTCAAGAAATGTAGTTTGTGCTCGTCTTTGACTGAGAATAATTTCTGTGAATTCTTGCCAAATTGGCTATGCGACTCTCTGTAAGAGTGAATATAGATTAAAAAGTAAGACAGATAGAGGAAATCCGAAATAACCATTCGATAGAACGTAAGGTAATGAACATCTCAGCCAAGTTTGGTCCTGAAATATGCCGTTTGAAGAAAGTTATTAGCCTCGCTGTCACGACATGTAGTTTGTGGTCGTCTTTGACTTAGAATAATTTCCGTGTTTTTCGGCCAAATTGGCTATGCGACTCTCTGTAAGAGTGGATATAGATTAAAAAGTAAGACAGATAGAGGAACTCCGAAATAACCATTCGATAGAACGTATGGTAATGAACATCTCAGCCAAGTTTGGTCCTGAAATATGCAGTTTGAAGAAAGTTATTAGCCTCGCTGTCACGACATGTAGTTTGTTCTCTTCTTTGAATTAGAATAATTTCCGTGTTTTTCGGCCAAATTGGCTATGCGACTGTCTGTAAGAGTGAATATAGATTAACAAGTAAGACAGATAGAGGAACTCCGAAATAACCATTCGATAGAACGTATGGTAATGAACATCTCAGCCAAGTTTGGTCCTGAAATATGCAGTTTGAAGAAAGTTATTAGCCTCCCTTTCACGACATGTAGTTTGTTCTCTTCTTTGACTTGGAATAATTTCCGTGTTTTTCGGCCAAATTGGCTATGCGACTCTCTGTAAGATTGAATATAGATTAAAAAGTAAGACAGATAGAGGAAATCCGAAATAACCATTCGATAGAACACAAGGTAATGAACATCTCAGCCAAGTTTGGTCCTGAAATATGCAGTTTGAAGAAAGTTATTAGCCTCCCTTTCACGACATGTAGTTTGTTCTCTTCTTTGACTTGGAATAATTTCCGTGTTTTTCGGCCAAATTGGCTATGCGACTCTCTGTAAGAGTGAATATAGATTAACAAGTAAAACAGATAGAGGAAATCCGAAATAACCATTCGATAGAACGTATGGTAATGAACATCTCAACCAAGTTTGGTCCTGAAATATGCAGTTTGAAGAAAGTTATTAGCCTCGCTGTCACGAAATGTAATTTGTTCTCTTCTTTGACTTGGAATAATTTCCGTGTTTTTCGGCCAAATTGGCTTAAGACTCTCTGTAAGAGTGAATATAGATTAAAAAGTAAAACAGATAGAGGAAATCCGAAATAACCATTCGATAGAACGTATGGCAATGAACATCTCAACCAAGTTTGGTCCTGAAATATGCAGTTTGAAGAAAGTTATTAGCCTCGCTGTCACGACATGTAGTTTGTTCTCTTCTTTGACTTAGAATAATTTCCGTGTTTTTCGGCCAAATTGGCTATGCGACTCTCTGTAAGAGTGAATATAGATTAAAAAGTAAGACAGATAGAGGAACTCCGAAATAACCATTGGATAGAACACAAGATAATGAACATCTCAGACAAGTTTGGTCCTGAAATATGCCGTTCGATGAAAGTTATTAGCCTCGCTGTCAAGATATGTAGTTTGTGAGTCAGAATAATGTCCATGATATTTGGCCAAATTGGCTATGCGACTCTCTATAAGAGTGAATATAGATTAAAAAGTAAGACAGATAGAGGAAATCCGAAATAACCATTCGATAGAACACAAGGTAATGAACATCTCAGCCAAGTTTGGTCCTGAAATATGCAGTTTGAAGAAAGTTATTAGCCTCGCTGTCATGACATGTAGTTTGTTCTCTTCTTCGACATAGAATAATTTCCGTGTTTTTCGGCCAAATTGGCTATGCGACTCACTGTAAGAGTGAATATAGATTAAAAAATAAGACAGATAGAGGAAATTTGAAATAACCATTCGATAGAACGTAAGGTAATGAACATCTCAGCCACGTTTGGTCCTGAAATATGCCGTTCGATGAAAGTTATTAGCCTCGCTGTCAAGAAATGTAGTTTGTGTTCCTCTTTGAGTTAGAAAAATGTCTGTGATTTTTGGCCAAATTGGCTATGCGACTGTCTGTAAGAGTGAATATAGATTAAAAAGTAAGACAGATAGAGGAAATACGAAATAACCATTCGATAGAACGTAAGGTAATGAACATCTCAGACAAGTTTGGTCCTGAAATATGCAGTTTGAAGAAAGTTATTAGCCTCGCTGTCAAGAAATGTAGTCTGAGCTCTTCTTTTGACTTAGAATAATTTCCGTGTTTTTCGGCCAAATTAGCTATGCGACTCTCTGTAAGAGTGAATATAGATTAAAAAGTAAGACAGATAGAGGAAATCCGAAATAACCATTCTCTAGAACACAAAGTAATGAACATCTCAGCCAAGTTTGGTCCTGAAATATGCAGTTTGAATAAAAGTTAGTAGCCTCGCTGTCAAGAAATGTAGTTTTTGGTCTTCTTTGACTTAAAATAATTTCTGTGATTTTTTGCCAAATTGGCTATGCGACTCTCTGTAAGAGTGAATATAGATTAAAAAGTAAGACAGATAGAGGAAATCCGAAATAACCATTCGATAGAACGTAAGGTAATGAACATCTCAGACAAGTTTGGTCCTGAAATATGCAGTTTGAAGAAAGTTATTAGCCTCGCTGTCAAGAAATGTAGTTTTTGGTCTTTTTTGACTTAAAATAATTTCTGTGATTTTTCGGCCAAATTGGCTATGCGACTCTCTGTAAGAGTGAGTATAGATTAAAAAGTAAGACAGATAGAGAGAATCCGAAATTACCATTCGCTAGAACGTAAGGTAATGAACATCTCAGCCACGTTTGGTCCTGATATATGCAGTTTGAAGAAAGTTATTAGCCTCGCTGTCACGACATGTAGTTTGTTCTCTTCTTTGACACATAGACTAATTTCTGTGATTTTTGGCCAAATTGGCCCTGCGACTCTCTGTAAGAGTGAATATAGATTAAAAAGTAAGACAGATAGAGGAAATACGAAATAACCTTTGGCTAGAACACAAGGTAATGAACATCTCAGCCACGTTTGGTCCTGAAATATGCAGTTTGAAGAAAGTTATTAGCCTCGCTGTCAAGAAATGTAGTTTGTGAGTTAGAATAATTTCCGTGTTTTTCGTCCAAATTGGCTATGCGACTCTCTGTAAGAGTGAATATAGATTAAAAAGTAAGACAGATAGAGGAAATCCGAAATAACCATTCTCTAGAACACAAAGTAATGAACATCTCAGCCAACTTTGGTCCTGAACTATGCAGTTTGAAGAAAGTTATTAGCCTCGCTGTCAAGAAATGTAGTTTGTGGTCTTCTTTGACTTAGAAAAATGTCTGTGATTTTTGGCCAAACTGGCTATGCGACTGTCTGTAAGAGTGAATATAGATTAAAAAGTAAGACAGATAGAGGAAATTCGAAATAACCATTCGCTAGAACACAAGGTAATGAACATCTCAGCCAACTTTGGTCCTGAAATATGCAGTTCGATGAAAGTTATTAGCCTCGCTGTCAAGATATGTAGTTTGTGAGTTAGAAAAATTTCCATGATATTTAGCCAAATTGGCTATGCGACTCTCTGTAAGAGTGAATATAGATTAAAAAGTAAGACAGATAGAGGAAATTCGAAATAACCATTCGCTAAAACGTAAGGTAATGAACATCTCAGCCACGTTTGTTCCTGAAATATGCAGTTCGATGAAAGTTATTAGCCTCGCTGTCAAGATATGTAGTTTGTGAGTTAGAAAAATTTCCATGATATTTAGCCAAATTGGCTATGCGACTCTCTGTAAGAGTGAATATAGATTAAAAAGTAAGACAGATAGAGGAAATCCGAAATAACCATTCGATAGAACGTAAGGTAATGAACATCTCAGCCAAGTTTGGTCCTGAAATATGCAGTTTGAAGAAATTTATTAGCCTCGCTGTCAAGATATGTAGTTTGTTCTCTTCTTTTGACTGCGAATAATTTCCATGATTTTTGGCCAAATTGGCTATGCGACTCTCTGTAAAAGTGAATATTGATTAAAAAGTAAGACAGATAGAGGAAATCCGAAATAACAATTTGCTAGAACACAAGGTAATGAACATCTCAGCCAACTTTGGTCCTGAAATATGCCGTTCGATGAAAGTTATTAGCCTCGCTGTCAAGAAATGTAGTTGTGTTCTTCTTTGACTTAGAAAAAATTCTGTGATATTTGGCCAAATTGGCTATGCGACTCTCTGTAAGAGTGAATATAGATTAAAAAGTAAGACAGATAGAGGAAATACGAAATAACCATTCGATAGAACACAAGGAAATGAACATCTCAGCCAAGTTTGGTCCTGAAATATGCAGTTTGAAGAAAGTTATTAGCCTCGCTGTCAATAAATGTAGTCTGTGCTTTTCTTTTGACTTAGAATAATTTCCATGATTTTTGGCCAAATTGGCTATGCGACTCTCTGTAAGAGTGAATATAGATTAAAAAGTAAGACAGATAGAGGAAATCCGAAATAACCATACGATAGAACGTAAGGTAATGAACATCTCGGCCACGTTTGGTCCTGAAATATGCAGTTTGAAGAAAGTTATTAGCCTCGCTGTCACGACATGTAGTTTGTTCTCTTCTTTGACTTAGAATAATTTCTGTAATTGTTGTCCAAATTTGCTATGTGACTCTCTGTAAGAGTGAATATAGATTAAAAAGTAAGACAGATAGAGGAAATTCGAAATAACCATTCGCTAAAACGTAAGGTAATGAACATCTCAGCCACGTTTGTTCCTGAAATATGCAGTTCGATGAAAGTTATTAGCCTCGCTGTCAAGATATGTAGTTTGTGAGTTAGAAAAATTTCCATGATATTTAGCCAAATTGGCTATGCGACTCTCTGTAAGAGTGAATATAGATTAAAAAGTAAGACAGATAGAGGAAATCCGAAATAACCATTCGATAGAACGTAAGGTAATGAACATCTCAGCCAAGTTTGGTCCTGAAATATGCAGTTTGAAGAAATTTATTAGCCTCGCTGTCAAGATATGTAGTTTGTTCTCTTCTTTTGACTGCGAATAATTTCCATGATTTTTGGCCAAATTGGCTATGCGACTCTCTGTAAAAGTGAATATTGATTAAAAAGTAAGACAGATAGAGGAAATCCGAAATAACAATTTGCTAGAACACAAGGTAATGAACATCTCAGCCAACTTTGGTCCTGAAATATGCCGTTCGATGAAAGTTATTAGCCTCGCTGTCAAGAAATGTAGTTGTGTTCTTCTTTGACTTAGAAAAAATTCTGTGATATTTGGCCAAATTGGCTATGCGACTCTCTGTAAGAGTGAATATAGATTAAAAAGTAAGACAGATAGAGGAAATACGAAATAACCATTCGATAGAACACAAGGAAATGAACATCTCAGCCAAGTTTGGTCCTGAAATATGCAGTTTGAAGAAAGTTATTAGCCTCGCTGTCAATAAATGTAGTCTGTGCTTTTCTTTTGACTTAGAATAATTTCCATGATTTTTGGCCAAATTGGCTATGCGACTCTCTGTAAGAGTGAATATAGATTAAAAAGTAAGACAGATAGAGGAAATCCGAAATAACCATACGATAGAACGTAAGGTAATGAACATCTCGGCCACGTTTGGTCCTGAAATATGCAGTTTGAAGAAAGTTATTAGCCTCGCTGTCACGACATGTAGTTTGTTCTCTTCTTTGACTTAGAATAATTTCTGTAATTGTTGTCCAAATTTGCTATGTGACTCTCTGTAAGAGTGAATATAGATTAAAAAGTAAGACAGATAGAGTAAATCCGAAATAACCATTCGCTAGAACGTAAGGTAATAAACATCTCAGCCACGTTTGGTCCTGAAATATGCAGTTTGAAGAAAGTTATTACCCTCGTTGTCAAGAAATGTAGTTTGTGTTCGTCTTTGACTTAGAATAATTTCCATGATTTTTCGGCCAATTGGCTATGCGACTGTCTGTAATAGTGAATATAGATTAAAAAGTAAGACAGATAGAGAGAATCCGAAATAACCATTCGCTAGAACGTAAGGTAATGAACATCTCAGCCACGTTTGGTCCTGAAATATGCAGTTTGAAGAAAGTTATTAGCCTCGCTGTCAAGAAATGTAGTCTGTGCTCTTCTTTTGACTGCGAATAATTTCCATGATTTTTGGCCAAATTGGCTATGCGACTCTCTGTAAAAGTGAATATTGATTAAAAAGTAAGACAGATAGAGGAAATCCGAAATAACAATTTGCTAGAACACAAGGTAATGAACATCTCAGCCAACTTTGGTCCTGAAATATGCCGTTCGATGAAAGTTATTAGCCTCGCTGTCAAGAAATGTAGTTGTGTTCTTCTTTGACTTAGAAAAAATTCTGTGATATTTGGCCAAATTGGCTATGCGACTGTCTGTAAGAGTGAATATAGATTAAAAAGTAAGACAGATAGAGGAAATTCGAAATAACCATTCGCTAGAACACAAGGTAATGAACATCTCAGCCAACTTTGGTCCTGAAATATGCAGTTCGATGAAAGTTATTAGCCTCGCTGTCAAGATATGTAGTTTGTGAGTTAGAAAAATTTCCATGATATTTAGCCAAATTGGCTATGCGACTCTCTGTAAGAGTGAATATAGATTAAAAAGTAAGACAGATAGAGGAAATTCGAAATAACCATTCGCTAAAACGTAAGGTAATGAACATCTCAGCCACGTTTGTTCCTGAAATATGCAGTTCGATGAAAGTTATTAGCCTCGCTGTCAAGATATGTAGTTTGTGAGTTAGAAAAATTTCCATGATATTTAGCCAAATTGGCTATGCGACTCTCTGTAAGAGTGAATATAGATTAAAAAGTAAGACAGATAGAGGAAATCCGAAATAACCATTCGATAGAACGTAAGGTAATGAACATCTCAGCCAAGTTTGGTCCTGAAATATGCAGTTTGAAGAAAGTTATTAGCCTCGCTGTCAAGATATGTAGTTTGTTCTCTTCTTTTGACTGCGAATAATTTACATGATTTTTGGCCAAATTGGCTATGCGACTCTCTGTAAAAGTGAATATTGATTAAAAAGTAAGACAGATAGAGGAAATCCGAAATAACAATTTGCTAGAACACAAGGTAATGAACATCTCAGCCAACTTTGGTCCTGAAATATGCCGTTCGATGAAAGTTATTAGCCTCGCTGTCAAGAAATGTAGTTGTGTTCTTCTTTGACTTAGAAAAAATTCTGTGATATTTGGCCAAATTGGCTATGCGACTCTCTGTAAGAGTGAATATAGATTAAAAAGTAAGACAGATAGAGGAAATACGAAATAACCATTCGATAGAACACAAGGAAATGAACATCTCAGCCAAGTTTGGTCCTGAAATATGCAGTTTGAAGAAAGTTATTAGCCTCGCTGTCAATAAATGTAGTCTGTGCTTTTCTTTTGACTTAGAATAATTTCCATGATTTTTGGCCAAATTGGCTATGCGACTCTCTGTAAGAGTGAATATAGATTAAAAAGTAAGACAGATAGAGGAAATCCGAAATAACCATACGATAGAACGTAAGGTAATGAACATCTCGGCCACGTTTGGTCCTGAAATATGCAGTTTGAAGAAAGTTATTAGCCTCGCTGTCACGACATGTAGTTTGTTCTCTTCTTTGACTTAGAATAATTTCTGTAATTGTTGTCCAAATTTGCTATGTGACTCTCTGTAAGAGTGAATATAGATTAAAAAGTAAGACAGATAGAGTAAATCCGAAATAACCATTCGCTAGAACGTAAGGTAATAAACATCTCAGCCACGTTTGGTCCTGAAATATGCAGTTTGAAGAAAGTTATTACCCTCGTTGTCAAGAAATGTAGTTTGTGTTCGTCTTTGACTTAGAATAATTTCCATAATTTTTCGGCCAATTGGCTATGCGACTGTCTGTAATAGTGAATATAGATTAAAAAGTAAGACAGATAGAGAGAATCCGAAATAACCATTCGCTAGAACGTAAGGTAATGAACATCTCAGCCACGTTTGGTCCTGAAATATGCAGTTTGAAGAAAGTTATTAGCCTCGCTGTCAAGAAATGTAGTCTGTGCTCTTCTTTTGACTTAGAATAATTTCCATGATCTTTGGCCAAATTGGCTATGCGACTCTCTGTAAGAGTGAATATAGATTAAAAAGTAAGACAGCTAGAGGAAATCCGAAAGAACCATTCGATAAAACACAAGGTAGTGAACATCTCAGCCAAGTTTGGTCCTGAAATATGCCGTTTGAAGAAAGTTATTAGCCTCGCTGTCAAGAAATGTAGTTTGTGTTCGTCTTTGACTGAGAATTATTTCCGTGAATTTTTGCCAAATTGGCTATGCGACTCTCTGTAAGAGTGAATATAGATTAAAAAGTAAGACAAATAGAGGAAATCGGAAATAACCATTCGATAGAACACAAGGTAGTGAACATCTCAGCCAAGTTTGGTCCTGAAATATGCAGTTTGAAGAAAGTTATTAGCCTCGCTGTCAAGAAATGTAGTTTGTGGTCTTCTTTGACTTAGAATAATTTCTGTGATTTTTCGGCCAAATTGGCTATGCGACTCTCTGTAAGAGTGAATATAGATTAAAAAGTAAGACAGATAGAGGACATCCGAAATAACCATTCTCTAGAACGTAAGGTAATGAACATCTCAGCCAAGTTTGGTCCTGAAATATGCAGTTTGAAGAAAGTTATTAGCCTCGCTGTCACGACATGTAGTTTGTGTTCGTCTTTGACATAGAATAATTTCCGTGTTGAACGGCCAAATTGGCTATGCGACTCACTGTACGAGTGAATATAGATTAAAAAGTAAGACAGATAGAGGAAATTCGAAATAACAATTTGATAGAACGTAAGGTAATGAACATCTCAGCCTAGTTTGGTCCTGAAATATGCAGTTTGAAGAAAGTTATTAGCCTCGCTGTCACGACATGTAGTTTGTTGTCTTCTTTGACTCAGACAAATTTCTGCGATATTTGGCCAAATTGGCTATGCGACTCTCTGTAAGAGTGAATATAGATTAAAAAGTAAGACAGATAGAGAGAATCCAAAATAACCATTCGCTAGAACGTAAGGTAATGAACATCTCAGCCACGTTTGGTCCTGAAATATGCAGTTTGAAGAAAGTTATTAGCCTCGCTGTCAAGAAATGTAGTTTGTGGTCTTCTTTGACTTAGAAAAATGTCTGTGATATTTGGCCAAATTGGCTATGCGACTCTCTGTAAGAGGGAATATAGATTAAAAAGTAAGACAGATAGAGGAAATCCGAAATAAAAATTGCCTAGAACACAAGGTAATGAACATCTCAGCCAAGTTTGGTCCTGAAATATGCCGTTCGATGAAAGTTATTAGCCTCACTGTCAAGATATGTAGCTTGTGCTCTTCTTTTGACTGCGAATAATTTCCATGATTTTTGGCCAAATTGGCTATGCGACTCTCTGTAAAAGTGAATATTGATTAAAAAGTAAGACAGATAGAGGAAATCCGAAATAACAATTGGCTAGAACACAAGGTAATGAACATCTCAGCCAACTTTGGTCCTGAAATATGCCGTTCGATGAAAGTTATTAGCCTCGCTGTCAAGAAATGTAGTTTGTGTTCTTCTTTGACTTAGAAAAAATTCTGTGATATTTGGCCAAATTGGTTATGCGACTCTCTGTAAGAGTGAATATAGATTAAAAAGTAAGACAGATAGAGGAAATACGAAATAACCATTCGATAGAATACAAGGAAATGAACATCTCAGCCAAGTTTGGTCCTGAAATATGCAGTTTGAAGAAAGTTATTAGCCTCGCTGTCAATAAATGTAGTCTGTGCTTTTCTTTTGACTTAGAATAATTTCCATGATTTTTGGCCAAATTGGCTATGCGACTCTCTGTAAGAGTGAATATAGATTAAAAATTAAGACAGATAGAGGAAATCCGAAATAACCATACGATAGAACGTAAGGTAATGAACATCTCGGCCACGTTTGGTCCTGAAATATGCAGTTTGAAGAAAGTTATTAGCCTCGCTGTCACGACATGTAGTTTGTTCTCTTCTTTGACTTAGAATAATTTCTGTGATTGTTGTCCAAATTTGCTATGTGACTCTCTGTAAGAGTGGAAATAGATTAAAAAGTAAGACAGATAGAGAGAATCCGAAATAACCATTCGCTAGAACGTAAGGTAATGAACATCTCAGCCACGTTTGGTCCTGAAATATGCAGTTTGAAGAAAGTTATTAGCCTCGCTGTCAAGAAATGTAGTTTGTGGTCTTCTTTGACTTAGAAAAATGTCTGTGATATTTGGCCAAATTGGCTATGCGACTCTCTGTAAGAGGGAATATAGATTAACAAGTAAGACAGATAGAGGAAATCCGAAATAACCATTCGATAGAACACAAGGTAATGAACATCTCAGCCAAGTTTGGTCCTGAAATATGCAGTTTGAAGAAAGTTTTTAGCCTCGCTGTCAAGAAATGTAGTCTGTGCTCTTCTTTTGACTAAGAATAATTTCCATGATCTTTGGCCAAATTGGCTATGCGACTCTCTGTAAGAGTGAATATAGATTAAAAAGTAAGACAGATAGAGGAAATCCGAAATAACCATTCTCTAGAACGTAAGGTAATGAACATCTCAGCCAAGTTTGGTCCTGAAATATGCCGTTTGAAGAAAGTTATTAGCCTCGCTGTCAAGAAATGTAGTTTGTGCTCGTCTTTGACTGTGAATAATTTCCGTGAATTTTTGCCAAATTGGCTATGCGACTCTCTGTAAGAGTGAATATAGATTAAAAAGTAAGACAGGTAGAGGAAATCCGAAAGAACCATTCGATGTACACAAGGTAGTGAACATCTCAGACACGTTTGGTCCTGAAATATGCAGTTTGAAGAAAGTTATTAGCCTCGCTGTCACGACATGTAGTTTGTGTTCGTCTTTCACTTAGAATAATTTCCATGTTTTTCAGCCAAATTGGCTATGCGACTCTCTGTAAGAGTGAATATAGATTAAAAAGTAAGACAGATAGAGTAAATCCGAAATAACCATTCGATAGAACACAAGGTAATGAACATCTCAGCCAAGTTTGGTCCTTAAATATGCAGTTTGAAGAAAGTTTTTAGCCTCGCTGTCAAGAAATGTAGTCTGTGCTCTTCTTTTGACTTAGAATAATTTCCATGATTTTTGGCCAAATTGGCTATGCGACTCTCTGTAAGAGTGAATATAGATTAAAAAGTAAGACAGATAGAGGAAATCCGAAATAACCATTCTCTAGAACGCAAGGTAATGAACATCTCAGCCAAGTTTGGTCCTGAAATATGCCGTTTGAAGAAAGTTATTAGCCTCGCTGTCAAGAAATGTAGTTTGTGCTCGTCTTTGACTGAGAATAATTTCCGTGAATTCTTGCCAAATTGGCTATGCGACTCTCTGTAAGAGTGAATATAGATTACAAAGTAAGACAAATAGAGGAAATCCAAAATAACCATTCGCTAGAACACAAGGTAGTGAACATCTCAGCCAAGTTTGGTCCTGAAATATGCCGTTTGAAGAAAGTTATTAGCCTCGCTGTCAAGAAATGTAGTTTGTGCTCTTCTTTGACTTAGAATGATTTCCGTGAATTTTGGCCAAATTGGCTATGCGACTCTCTGTAAGAGTGAATATAGATTAAAAAGTAAGACAGATAGAGGAAATCCGAAATAACCATTCTCTAGAACGTAAGGTAATGAACATCTCAGCCAAGTTTGGTCCTGAAATATGCCGTTTGAAGAAAGTTATTAGCCTCGCTGTCAAGAAATGTAGTTTGTGCTCGTCTTTGACTGTGAATAATTTCCGTGAATTTTTGCCAAATTGGCTATGCGACTCTCTCTAAGAGTGAATATAGATTAAAAAGTAAGACAGGTAGAGGAAATCCGAAAGAACCATTCGATGTACACAAGGTAGTGAACATCTCAGACACGTTTGGTCCTGAAATATGCAGTTTGAAGAAAGTTATTAGCCTCGCTGTCACGACATGTAGTTTGTGTTCGTCTTTCACTTAGAATAATTTCCATGTTTTTCAGCCAAATTGGCTATGCGACTCTCTGTAAGAGTGAATATAGATTAAAAAGTCAGACAGATAGAGTAAATCCGAAATAACCATTCGATAGAACACAAGGTAATGAACATCTCAGCCAAGTTTGGTCCTTAAATATGCAGTTTGAAGAAAGTTTTTAGCCTCGCTGTCAAGAAATGTAGTCTGTGCTCTTCTTTTGACTTAGAATAATTTCCATGATTTTTGGCCAAATTGGCTATGCGACTCTCTGTAAGAGTGAATATAGATTAAAAAGTAAGACAGATATAGGAAATCCGAAATAACCATTCTCTAGAACGTAAGGTAATGAACATCTCAGCCAAGTTTGGTCCTGAAATATGCCGTTTGAAGAAAGTTATTAGCCTCGCTGTCAAGAAATGTAGTTTGTGCTCGTCTTTGACTGAGAATAATTTCCGTGAATTCTTGCCAAATTGGCTATGCGACTCTCTGTAAGAGTGAATATAGATTACAAAGTAAGACAAATAGAGGAAATCCAAAATAACCATTCGCTAGAACACAAGGTAGTGAACATCTCAGCCAAGTTTGGTCCTGAAATATGCCGTTTGAAGAAAGTTTTTAGCCTCGCTGTCAAGAAATGTAGTATGTGCTCTTCTTTCGACTTAGAATAATTTCCATGATTTTTGGCCACATTGGCTATGCGACTCTCTGTAAGAGTGAATATAGATTAAAAAGTAAGACAGATAGAGGAAATCCGAAATAACTATTCTCTAGAACACAAGGTAGTGAACATCTCAGCCAAGTTTGGTCCTGAAATATGCCGTTTGAAGAAAGTTATTAGCCTCGCTGTCAAGAAATGTAGTTTGTGCTCTTCTTTGACTTAGAATGATTTCCGTGAATTTTGGCCAAATTGGCTATGCGACTCTCTGTAAGAGTGAATATAGATTAAAAAGTAAGACAGATAGAGGAAATCCGAAATAACCATTCTCTAGAACGTAAGGTAATGAACATCTCAGCCAAGTTTGGTCCTGAAATATGCCGTTTGAAGAAAGTTATTAGCCTCGCTGTCAAGAAATGTAGTTTGTGCTCGTCTTTGACTGAGAATAATTTCCGTGAATTCTTGCCAAATTGGCTATGCGACTCTCTGTAAGAGTGAATATAGATTACAAAGTAAGACAAATAGAGGAAATCCGAAATAACCATTCGCTAGAACACAAGGTAGTGAACATCTCAGCCACGTTTGGTCCTGAAATATGCAGTTTGAAGAAAGTTATTAGCCTCGCTGTCACGACATGTAGTTTGTTGTCTTCTTTGACTTAGAATAATTTCTGTGATTTTTCGGCCAAATTGGCTATGCGACTCTCTGTAAGAGTGAATATAGATTAAAAAGTAAGACAGATAGAGGAAATCCGAAATCACCATTCGATAGAACGTAAGGTAATGAACATCTCAGCCAAGTTTGGTCCTGAAATATGCAGTTTGAAGAAATGTATTAGCCTCGCTGTCAAGATATGTAGCTTGTGCTCTTCTTTTGACTGAGAATAATTTCCATGATTTTTGGCCAAATTGGCTATGCGACTCTCTGTAAGAGTGAATATTGATTAAAAAGTAAGACAGATAGAGTAAGTCCGAAATTACCATTCGATAGAACACAAGGTAATGAACATCTCAGCCAAATTTGGTCCTGAAATATGCAGTTTGAAGAAAGTTTTTAGCCTCGCTGTCAAGAAATGTAGTCTGTGCTCTTCTTTTGACTTAGAATAATTTCCATGATTTTTGGCCAAATTGGCTATGCGACTCTCTGTAAGAGTGAATATAGATTAAAAAGTAAGACAGATAGAGGAAATCCGAAATAACCATTCTCTAGAACGTAAGGTAATGAACATCTCAGCCAAGTTTGGTCCTGAAATATGCAGTTTGAAGAATGTTATTAGCCTCGCTGTCAAGAAATGTAGTGTGTGCTCGTCTTTGACTGAGAATATTTTCCGTGAATTTTTGCCAAATTGGCTATGCGACTCTCTGTAAGAGTGAATATAGATTAAAAAGTAAGACAGATAGAGGAAATCCGAAATAACCATTCTCTAGAACGTAAGGTAATGAACATCTCAGCCAAGTTTGGTCCTGAAATATGCCGTTTGAAGAAAGTTATTAGCCTCGCTGTCAAGAAATGTAGTTTGTGCTCGTCTTTGACTGAGAATAATTTCCGTGAATTATTGTCAAATTGGCTATGCGACTCTCTGTAAGAGTGAATATAGATTACAAAGTAAGGCAAATAGAGTAAATCCGAAATAACCATTCGCTAGAACACAAGGTAGTGAACATCTCAGCCAAGTTTGGTCCTGAAATATGCAGTTTGAAGAAAGTTATTAGCCTCGCTGTCAAGAAATGTATTTTGTGGTCTTCTTTGACTTAGAATAATTTCTGTGATTTTTGGCCAAATTGGCTATTCGACTCTCTGTAAGAGTGAATATAGATTAAAAAGTAAGACAGATAGAGGAAATCCGAAATAACCATTCTCTAGAACGTAAGGTAGTGAACATCTCAGCCAAGTTTGGTCCTGAAATATGCCGTTTGAAGAAAGTTATTATCCTCGCTGTCAAGAAATGTAGTTTGTGCTCTTCTTTGACTTATAAAAAATTCTGTGATTTTTGGCCAAATTTGCTATGCGACTCTCTCTAAGAGTGAATATAGATTAAAAAGTAAGACAGATAGAGGAAATCCGAAATAAAAATTGCCTAGAACACAAGGTAATGAACATCTCAGCCAAGTTTGGTCCTGAAATATGCCGTTCGATGAAAGTTATTAGCCTCACTGTCAAGATATGTAGCTTGTGCTCTTCTTTTGACTGCGAATAATTTCCATGATTTTTGGCCAAATTGGCTATGCGACTCTCTGTAAAAGTGAATATTGATTAAAAAGTAAGACAGATAGAGGAAATCCGAAATAACCATTCTCTAGAACGTAAGGTAATGAACATCTCAGCCAAGTTTGGTCCTGAAATATGCCGTTTGAAGAAAGTTATTAGCCTCGCTGTCAAGAAATGTAGTTTGTGCTCGTCTTTGACTGAGAATAATTTCCGTGAATTCTTGCCAAATTGGCTATGCGACTCTCTGTAAGAGTGAATATAGATTACAAAGTAAGACAAATAGAGGAAATCCGAAATAACCATTCGCTAGAACACAAGGTAGTGAACATCTCAGCCAAGTTTGGTCCTGAAATATGCAGTTTGAAGAAAGTTATTAGCCTCGCTGTCAAGAAATGTATTTTGTGGTCTTCTTTGACTTAGAATAATTTCTGTGATTTTTGGCCAAATTGGCTATTCGACTCTCTGTAAGAGTGAATATAGATTAAAAAGTAAGACAGATAGAGGAAATCCGAAATAACCATTCTCTAGAACGTAAGGTAGTGAACATCTCAGCCAAGTTTGGTCCTGAAATATGCCGTTTGAAGAAAGTTATTATCCTCGCTGTCAAGAAATGTAGTTTGTGCTCTTCTTTGACTTAGAAAAAATTCTGTGATTTTTGGCCAAATTTGCTATGCGACTCTCTCTAAGAGTGAATATAGATTAAAAAGTAAGACAGATAGAGGAAATCCGAAATAAAAATTGCCTAGAACACAAGGTAATGAACATCTCAGTCAAGTTTGGTCCTGAAATATGCCGTTCGATGAAAGTTATTAGCCTCACTGTCAAGATATGTAGCTTGTGCTCTTCTTTTGACTGCGAATAATTTCCATGATTTTTGGCCAAATTGGCTATGCGACTCTCTGTAAAAGTGAATATTGATTAAAAAGTAAGACAGATAGAGGAAATCCGAAATAACCATTCTCTAGAACGTAAGGTAATGAACATCTCAGCCAAGTTTGGTCCTGAAATATGCCGTTTGAAGAAAGTTATTAGCCTCGCTGTCAAGAAATGTAGTTTGTGCTCGTCTTTGACTGAGAATAATTTCCGTGAATTCTTGCCAAATTGGCTATGCGACTCTCTGTAAGAGTGAATATAGATTACAAAGTAAGACAAATAGAGGAAATCCGAAATAACCATTCGCTAGAACACAAGGTAGTGAACATCTCAGGAACGTTTGGTCCTGAAATATGCAGTTTGAAGAAAGTTATTAGCCTCGCTGTCACGACATGTAGTTTGTTGTCTTCTTTGACTTAGAATAATTTCTGTGATTTTTCGGCCAAATTGGCTATGCGACTCTCTGTAAGAGTGAATATAGATTAAAAAGTAAGACAGATAGAGGAAATCCGAAAGAACCATTCCATAGAACGTAAGGTAATGAACATCTCAGCCAAGTTTGGTCCTGAAATATGCAGTTTGAAGAAATGTATTAGCCTCGCTGTCAAGATATGTAGCTTGTGCTCTTCTTTTGACTGAGAATAATTTCCATGATTTTTGGCCAAATTGGCTATGCGACTCTCTGTAAGAGTGAATATTGATTAAAAAGTAAGACAGATAGAGTAAGTCCGAAATAACCATTCGATAGAACACAAGGTAATGAACATCTCAGCCAAGTTTGGTCCTGAAATATGCAGTTTGAAGAAAGTTATTAGCCTCGCTGTCAAGAAATGTAGTTTGTGCTCTTCTTTGACTTAGAATGATTTCCGTGAATTTTGGCCAAATTGGCTATGCGACTCTCTGTAAGAGTGAATATAGATTAAAAAGTAAGACAGATAGAGGAAATCCGAAATAACCATTCTCTAGAACGTAAGGTAATGAACATCTCAGCCAAGTTTGGTCCTGAAATATGCCGTTTGAAGAAAGTTATTAGCCTCGCTGTCAAGAAATGTAGTTTGTGCTCGTCTTTGACTGAGAATAATTTCCGTGAATTCTTGCCAAATTGGCTATGCGACTCTCTGTAAGAGTGAATATAGATTAAAAAGTAAGACAGATAGAGGAAATCCGAAATAACCATTCGATAGAACGTAAGGTAATAAACATCTCAGCCAAGTTTGGTCCTGAAATATGCAGTTTGAAGAAATGTATTAGCCTCGCTGTCAAGATATGTAGCTTGTGCTCTTCTTTTGACTGAGAATAATTTCCATGATTTTTGGCCAAATTGGCTATGCGACTCTCTGTAAGAGTGAATATTGACTAAAAAGTAAGACAGATAGAGTAAGTCCGAAATAACCATTCGATAGAACACAAGGTAATGAACATCTCAGCCATGTTTGGTCCTGAAATATGCAGTTTGAAGAAAGTTTTTAGCCTCGCTGTCAAGAAATGTAGTCTGTGCTCTTCTTTTGACTTAGAATAATTTCCATGATTTTTGGCCAAATTGGCTATGCGACTCTCTGTAAGAGTGAATATAGATTAAAAAGTAAGACAGATAGAGGAAATCCGAAATAACCATTCGACAGAACGTAAGGTAATGAACATCTCAGCCAAGTTTGGTCCTTAAATATGCAGTTTGAAGAAAGTTTTTAGCCTCGCTGTCAAGAAATGTAGTCTGTGCTCTTCTTTTGACTTAGAATAATTTCCATGATTTTTGCCAAATTGGCTATGCGACTCTCTGTAAGAGTGAATATAGATTAAAAAGTAAGACAGATAGAGGAAATCCGAAAGAACCATTCGATAGAACACAAGGTAGTGAACATCTCAGCCAAGTTTGGTCCTGAAATATGCCGTTTAAAGAAAGTTATTAGCCTCGCTGTCAAGAAATGTAGTTTGTGTTCGTCTTTAACTTAGAATAATTTCCGTGTTTTTCAGCCAAATTGGCTATGCGACTCTCTGTAAGAGTGAATATTGATTAAAAAGTAAGACAGATAGAGGAATTTTGAAATAACTATTCGATAGAACACAAGGTAATGAACATCTCAGCCAAGTTTGGTCCTGAAATATGCAGTTTGAAGAAAGTTATTAGCCTCGCTGTCAAGATATGTAGCTTGTGCTCTTCTTTTGACTGAGAATAATTTCCATGATTTTTTGCCAAATTGGCTGTGCGACTCTCTGTAAGAGTGAATATAGATTAAAAAGTAAGACAGATAGAGGAATTTTAAAATATCTATTCGATAGAACACAAGGTAATGAACATCTCAGCCAAGTTTGGTCCTGAAATATGCAGTTTGAAGAAAGTTATTAGCCTCGCTGTCAAGAAATGTAGTGTGTGCTCCTCTTTGACTGTGAATAATTTCCGTGAATTTTTGCCAAATTGGCTATGCGACTCTCTGTAAGAGTGAATATAGATTAAAAAGTAAGACAGATAGAGGAAATCCGAAAGAACCATTCGATAGAACACAAGGTAGTGAACATCTCAGCCACGTTTGGTCCTGAAATATGCAGTTTGAAGAAAGTTATTAGCCTCGCTGTCACGACATGTAGTTTGTGTTCGTCTTTGACTTAGAATAATTTCCGTGTTTTTTGGCCAAATTGGCTATGCGACTCTCTGTAAGAGTGAATATAGATTAAAAAGTAAGACAGATAGAGGAAATCCGAAATAACCATTCGATAGAACGTAAGGTAATGAACATCTCAGCCAAGTTTGGTCCTGAAATATGCAGTTTGAAGAAATGTATTAGCCTCGCTGTCAAGATATGTAGCTTGTGCTCTTCTTTTGACTGAGAATAATTTCCATGATTTTTGGCCAAATTGGCTATGCGACTCTCTGTAAGAGTGAATATAGATTAAAAAGTAAGACAGATAGAGGAATTTTGAAATAACTATTCGATAGAACATAAGGTAATGAACATCTCAGCCAAGTTTGGTCCTGAAATATGCAGTTTGAAGAAAGTTATTAGCCTCGCTGTCAAGAAATGTTGTGTGTGCTCGTCTTTGTGAATAATTTCCGTGAATTTTTGCCAAATTGGCTATGCGACTCTCTGTAAGAGTGAATATAGATTAAAAAGTAAGACAGATAGAGGAAATCCGAAAGAACCATTCGATGTACACAAGGTAGTGAACATCTCAGCCACGTTTGGTCCTGAAATATGCAGTTTGAAGAAAGTTATTAGCCTCGCTGTCACGACATGTAGTTTGTGTTCGTCTTTCACTTAGAATAATTTCCGTGTTTTTCAGCCAAATTGGCTATGCGACTCTCTGTAAGAGTGAATATAGATTAAAAAGTAAGACAGATAGAGTAAATCCGAAATAACCATTCGATAGAACACAAGGTAATGAACATCTCAGCCAAGTTTGGTCCTTAAATATGCAGTTTGAAGAAAGTTTTTAGCCTCGCTGTCAAGAAATGTAGTCTGTGCTCTTCTTTTGACTTAGAATAATTTCCATGATTTTTGGCCAAATTGGCTATGCGACTCTCTGTAAGAGTGAATATAGATTAAAAAGTAAGACAGATAGAGAAATTTTGAAATAACTATTCGATAGAACACAAGGTAATGAACATCTCAGCCAAGTTTGGTCCTGAAATATGCAGTTTGAAGAAAGTTATTAGCCTCGCTGTCAAGAAATGTAGTGTGTGCTCGTCTTTGACTGAGAATAATTTCCGTGAATTTTTGCCAAATTGGCTATGCGACTCTCTGTAAGAGTGAATATAGATTAAAAAGTAAGACAGATAGAGGAAATCCGAAAGAACCATTCGATAGAACACAAGGTAGTGAACATCTCAGCCAAGTTTGGTCCTGAAATATGCCGTTTGAAGAAAGTTATTAGCCTCGCTGTCAAGAAATGTAGTTTGTGCTCTTCTTTGACTTAGAATGATTTCCGTGAATTTTGGCCAAATTGGCTATGCGACTCTCTGTAAGGGTGAATATAGATTAAAAAGTAAGACAGATAGAGGAAATCCGAAATAACCATTCTCTAGAACGTAAGGAAATGAACATCTCAGCCAAGTTTGGTCCTGAAATATGCAGTTTGAAGAAAGTTATTATCCTCTCTGTCACGACATGTAGTTTGTGTTCGTCTTTGACTTAGAATAATTTCCGTGTTTTTCAGCCAAATTGGCAATGCGACTCTCTGTAAGAGTGAATATAGATTAAAAAGTAAGACAGATAGAGGAAATCCGAAATAACCATTCGATAGAACGTAAGGTAATGAACATCTCAGCCAAGTTTGGTCCTGAAATATGCAGTTTGAAGAAATTTTTTTTTGGCTCGCTGTCAAGATATGTAGCTTGTGCTCTTCTTTTGACTGAGAATAATTTCCATGATTTTTGGCCAAATTGGCTATGCGACTCTCTGTAAGAATGTAATATTGATTAAAAAGTAAGACAGATAGAGTAAGTCCGAAATAACCATTCGATAGAACACAAGGTAATGAACATCTCAGCCAAGTTTGGTCCTGAAATATGCAGTTTGAAGAAAGTTATTATCCTCTCTGTCACGACATGTAGTTTGTGTTCGTCTTTGCCTTAGAATAATTTCCGGGTTTTTCAGCCAAATTGGCTATGCGACTCTCTGTAAGAGTGAATATAGATTAAAAAGTAAGACAGATAGAGGAAATCCGAAATAACCATTCGATAGAACGTAAGGTAATGAACATCTCAGCCAAGTTTGGTCCTGAAATATGCCGTTTGAAGAAAGTTATTAGCCTCGCTGTCAAGAAATGTAGTTTGTGCTCGTCTTTGACTGAGAATAATTTCCGTGAATTATTGTCAAATTGGCTATGCGACTCTCTGTAAGAGTGAATATAGATTACAAAGTAAGGCAAATAGAGTAAATCCGAAATAACCATTCGCTAGAACACAAGGTAGTGAACATCTCAGCCAAGTTTGGTCCTGAAATATGCAGTTTGAAGAAAGTTATTAGCCTCGCTGTCAAGAAATGTAGTTTGTGGTCTTCTTTGACTTAGAATAATTTCTGTGATTTTTGGCCAAATTGGCTATGCGACTCTCTGTAAGAGTGAATATAGATTAAAAAGTAAGACAGATAGAGGAAATCCGAAATAACCATTCTCTAGAACGTAAGGTAGTGAACATCTCAGCCAGGTTTGGTCCTGAAATATGCCGTTTGAAGAAAGTTATTATCCTCGCTGTCAAGAAATGTAGTTTGTGCTCTTCTTTGACTTAGAATGATTTCCGTGAATTTTGGCCAAATTGGCTATGCGACTCTCTGTAAGAGTGAATATAGATTAAAAAGTAAGACAGATAGAGGAAATCCGAAATAACCATTCTCTAGAACGTAAGGTAATGAACATCTCAGCCAAGTTTGGTCCTGAAATATGCCGTTTGAAGAAAGTTATTAGCCTCGCTGTCAAGAAATGTAGTTTGTGCTCGTCTTTGACTGAGAATAATTTCCGTGAATTCTTGCCAAATTGGCTATGCGACTCTCTGTAAGAGTGAATATAGATTACAAAGTAAGACAAATAGAGGAAATCCGAAATAACCATTCGCTAGAACACAAGGTAGTGAACATCTCAGGAACGTTTGGTCCTGAAATATGCAGTTTGAAGAAAGTTATTAGCCTCGCTGTCAAGAAATGTAGCTTGTGCTCTTCTTTTGACTGAGAATAATTTCCATGATGTTTGGCCAAATTGGCTATGCGACTCTCTGTAAGAGTGAATATTGATTAAAAAGTAAGACAGATAGAGTAAGTCCGAAATAACCATTCGATAGAACACAAGGTAATGAACATCTCAGCCAAGTTTGGTCCTGAAATATGCAGTTTGAAGAAAGTTTTTAGCCTCGCTGTCAAGAAATGTAGTCTGTGCTCGTCTTTGACTGAGAATAATTTCCGTGAATTTTTGCCAAATTGGCTATGCGACTCTCTGTAAGAGTGAATATAGATTAAAAAGTAAGACAGAAAGAGGAAATCCGAAAGAACCATTCGATAGAACACAAGGTAGTGAACATCTCAGCCAAGTTTGGTCCTAAAATATGCTGTTTGAAGAAAGTTATTAGCCTCGCTGTCAAGAAATGTAGTTTGTGCTCTTCTTTGACTTAGAATAATTTCCATGATTTTTGGCCAAATTGGCTATGCGACTCTCTGTAAGAGTGAATATAGATTAAAAAGTAAGACAGATAGAGGAAATCCGAAATAACCATTCGATAGAACGTAAGGTAATGAACATGTCAGCCAAGTTTGGTCCTGAAATATGCAGTTTGAAGAAAGTTATTAGCCTCGCTGTCAAGATATGTAGCTTGTGCTCTTCTTTTGACTGAGAATAATTTCCATGATGTTTTGCCAAATTGGCTATGCGACTCTCTGTAAGAGTGAATATTGATTAAAAAGTAAGACAGATAGAGTAAGTCCGAAATAACCATTCGATAGAACACAAGGTAATGAACATCTCAGCCAAGTTTGGTCCTGAAATATGCAGTTTGAAGAAAGTTTTTAGCCTCGCTGTCAAGAAATGTAGTCTGTGCTCGTCTTTGACTGAGAATAATTTCCGTGAATTTTTGCCAAATTGGCTATGCGACTCTCTGTAAGAGTGAATATAGATTAAAAAGTAAGACAGAAAGAGGAAATCCGAAAGAACCATTCGATAGAACACAAGGTAGTGAACATCTCAGCCAAGTTTGGTCCTAAAATATGCTGTTTGAAGAAAGTTATTAGCCTCGCTGTCAAGAAATGTAGTTTGTGCTCTTCTTTGACTTAGAATAATTTCCATGATTTTTGGCCAAATTGGCTATGCGACTCTCTGTAAGAGTGAATATAGATTAAAAAGTAAGACAGATAGAGGAAATCCGAAATAACCATTCGATAGAACGTAAGGTAATGAACATCTCAGCCAAGTTTGGTCCTGAAATATGCAGTTTGAAGAAAGTTATTAGCCTCGCTGTCAAGATATGTAGCTTGTGCTCTTCTTTTGACTGAGAATAATTTCCATGATTTTGGCCAAATTGGCTATGCGACTCTCTGTAAGAGTGAATATTGATTAAAAAGTAAGACAGATAGAGTAAATCCGAAATAACCATTCGATAGAACACAAGGTAATGGACATCTCAGCCAAGTTTGGTCCTGAAATATGCAGTTTGAAGAAATGTATTAGCCTCGCTGTCAAGATATGTAGCTTGTGCTCTTCTTTTGACTGAGAATAATTTCCACGATTTTTGGCCAAATTGGCTATGCGACTCTCTGTAAGAGTGAATATAGATTAAAAAGTAAGACAGATAGAGGAAATCCGAAATAACCATTCGATAGAACACAAGGTAGTGAACATCTCAGCCTAGTTTGGTCCTGAAATATGCAGTTTGAAGAAAGTTATTAGCCGCGCAATATACATAGGCAGTGCAATTATCTATGTACCTACAATCACATACGGTATGTTTGTTGCAACTAAGCCTGCTGGCTCATAAATATGTACTGAGTGAACCTCACCTTTAAAGGCGCTGTAGCACGGTTTTTAGCACATTATTTTTTTTCAAATTTGTTATTTATTACTAAACTTTTGAAAAATATTTTAGTATATGACGAGCAATGAAATACTGGAATGGAAACAATTGAAAACTCTCTATCAAGTTACAGTGAAAATAACTTATATTTTCACTTCGACCAGTGACTGATTTAGACAATAACCAACGAGTGACGGGGAATGACGAGTTATATTAATTATTATTAATTATCGAGCCTTGGCGAGAGAATTAAACAATTGATATAACGAGTGAAAGATAATCTGTCATTCACCGTCACGAGTTGGTTATTGTTATTGTCCCATATAACGAATTAAGGGAAAACGCGAATATTAAAAGACAAAAGTTTATCTAAAAGGACTCGAGAAGAAGGGGAATATTCATATCATTACGCGTGTGACGTGCATTCACTACCTACTACTTACCTACCCTTGTTTACTACGTGAACGTCTCATGCGAAAAAATATTTCACAATAAAGATAGATGTGGTTGTTGTTGAAAGTTTTATATTTCTTCCCATTACTATCAAACGATGATATTATGGTATTAAGTTATTATCATATAATGGAGGGTGTTATCGATGCAATAAAGCAATTTGATAAACGTTCTTATCCAAATCTGATAAATATGTAAAACAGGTCAAAGGGTGAATGAATCGATATTCGAAAACACGAAATCATCTGATACGGTACAGTATCCTTTGTCCAGTGCATTTATAGTTTTAAGAAAGTAAAATTAATTGTAGATTTGTTATAAAAATCGTTCAAAACGTCAGTGCGCTATTGACCAACAGCATCAGCAAGTAGCTGCAGTGTCCTGTGTACAAACTGAATGTTGATGTGTCATTTTGTGACCTACCGACGCGCCTCGTCGATCGCACTAGCATTTTGGCAGTTCTTGAGGGCTGAGCATACGGTATTAGGTACATCAATAGGTACTTATTGTCATAAACGAAAAAACAACCCCACCTCACAAACAACAACCGTTTAAGTGTGAAAGATAATTTTATACAGCAATCCGAATCAACGCTGCAACGCAGCTTCCCAAACGCTGAAACGTTGAGTTACTTCAATTGTTCTAGCAACGTGACCAAGTGATTTATGAGTGCTTGTTAATTATTAGATACATGTAGATGCTTATGAACTGATTGAAAATATCTCCATGAACAAGAAACCAGGGACCAATTGTTGATTTTTTAAGTTGTTTTAATTAAGAATTATTTCTTGGCACTTCACAACCGATGTCGTGACCATCACTTTGATGTACCGTCTATGATATTACTCCCCTAAAACTAGGTCAATTTTTTTTTACCATAAAAACACGCTTATTTTAATAATGACATAAGGCTCGCATAATACAATTATTATTCCAAAAATATTATATTAATGATACGGAAACACACTTGGTTAATAATCTCTATTTACAAATTTCATATCAAGAGGTCTGCGACGCTCAAAAGTGAGTCGGCTCAAACCGAAAACTCCTGTGACGTTACAATCGACACTGTGACGTCATAACAGTCTGCTGCTCCGACACTCTTGTGGTTTATAATCTCGGCACTGATTCAAACGGACTCCACATCATGAACTGTGGTAGGCCTTTATTATTCCCCTCACGCGTGTGACGTGCATTCACTACTTACTACTTACCTACCCTTGTTTACTACGTGAACGTCTCATGCGAAAAAATCTTTCACAATAAAGATAGATGTGGTTGTTGTTGAAAGTTTTATATTTCTTCCCATTACTATCAAACGATGATATTATGGTATTAAGTTATTATCATATAATGGAGGGTGTTATCGATGCAATAAAGCAATTTGATAAACTTTCTTATCCAAATCTGATAAATATGTAAAACAGGTCAAAGGGTGAATGAATCGATATTCGAAAACACGAAATCATCTGATACGGTACAGTATCCTTTGTCCAGTGCATTTATAGTTTTAAGAAAGTAAAATTAATTGTAGATTTGTTATAAAAATCGTTCAAAACGTCAGTGCGCTATTGACCAACAGCATCAGCAAGTAGCTGCAGTGTCCTGTGTACAAACTGAATGTTGATGTGTCCTTTTGTGACCTACCGACGCGCCTCGTCGATCGCACTAGCATTTTGGCAGTTCTTGAGGGCTGAGCATACGGTATTAGGTACATCAATAGGTACTTATTGTCATAAACGAAAAAACAACCCCACCTCACAAACAACAACCGTTTAAGTGTGAAAGATAATTTTATACAGCAATCCGAATCAACGCTGCAACGCAGCTTCCCAAACGCTGAAACGTTGAGTTACTTCAATTGTTCTAGCAACGTGACCAAGTGATTTATGAGTGCTTGTTAATTATTAGATACATGTAGATGCTTATGAACTGATTGAAAATATCTCCATGAACAAGAAACCAGGGACCAATTGTTGATTTTTTAAGTTGTTTTAATTAAGAATTATTTCTTGGCACTTCACAACCGATGTCGTGACCATCACTTTGATGTACCGTCTATGATATTACTCCCCTAAAACTAGGTCAATTTTTTTTTACCATAAAAACACGCTTATTTTAATAATGACATAAGGCTCGCATAATACAATTATTATTCCAAAAATATTATATTAATGATACGGAAACACACTTGGTTAATAATCTCTATTTACAAATTTCATATCAAGAGGTCTGCGACGCTCAAAAGTGAGTCGGCTCAAACCGAAAACTCCTGTGACGTTACAATCGACACTGTGACGTCATAACAGTCTGCTGCTCCGACACTCTTGTGGTTTATAATCTCGGCACTGATTCAAACGGACTCCACATCATGAACTGTGGTAGGCCTTTATTATTCCCCTTGCAATAACAATATAAATTTCAAAATGTCTCAATCTTTTTTTTAACGTTTAACATTTTTCACTCCTTTGCACAGGCCCAGTACAGTATCATTAACGTTGCATACATGTCAAGTCATGAAAGGTTACACATTCACACAACTGAAAGTATCCATATATATTGCGTGTCATGTTTTCACATCGACTACATCATTTACCTCCACCGAGTTATTTCAAAGATTAGTATTTGACTGTATAGGGTCATGTTAATAACATAGTCCTTCGAAATTGTCTGATGAAAATAACACCACAGGCGAAATACTATCCACTAGAATTATGAAGTCGACAATCCAGCCCCTTAATTATGAAATAATTTAAAGCCGTAAAGGGATGTACCGTTGTCAATACCCCATGTCCATTTGAAATTATGAAAATGATAGTCTTTATCTATATTAAGACTGGAAAACACTTTTACTAATCTGTGAAAAATTAAGTGACATCTATCTATCTATATGTATATCAGTGGTCGTCCATCTATCTATCAACACCAGCCACCCATCTATCTATCCACCCATCCAACAATCCATCCATCCATCAATCTATCTATCTAACCATCCATCCATTCTTTAATCCACCCATCTATTTATCTATCAGTAGCCACCCATCTATCTATCCAGCAATCTATCTATTCATCTATCCATCGATATATCTATATATTATACATGTGCAGAAACCGAAACTACATGCCCCATGTACATGAACAGCAATTATAAGACCTATTAAACATTATCGACCGAAAGTTGACTGTCTGTTGTAAATAAGTTTAAAAAATTCAATGACTAATTGACGCGCGCCACACGCGGTGCATTGTCCGGTTTTCGATCAGAAATCGATACTTTTACCTTTAAATCGCCTGTATACTGGGTCGACTACCATCAACACGGCAATTTTCGGCAAAAGTGCTTCTCGATAAAATAACACAATTTATAACGTTTGGCATATGTGACCCCAAATAACACAATGAATGTACCATTAAGGAAACTGAATATAATCTCTTCCTGTTTGAAGTAATGACCAATTAAATATATTTTACTAGCGCTTCAGAGACTGTTGCTTTTCCGATAGCATTTATTAACAGTTATTACAGTAACAGTATTATTCACTAATCATCACTTACAGAAAAAAAAAACTTATCGCTTCTTGTAAACAATCAAAGCCCAAACAAGATATACCTCGAACCTTGGATCCCCATTTTCAGAATTACCCTCTCTTTCCCTGTCCCCTCTCTCTCTCTCTTCCTCGAGCTCACTTTATTCTTATATTTTGTTCAAACAAAAAGAAAACAAGTTGTTTCCTATTTTTATTATGCTAGTGTATGGAGAACTTTAAATTCCCTTTGTATTTCTGACATGTATTAAGGGAAATCGTATGAGAGCGTTTAAAGGGGCAGTAGCACGTTTTTTACAAAAAAATTCAAATTTCCCATTTATAATGATTGCTTATGTCATTTATATTCTCTTTAGAGGGTAAACATCTTATTACACAAACCAATTATCCGTAGTGATAATAACGGTGTTGCGTATAAAGTAAAAATTGCATGACGGCCATTTTATTGTGAACACAATTTATTATTTCGAATGACAAAAACGATTCCCATGGCTTTACAGAACCATGTACGCTCAATTTTTAACTTCATTTTCCGTATAGAGAAGGGTGTTTTACTATTGTTGACATTATTTTTCAAATACATTTCATCGACTTATTTCCGCGAAAAAACGTGTTACTGCCCCTTTAACATGTTTCGTGTTCATTAAAATATATATTGTTACTAAAATATGAGTTATATTTACAGATTTTCTGGACTGGCTTAATTCAGTTTGGACTGGTAATTTATTGTAGTCACCAGTCCTGACGTCTGGCTTGGTTTTGGACTTATTTTATACACTTAGTTCACTAAGATGAATAACATTTAAACAAATATCAAAAAGATACTTTCATGTGAATTAAACAAAATATGACTTGATAAACATCATGAATTCGTATCACAAAAATGCTGTTACAATGTTATGTTTATTATCTATTTCCGGCTTTAAATAATGTTAATCCATTCAACACTGGCTTACTATGAGAAAGTAGACGTAGGCCGCCACTTCGATAGTTCATGTGAAACAGATAGAAAAAGGTGTCCACGGATCTCCAGCAATACACCAGGGTGATCCTGTGTTGTAGGTGCTAGTTGTTGCAGTTGCAGGAATTGCCTACAGATCCCAAAGCTAAAATCAGACCGCTTTCCTGGCAGTTAGCGCAACACACAGCCTCGCCATTGATGTTGCCCACATACTCCTTGTTACAGTTGTTACACTGACTTCCTCTCCAGCAGTTGCCCGTCAAGGCTGGAACTGTAACGAGATAGATCGATAGATAGATGTATAGATGGACGGATAGCTAGATTGATAGCTACTGATGAACACTATGTTGTGAAACCGGTCGGAAATTAACTTAAATGAAAGTTAATCTTCAGGATGTTATGTTATGTATATATATAGATATGGATGGATAGATAAATGGATAGCTACTGATAGAGAGATATATGGATATTAATAATAGATAGATACGGGGATGGATGGATAGATATATAGATAAATGGATAAATAGATAAGTGGATGGATAAATATATGGATAGATAGATGGATGGCTGGTGTTGATAGATAGATGGGCGACCGCTGATAGAAAGATAGATATATAGATGGATGGCTACTGATAGATAGACAGATAGAGAGATAGATAGTTAGATAGGTGGGTAGATAAAAAGATGAATGGATAGATAGATGGGTGGCTAGTGTTGATAGATAGATGGATGGCTAGAAATATGATAGAAAGATAGATATAGATGGATGGCTACTGATAGATAGACAGATAGCTGCTGATTGATAGATGGATGGCTACTGATAGAAAGATAGAGAAGGATGGCTACTGATAGATAGACAGATAGCTGCTGATTGATAGATGGATGGCTACTGATAGAAATATAGAGATAGATGGCTACTGATAGACAGATAGATAGATACATTGGTGGATGGATTGATGGATGAATGGATAGATAGATAGGTGGCTAGTGTTGATAGATGGATGGCTACTGATAGAAAGATAGATAGCTGCTGATTGATTGATGGATAGACGGCTACTGATAGACAGATAGATATATAGATGATTTGATGGATGGATTGGTCACTTTTAGCTGACAAGATATTTTAAGCAATTTTAGAGTTTTTGATCAATGTGTTGGGCTCGGTTAATGGTTTAGCTTAGTATTATGCAAATATCTAGAGCTTTGAAAATCATATCATACCAGATGGCTGTTAATATGTTTTATGGCTTATTTCAAAGAAAATGTAGGCTATTGACTTTGACGTGGTATATAACATAGGAGGATACTATGATTACAACATTCAGAATTAATTTCAAATGGACTTGGGGTATTGACAATGTTACATCCCTTTACGCCTTTAAATTATGTTATAAGGGGCTAGTGGATAGTATTTCACCTGTGGTGTTATTTTCATCAGACAATTTCGAAGGACTATCATGTTATTAGCATGACCCTTTACAGTCAAAGACTAAGACCTTTGAAATAACTCGGTGGAGGTAAATGATGTAGTCGATGTGAAAACATGACACGCAATACATATGGATACTTTCAGTTGTGTGAATGTCACGGTAACCTTTCATCACATACATGTATGCAACGTAATTGACACTGTACTGGGCCTGTGCAAAGGAGTGAAAAATGTTAAACGTGTTGGCGTTTGGTTATAAAAAGTGATAAATGGAAAATTGATAAACAAAGATTGAGACATTTTGAAATGTAGATTGTTATTGCAAGGGGAATAATAAAGGCCTACCACAGTTCATGATGTGGTGTCCGTTTGAGTCGGTGCCGAGATTATAAACCACAAGAGTGTCGGGGCAGCAGACTGGCATGTTGTTGAGGTGGCAGTAGGTGGTCATACCTGCTCCTGAACAGACCTCCCCTACAAATGAGTTGCCGGAGACGCCTGAAAGGTGGAAGATTGTCACTTTTCAAATACAACCAAGTAGTTAGAAGTCAATCCTCTAATTGAACTGAGTTGAAAACTCGATTAAATGCCCTATGGACGGAGATACTGATGCAGAAATGCCGCGACCTTATTGTTCTATAATGTTCAATATCAATACACCCCATGAAGGAGTAAAATGTGCTCCGCAACGTTATTTGTGTCAGGAATAAAAAAGATGTTATCCAGAAATGTTGCTTTTCTAAGGCAAAAGAAGACTGGGACAATGTTTAGTATATTTTCAGCAAATGTGATGTCAGGACAAGTACTTACGAAGTACGTTACAGTTACAGTAACTGCCGTTGCTGTCTGTGTCGTAGTTGAAGTACTGACTGACACAACCCGGACAACACACCTGGGTGCCTGCGAAATTAGCCACTTTGTTGCCGCTACAGCTCGCACAATCCGTGCCCTGGGCACACGTGGTAGCCTCTGGGCAGAAGATGAATAGAATAGCAACATGGGTTTACATATACGTACTCTATATTCACAATATCCAATGAAACGTTAATGCAATGTCTTTTTTTTAAAAGACCATATACCATGACTAAACAAGATTAAACCTGTATTCCAGTGACAACACATGCATATGGCATTAATCATCCTGCTTCGTCAGTTAATTTTATATCCTCCGAATCTCCTTGTCTGGCTGTCATAAGCATTTGAGCTCTATTATTCTACAGCCCATCACTGTTGGGAATATTCCTAGTTGTTACCGGTAGGTCATAATGTTTAACCTTACTTTCACAATATCTCGAAACATGACCCCCTGTTGAAGGCATGTCTCTAATTTGGTGTGCACAACCTGAAATTTCCAATAATTTTAATTTCCTTTACAACATATAATTAAATGGTCTTTTGTTAAGAACAAATAATTAGATACAGTATTTTTGCGGAGACTAGTCGGTCTTCCTCTATACAAGGAATGCTTTTAGTGAGAGCACTTTATTTTAGTAAGAAAAGCGTGTTACAGCTCCTTTAATGTTGTTGCTGCTGTTGTTACAATCATGTTGGTATGTGCGAATTTCTGAGAAACTTTAAAATGAAAGTCATAAATATTTTTGGAAATTCATGATTGAAATTACGTACTTTATATGAATGAATAAAGTAGTTCAGGCAAAGTCCATCGTTAGCCAATCAAATCACGGTTAGGTGTTATGACACGTATATGTGGAGGAAGTGGAACTCCCTATACTTTTACTCCTAATACGATGTTAATATCAAGAAGCACTCACCCTCAGCCCTGACGAGCCCATTGTTCTGCAGACACGTGAGCAGGATGACGGTGAGGGCGACGTAGGTCAACATTTTGTGTGTGGGACCAGCAGTTAGAGACAAACAGGTAATTTACCTATTGTACAAACCAAGCAAAATTAGCAATGTTCAAAATGTCGTAAATAATTATAATCATCAGTACACAAAAAACATTAATTATTTCGAGTGATCATGATCATGATTTGTTGATATAGTTTACAAAACATTTATAATAATGGCTATGCTTTTATCTGCACATAGTATGTTATTTTGCTATACATCTGCCATTTGCTTCACAGTAACTGCACCACATGGAGCAAAAAACCAACATTTGACAGTATGAAGAAGACAAATATTTTACGGATGATCAACTTCTTTATTAACAATAGCAACGTTTCGGTATAGATCCTTATACCGTTATCAAGCATAGATCCTTATACCGTTATATGCTAACGGAGGGAATGAGCAGTTCCGAAAATAAACAATCCATTAAGCCTCATCCCTGACGACTTTCAACCAATCAACGTGCTATAGTTCTCTCCAACTGGCCTGCTGTTGCCCTCTCGGACATCAACAAGCAACATGGCAGGTTTTCCGCTTGACAGAAGTAAATGTCGATACGTTTTCCAAAGGAAACCCGGCAACCTTAACTTCCATGATTAAAACATCGATGACGTCGTGTTCAAAGCTTAAATGGCGATTGCCCCTTTTCGGAAATGTCCACAAATGTTACCAGCCTGTCCAAAGGAGCTCAACAAGAATATCGTGTATTTTCACTCATTTTCATCATGTATACCGATGATTGTATAAGTAAAGCAGGTTACAGTTTCTTTATGACATTTGGCGATGGTGCACCTATTGTTTCATTTTCTGCTGACCTTGCTTACAGAAATGAGATTTTAAATTTTACAAACTGTTGCAATGATGACTTTTTTTATTTTAAATAACAATAAAATGAAATACATCTTTATAGATTTCCGAAACTCATCCATTACTCCAGAACCTATCTCAATCAACAATAAAACAAAAATCCAAAGTGTGAACAAATATAAATATTTAAGCACCATCGTTGAATGTAAGCTTACTTTGAATGAAAATGTTGACAACCTATTCCAAAAACGGTCAGCAAAGATTGTATTTCTTACGTCGGTTAAACAATTTTAGAATTGACTGTTCTCTGATGGAATAATTGTTTTACAAAACATTTATACAAAACATTTTTACTTTCATGCACTTTGTTGGTGTGGTAACCTGTCTGTTCAAAGCAAAACTAAACGTAATAAAATTGTTAACACATCACACAAAATCCTTGGCATAGATTCAGTAATATCTAACGGTAATTTTTTCGAGCAACACATTGCCAAATGGGTGCAAAAATTTTTAAATGACAGCTCTCTTTATGATTATGAGTTGTTTCCATTGGGACGTCCCCAGAGCATGCCGATAGGTTCTGTCATCCTTTTTTACCAGCCAGTACTAACAGTTTTAAAGGGGCAGTAGCACGTTTTTTCTCTAAAATAAGTTGATGACATGTATTTGAATAATAAGGTCCCTAATGGTAAAACAACCTTCTCTTTGCAGAAAATCGATTTTAAAATGAGTCTACATGATTCCGTTAAGCCATGGGCATAATTTTTGTCATTAAAAATAATAAAATGTGTTCACAATAAAATGGCCGCCATGCAATTTTTGCTTTATACGCAACACCGTTATTACCCCTACGGATAATTGGTTTGTGTGATAAGATGTTTTACCCTCTAAAGTAAGTATCAATGACATAAATTATCATTATAAACGGGAAATTTGAAAAATATAATTTGCAAAAAAGTGCAACTGCCCATTTACCACAACAGTGCTTGTTGAAATCTGATATGTTTTTAAAGCTTGATTTAATTATGATACTAACACAAAGTGTCTAAAACAATCTAGGCTAAACATATGATGAAATAAGATAAATAAGGGTTAACAAAGTTAGTATGAAATACTATAACCTGCGATACACGTTTCCCTTACATGTTTAAACTATAAAAGCCATTAGCATCCGCTTACTAATTTCTAGTGTCTTCATATCTTTATCAAATAAATGAAAATGTAGTTAAAACGTTTATATTGAAATATATGTTGGTTTAGTTCAATAATATTTAAATTATATTTATTCTATGATATTATGTCCTTTTGAATGAATGATTTATGTTTTTGCTAGTACATGGTTTCTAAGTTTGTTGTCTGACTTAATTGTTGCTTCCAGATTATTATATCATAACATCATACACATTTATATTCTGACAATCATAATTCATAATACCATTCAATATATGGAAATGTTAAAATTTATTTTTTACTGATATTAATTTTTTTTTAAATTATCACTGACATCTGGTTATGCATACCAGTATGTAATGGGTACTGGTATACATTAACCATATACCGTGTTATTCGTCAAGTTGCATTAACAACATAATAAGCAACTACACATGTGTACACTACGTATTTTCTTACAATTTAACTTTAACAGCTGAGTTTCCATGTCTTTTAGATGATTGACGCTGTCCAATAATCAAAAACCTATAAGCCATATACATAGTATGAGCGTTTTAATGAGCAAATGCATAGAAACACCATAAAGAACTGTCGATCTTATTTATTTAGATTGGATCGGATGTACCCACTAAAACAATGTATCCAATAAAAAGTCATCCAGTGGTGTTCTTGGAGTCACATATGTCAACCGTTACAGATGGTCATGCGTTATGAAAGGACTGACTGCTTCCGAAAGTTGTGCTAGTCGATTCAGTAGAGTGACGATACAAAGACATGTAGTGATTTCAGATCGAAAACTTGACAATGCAACAGCGCTGACTTGCATCAATTAATCAAAGGTAACTATGGAATTATGGAATAATTATGAAAACTTATCTTCAACAGACAAAAATACCATTTTCATTTGATAATGATTAATATGCCATAAAACCGCAATGTAAATGGACAATCAGTTTCGGTTTCTGCACATGTAAGGCTGTTGTTCGATTAACATTGGAAACAAATATTGATCACAATCAGGGGGGGGGGGGGGGGGTCGAAGGAGTCCTGACCCCCCCCCCCCCCCCCCCCCCCCCCCCATAATAAAACAACATTCACATAATATAAAAACATTGCAGATAAAAAGATAGCACCCGGCCTACAAAGGCCTATGAGACACCATATTACTTTTTCATATTAAAATATAGATAAATATGGGTATAAAACATTGAATATACAAGGATGGAGTAATCATTAAAATTAAAATTAAGTGAGGCGCAACCTCCGTCTATACATAGTATATATTAATGCAGCCAGTGGCTTACATAACTTACTGTTAGATAATAGATATACAGCCTGGTCAGTTGGATTGAAATGTAGAAAGGAAGGGTCAGCAGACGATACACATTTCCAAAATTCATACCTTAAATCTGAGTAGAAATTACAAACAGTGAGAAAGTGAATTTCATCCTCTATACAATTACTGTTACACTCCACGTTGACATCAGGTATTTCTAAATTTCACATTTCAGTTCTGAGATGGCCCCTCTTGTCTGCCAGTTAACACGCTTCCCTGCTTCGCCTACCTGTGCCGGTTTCTAGGAAAGGGCGCAGTACCCGTCCTAAACAAAGCGAGGACATGTCTGTGGGACTTGGGCATAGACAGACAGACACATTTTTGTTAACGTCTCACCTTGCGTATGCAATAACATATATAAATTATTGTAGAACAAAACAAAATATACACAAGCCATTCCATAGGAATTATGAGAGACATATTTGTTAAAACATATGCCTTTGTTTTCAATGTCAGTTAATGGTTCATTTATGGTTCAAATTTATGACATGTTAGCTTGATTCCCCGATCCTCTTTAAGCATTTTCCCAATCCACAATCTCTTACGATGTAGCGTTGGTTAAAAGAGCTTCGAATTCTTTGGTGATCCCATTTCTTGTTTCTTTACAATAGTAGGTTATTTTGGGTTATCAAAACAATCATTCAACAGTTAAGAGTTAAAGGGGCAGTAGCACGTTTTTTTCGATGAAATTAGTCGATGAAATGTATTTGAAAAATAATGTCACCAATAGTAAAACATCATTCCTTCTTCGGAAAATATATTTATAAAATGTGTGTACATGGTTCCGTAAAGCCATGGGAATCGTGTTTGTCATTCAAAATAATAAAATGTGTTCACAATAAAATGGCCTCCATGTAATTTTTGCTTTAAACGCAACATCGTTTTAACCACGGCGAAAAATTGGTTTGTGTAAAAAGATGGTTTACCCTCTAAAGTTAATATAAATGACATAAACTATCATAATAAATGGGGAATTTGAAAAAATAAAATTTGCAAAAAAAACGTGCTTCTGTCCCTTTAAAGCTGATATACATAGATCTACAGTGGTCAGATCAGTGATGGAACACATTACATATCCATTTCAGTATTCGAAATGCATATGGTGAGCGACGATAGACAGAGTGTGGATTCTTTGATAACTTCTACAATAAATTCACAATGTATTGAAACAAGAACAAAGAAATAAATGGATTTATTTAACTAACATGATTGTGATTAAATTGAATAACACATAACCTTACCTTGATGTCACCTGGGCAATTGTGCAATCACTAGACCAATGTTATTTTTAGATACACGTCATTCCTTACCCCGATATTTGAATGTTTAAGATCTGATTGGTCCACGTGGCCCTAAATAGTAACTGATATGCAGGAAGAACGTATGTAACGGAGGGTATTAAGCCCTGTTTATACGGCGAACTTTGCACATATGCATATGTAATATACACACGTAAGTAAAAGTAAATGTACTATGCGTTCATACGTGTGTAATTTTTGCCTAAGCAAATGGGCTTCCAACTCTTTTAATATATGAATAGAGAATTCCTAAACATGGACATTAATATTTATTAGATGTAAACTCAATAAATGACATTAAATTATATCTGTCAACATTGGTTTGACTATATCGCCCTAATTATAATGAAAATTGGACAGTCAGGTGAATTTCGAAGGCCATAGTGTGCAAGAAGGAGATTATCCTATATAGAGAATTTGTAACACCGTAGTTTCTTAAGTTCTCTAATATATTTTCTCAACCTGTGTGGAGTCACTATGTCTGTATACGACAAACCTTTACTAGAATAGTGAAAATACTATGTAATGTAATTGTTTACTCATATGCAACCGCTCGCCGTATAAACAGGGCTTTAGATTCGCCTACCCTTCCACGAAAAAGGGTGCGCCATGGACAGGTCGTCTGGATTGCAAACAGTCAGACATATAGACAGACAGTTTATTACAAGTCTCACCTCATTACAGCGAGTTTTATGTACAATGTAAATAATCATAAAATCACAGCCTATACTGTAATAATCATCTGACTGAACATATATCGTAATATTGTCTATTGACAAGTCATTGATACACTTCACCATGCCAGGCCGATATAATCACAGCCTATACAGTAATTTCCCTGCAGTTCTACCCGAGTCTGCGCCATAATCAGGGCGAGTACCTGGAACTTGATTGGTTCAACCCCAGAACCTCCAAACTTGTTCGACTCACTGACACCATGGGTGCCAATAGGTACTACACATACAACAAGTTTTCGAAATGTTGACCCCTGGTCACTACCAAAACAGTTACGGAAAACATAAATGTATGAAATAAGAATATGTAATGGTACAATCATCCATCGCTTCTGAAGTGGACATAAAAACTTTCATTTTTGCCATAATAAATTGAAGAACAAAAGTACACAGCTCAGTTGGTTTCGAATAATTCAATATTTCAAAAGAAAAGAGTTGCATTTGATAATGGCATGATGACGACATATATCTGCTGTAGTTTGAAGGAATTCACGTGCGACTGGTTGATTTTTAGTTACAATAGCTTTGTTTTTATGTAGATAGGGGTAAGAAATGAAATTACAACAACATGACCCCTACCATGTTTAAAATGTTGTAAATGTGTCAAGAATGAGACACGGTTAGTGACTTTCACATAGAAGAAGTCTTATATGTCAATGAACAGTGAAAACACGAGGCAAAGTTACTTATTTGCAAAGTTGCAAGATGATATAGGGAAGACTAATTGGGCATCGGAGGTTAGGAAGTTACTTTTTTCGACTGGATTTTCTTATGTATGGATTTCCAAAGAGGTTGGAAATGAAAATGTTTTTTAAATTCATTTTAAACAACGTCTGAAAGATATTTATTTCCAAGAATGGTCTATGTCAATAAGTAACTCGAGATATTTAGAGTATTATTCCTCCCAAAAATCTTTATTGGAGCCAGAATTTTATATTAGAAATGTTAGAAGACAGCTCGTTAAAAAGGGCCTTATGTAAATTTAGAATTGGTTTCCATGACTTCAGAATTAATTCTTTTCGAAAAAGAAATGAAGATTTGTTTGATAATGATGAATATATTTGTAAAAACTGATTTAAGAAACAGTTATTTACCATTTTTATCATCACCACCTGTACATGATAAACAATTAGTGTCAAAACGTTAAACTCTAAAAACATTGATGTTATCAAATCTCTTGCAATTTACCTTAAACATGTGTTCAATATAAGACAATTAATGTCACCACCACGTAAATGAATCGCAACAACTGTACTTGTACTATAGGCCTTTAGGCAAAAAATACTGAATAAAAGAATCTGAAAAAATATCTGAAATCTGAACAGTGAAAACTGAACAAAACTGAAGATAAGTGTAATTGAAAATCATGGTACAAGTACCTTTGATAAAACCAACTGAGGTATGAACTTTCTTTTGTACTTCAATGTATGATGTCTCAAAGACGTCAGTGATTACATGATATTTTCACTGAGATACTCAAGTAGGTGAACGGAATGCAGTTGTACAACACCGAAACTTCACGGTTAAATTCGTACGTATTGGTAGATTAACGTTTAGCAACAATATGCTTTAGAAATACATTTATATAGTGAACAAATGAAACATTAATACATTGATGCTTTGTGAACACCTCGTATCATTGCTGTGAGATTGGGTTTCATTCATTTCATTCATGTTGGTCCTACGGTTTGTTGCTACAGCATATCAAACCTATAGACATGTTGGGTGTTTATGCTTTGTAAACTTTGTAAACAGTTGAATGTTAGTATATATATATATATATATATATATATATATATATATATACACACACACCATATTCCGGTGTCTCCGTGTTGTACATGTATTCTCTCTCGTGCTCTGAACAGTTAAATACCCCAAGCCCACTCTCGTCCCTGTGTTGAATTCTTTCTTATCTAGCTCTCACGAGAGTTCTGTAGGCAGCTAACATTCCCAAATCTGCTACCCAAGTTTCCTAATGTAGTCTACCACAACTTCAACGGGCATGCTAGTTAACACGCTTGCCTTGCAACGTATCCTTCCTGGAATGGATGGGAAATAAAATTAATTTTAGACAATTTATTATTGAAGAATTAAGATTTCAAGCTATTGGCAGGAAAGTAATTTGCCCTGATGAGCATTTTTACATTTTGAAAATTGGAGCACCTTGAGCATTACAGAAAGTATACATTTCAAATTTACCTAATGTTGGCAGTTTTGGCGTGTAGTTCTAGATATTTTATTATGTGTGATACTTATTTCCAATATGCATGTGATGAAACTTCCACTTTGGTAACAGTCAAATCTGGAATGAACTGCACGTGTACATGCTTGCCATCACAGTGCTCACCACCAATTACCTATTGAGGCAGGCCGACGGTTGAGTATTCCACGCGAAGACCGAAAATGTCCACTCTGTGATTCTAATGCTGTTGGAGACGAGTTTCACTACTTGTTTAGATGTGAAACTTTTCTCCAACACCGACAACAATCTCTAAACGCCAAATATCTAAAATTTCCAAATATGTCCATCTTTAAAACAAACGTTTAACAACCACCAGCACTAGAGATCTGAAAAGGCCTCTCCAAATTACTGAATCATATATTTAATGTATTTAGAAAATGATGTATAACTTGTAAATGAGCTGCTATATCTTGTATATTATGTAAAACGCATACTTTGTTTATCTCATGTACCGCCGTTGGCGGTTTCTAGAGTTTGAGTTGAGTTGAATCATACACATCAAGTCATAACAGTTTATCTGTCAAATTGAAATTCATCCCCTTCTTTACAAAACACCCCTTGTAGTTACCACACCCCGACCTTAGAAGAGCTTTAACATCATCCTTCTGGATTGAATCGAATCAAATAAATCACCTAAAATGCACTTTTCACAACTCGTATTGGAGTTTGGGGTTTGTTTAGGGGTTTTCGTACCAGATTTCTTCCCCATGTGTACTTGTTCCAGCATGGAAGCATCACATAACCATGGCCACGCCTTCGCTTCCATAGTGTAACACGTAGACTAACTTACAATCAATACAATCATTGTATCCAACAATGAAAAGGAGCCTATGAGAAAAGGGTTTTTCAGAGAACAGAGACTCCTTATTTTCAATATTTAACAAGCAAAAAAGTGAGCGTGGCTCACTAATACCCCCGACTGTTAAAGTTTGACATTTTTATTTTACTTATAGAGAGAAGAGTCTGCACACCTAATGTAACTGCTAAGTCTCGTCATGTAAAAAAAGGTAGTTTTTGAAAAGTAGGAGTAAGAATAACTTGAAAAAGTAGGGATAACATAATACACTACTGCCATAACCACCGATTATTTTGGAAATTAATTCATCATAATGATTCATTCGACAGGGATATACAGCAGTATATGGCTGAAAGGAAAGAAAATTTAACTTTTCCCAAAATATAATCAGTACGTTGATATATAAAACAAGTAAAATCAACAAGAAGTAGCTTTTGATGTAAGTTACATGAAAAAGAAAAAGTCAACAAATGGCAACACAGAAGTAGCTTATAATGAAAGTTACATGAGAAAAGTTAGTCCAAAATACACTTTTTTCCCCAAAAAATTCAAAAAGTCACCAATTCCGTTTAAATTTCGCACTGTGCCTCTCCTAGTGGTGAAGAAAACTTATGCCAAATTTGAAAAGGATGAGATGAATATTTTTTCTGTAATCGATCGGACAAAACATGTCTTCGGACGGACGGAAGGAAGGAAGGTAGGACGGACGGACGGACGGACGGACGGACGGACGGACGGAATCGATGGTATTACTTGATACCCCCAACCGTTGTTTGGGGGTATAATAAATGGCGGTAATTTCAGAATTAATACTTTCCAGAGTAAGACTATAGCTTCAAGAATAGTCACCGATTACCAGTAGTATTGTGTTTTATTGCAATAAGTAATTGAACATTACGAAACAAAATACATTGATGGCATAGTAAGCAAAGGTTGGCAATGACATCTCATTAAAAGCATATGGTTTACATACATAAGGAAACCATAACATATATTATACGTGGTATTGGATTCTGGTTATCTGGCAATGATTACTTGATTAGCATAGATGATATAAAATGGATATCAATGATGCTGATTAAATCATCACGTTAATGTACAAAGTATTTTTCATTCTTTAATGCCTTGAAATGAGTACGTGTTTCATTATGACACAGTGGTAGCTAGTGAACCTATTTGATTACAGCAGTGTCCGGGAAACAGTGAAGTTTACTTTCACTCAGTACTCCCATCTGTCAACGTGTTTGGGTGTGATAAAGTCTTTGGTTAAAGTCTCACGATATGATTTGAACTAAGGACGATCAGATTGTACAACCCAGTTGTTCAATACCCGAGTTGTAAGTTGTAACATCTATGCACTGAAAATGTAGTTGTCACATGATGAAGTACACGTGTTATAGTACAAATCATAACGTAAGGATGGGCCTAAAGGCCAAGTATCAAAACTAACTGTTCATTTCAAGCAATATAATACAATACACTGGGGATACTAAGAACGTGTGATGTAGCAAGCGAACAACTGATGAAATACAGTATCCGGTAGAAAACAACGCAACACTTTAGTGACAAAAAGTATTGTTTTCCATGAAAAGGTTCATTCGCTTTTCGTCACGGTTCGAGCCCCTACCACTGACAGCGAAGAGATAGTGAAATAATAGCACAGTTTCAGTATTCATGGTTAGTGTCATACGAGAGTGACAGCCTCACTTCCGGCTCCTCCTCCTCCTCCTCCTCCTGCACCGTGTGGCTGCTGCTGCTCCTCCTCCTCGTCGTCCTCACTGTCCTCCTCCGGGCTGTGTCTTGGTCTCAGAGCGCCGAATGTGGAACAGTTTTTGAGGAAGTCACACACCTGTCGCTTCCTGACCAGGAGGAAACCAAGGAACACGAAACAGATGAAGTAGAAGACGGGCAGAGCGATCTCCACCGAGAGAGACATAGATCGGTGGTGAGAGGTAGACGCCATTGCACAGGATTCTGATACTAGACGACGATTTGTCTAAAATACTTATTAAAGAAGTCGTCAAAGACTAGTTGGACCTTTGAAGAATCGAATAAAAAATATTTTGAGTTAACGTAAGTTGATATGGATCTGCTTTTATTGACTCAATTGATGAGCTGAGATTGAATGGCGGCCTCGTCCAGGCCAGCAGTAAACAAGTATAGATGGAGGAGCTGTTGTAATTTCAGTCCCTCCACAATGACGAAGATTGAAGAGTCCATGCGTCCTTATGAATCTATTTTGTCTAACATAAAAACTGGGATTGAGCTAACACACCTCAGTGAATTGTATCTTTATAATGCGGATGTCCTTCGTCCTGATGGTGATAGGATTTACACTTGCACTGCAGGAATGCGTTCACCAGAATACCGCAATCAGTATGTTTAGATGGCACAGGATATCCGGAATATAGAATATTTGACATCTTGTCAATTTCCAAGGAGAGAGTGTACATTGTGAATCTTCAAAATCTTATGCACAACGGTTGTAGTTGTTTATGTTTTACACATCACTGACATGGTAGTCTCTTCTGATCATTATTTCTTCCACTTCTACACAGATAGTTGTTGTAGCTTTAAGCCGAATGAAATCGTGTATAATGGGTAGCATGGCCAGTTAATCCACACATCGTCCATCCCACGGGTATTGTACGAACCGATTGGTTCCTAAGAATTGGAGACCAGAGTCCCTAGCAGTGAAGACCAGAGTCCCGAGTTGTGAAGACCAGAGTCCCTAGTAGTGAAGACCAGAGTCCCGAGTAGTGAAGACCATAGTCCAGAGTAGTGAAGACCAGAGTCCCGAGTAGTGAAGACCAGAGTCCCGAGTAGTGAAGACCAGAGTTCCGAGTAGTGAAGACCAGAGTACCGAGAAGTGAAGAGCAGAGTCCCGGGTAGTGAAGACCAGAGTTCCGAGGAGTGAAGACCAGAGTCCTTGTCCTCAACAAGCTTCAGTCTCTCGGCAACAGAGTATGGCGTTGGTGGCAGGTGATCGATGCACATTCAGTGTCATTGGCTTATCTGAGAAAATAAAGGGTTTAAATCAGTAGTGAACAGACTAATTCTATCTATTATAGTGATATGTAAATCAAAACATATAAGCGACACAAGGATATCACAGACACTAGAACAAAGGTTAAGCCAACACCTATCTATCACTGCCTCGAGTAAATTCAATTTGACGCCAGTTTAGTATGCACCAGTTCAGTAAGTGCATGTTCAGTTCTCTTTTTTGTATCGCTCCTCAGTAATATTTATGTCTTACCTGAAAGACCTTGACATTCACATTGTGATATTTAAATCACAGGCCCTTGGGTCATTGTTTTTTCAAAACAATTTTTAAAAAATTAAAAAATAAATAAAAAAATTATTGAAGTTTGAGATGACCCCCCGATTTTCACGCCATCAGAATCTATTAAAGGTACATCCATTGTGTTGTTGGGGTCAAATATACGAAACGTTATAAATGGTCTTATTTTATCGAGAGGTACCGACTGTTACCGAAAACTACCATTTTAATGATATTCGACTTAGTATATTGACGATATGAAGGTAAAAGTATCAATTTCTGATCGAAAACCAGACAATGCACCGCGTGTGGCGCGCGCCAATGAGTCAAACCAAGGAATTAGATGTGATATACGTCCTTGGTCAAACGTAATTTTGGAATCTTATTAAAACCAGACAGAATATCAAATATGGGTTGATAATGTTCAATAGGTCATATAACTACTGTGCATGTAAATGGGACATGTAGTTTCGGTTTCTGTACATGCATAATGATGCTACTCGATTTTAATTGGAAACTAGTAATTATTATATTTTGGCAATAGGGGATGAATATGCAAGTTGAATGAAATAATTTGAACTGATATCAGCACATATTGTATGTTGGCATGTATTAAAGGCAAATACAATTTTATGAAACCCAATGGATGCACCTTTAATAGATTCTGGTGGCTTGAACATCGGGGTGTCATCTCAAACTTTCATTTATTTTTTTTAATTTAAAAATTGTTTTGAAAAGCAACGGCCCAAGGGCCTGTGATTAAATGGGATCAATACAAGGAAAGAGAAGTTAGTTGTTCCGGGATTGTTACACCTTCGTATCCACGCATGTTTTTATTCATGCTTTGGAAGTTACTTTTCCATTTAAAATTTACCTGCAGCTAAAGTTGTTGTAGTGTCTCTATGATAAACAAAAATGTTTCATTTCAAATTTTTCATAGAAACACATTAACTTGATTCACTTTTCATAAGTACATTTAAACTGTTTGAGAGGCATTCTAGAAGTTGGTGTGATGAAGAAGACAAATATTTATGGATGATCAACTTCGAATTCTTTATAAGCAATGGCGACTTTTCGGTATAGATCCTTATACCGTTATCCGGTATAACGGTATAAGGATCTATATCGAAACGTCGCCATTGTTTATAAAGAAGTTGAGCATCCATAAATATTTGTCTTCTTCAGTACATTTAAAGCTATATGTTCATGTTTACCTTAAGGAAAATTTATTTATTTTATTTTATTATGATTCTAATTCTGAAACTACTTGAATAGAATTAAATCAATACTTGGAACATTTTCAATGTAAAGTTGCCAAAAGTCTTATTCTAAGCAAGTTTTAGGTCGCACTTCAGCAAACTGAAGCAGGATTTAATCATATATGGGATGAACAAAAGGTGGAATTCTCGTCATGGTTTCTGAACACGTTTACTCAAAGATTAAAAGATATTTACCAACAAAACTGGTTTGAAAAAATGTCATTATCTACAAAATGTAATTATTACTCTATCATCAAAACGCATATTTATACAAAACGTTATTTATCATGTGTCAATGTTAAGAAATTTAGAGTATGTTTAGCTCGTTTCCGTTGTTCATCAAATGATCTGTTAATCGAAAAAGGTAGATTTTTTAATATCAAGAGAGAAAATAGAATATGTAGAAGCTGTAATTATAATAGTATTGAAGATGAATATCATTTTCTTCTTGTATGTACAGCTTATGATAATTTACGTAAAAAATAATATTAAAGAATTATATTTTGTCCATCCACCAATTGATAAATTTTCTACTTTATTGAATTGTTCAAATGAAAATGTAATTAAAAATGTTGCAGTTTTTCTCCACAAAGCTCTTTTGTTACGCAGTGCATACATGTGAAATGTACTATAGGCCTGTGGCCTTCTAAGTACCGAAATAAAGATTGATTGAAGCAGTCGTAAAATACTATTTGACACAAGAAAATAGTGATTGGGTTTTTGTAAAGTTAAACTACTTATGAAATGTCAGTTGTTACCATTGTGTCAAATTTGTCAAATTCGCATGAATATATATTTCAATAATCTCATAGTAACTGACGTGAGCAACATACTGCAAGACTGCTTTAAAGTTGTTTTTATTTCAAAGTGAATCCATATATTCAATATTCCTGTTGTTTAGTTCTCTCTTTGTTTGTTATCTAAAAAAAACATTTTTTTCTGTATAACAAATTCCTTTAAAGGTGCATCCATTGGGTTTCATAAAATTTTATTAGGCTTTAATACGTTCCGACTCACCATATGTGGTGTTTACGATGCAAATAAATTCACCCCGCTTGCATATTCATCCCCTATCGCCAAATATATCATAATTACTAGTTTCCAATTAAAATCGAGTTACATCATTATGCATGTGCAGAAACCGAAACTGCACACCCCATTTACATGCATAGTAGTTATATGAACTATTAAACATGATCAACCCAAATTTATCATCTTGTCTGTTAAAAATAAGATTCCAAAATTACGTTTGCTCATTGGCGCGCGCCACACGCAATGCGTTGTCCGGTTTTCGATCCGAAATGACTACTTTTACCTTCATATCATCAATATACTAAGTCGACTATCATCAAAATGGTTGTTTTCGGTAACAGTCGGTACTTCTCGATAAAGTAACACCATTTATAAAGTTTTGAATATGTGACCCCCAACAACACAATGGATGTACCTTTAACGTTATGACTGAAAGGTAGGGTTGGGATCTCTTGGGATAATCTTGTTTTTGGTTTCCCAAAATAATATCCCCCGATTATTACCCCTGTTCTCTTATCCTGTATGACGATGTCAGAGGCATGCCTGTGGTGAGTTTTGTATTTGACGCGGTAACGCGCTGCTCGAACAGAGGTACAAAGTCAACGCGCCGACGCACTGACATACGCGCAGCGCTACTTGCGCTTTCCGTATGGGGTGTGGTCTTTACTGTCGATGATTTTGTTTTGTTCTTGCGTATACATGCTTATTTAATTCGGATTTTTCTTAAGTATTTAACGTTTCGATAGGCAAAACATCACCGATATATGAATGTCACATACTCTGTGTCTCTTAATAATCCTAAACAAATCGTTCACAGCAATTTCTTCATAGTCAAAACTCAAAAAGGCATATTCAATGTGATATTTTTTGGGATTAATAGTACATTTGATGGTAAACCAAATTGAAAGGATTCATGTAAAGCTTTAATCTCATAAAGCCTGGACAATCTAGACTTAACAGAGTTATCTAAACTTAAGAAGGCCCCTTTCCTTTTATGCACCAGATTATTGATGACAGTCTATTATTTTGGTACATCACTTTATCATCATATCTACAAGCGATAACGACACATGTAGACCAAGGAACAGAGAGTAATAAGACAAGTAACTCACTGTACAAGTGATATCAGTGTGACAGTTATTATTGATGCAAAAATGACTGAGAATCCTGAAATCTGGAAACCAACTGTAAACTGGGTAATAGGAGTATCCATTTGGTATCCATCCGCTGAAACTAGGCAAACTGGTTTCCAACTAGAATCCATTTTGGATTCTATAATATTTAGTATTTCCATAATGGAAACGAACGGGAAACTCTGATTATGTATTTAATATTGGTTTCCATTCCTGGAAATGGCAATATATGTTTCCATGGAATGGAAACCAACATGAAACTACAATTTGAAGTTTTATGTTAGTTTCCATTCCTGGAAATTGCAATTATTGTTTCCATTAAATGGAAACCAACATGAAACTATCAAGTGAGGTTTCATGTTGGTTTCCATTCCTGGAAATTTGCATTCAAAGATTCCATGAAATGGAACCAACATGAAACTATAATTTGGAGTTTCATGTTCGTTTCCTTTCCTGAAATTTGAAAAAGATTTGAAAATTGATTAAAAGATTCCATTAAATGGAAAAACCAACATGAAACTGTCAAGTGTAGTTTCATGTTGGTTTCCATTCCTGAAATTGGCATTCATAGATTCCATTAATGGACACCAACATGAAACTATCTAGTACAATGAATGGACAAGCTGGATAAGAAATGAAATGAATTATGAACTATAGTACCCGGATGAAAGAATCACAAAATATTAATTATAAGGTCAATGATTATTTAATGGAAGGTGTAATTGTGTTGTTGCTTATGCCTACTGCCTACCGAATTTAACAGATATTTATTGTTTCGTGTTATATATTGGACTACTATTTAACAAATAAACAATAACAATATCTATGCCAAAGCCTAAAGTTCAGTGAACAGCCTTGATTTTACTCAAATAGATAGAAGTCAAATACATGCTCTCCACGCCAATCTATAGGGTGTCCACCCGTTAAAGCCAAATTTGAGAGATATGGTCTGCCGCGAAAGCAACATTTCATGTAGAGTCCCCATTGCCTTGAAAGCCGAAATTAATTACTGACTGATTACCGTTTCTCAAATAAGCGTCACTCCACTGATAATTGGACAGTCTAAAGTGTAATAGAATGAATAGATACTTTACAATACGATAATAATACAATACAATAATTCAAGGATTTTTCTATTCAATCAGTATTTTAGACTTCTTAAACAATGGATGTCATTGCTGATGCGCCCGAAGACCCCAAAGTCACAACCTCCATGGACAATGTTACTATAAACTTGGTTAAAGGAGTTCAATTCAACACAGCCGTGTGGAACCACCACGGAAATGTATTTGTCCTTTATTTACTTACAACTTTTGATAAAAATCGCCGATTCAGTTTATTATATACGGTAACATGGATCAGTGGTTATGTACGTCCACCGCCAGGAGAGTTACATATATAGGATTACCTAATCACCTACAACCACGGGAGAGCAACGCCGTTTTTAACGTCATTTTTTATAAATGTGGCGTTCAAGGGCTGTAACCATCTATAGATCATGACTGCTCTAATGAGGGAGTCGCACGTGGAGGTAATTAAAGCTAGCCCGGCCTTCTGGCCTCCTGGCCTTCTGACTGAACAAAGGCCTTTAATTGTTTCACCATTCACCATTGGCCGACTTTAGAAGTCATGATAATCTCTGACTCAATGGAGACATAGCAAGGAGATCAAAATCATGTCTGGTGGATAGTGAACTTCAATGGTATAGTGCAGATACAGTGCGCATTGCATGTCATAGATATAGCTCATATTTTTCTAATCGTTTTTCGACATATGCTAACGATTGATATAACTGATTACACTGTAAAAATGATCAACTACCTTCGAAATACTGTGGCTTGAAAAATAGAATACTTGTGATATGTATCAGGGCACACCCTGTATGACACCCTTGCAGAATAAAATGATAAAATAATAGAAAATAACATTACAATAAACTACCCCATTATTGAATTATAATTATGAATTATGGCATGGTGTAGGCCAAGGACTCCATTGTGTCTATGCATTACGGTGAAACCTGCGAGTGTCGGCTGGAACTAGCGGATCATTGATCGTATCACAATGCATGCCAGAGAATTCTTGCACTCAAACCACAGGCGCCAGACCCTAAATATACACATACGTATATATAGCTACCTATCTATGTAACACATAAAGAAGGTATATATGACACTATCCGCCATCTTGAATCCTGGCATAGGACCGGAAATGTAAACTTGGATCAGTCTACGAATGTTACAAAGCGTATTTGAGCCAGCAAACCAGTATAACCATTTCCGGTCCTATGCCAGGATTAAAGATAGCGGACAGTGTCTTACATTGGTAGGTAGATTTATATACGTATATAGGTGTATATTTAGGGTCTGGCGCCTGTGACTCAAACCTACCTGTAGCTGGATGTTGAACGCCTTTAAAAACAGGTTATGTTGTCAAGATACTGGTTGAATTAAAACCCCCCGTTTTCTTTATTCATGTTGCGCCTGTATATATAAATATAGGGACACGAGAAGCGCACGTGCTCGCTATATGCGAAGCAATCAATGACGAAGATGAAACACTCCAACTCATTCCCCAGGAATACAATCTAGTAAGAACGTTAACATTATACAGTGCACTCTACTTTCGTTTTCACTTTTGCTGTAGCTGCCCATACAATTCGAACATGACTAACACGCCATCACATACATTGATTTATTTATACATCTTATCTCACCAACTATCTTATTACTGTCGATTATTTTGTTTAGTATCCATTATACGTTCTTGCGTATACAGGCTTATTTAATTTGGATTTTTCTTAAATCTTTAACGTTTCGATAGGCAAACATCACCGATCTATGAATGTCACATACTCTGTGTCTCTTAATATTCCTAATCTAAACAATTCGTTCACAGCAATTTGTTCATGGTCAGTAATCTAAAAAGGCTTATTCAATGTGATATTTATTTATTGATTAGTAATACATTGTATGGTAAACCGAACTGAAAGAATCCCTGTAAAGCTTTAATCTCATAAAGCCGGGGCAATATAGACTTAACAAAGTTATCTAGACTTAAGAAGGCCCCTTTCCTTTTTTGCACCAGATTCTTGATGACAGATTAGTATGTTGGTACATCACTTTATCATCATACGAGGGGCGTTCAATAAGTGTTGCAAGCGGGGCATTGGTGTTTACATAAACAGTGTCAGCTTATAGCAGGTGTTACTATAGTCAAAACATAACATTGACACATGTCAAAACAGTTTCTAGACATAACAATTATTTAGATATAATAGCTGCGCTGACCTAGGGGTCTCCATAATCATGGATTCTCTCAAACATGAACAACGCGCTGTGATCAAGTTCCTTACTAAAGAGGGATGCAAAGCTACAGAAATACATAATCGTATGTGTAATGTGATGGGTAAGGATGCTCTTAACTTTTCAACAGTTTGTCGCTGGTCAAGCGGGTTCAAGTTCAAGCGGGGCAGGGAGTCCTTAGACGATGACCCACAGTCAGGCAGGCCATCTGAAGTCACCCGACCGGAAATATTGCCGCTATCGAAAGACGAATTTTAGCTGACCGCCGTGTTAAAGTTTCTGAACTGTCTTATGAATTCCAGATATCAGTTGGAAGTGTTGAAAAAATAATTCATGACCATCTTGGTATGTCCAAGGTATCTGCAAGATGGGTACTCAGAAACCTCACAGCACAAAATCGCCAGAAAAGAACCGAAAGTTGCATGGAGCTCCTGGATCGGTTTAATGCGGATGAAGCCAGGTTTTTGTCTCGTCTGGTGACAGGTGACGAAACCTGGATCCACCACTGGGACCCGGAAACTAAACTGGAATCCAAGCAATGGAAGCACCCGAGTTCGCCGCCTCCCCTGAAGTTTCGCACTCAACCATCAGCTGGCAAGGTTATGGCGACAGTCTTTTGGGATGCAAAAGACATATTATTAATTGATTACTTGCCAACCAAAACTACAATGAATGGTCAATATTATGCCAACCTAATGCAAGAATTGCGAAAGACAATTCGACAGAAACGCCGTGGAATGTTGACACGTGGTGTTCTGAATTTTGCATGACAACGCTCCAGTCCACAAGTCAAGAGTTGCACAGGCTGCTATACGTGATTGTGGATTCGAACAGCTTAACCACCCACCCTACAGCCCTGACTACTTCCTGTTCAGAAACCTGAAATCCGCCCTACGTGGAAGGCACTTCCGGGATGACGAAGACGTCAAAGCTGCCACAGAGACGTGGTAAGGGGGGCAAACGGAAGACTTCTACAAAAGCGGCATCAAAAGTCTTAAAGAGAAATGGAATAAGTGTATTGAGGTGAAGGGTAACTATATTGAAAAATAAAAGTAAAAAATTGACTACGCGAGTTGGTTTTATATTGAAGTTGCAACACTTATTGAACGCCCCTCATATCTACAAGCGATAGCGACACTTGTAGACCAAGGAACAGAGAGTAATAAGACCAGTAACTCACTGTACAAGTGATATGATTGTGACAGTTATTATTGATGCGCTTTGTAGACAAAATAAAATACAAGTAGACCGCAATCTAAATAAATTTAGATCGACTGTCCTATATTAGGGTTATACACACGATATAACCTAATATATAGATGATCTAAATTTATTTAGATTTAGTAGACCGGGAACAATTCTGGCCATGGGCCGCTAAAGCTTCTGAATTTTCATTAGAATATTCTGTTGGTATAGGTAGGATACGACAGATATTTGGTCAGTGGGTTAATATATATAAACGAAGACAACTGCACAGGTTCAATACATTTATATGGTTTATTTTAATAAGGTTATAATTAATTTGAACCACGTAAAATAGTTATATTGTCCGGTTTTCGATCAGGTTTAAGCATCAGAGATATCCGCCCTGGTGTTTTCTATATCTAAAATCTGTATTTCAATACAGATTTCGTTCCAATTAGAATCAATTGTTAAATACAACAAATTAATCGTATTCACCGTAATATGGCAAAATCTAGATTTAAAAACAATAGTATAGGAATAGCAATTCGAAGCTCAGTGATATATAATATGTGTATATAATAAATCACAGGCAGACTTATGAACACCTTGCATCCAGGCCAGTTGATCGCTGTATTTCTCTCAATGACTAGACATCTAATCTCCAGGTCACCTATTTTCAGCATCTTGCTCAGTCCAGTTCACAATAACAATAGGTAGATGGAAGGGATACTCGTCTAGGGTTAAAGTTACAGCTAGATTTCAATTTCACACTATACTGTGTTACAGTAATGACGTCAAACGATTCGCTCGAATGCGTCTTTTAGTTTCTTGACACATTTTTTTCTTCGAAGACATTTTTTTTTAAGACGATTTGAATCATCTGGCTTTATTACTTTAAGATATAGTTTATTTCATTTTGTGAAATTTTATTGACGTTAAACTTATGCACAGAAAACCACTTCCAATAAGAAGTAATAGAACCCGTTATAATGTTTACAATGTATTTACTTTGTATGCATGTGATGTTTACTATTAAAATCTTTAATTTTTTTCCATTTCAACTTAATAGCCACCAATATACATGTACACCGACAATAGTGCAACATTCAATGTTTAGCGATATATTCGTTCCGGTAATTATTCACAATATCAACATGTCGACGAACATTTAATATATACGCTGTAGGTGACAGAAGAAGATTGTTATAGTCACTAGCTAATAGCTATTTCCACCTACCTTTTATGTGGTATGGCTGAATTCAGTGCTTCATTCACCGGACAAAGGCAAACGTTAGCAAATTACTCTCTTTAATAACACACCCGCATCAGTGCTGTGTGGAGTGTTGTGTCTGTTTTTTATTACGCTGAGGTCACGTGACCTGTGTGTGCTGTTGTTCGGATGTTGGGTTTTACCGAGCAATGTACACGCACGCCCGATTCCTAGCTGTATCTTTAAATAACCATGCATTGTTTGCAGTAGGACAAACGTGCACAAACATACTGCCTTACTTACATTATACATACACTGTCATCTCTTACATACTTTGTATTATCGGTACCGTATAATCACGTGTCTAAGTCGTCACTATAAGTAGAAAGTACGTGACGCCACAATGTACGCTGTGTAATCCTAATGTTTAACCTGGCGTGTCTGCCCTTGGGGTCGTTATTTCAGGGACCTTGACATGTGATGAGATGTGATATTACGAATGACAGCTAATTCATTATTTACCGGGGGTTTCTGAGAAAAGCTAGAATATCAACTTCTCTGTTGCACGATGCACGATGTTTCGGGGTGTTTACTTACAAATCATATTCAACTGATCGTGAAGATGTAAGTACTGTATACACTCCTAAATATCTTATATCTTCATAAACAAATGTGTTATCCAATATATTGTTTGGTTATCAGTGAACCTTTCTACAGATGAGTGTTATATTTACCGTTCAAAGTTAAAGTTTTTCCATCTAGAATATTATGAAAGTATAATTATGTTAATGCGTACGAGTAAGTCCTGGCCCATGACTGCGTAACAATAAGACAGAGCCTTATTCAGCAAGTCTAGACGATCTAATCAATAATATCGAAATGAAAGCGTTAAGACATAAAATCACCAAGAAGAAGGTAATTATCAAATTCAATGGACTAAAATATTTTCTACAGATTCAGTATATGTTGTTGATTACGTTTGCTAGTGCTGCTGTAGGTGAGTAGTCGGGTGTAGTTTATCTGCCGGCGGTTCAACAAAATGAAGCGCTTCGTAGCGCTCATTGATCGCTCAATGTAGCGCTTAATGAGCGCTTCTTCTCTCTTGAACGACACAGTGCAAATTCCTCGAAGTTTGCTCGCCTTGCTACGTAGCGCTACATTGAGCAATCGCGTTCAAGAGAGGTTTAAAAGTAATCGCTAATTGAGCGATTTCTTTGAAACCTATCTTGAACACGGCCCTGGATTGATTGATTGATCCGGACCAGACTGTGTGGGTACTACATGAAAAGAAATACCAACACTGACACCGCTATGTAGGTACCTACATTATGTTATATACGTCCATTGTGTCCCGTGTGTATACACTGTGTAATGTGCACTATGTAATATACTAAGTACACATTTTAACTGAGTCTACACCTATGGTTGTCATTATCAAGAATGATGTCTTTTGGATACTTTATTCTCATGATAACCGCTTTTGAGACCTGCCGTTATAAGTTTCATGTATCGTTTTCCCACTATAACCTGTTTCCAGGTTTCATGTTTTGTAAGTTCTACTTATTCATAGGATTTACTTGCATTCGTTCCCAACGCAAAACAGGCGCGTACGTATGTCAACACAACTTCACATCGTAAGACATACCTCTTGCTAGTCTCAATTACTGACTGAGTTAAACATTGCAGTATTTCCCTCACTTTTCCGTACTTAGTTGAGCGATGCCCCTGAAATGCAAAATGGGCTCTGATTTCCTTGCATGGACAAGTGAGGGAAATACTGCAAGTCTTAAATCAAGACTGAAGCATCTGAAACTGAATGTAAATTAAGTTCATAGTTGAAACAATCAAAATATATTTTATTATACTACAAGGCTTAAATTAGCCAGTAAAGGAGACGGTCAAGAATTATGCCTTGCGGTGGGAAGTTGATGTTGACATTTTGAAATTGATAAAGTAAATTTGAGGAGGGTATCAACAATATCTACACATGTTTTATCATGACGAGATCGAACTAGCAACCATTTGGCGATTAAGAAAACTTTACCCCGGAAGCATCTAAAAAATGAATGTTAATATGGCCTAATCGCGATCGTTTAGTCCATACAATGCAGTTGAACAAATGACCAATCAAAATATTTTATTAGCGCTTCAGTGACTGTTGCTTTTCCAGCACAATATTATTCTATTATTCATCAATGATGGTTTACATATACAGAAGAAAACACTTATCGGTTCTTGTAAACGACGAAAGTCCATCGACGTCAAGATAACATATACAGTACACCTCGAACCTTCGGCCTAAGTTACTGTCATCTCATAAGAGTAAACACCCTCCTTAAATAACGAGTAAAATGGGGCGTGCCCCTAGCCCCGAACATAATTAAATTTGAAAAAAACACTTATTTTGCCTCCAGTTTCACAAGCATATTTTAGTCACAAATAAAACTTAAAATACTAATAATGAACATAAAATGCGCTCATGAGATCTTGATAGATGAACAGTTCATTTGCAAAATATGTGAGAAACTGTTGAACTGTAGATTCAGATTCGGATCAAGAGATCCGAGGTTCGAATCCCGCTAGGGGCTGGACAATTTTGTCTACTGTAGGAAACTGTTCTACTGGTTTTAGGTTTGGGTGCATTGCTACACTGAATGTCAGTGCAGTATACCACCCATGGTTCTCTAGTTCGCCAGATGCTCGAGGTTTCACCGCAATTCATAGCCACATTTGTGTGGCGAACTTTCTTCCTGCAATAAAACCAGCAGCCCTTCGTGTTTTATGCTCCCTGCTATGTTTTATTCTACGATAAAGCACGCCAATTCTTTAATTTCTTAAATATAACAGAGGTTAGGATCGGAAATCAGAAGGGAGTAACCTCTGTGGGAAGAGAGTAGGCCTATACTTCTGGCAGCGAGGCACAAAAAAGTACAAATAATAACTAGAATTCACGCCTCAATATTTAGATATACAAAAGTAAAACGCTATTTGTTTTCATTTTTATTATGAATTTGTAAAGGACACTGTGTCTGATGGTGAACAATCATTTGAATAACGCTTTTTAACACTTAATACAATACACTAAATAAAATATGCTTTTCGTATCGTAAAAATCATTACAAAATATGTCTTCATCAACATCTGGAATTGATATCACAGATATATTTATCACAAGCATTATGGGATATGTTATTTCCGATATTCCACCGGAGACCAGGCCACCTCACAGCTAATTTCGTTTTCAAAAAGCGACCGTTGACAGAAATAGTCTACAGCCAGTATTTGATAATTCAATGAACGTTTCCAAGATATATTAAACAACGAAACAAATCGATTTCCGTTTGCTTAAAAATAATCGGTGGCTCTTTTGATGGCCATCTATTGGCGAGGTGGCCTAGTGTGGAAGCACAAGTGAAATTTAGCACAAATATGTTGCGCAACAGAGATGAACGACCAGTTTTCCCTATGTTCGACGTTCGCGCATAGAGAAAACTGGTCGTTCATATATGTTGCGCAACATATTTGCGCTAGACTTCACCTGTGTTGCAAGAATACATGAGACTGGTCCAGTATTACACGTGCTAGTTGTTGCAGCTGCAGATATTGCCAGGTCCGATATTTAGACCGCTTTCCTGGCAGCCCCGGCAACACACAGCTTCTCCGCTGATGCTGCCCACAAAGTCCTGGTTACAGTTGTTGCACTGACTTCCCCTCCAACAGGCTGGAACTGTTAATAACACAAAATAATAACACTTTATTGTCCTCATAACAACGAAATCGGAAATTCTTGTTGTGCCCTTGGCACCCGGCAGCCACAGTGTAGCGCCGGTTCAATCGTTGTTCTACCCTTTAAATGCTGAGCGCCAAGCAAGGAAGCAACAACTCCCATCTTTTAACGGATTTTGGAATGACGCGGTCGGGAATCAAACCCCGACCTTCCGGGTGATGAGCGGACGCTCTACCAACTGAGCTACATCCCCGAGATATGTAGATAGATAGACGTATTCGTGGGTGGCAAAAATGAGAAGAAAATAGTTTTAACTCTAGAGTACATTTTACACTTTACACTCAAAAGAACGATTGCACGTCAATGTCAAAAGTATAAATAAAGCACAGACATTGCATATCTCTCGATATCACTTACGATTCGCGTTGAGGTAATCTATCATATATGTTATCTGGAAAATATGTAAGTGTTCAGGTTATTAAGTTTATTTTAAAAGACCGCAAATAATTAATGTAACGTTATATTACACTGCTTGAACTACGATACAATCGGTGAGGATCAAAAACGGCAGCCGCTATGGTTACTACATCAGCAAGCATTTACTGCACATAACACAACTCTTTGAAGTTGCATATATATCTTAATAAAGAATATTTAATGTTTTCATTTAAGATCTGGGGGCAATTTTATAAACTCCCTTTACATTATTCTTGGGTGGCAACATGTCACAATGTATGACTACTTTCATTTTCGTTTATCTCATCACATACGCTAAAGCGTAGTTTTTACCATATCAATATGAATGGGCATTGATATTGCAGCAATTTTTTTTCATTACTCTTTTAAAATTTACATTGGTTGAATTCTGATTGATCAATTAATACCCATTGCATATGGATTTGCCGGGGTGTGCCAACCGTAACCCCATCAAGACAGGTCATGTGACAAACTAAACGGGTTCTCCGGATGACCTTGACCTTAGGTGGAATGCGGTAGTTAAACGACTCGACTCGAATTTTAGAACTAAAATTTACCACAACAAACATCAGCAGTGGACTTTTAATTATTAATCTACGCTTACTACATACATGTAATTCTGTACTTCGGTACACGCTATTCTAAAAGGGTTGGCATTCCGCTATACACATTGAGAATGATTGAGCAACTTTGAGCATGAAGATTAAAGGTGCATCCATTGTGTTTAATAAAATTTTATTTGGCTTTAATACGTTCCAACACACCATATGCGCTTTTTACAATGCAAACAAATTCACTCAGCTTGCATATTCATCCCCAATCGCTAAACATATCATAATTACTATAGTTTCCAATTAAAATCGAGTAACATCAATATGCATGTGCAGAGACCGAAAGTGCACGTCCTATTTACACGCACAGTAGTTATATGACCTATTGAACATTATCAACCCAAATGTGTTATGTTGTCTGGCTTAAATAAGATTCCAAAATTACGTTTGACTCATTGGCGCGCGCCACACGCGGTGCATTGTCCGGTTTTCGATAAAATATCGATTCTTTTACCTTCATATCGTCAATATACTAAGTCGAGTATCATCAAAATGGTAGTTTTCGGTAACAGTTGGTACTTCTCGAAAAAATAACACCATTTATAACGTTTGGCATATTTGACCCCCAACAACACAATGGATGTACCTGTAAGACATTTTTAATCTGGATTGTTAAAGTCATTGAAAGGAAAGAGGCGTACCACAGTTCACGATGTAGTGGTTATTCGCGTCCTTGCCGTGATATCTACCAACGAACTGAGCTGGGCAGCATATAGGCATACCGTTCAGGTGTAAGTAGGTGGTCATACCGCTTCCTGAACAAGCCTCCCCTACAGTCGAGTTACCGCTCACACCTGGAAGGTAAAACATGGACATATGGGTTTAAACACTCGTCAAAATACGTTCTGGTCAATCCGCTAATTGAGATGAAAATTCGATCAGGAAACTGTAAATGAATAATTGACTATTGTAATCGTAAATATTACATGACCTGTTGAACCGGTGGCACTTATCACGTACATTATCATTATTGGGAATTACTGCAGATATGGCGATGTGTTATTATATGATTGCCGGTAAATACCTCATTCTATAAGTTGAATACATATCATTCCACTGCACTCAGAAAATATACAATCTTACTTAGAGCAGTGAAATTAAAATGTAATCACTATAGGAGAATTGATAATTTAATGTAATCACTATAGGAGAATTGACAATTTAATGTAATCACTGTATGAGACTTGACAATTTAATGTAATCACTATAGAAGAATTGACAATTTAATGTTATCACTATAGGGGAATTGACAATTTAATGTAATCACTATAGGGGAATTGACAATTTAATGTAATCACTATAGGGGAATTGACAATTTAATGTAATCACTATAGAAGAATTGACAATTTAATGTAATCACTATAGAAGAATTGACAATTTAATGTTATCACTATAGGGGAATTGACAATTTAATGTAATCACTATAGGGGAATTGACAATTTAATGTAATCACTATAGGAGAATTGACAATTTAATGTAATCACTATAGAAGAATTGACAATTTAATGTTATCACTATAGGGGAATTGACAATTTAATGTAATCACTATAGGGGAATTGACAATTTAATGTAATCACTATAGGGGAATTGACAATTTAATGTAATCACTATAAGGGAATTGACAATTTAATGTAATCACTATAGGGGAATAGACAATTTAATGTAATCACTATAGGGGAATTGACAATTTAATGTAATCACTATAGGAGAATTGACAATTTAATGATGACGTCATAAATCAACGGTCTCAATTCATGAGTTATCTTTCTCGACGTCATATTGTTACTGTGACGATGTGGGCTTCCAGGTGGCCATTCAAAATGAAAATGACTGTTTTGGCGTAATAACAATGTTCTCATCTTAAAGAGCCCTCACGGATGTTGATGAAAATATCACAATTTTTCCAAAAATCTATCTTCGTGAAATAAATACACTTAATTTTTCCCAAATTTTTCCAACTTAAAATAAGCCGAGAAATTGCATTAATTAGTAAAGGTGTTTTCCAGTCTAAATATAGATCCAGTCTATTATTTTCAAGCGCAAAGCATTATGGTCTAGCTCACACACAAAGTAAACAAAGACACGAAAGAATAACACAAAATATGAGCAATGAAAGAAATCGAAATATATAATTTTGTTGACGGTTTTTTATTTACCATTTCATTTAATTATGTATTTGCTACAGATATTGGAATAATTGTTTTACCCAACTAGGTACTTTTCTTAAATTTTATAATTAATGAGAGTAAACATTTGTCATAATTTGCTGGTCTCATCTCAATAAAAAGAACATTAAACAGGAAATAATTTGTATATTCTCAGGACATTTAGAAACATAGTTTGTAAAGCAATCGTCACATTCAGTAATGTGTGACAAGGGTACTTTGCAAGAGAGACACGTGCAGCACGTGCAGCACATGGGTTGTCATGGCGACTTGCGCTAGAGACGAGCCTTCACGCTTCGGAAGCGTTTGCTGTTTGTGTAGTACGTATTACGCAAAAAGGGGGACTCTGTTTATATACGTCAGATACCCGTAGCGCGCTAGTCGAAGTGATACTTCTCTTTGAAACCAAATTGCAATACATTGTCGTGATATGAAAATTATTTAGCATATGCCATGTTGTAGATAAAAGATTTCTCTTGCGAATGACGTTATAAGTATATTTTCCAAAAATTTGAAACACTAACATCCGTGCTGGCTCTTTAAAATACATGAATAAAGAACATCTATCTAATTCAAATACCATGTTTATCTCACTTCATGAGGTAGAACCGTTATATGTTCACAATTTAATATGGTCGTCTTTGTTCACAATAAAAAAAAATTATGTCCAGAAACGTTGATACGCTGTATTCCCATGCTAAATTAAGCAAATTTAATGGCAGAGAAAAAACTTACGAAGTACGTTGCAGTTGCAGTAGTTGCCGACGAAGTTGGTGCCGTAGTTGAAGTACTGACTGACACACCCGGGACAACACACCTGGGTACCTGCGAAATTAGCGACTTTGTTGCCGCTACAGCTCGAACAGGCCGTGCCCTGGGCACACGTGGTAGCACCTGGATAGTAGATGGACAGAATCTACATAAGATAAGATAAGATAAGATAATTCTTTATTATCCCGAGGGAAATTTACATTACATCTAATACAGTCTCCAGTATATATAAAAAAAAAAAAAAAAACACAAAAAAAAACACACAAAAAAAACAAACAAAAAAACATGGGTTTACATATACACACACTCACAGGATGTATACTCACGTGCAAAAGAAACGCCCCCACATGATAATAGAGTATAAAACGATTTTCAAAGCATGTTGTCTGGGAGAGCAATACTAAATGTACTTCCATATGATACCATTTTAATTAAACTCGTGAATGATTTGGTACCAAAATCCCTTCCGCTCGTTCAATACCAAATCATTACCTCGTTTAATAAAACTGCTATTACGGAAAATGTCGTTTAGTATCTCAATATATTATCAACATGTATATGTATAAACAGAAATGTCCCCTCGAATTTCATTTCGTGTTCATAAAATATACCCCGATAGAAGAATGGAACCTACCCTGAGCGCTGACGAGCCCATTGTTCTGCAGACACGTGAGCACGATGACGGTAAGGGAGACGAAGGTCAACATTCTGTGTGTGGAACAACTAGTTAGAGAGAAACAGATAATATATCTAATGTACAATCTAAAGGGTATTCACAACAATTCGAATCTCGTGAAATAAAAAATATATAAATCAGTCATTCTTTAAAGGTGCATCCATTGTGTTTCATAAAATTTAATTGGCTTTAATACGTTCCAACTCACCACATGTGCTGTCTACAATACACATAAATTCACTCAGCTTGCATATTTATCCTCAATCGCCAAATATATCATAATTACTAGTTTCCAATTAATATTGAGTAACATCATTATGCATGTGCAGAAACCAAAACTGCACGTCCCATTTACATGCACAGTAGTTATATGACCTAAATTCAAATTCAAATTTGTCTTTTTGTCTGTTATGACTCCTTGGTGCGCCCCACACGCTGTACATTGTCCGGTTTTCGATCAGAAATCACTACTTTTACCTTCATATCGTCAAAATGCTAAGTCTACTATCATCAAAATTGCAGTTTTCGGTAACAGACTGTACTTCTCGATAAAGTAATACCATTTATAACGTTTGCAATATGTGACCCCAACAACTCAATGGATGTACCTTTAACGGGGCCGTGGGTTCTTGATAAAAGGATAACATAATTTATGATTTTATTTATACTGATATGGTATGTTGTTGTTGTAGAACAAAATATGGAGTAATAAAAAACAGTTCCTGTTAAAATCACACTGATTTGCTTAGTGTGGCGACTTACTGAGTTGGCAAATGATGTTTTAGATTATTTAACACATTTTATTTAACAGAAACGACTGCTACATAATTTTGACTTTCCCATCTCTGACATACATTGAATTTTAACCTTTAAAAAATACAAACTTATCTAAAAAGGGCAGGCCAAAATACATAGAATTCGTCACGAATGGAAATTATACATAGTTTACATTATCGTTTAGTTTATTGTTACTCCATTTGCTAGTTTCAATGATCAATATAGGGTTAGAAGTTATCAAACGGGTTTACCAAATTCGGAGATTAACAGGAAGTACCAAAATATACGGATCAATAAAGGACGTTTCTTAATACATGTTGTGGTATTGGTTGTGGTCAATGTTTAGTAAAATCTTACATGATAAGTTTTGGGATACTGCAGCATTTTACACCAAAGTGAAATTATTCTGCTTTCAATAAAAATATAAACTGAGAGAGTAATGTCCAAATTAATCACAGACCATGTAAACTTGTGTAGACATTTTTACTTTGAGAATAGGTTACAAAACTTAAGATGTAGTCATTCAAGACAGATAATTTATTGAAATCCCAAAACTTGAAAATGATAGTATTGGTTGTACAAGTTGATCAAACAACGGTTACCTGCAATCAATATGATTGTCTTAACTGTTCAATTTACGCACTAATGCCAACACTGATCTGGACGCTTGACATTACAGGCGTTTAAAGGGGCAGTAGCACGTTTTTTCGCTCAAATAAGTCGATGAAATATATTTGAAAAATAATTACACCAATAGTGGAACACCCTTCTCTCTTCGGAAAATCAAGTTAAACATGTGAGTGTACATGGTTCAGTAAAGCCATGGGAATCGTTTTTGTCATTCGAAATAATAAAATGTGTTCACAATAAAATGGCTGCCATGCAATTTTTGCTTTATACGCAACACTGTAATTAACAATACAGATAATTAGTTTGTGTAATAAGATGTTTCACCCTCTAAAGTAAATATAAATGACATAAACTATCAGTTAAAATGGGACATTTGAAAAAAAAAAATTTGCGAAAAACGTGCTACTGCCCCTTTAATACCTTAAAGAAACGTTACTGCTGAATAAAAAGCCAATATAAAACATATTCTCTAACAACATTAATACTGTCATTACTGTCAGAACATAGGATCTTAGAATAAAGCATGTTAACGTTCCTCACTTAGCTGGGATAATGCTAGAATGTAAAAGTAACAATACTTTAACATAAACATGGAATTGTTCTTCAAACATATTTTCTACTGAATTCAGACCATTTAAATCGTTCTCTTTTCAAAGTATTCAAGATCATTTAGATACAACAATATGGATGTCGGAATAAATTCGCTTTTTTTTTTTGAAAAAAGTGAAGATATTGGACGATCATGTGAAACACAGGCTTCAATATCATGATACTTTCATGTTATACATACTTAAAAAGAATTTACTAATTATGTACCTATCTTACTTAACATTTAATCACTCAAAGTAAAAGACAATTTCGCCAGCCAGTATCAAATGCTTTGCTAAAATCAATACAACACAGTAAATGCACAAGGTTTTTAAATACTATAGTTATATGAAATAAGTAAGATTGGAAACATTTTCTAAAACCATTTCGAACAAGTTTGTTTGTTTATGATATTAGCCTCATCCATGTAGTTTTCAAGACGGGGACGGAAAGAAATATCGATAACTTCAAGATTAAATTGTCAATGCATTGAAATAAATAAATCAAATAAAATGTTATAAGAATAGCATATAAACTTACGCAGATATGAAGATACTGTCAGTCTAAAACTCTTAGTAAGAGTGAGTCTGGTGTCTACTGATTCTTAATGTTGATATTCACCGCTCCTGCTTTTATATAAGCTTGGTTCCGGCTGCCAAAGAAAGTGTCCAATGAGAAGTGTTGGTTCGTGACCTTAAACCTATATTTATAATACGCGTTAAAAAAAGGGGAATTTTCGTTACGAACCATATTTTCATTTACTTTTAAGTTTCTTGGAACAGTGGAATTTTCCAGAGGATGTAGTTATTTTATGTGTTAAGCAAAGGACAATGAGGAGTGTATCTGTGTTGACAATACAAACAAATGCTTTGTAACTTGCATGCGTATCACGCACTGAATCACCCATATGTGTAATGCACTATGCATAAGGGGCATCGGTTATACTTGATTTGCTAAGAAGGCATGATGTACATTGTACTAGAATTTATAGGGGTCGGCTCAACATGCACCTAAAGGATTGGCTTACTAGCAAAACTATATTAGCTATCCATTTTTTGCGACTCAAACATTAAACAACATTGTGCTTTAATTTCCAATAAAACACGTTTGAACAACATTTTAGAAATTGATATTGACAGAGATGACTATGTTTAAGCATAATCAATTTCTTTAAGCAGTAAATACCTTATTAAACTATAAACGTGTATATATATGGCAAGTTTATTTAAGTGCATTTAGGTTGCATGGCGTTTAAGTGTAGTAAACACATTATTTTTTTTATATTTTGAAATAACGTGGACAGATTGCGAGACGTCTGCCTATCTGCAAGTACACAAGTAATTGTCAATCATTGCTAGTAAAACGGACAACACTATATTTGTTGTGGATGACCCGGATGCTGCGAAATTGCGTTGCCAAATGTCTACACCCTGGCTGTTTTATTTCAGCCGTTTTGACCTTGATGTTTTCGCAATATCCTTATATTATGTTGACACATACTTCTTTATATAAATTATATGAATAACAATGAATTGGAAATTGACGACCGACTAGTGAATATGGTTTAAACATAGAAAAGGATTGTCAAACAAGTCTAAATGGCTTATGTTAATTCCGCTCCAGAGTACATGATACATATGTTCACATTTAAACAGAATGTTGTACACAAAAACATACACATTAATATAGTATTAAATAATCTAAACATGTTTGTTTCGTGGTCAGCTGATACAAGTAAGTCAAACATGAAGCATAGTGTTAAGAATCAAATCGTTTTGAAGAAATAATGAATTGATGAACTGACTCTAGAACATTTATATTCCTCTCGTGCGATATTGAGTTATTACCGTATAGTACATCCCGTATGGAAAATCCTTTAACGTAGAAGTATGATTCGTATCGAATGCTACTAAACTACCGGGCAAAAGAAAGGACTCACCTCAGTTGATTTTATCATAATATTATGTATGATTTTCAATTGCAAATATCTCAAGTTTTCGATGTCATAATCCAAAACTGATCAGTACAGGTGTTTAGTTAGCAGTCAAAGAATACTTCTACATGTTTTTTAATTATTTTTTTTAAAATGAAATTTTAAGTTAAATTTTGTTTTTAAATTATTGTCGATGATACACAACTGTTCATCGACATATAAGACATATCCTATGTGAAAATAAATAAATGTGCCTGATTCTGCACACATTTAAAACATTTTAAAAGGGCAGGGGTCATGTTGGTGAAAATTTTATTCTTAACCCTGTCTTCATTACAAAAAGATATTTGAACTAAAATTTAACCTCAGTCACCAACAAAGTCATTCAAACTACTGCAGATAAGTATTATTGTATCATGCCATAGTCAAATACATCTGATTTCTTTTAAATATTGAATTAATCGAAATAAACTTAGGTGAGTCCTTTCTTTTGCCCGGTAGTTTATATTCAGGACACATGAAGAAGAAATGGAAGGCATCCTCACATACATGTGAGCATGAACAGCGGGAATTATCAGAAATGAAACGATTATATTTATCATTGTTTAGGTCACTGCATCCTAATCTAAGACGACAGTGAATGATTTGACAGAATCGCGTACCGTAATTCAAATCAAACATTGTATAAGTATCTGCCTGTGGTTTGATTAGGTTCTTAAGCTGCCAAACAGAGGAGCCATTTGTAATATTTTAAGGAAGATTATTCCACAACTTGATTGTATCGGGCAGGAACGAATTAGCGTAATAAACAGATTTGCATCGTATAGTCTGAAAATTGACATTATTCCTAAGGTTATAGTTACTGTTGTCAGATACGTTCCCTGGCACGAGACTACAAAGATAGTATGGAACCATATGGTTAGTCATTTTATAAAATAAGGTTAATTTGAACTTTTCTCTTATTTTCGCTAAGGAGGTCTGGTTTGTCTCAGTATATAGTTTCGAGGGACTGGTACCTCTAACAGCATCACATATTGTGCGTTAAGCATCCAAATGAAGGTGTTCGAGTGAAATGGATTGTTCAATTGTGCAATTGTCCCAGAGATGGCAGCAATAATCAAATAAAGTACATAAATTTCAAGAGTTTTTCGAGACAATCTGTATTTAAAACTACGAAGGCAATTTATCATTGGGCTAATTTTTTTAATCATTTCATTAATATGTGCATGCCACAAGAGCTTTTCCTGAAAAATGATACCTAAATGTTTATGACTTTGCACTTCATTTATAGGGGTTCCATTCATTAAGAGTGGAATTTTAATGGAGGGTTCGGTTTTGCGTGAACATTGGATGGTTTCAGTCTTGTAAGGGTTAAATTTTACTTACCACATTTTAGCCCATTTAGATATTCTCTGTAAGTCTGAATTTAGAGTAGAGGCACTCGTATAGGGATCGTTGATTATTACATAAAGTGACGTGTCGTCTGCAAAGAGGTGTATGTTACTTTCAATTCCATCAACCATGTCATTTATGTACACTAGAAATAACAGAGGTCCAAGGACTGATCCCTGAGGCACCCCTGCTGTTATTGGTTTTAATTCAGATCTATAACCTTGAATAACTACTCTTTGCATTCTATTTTGCAAATAACTTTGAAACCATTGCAGTAAATTTCCATCAATTCCACAAGATTTTAGTTTTTGAATGATTCCCTTGTGCCAAACTTTATCAAAAGCTTTGCTTATATCGCAAAATACAGCCCTAACTTCTTTTCTGTTATGCATAGCTTTAGCAATGAAGTTATATACATGTGTAAGCTGATAAGCTGTTGAGTCTCCTGGCATGAATCCTGATTGTAAATTCGAGAGACAATTGTTATCCCTCATGAAATTAAAGACATATTTGAATATACATTTTTCAAAGACCTTAGACAAGCAAGATGTTAAAGCGACTGGGCTATAGTTAGAGCAGTCAAGAATATTACCTTTCTTATGGATTGGTATGGCAGATGATTCTTTCCATATATCTGGAAAAGCTGCTGTTTGAAGTGATTTATTTAAGAGATTAGTCAATGGTAGTGACAAAGAAGATGATATCAAACGTAACAAGCGGTTTCCAATTCCATCTGGTCCGGTCGCTTTGGTAATGTTTAACGATGACAATACATCTTCAACATCCTGCTGTGTTAGACGAATCGCTCAAACTTATAATATCATCGTCCATGAGTAAATCTGGAAGATCTTTATTAGGGTCAGCTATAATAGCCTGATCAACGAAGTAAATGTTTAACTTTAACACGTTTGCTATTGATACTGGTTCTTGATAAACTTCGTTATTATCGGTTATAGGGGGGAAGGATGTACTTACAGAGTTTTTGTTCATATAATTTTTTACTAAACGCCACCATAATTTAGTACTATGATTATTGTTGATTTGGGTGTCTAATTTTGTTGTGTATTCTTTCTTGGCTTTTCGTACTATAAAGATTACTTGGTTTCGAAGGGATCTAAAACTCGCCCAGTCGTTTTCAGAGTTGCTTTTCTTTGCAATTTTATGTTGCCGGTTTCGTTTCCGCATTAGTTTGCGAAAGTTACTATTCATCCACGGGATATCTTTACATCTTATTGTAACTGTTCTGTTAGGTATGCTTGAATCACAGATATGAGATAGGGTTTTCACAAATGTTTCTGTGCTCGTATTTATATCAGGAATGGATAACATGTTTGCCCAGTCCGTGTTATCAACACTGGAGCAAATATGATATTTCTTTACCGAGTTGTAATCATAAATTTTTCGCTGATAGGTTTTCGGCGAATTCATACGTTCATTTAAGGTTACGGATACTGGACAATGGTCACTACAAAATGGATCTAAGACCTTTCGATTCTTTTACCATATCGAGACGGGAAACAAATATCAAATCGATAAGCGTTCTACTGGTTTTGGTGATTCTAGTAGGAGAATTTATAATTTGGTGTAAATCATAGGCCATCATAAGGTTTGTTATCTTTGTATCTACTTTGTTATAAATATCAATGTTAAAATATCCAACAATTACTGTATCTAAGTCCATATCCAAGGCATCTCCGATAGAGTGATCAATCAAGTTCCAGTTCTGCTCACTTTTGACTTCTCTATAAAATACACCCACTAAATACTTTCTGCTTTTAGAGCGGAGCTCGACCCATAATGCCTCAAGACCAATCTTATCCAAGTTTTCTATCCTTTAAGCGATAATTGTGTTTTAACGAAGACAGCTACCCCACCTCCCCTTGTCGGTCTATCTTTTCTAAAGGGACAATGAAAGCCTGGAATATGTATATTATAATCAGCGATTCCTTCATGGAGCCAGATTTCTGTCAAACAGATAACGTCGTACTCATTTAATTCAAGATTTATGGTATCAATTTTGTCTTTAACACTGCAGACATTTAAATGAATAATTTTAAGATCAGGTTGAACCTGGGTTGGAATGTATATCACCACACAGTAATATCAACAGGGTTAAGAGGAGAGATATCCTGGTATCGTAAAGACATGTCATCATTATTACGCTCTTTCGGAAGTGTAACAAAGCTGTTAAGATAATTTTAAGGAAAACAAACCCACCGATTGTCTGTATTGACTTATATCAACTGGCATTATCGATTGCTATGAGATAAACTGAACGTTGGCAATGGTGGGAATGGTAACATGTAGATTCGGTATAAACTGACCACGAAATCCTACACAAATTAAAACAAAATGTTTTACGGATAAAGCAAAAAACAGCATTTGGAAAAATATAAGCATAATGTGAACACAAATCGGTTGTCATGAAAGGGAAAGTTACGAACGTTGCTTTTTGGAAAGAACAAACAAAGTAAAAAGTAACAAGGCAGATTATAACCATGATCTGCATGATCAGTGGGAAGGACATTCATGGAGTTGACAAAACAGGAAAACGACTGAAAACACCAGGTGAATACACAAACAAATTAATTTAGTAAGTTTTAAGCTAGTTTGCAAACAGAAAAGAAAACATAAACAACAAACGAAAAAAAATATATACAACAAACTCAGACTTGTCATTGCCATTTGGTAGGCTTTCTACCAGCGTAGAAAACTGAGGAACGAGAAAACAACAACAACGAAAATCAAGAACGACTAACGTAAGGAATAAAGTCGTAATTCATGTCGATATCGCATGCTTTTCACGAGCGTTAACTGCTGTCTATCTCATACAGAGCCGTGCGTGGTGAAATGTGGTAACGAAATGGATTACCTGTTTCTAAACACATGTGCAGCTTTCTTTCCCTTACATAATACTGAAAAGGTATGTAACTAATGATTATGTGAAACATTATTTATTGCATAGGTAACAGAGATCACAACTTCAGAATAAAAATAGAGCCATGGGCTCTGTAGCTCATCAGGATTTCATTGATTTATTATCTAAGGTTGAATATCTAAGTTATCTCAAGTAATACATTGTTAACAAGCAAAAAATAGGTTTTTAGATCCTACAATTAAGAATCACCTTTGACCAAAGAGTCTCTACACAACATTTCACCTTTCTAGAGCTTTACATACTTGGGATAAAGATGAAAATAGGTTTTTGGGTAATGACCCGTGACCTAGATTGGGGTCACAGGGTCACAAAATCTACAATTTAGAATCCCCATTGGCCAAGGAGTCTGCACACAACTTTTCAGCTCTCTAGACCTTTTGGAGCTGGAGAAGAAGATGAAAATAGGTTTATAACGATGTGACCCCTGTGACAACCACCTGACAACGCGTGTCTAACAATACGTCAGCAAGGCCTGGGCAGCATCAACAAAACAAACGTACCAGACCCACCTTAGGAGCTACCTTGACTTCTGTGAGCTAATGTTATGGAAACCTGTGCCTTTAACGCCAGACCAAGTGGTGTGTTATATGGTTTATCTGGCTGATGTTAAAAAACTTAAGTACTACAGTATTAAAAGCTATGTGAATATTGTGTCAATACTACATAGATCGGCAGATATGTGTGACCCGACAAAGTGTAATTGGAGAATGTCACAATTGTGGTGTGGCATGAAGAGGGAGTTAGGTGCAGCTCAATCATGTGTCAAACCTATCACTCCTGAGTTGTTACTTTGTATCAAAGACAATCTGTGTTTTACAAAAATCTGTGATGTGATGTTCTGGTCAGCCTGTCTCTTAGCGTTTTTTGGCTTACTTCGGCCAGGAAATTTCCTTCTTAAAGGACCATTCAATCCGGATATGCATATTCTAAGTTTGGACGCAATTCCTGTCCAAGACGTGTATGCTGTGGAGCTGAGGTTGGACAACAACAATCCAATTCCGCCAACGCACGCTCTTCACTGTCCTACCGCGACTAGCCTCACATCCCTTGTGTCCAGTTGCTGCACTGGAACAACTGTTAGATAGGACAAGTGAAAACAGTGGGTTAGAACCACTGTTTTATGAGAAAAACGTTGGGAGCCTTACTTATGCCTATTTCAAGGATAGGTTAAAACGAATGATATCGGTCATAGGACTTGACCCCGCAGACTTTACAGGCCACTCGTTCAGGTGGGGTGGCGCTTGTTGGGCGCAACACTGTGGTTGCACACCTGAGGAGATTAAAACCTTGGGAGACTGGGCTTCGTCAGCCTTTACGAGATATTGCGATGACAATCTAATTCAGCGCATGTCTGTCATCAAACGATTTGCGGAGCTCCTCCCTCCAGCTATGACAGACAAGACAAGAAGTTTATTGTATTCGAGGCCTCCGGCCCATATACAGTTTACAGAGTTATACATAAGGATTTGTACAATAATTGACAATGTATAATTGTTCTTTTAACAATTCATCTCTTAATTTAACAGCATGTTTTATATACAAAGACAAATTTCTAATATTTCTTTCATCGCATGATGAAACTAATGTCTTAAAGGCCACTTCCGGCCATGTGACTCTCATCCCTATAATATTCCTCTGTATACATGTTTAACATGTCCCACTTGGTACTGGTTTGGCTTGGGATTACCTTTTAATGATTATAAATTCTGTTTTATGTAATGCCATATTCCTGGTAATCTCTTAATTCAACTTTTTGTGTAATTAAACTTGCCAAACCAGTACCTGTGTGTTGTTTTATTCTTTATCAGGTTAATTCTCCTTGTTTGTTGTAACCTACCAAAGTGTAATTTTAGTTTGGTAAAATTTATTTTGGTGGTCGGAAGTGCCGCCCCCTATTGCGAGTTATCTCCCTTCTCTAGTATGGCCGCTGCCATGCACAACGTGCTTTCCATGCTCCTTCGCGGTACTATCATCCGGCACTGCTTCATTGCATTTAAATTACCACTCCCTCCCACCCAGGAGCATTATTGGTGTAGGTTAGTGTATTATCCTTCCTTCAGTAATTGGCAATCAACAACAGGGATTACCTTTTAATGATTATAAATTATGTTTTATGTAATGCCATATTCCTGGTAATTTCTTAATTCAACTTTTTGTGTAATTAAACTTGTCCAACCAGTACCTGTGTGTTGTTTTATTCTTTATCAGGTTAATTCTCCTTGTATGTTGTAACCTACCAAATAGTGAATCAGAATGTTTGGGTAAGGTGGGACTCACTAAAACATATGTTTTGGTTTTGAGAACGTTTTTAAAGTTTTCAGTTTTCAAACCGTCTCGGAAGCGTTGTCACAACGTCTTCCTATAGTTTTAAAACGTTTTAAAAATTGTGACGTTTTAGAAACGTTTTCATTCGTTTCTCTGCAGTTCTCAAATTTTTTAAAAAGATGAATTTCTGGACCTTTGATAGACGTTTTCGTTGTCTCAATCTCAACGTTTGCGAAACGTTTTGGTGTGGTTACCAAACACATCACGTGGTCATATGACGTCATTTCCCGCCGCCATTTCTAATTTGACAAGTTTTGTGTCAGGAATATTTGATGACAGTTTTCCGACACCACAGCTTTAAAAGATTGTTCCAAAAGGTAAGAACCTAATAATCTGTTCTCAAACGATTTGTATTTTAAGAATATGTTCTTAAATCAAATGATATTTCGAAATTAATGTTCAATCATCAATGAAATAAACGGGATACATGTATCCATTTGAGTAAAACATATGGGTCTCGTTTTCAAAACGTTTGTAAAACGTTTATTATTATTTTGCTTTTAGCAGTTCTACATGTGTATTGGTAATTCTCTAAAGAAATTTTAAAGTAATCCAGGGAAGCAGTTCAACATTTAATTATTGTGAACTATCACAATAAAATTGGTCCAATATTTAACATGTTTCGCCACTTATTAGCAGAACGTTTAAAACACAAGGTCCTAATGTTTAATTTTCGTTTTTAAAGCGTTTATCCACCGTTTGCCGACTCATTTATGAACGGTTTTATGGTGATACTTTTTTTTAAATTGATTTTGCAAATATATTTAAATCAAACGTTTGCATTAAGTTTTGCAAACGTCGTTCAATCACTAATTTCGGCAAAGTTTTGTAAACGTTTCAAAAGAACAAAATAAACGTTTGGATGTAGTTTTGTAATCGTTTTAAAGTAAAAACGTTTGGATGTAGATTTGTAAACGTTTCAAAATGAGAACGTTTGGATTTAGTTTTATAAACGCTTAAAAATAAAAACGTTTGGATGTAGTTTTGTGAAAGTTTAAAAATAAAAAACGTTTGGATGTAGTTTTGTAAACGTTTCAAAATGAGAATTTGGATTTAGTTTTGTAACTGTTGAAATATTTTCAATTCCTTTTTCAGATATATTGCAGAAGATCTACCTTGAAGAAACTATGTTATTATAGTTATAGAAAAGCTGTTATTACGGAGGAAAGTGTCCGACATCCTGAAGAGGTCAAGCACAATAGCATAAGCAAGTGAAGTCGGAGCCAATCTCCAGAAAAGCAGAGAGTCAGAGAGCCTGATTCAGACTGTAACAACTGAACTTTGAACGACTGATATAGTTCCTGATCTTCTAGAATGGATTTATTTTGTGAATGTTCATGACTAATAACTTGTGGACTTCCAGAAGAGTACACTCTGTGAATTTTTAGCACTAATAGTTTGTGAACTTTTGTCTTTGATCAGGTTTTTTAAGGTTTAAGACTGACATAATTTGTTATTGTCAAGTTTGTGCTTCATTAAGATTATCTGTATATCAGCTTTCTTAGTTGTTTATTATTGATGCAGGTTAACAGTTGTTGAGAATCCGTGATTTGACGTGATCGAGACGTTGTGTGTATCATCTGCTCGCTCTTTTGCTGCCTGTTTTACCGTGATCAATAATGTAAGTAAATATATTCCAAGCAAATTAATACATTGCTTGAGATCTGTACAGCAGTACCTGAAAATATAATATTTCAGAGAAGCATTTGTAAAATACCCGATGTGAGCTGATTATTTTATTTATCTGTGCAATTCCATAAATGTATTTATAATGTATAGATTCATTGATTGATAATTGTTAATGTAATACATTCTTGTTCATTGTTTCAACTAATTGTTGTCAAATTATTTACTACATAGTAAACTATAATTTATATGGTAAAAGTGAGAGATCCTATTACTGCATAACATGCTATCATTTAAGTAAATTGATAGCTCGTTTTACCCCCTAAAACCGTTACAATACTTTGTCCATCTATGTCTGGACGGCAGACGTACGTATCGGGTGATTGTGAAGAAGATATTACGAATGACTGGTAATCCGTTATTTACCGGGGGTTTCTGAGAAAAGCTAGAATATCAACGTCTTTGTTGCACGATGCACGATGTTTCGGAGAGTTTACTTACAAATCATATTCAACTGATCGTGAAGATGTAAGTACTGTATACACTCCTAAACATCTAATATCTTCATAAAAATATATAAAATGTTGTCTTGTTAGTTCTGGCCCATGACTGCGTAACAATTCGACAGAGTCTTATTCAGCAAGTCTAGACGATCTTATCAAGAATATCGAACTGAAAGCGTAAAGAAATAAAATCACGAAGAAGAAGGTAATTATCAAATTCCATTGACTAAATTATTTTCTACAGAGACAGTAAATGTTGTTGATTACGTTTGCTAGTATTGCTGTAGGTGAGTAGTCGCACTGTTTATATACGATTCTGTGAGCTCATATTCCAAATTTGAGCGAAATCGGTTAAGAAATACAGATTTGGGATAAATATCCCCGCTATTGATATAAAGACACAAGGGAGGACACTTGCTCTACGAAGTTCTGATCAAAACTGGACTGCCAAACTATTCTAACGTGCGGTTCGATCAATCTTTGCTTTCCTCGTGAAATGAGGCATTGAACCTATAGACAAGTATTTTGGCTTTCTGTAAATCCCAACCAATGTCTCAAACTTCGAATTCACGCCACATCTGACCACTGACCCTCGCAATGACCCAACCCTCCTTTTTTGTACATATTGGTGGACGACAACCGGAAAACATCGGTTATTCCGTAAATCATACACGTCTCTTCGCAATCGCTCGGAAATAGAAAACGTCTCCGATTGGTCAATTATGACGTCAGTTAACCACGCTCCTTACTCAAGGGAGATAACTGTTACCAGTTTGGCCAAGGCGAGTCACTTACATTCCGAATGATTTGCTCAGTTTTTGTCTGCGAAACGGAAATATCGAATGAAATAATGAAAAAAATAATTAGGTCATCACAGTGTCTTTATAACAATAGCGGGGATATTTATCCCAAATCTTCATTTCTTAACCGATTTCGCTCAAATTCGGAATATGAGCTCACAGTATCGTATATGAAAGCAAAAATCTAGATTTTGAATTTTGATAAATATTGTCAAAACAGCGATTCGAACCCCTGTGACCCAGACGATGCTACCCAGACGATTTGACACAGACGATGCGACCCGGAGTGAACCGGTTTCGGCACAAAAAACACAACAACTTCATTATATCAAACCACAAAATTTACTAGGGCGAATCAACCTAGACGAGGCTAACCGGGGTGAACTGGTTTTGGTACGAACTGACCCGTACCCCATGGCCTACATGGTGCCCTCTTGCTACGCCAACATTTGGGAAAATCCTGTTCTTGGAACGCCAACAAAATTTTAACAAAAGAAACTGTTAATCCAATCTAACCAATTAAGCTTAGATTAAGCTTCACGCTTGAGTGGTTTTAGCCATGCTACTCACCTGACCACCAAACACAGTTCACAACCAGACGGGTTGACTGATAATTGATGAACATTTTTCACAATGTGTTTTAACATATTTATTTCCCCCAAAAAGAAACAGGTTGGTAAATAAACAAATTAAATGCTTATGTAAATACCGCTACTGTATACAACATAATAATTAACATGCCATTATGAGTGTACAGTGTGAACAAATAAAGACATGTAAATGATGAAATCTGATAAAAGAATGTCAATCTATGTCAAAGCTTAAATTTCCAAATTTTCAGTTAACTGTATTGTCCAAAGTTTCAAATCATTGCGAAGATTATGATTAGAGACATCTCAAAATCTAGGAGGTACAAACACGATTATACTGAAATTACTCGGAAGTCGTGTTACTGACCATTTCATAAAACTTAGTCATTTTCTTTAGTTATCTACAATAATCGAAAATTGGTAATGTTATACTGTTTTCAATTTTTACCAGGTTGGGGTCCTACCTATCGAATTTGTGTTTTTCTACAAAAGAGGATTTGATTTGAAATCGCTTTTACTTGAAAATCGAAATTGTTCCTCGACTGTAAATAAATAAAAAAAATAATAATATCAGTACACTCCTTGATACATTTAACAAGCAGATTTGAAAATAACTTTTTAGCTTATGTAATTGGTCCATACTGATGAAAAATTAATATCCTTTGTTAAAGTTGTCTTTAGATATATTGTACTGTTAGTAAGTACGATGAATTTCATTATTTCATGTGTTGTTGGTGGCTTTTGTAAATTTATGATGGATTGTAAATTCACCATGACACATAATTTCCTGTATCTGGAGCGGTATTAAGACACTCATTTAAAGCTTGTGTAAGGATCCATTTCTTGGATGAAATAAATGTGCTCAGTAATTAAAGTACACCATGACATAAAAGTGAACATTCACTTTCATTGGTAACATTTTATAATTGAAAACATAACTATTTAAATTTGTTTAAATATTTCTTCTTGTGAACATGCTGACCCTTTAATGTTTCTTGTAATTTAAACTGTTAATAAAAGCAAGATTCAAGATTCAAGATTCTTTATTATCCATAAGACCACCAATGGTGGTATAAGATAACATTACAATGAAATAGATACAATACAGTAGTGGACAAGATGGTTAGTTAAACAATGCAACAATATACATGCATGATGCAAATGTTGGCGTAGCAAGAATGAACCGCCTACATAGGCCTACCCACTTTCCTCCCATGTGGTTTGAGACGGGAAACCCCCTCGAGACGTGTGAAATATGACGTAAGATAGAGATTCCTCCATGCGATTTCGTTTGTGATAAAATAGGTGCAGCACAATAATGCAAAGAACCGCATGTTAGTTAAACTAAAATGTTTTTTTTGTGTAAACTCAAACCGTGTATGAGCAGATGAAAGTCAATATATACATGCCATTGCTTGTGTTTGTTTTCATCGAAAGAGCGTGTTAATCTTCCACATCTCCTTACGTCTCACTCTAATAGCAAAAAGTATAACGGAATGAATTAACGTTGAATAATGAATGAATGAGTTAACGTTGTGCGGTTTTGAATTTTTATCATTAATTTTCCATAATAAGTGTTATTAGACATTTAACAATACCACATTCGAAATTCATTATAAATAATGTTCAATGTTTTTAATACAACGTAAAATCTGAAAAGTGTCTCCAATATTAAAAAAATAAAAGTATGCATTTTGCTGTGCAAATACAAGTAGGCCTAATAGTGTCATTTATTGATTGACATTCTATAAGTTAAGATGATGAAGAGACATTTTTATGGACAAACACCTTCTTTGTTCTCTGTAGGCGGCCTTTCGATATAGTGGAATGAGAAGAAACTTGGAGGAAATAAATATACATGAGTTGTGTTTTCCTTCGTCTCTGTACTTCATGGAGCTGTAAATATCAACAATATAGCTTCCTCTCTAAACACAGACGAAGGATGTTTATAGTGCCTTCCAACTATTGATAAACTATATTCAATACTTCTATTTCATATAAGTGTGTATTTCATCAATGCTAAGTGTTTCTACCTTATCCATTTCATGTACAACAAGCTCATTTATTTGATAAACATTCATCTATACTTTCCAATCACTCTCAGTCTCAGTATTTGACATGACATAACTGACATCCAATTAATTTGCTCAAACTCGTACATTATATAACCTGGTACATCAATACTCTCTATATTTGTATAAACAACGCAACTCCATGCACTTCATTGTAAAAACAACTCATGTACCTCTATATCCTTATTTGTTACAGGTAATAGTTAATGATATGCGCCCACAATCTGTTATCGAAGGAGATGGTATTAAAGAATTCCGCTCTCACAAGTTGTATTTAAAGGTGCTCTAAGCGCCATTACTCGACCCGATAAGTCCTATCCATAGAAAACGTTTTTTTTTATAATTGAAGAAAATGGCACGACGTACAATGCGACAGTGGTGTGGAACTCGTCAGCGTGAGAGGTAGATTTGTAGGTCATGAAATTTCAACTTATATCTTTAAATTTCAAGATAAAAAAATAAAAACAGATGGCCCTAATATGCCACCGTATAAATATGCCACCGTAGATGTCAGTCCTGAATAAGACAAACATATCTGTACGTCTGCCAAGAAAGCTTTAAAGGAGCAATAGCACGTTTTTTGCCAAATTTATTTTTTCAAATTTCCCATTTATAATGATAGTTTATGTCATTTAAACTAACTTTAGCGGGTAAAACATCTTATTACACAATCCAATTATCTGTAGTAGTAAAAATTGCATGGCGGCCATTTTATTGTGAACACAATTTATTATTTTGTATTACAAAAACGATTCCCATGGCTTTACCGAAACAAATACACTCATTTTAAACTTTATTTTCCGAAGAGAGAAGGATGTTTTACTATTGGTGAAATTATTTTTCAAATACATTTCATCAACTTATTTGAGCGAAAAAACGTGCTACTGCCCCTTTAAGGGTCTTAAGCATGGTTTTATCTTGACAATTCTTGACTTAGAAACTAAAGCTAACTCTAAGTATTTTGAAAATTCAACTGTATCACGTCCTTGCTACGCTATTATTTAGCACATATTACCTTGAAAATTCAACTTGCTGACTCGAAAATTCAAGATCCTATCTTCTAACTAACTTCATAACTTGAAAATATAACATATTTCTTGAAAATTCAACTTGCTCTCTTGAACATTCAACTTAACATTTTTAAACTTAACTTACCAGGTACAATGCCAATGATACAAAATTGTAATTACAAATTGTATTCAATTTTTAAAGTTGAATTAAAACATTAAAAAGTAGTTGTTATTGTTGTATATTCAAATTTTAAAGTTGTAGTTTCTTGAATTTTCACGATACTTAATGGAATATTCAACCCTATTTTGTTTAATTTTCAAAATAGTAAGATGAATTTTTTAGATACTAAAATAAATGTTCAAAATATTAAAATGAATTTTCAACTTAGTATCTTGAACTGCAAGAGCTTAACATTTCAAGGTAAAGATACTGAATAATAGCATGGCCTAGTCCTAATAGGGTTGATGAATCTGTGTAATCTAAACTTTTAAAAATCGATCTTATCAATATGAAATAGATCATTATGGTATAAGTAAATAAGTAAAATATGAATTGCCCATTAATTTATCAATGAATTATGAAATACTATGTATGTTGGTTTCGATTTTCTAATTCGATTTTTTCTTTTAAGTACCACGTTTCATCATTTATTACTTTAATCTTTCAAAATATAATGTTTACAACCGTACCTTCCACTAGGAAAACGCCTGATGATTTTACATGTTATAACTTGGCAGCAGAGGGTATGCAACTGACAATTCGGAGAAGATCATGAAATACACATAGAGCAAAAGTCGCCATTAGTTTTGCACATGATAAGGTGCGTTGTGGCGTGCATTCGAGTAGCAAGAACATGATTACTTAAACTTTGTCAATGTATTGACACCAAAATCAGTCATTGTCGTCATTGTTGTTGTTAAACACAACATGAATTGCAAATCTAAAAATGTAATATACGCAATCCTCTGTCCGAAATGCAATCTCACTTATATTGGACAAACTTCCAACCTTCAAGCTAGGGTACGGGTTCACAAACAGCAAATCAATAATCCTAATCTCCGTCACCTAAAAATTAGTAAACATATAGCAGACTGCAACAATGGAAACTTTCTTATTTTTCCATTTTATAAATTATTCTCCAATTCACAAATTACAAATTTAACATTAGAGACTAAAGAAACATTTTTCATAAATAAATACTGCCCATCACTGAACAGTTAATTCACACGAGAAATTGATTGATTACGACTCCATTGTTTTACATGTAATCAAGGACACACAAAGAACTCGTTAACCCTCAGAGACCTCATTGTCCTGGAGTGACACCCAATTGAAGACCTCGAGGCAATTCACGAACATGATTGAAAGACAATGACTGATTTTGGTGTCAATACATTGACGTGTTAAGATGTTGAGCATTACAACATGCTATTGTTTTTGTTCATACATAAATATGCAATCTTCCAAATGTTAACCATACTTGAAAAGACCGATATAAGGGTCGAAATGAGCTCATCGTATTGTATTAAAGAAGATTGATCCAGTCAAAACCATCTGATGTTTACTCTTTTCTATATATAACCTTACTTCACGTGAGAAGCAACTCATCTTATTTATATATATATATATATATATATATATACAGTAAATATTGATTATGCAGTGATTCAACAGGCGAGCGAATATGCTGTTGAAAATATAAACATGTACGAAAACATTAAAGTAATATTAGATATGCAATTTCCAAATTGTTAATAAAACAACTCGTTTGAGATTGTTAGATATGCTTAATACTTTTGTGTCAACAAAGTTAAACATTCATTGGGCCACACTAACCAGTAAAGTTTTAGAAATAAATATTTATATGTTATGAAACAAAAGTATTACAAGTAAGATAAATATTACCAAAATTGTGGGAAATACAGTTGCCACATTTTAATTAACTTGCAAGTATTTTGTGTATTACACAAATTGACTCCCTGTTTTATGACCCGTTATTTCCGACTCGCTGGGTTGAACAAGGGTATGTATTCGTGATTGTTGTATGTATATCCAGGTGTTTATTCGTCAACTCTGACGAAAGTAGTCTCCTCTTTGATCAATACCCGTATACAGAATTCGCATTCATTTTTAAGAACACCATTTTGTATTATCTATATATGTAGCCGTCTTCCACTTAAAATCAATAATAAACTAGTTGATAAGAACATTTTAAGATGGTTTTTCTATGTGAGGATAGCGAAGAACATGCATGCTAAACGTCCAACCATCAATTTATTTAAACATGACTTTACAAACACGCTGTATAAGCCCTTGGCTGCCCTATTATTTAAGATTTATAAAAGGGGATTACACTTACATTAACATATCTAGTCCACCCTTTTACCAAATGTCCTTTATACCTAGTTTTGATATCTATAAATGAACCAACGTATTATGATGCCTCATAAGTAGACAAGGCCGGGTGCTTTATTTTTTAAAATGCATTAATAATGCGTTAGTCGTTTTGCAATGAAAGCTGGGGACTGGTCACATTGAGTAAGAATAGATACAATTCAATTTGTAACACAAACGCTTATAACGTGATGGGAATATACCAAATAATGACAGAGATAGTGTTTGGGCGACAAGATTTAGTGTTTATTACTGTGAGGATGTGCATTTAAATAGAGGTTATCATGAGAGTGTGTTTTGGGATGGTCAATATCCTGCATTAGGAATAAACATTGTATTTTGCGAGCCTTGGCGAGCTAAATACATTGTGTTTATTCCTAATGCAGGATATTTACCATCCCAAAACACACGAGCATGATAACTTCTTTATCATACAATGTCATTCTTTATTCATTTTGTGCAAAACAGCATGACAACATTCATTTCAAAGTTGAACTTTACTGTAAATACGCGTATTGATATATGCAAATGAACTGCGTGCTATTCTCACAGTAAAATGACACAAAATAACGCCTCCTAAATCATGCTTTCAGTGAAAGTAATTGTTATTTTTGGCATGATCTTAATTTTCAATGTTTTAATACGTTTTAAAATACGTTTTTCAAATGAAAAAAAATTAAGGTGAGGACAGCGAATTCGAACTCGCGTCCTTTCGTGTAATCATGAGTGTAGGGGAGTCCATCTTGAAGGGGCGAGAGTTGCTTCCCTTCCGCCCGGTTGCAAATGGCGACGCACACATCACACGGAGAGCTAAACTGAATGTTAGGCAGCGAATTCTAAAATCTCCTTTACAAAAGTCACATTATGGAAGAGTGAAGATTAACATTCGATAAATGCATATGTTACTCAAACTGCCTGTGTTACCTGTGAGTATTTATAAAGTGTTTACTCTGTAGTTTTCGACTCGCGATGAACATGTTTTTGCACTGCTTGATCATAATAATTGTTTCCGTAATATACATTGCACTATGTTTGTTTTGTCATTTCTCAAATTAATGTAGATCTATATGAAATGAAGACTGAAGTATGTCTATTTACATGAAGCTATTACGCTATTAATTACAACTGTTTGGGTTATTACAGGCGTTCGAAATGTTAATGCTTGTGACGTCATTTTCAAAAGAAGTTCCGTCACTTGACCTCTGTAATTTGCATCTTTATCCGTATATGACCCCAACGGATACCGAAAATATCCGGTGCCTTTATCCTGCCGAGAACACCATCCATTGTATGATAAACATGATTATGTGTACATCTCTCATAAAAGCTACTACTTAAAATAAAATAATTTCTTAGTGTTCTTGTTCTACACACAGTCAAATGTATTCACACTCCAAGTAAATGTTGAACTGACAGACGTCCAAGGAATATATGATGAAGAATATATATATAAATAATATAACTTTACATGCTATTCTAAGCGGTGACGAATCTTTGTCCCATAGTGAAAACGAATTGTTGATAAAATCTGTGTATATTTTCATAAATGATACCAACTGTTTTTCATAAAGTTAAGTACCATATGCTTTTTATGTTTAACTACTACGAGTTTACTAAATATGTGTATGAACTTTAATGTATTTCCACAAATGTATTTACAAACTGATTTCTTTTAAGTTTGTTTTAGGAGAAGTGTAGGTGGATTTGCCGGTGTGTACCATGCGTATGAAGGCAGGTCATGTGACTAACTAAACGGGTCTTACGGATGACCTTGACCTTAGATTGAATGCGGAAGTTAAACGGTTGCTCGGCTCACAGTGTCATGAGTTTGTTTTTTTATCACAAACGGAAATAGCTATAAAGCCTATATATTTGATCGGAAATTAGTGACACAAGTACAGATCTAAGTAAGAAATAAGTAATAGATCTTAAGGGTAATAAATTCGTTACACGGTGTTTTGACAGGGTGAGCGTTAAAAGTACAAAAATATCCCGGTCGCTATGTGTCCCCAGTCTTCCTCGACGAACTCTAAAATATATATAATTTCCTACCTCATGTCGCCCTGGAAACAGGGCTCTTTGTTTCGCTCTTCTCACTTTGAAACTGATACCCCTGGAGGCTTTCCCACAGAAGAATCCATGGCCTGTATTATACATCCAATCAGCACTTTCCTTTTTGTACACGCCCATCTCCTTTGAGTTAACGTTATGACACCATGCTTCATTTTAAGAACTTTATTGCATTATTTTACCTTTTCTATGTTTATTATCGATGTCATATTCGTATCATAATTTATTTGGCAATCTATTACAACACATCATGTTGTTCATTTTGTATAGTGTTACTACGTTAAATTTATGTTTGTGTATGTTTTATTAATGTCTGTAAATGATTTAAAAGTGCGCGAATGTTTGTCATTGTAAGTACATGAAAGAAAATGTGTTCCGCGCAAGAAAGTCCTCTTTTAAAAGCGATATTAGACGGTACAGTTAATAGAATATAAATGTAATACTGTTACTCTTTCAACGCAGAAATGTACATTAATTAAGGTAAATCAGGCGGAATTGTACAGTTCGTCAACCATGTGCGACACTAACACACAAGCTTAGCTTGAATATCCTCCCTATTCGGTAACACCATCGAAATAAGAAACACGGTTCGCCATTGGTGTGCTAAATAGCAAAAGGGACTTTCCATTTTTTGTGGGCCCAAAGCATCCAACCTTTTCATGGGAAATTTAAACCTCCTAGAGTTCAGTTTCAAAGTGAAGCAGGCGAAACAAAGTACCCAGGTTTCCAGTATGACCTCATGTAAAAATCTCTCTTTCAGATTGGTCCGCGTGACCGTGAATTAAAAAACAGTATGACACCCTCGTGATATTATACGTTTGTCGACTTGATTTTGACGGAATGTTATAACTGTAACATCCCCAAACTTCTATAAACCATAACTTCTACAGCTCAAACCAACACAGTTCATGGTCGTGCGTCACTAACTTTCCGGGCCTTACCTCAAAGCAGAATTATGCAATTACCTATGGGTATAATGGTACATCGCAGGATGGGGTAAAGTCGACGTAGTTCGGGGTAGAGGATTACAGTAGAGGACACATGTGCACCAACGGGGAATTCCTACATGCTGTCGGCCACCTCCTCAAACATGCATAATGATGACAACCTTATAACGTATATATAACGTCTGATGAAGCTTCATGGAAGATCACTTTTTCTTTTTCTTTTACAAACACATAACGTATGTTGATGCACAATCCACCAAGTTGTAATTCGTTATCAATAAATGGCTTTGAATACTACTTTCACATTGTTTTAGTTCATTGGAATCAAGATGAAAACTTGAAATTGGTTTGTAATAAATTTATTTCTGTCAAATATTCAATAGATATCAAATGTAATATTTGTACGAAACACTCTTCAGGTGAAACTCGCACCACGATGATATTAAATTGTACTTAATTAAACAATACATTTGAGATGGGAGATATAAAAGGGGCAGTAGCACGTTTTTTGCAAATTTTATTTTTTCAAATTTCCCATTTGTCATTCGAATTTATTTTAGAGGGTAAAACATCTCGTTACACAAACCAATTATCAGCAGTGGTGAAAACGGTGTTGCGCATAAAGCAAAAATTGCATGTCGGCCATTTTATTTTTCAGAATTACAAAAACGACTTCCATGGCTTTACCGAACCATGTACACTCATGATTTAACCTGATTTTCCGAAGAGAGAATGGTGTTTTACTATTAGTGACATTATTTTTCAAATACATTTCATCAACTTATTTGAGCGAAAAAACGTGCTACTGCCCCTTTAAAAGAGAACGTTGGTGTACAAGAAAGTAATCAGTCCAGTTCAGATCAAATAATTCCAATTTCATTCAATTTTTAGAAATATTTCTTGCATACAAGTAGAGGTTACTGGTCATTTAAAAAAAACAAAAGCCTAAATGGATGCTATACTAGTTAATAACATACACAATGTACAAATGTATGTATAATTATGGCATGTCTGCGTCAAGGGACTGCCCGTCTGGACATGGACACCATGCTAATTATTCACAATCATGGACACGATGCCAATTATTCACAACCATCGACACCATGCCAATTATACACAATCATGGACACCATGCCAATTATACACAATCATGGACACCATGCCAATTAAACACAATCATGGACACCATGCCAATTATACACAACCATGGACACCATGCCAATTATACACAATCATGGTCACCATGCCAATTATTCACAATCATGGACACCATGCCAATTATACACAATCATGGACACCATGCCAATTAAACACAATCATGGACACCATGCCAATTGTATACAATCATGGACATCATGCCAATTATACACAATCATGGACACCATGCCAATTATACACAATCATGGACACCATGCCAATTATACACAATCATGGTCACCATGCCAATTATTCACAATCATGGACACCATGCCAATCATACACAATCATGGACATCATGCCAATTGTACACAATCATGGACACCATGCCAATTGTACACAATCATGGACACCATGCCAATTAAACACAATCATGGATTTGTTCCTCAAACTATATCATCTAGAGAGAAATAATCCGATAAATTAAGAATAAAATATTACAGTTGAAAGCTGAACAGATTATCAATACTACCCTACTCAGACGAAAGCAAACACACTGGACATTGGCACCCATATGCATGCATTTTAAAGGTGTTATTTCATAAAACAAAATATGTAAAGTAACGATCTTAGATTAGTATTCTAAACACTCAAAAGAATACACACAACGATCTAAAGAAACTGTCTACTTATACACATGTAGACATTCTGCATACTGCTTCATTAGAGTTTGAGTTCTAAGAGTAAGCGTTTAGAAATTATAATTCCACTAGTTCATATAATATGTTTTTCTTAGATGGAAACATTCAACATGTCAATGCTACTACTCCAAGGTTATGTCTTCGTTTGTACTGGCGACAGTAGGTAGACGTTCTGTGAAGCTGCTCAGTGCTATTTTCATAAATACAAAACTATAGTTACACTGTGCCATAACTCAGATCAATTATTAGTGTTTACATGCCTCACACATAGATATATATATATATAAAACAAACTACCCGTCAAAAGAAACCATACCTTATTTTCCCCAACAGTCAGAGTTGAAATACTGATGTCCGATAAACTCAATTTTGAATGTCTTTGATAAGGATGCGCTTAGTCAAAAAATGATACATATTTTTATTTATTTGGGTATGCCACTTTGAATTTCGAGTTCTGTTCAAATGCTCAGGGGTGAAGATTCTGGGATGATTTTTCCCATTTAACAGTTAAAGCTAAACTTTGATAAAACATGAAATAAGTTAATCAAAGATATTTTCGACATTATGTACCTTTTTAAAAATTCATTCTTTGACGCATCATTGCTGTAAGATGTAAAATACAAAAACACAAAATAAATGTCCTGTTTCACTTATCTACTTAGCCTAGTTAAGGACATTCGAGGTACAGGAACAGATTGTGTTTAAAAAATTCAGTCTTACCTATCACTCGTCAAAAATATATTGTAATATACGTTTAATAGGTGTCGGATATTTTGCCGAGTAGTTTATATATAAAATGGAATATAGTGATTAATCAGTTCACAAAACAAAATCCGAAATGTCATTAATCAAGTGTTTCAGCCAAAACGGCTCATAATTTTCGATACTCACTCCATGCATGGCGAAAGTAATCAGATTGCACATTTTAAGGCGAGATTTCTAAACAAAATTCACTAACTTATAGAACACAAGACCTCAAGTAACCAGTTCTATAAATTCAATATACAGCACACGCACTCTTATTATATCGTGACGTATACGTATGTTATCAATTCCTTGACTTTGGTTGCTTTAGGTTTGGCAAATTGACAAATAATAACGCACATGCATTCACAAAGTAAAAACGCACGTGGAAAACCTTTCTACGATGTTAAGGATGTTCGCTCCTCAAATTTATAATATTAGACTTTTTTTCTAACTAATATTTTTTAAAGGATCAAAGTATATGATTGGAAAATTAGCATTAACAAAATTTCTTGGGTTTTTTCGAGATATGACGCCTGTTACATAGTGGGGTGAAGTACAATTTTAACATGGGACTCTATGGGAAAATGAGAAAAAAAACTGCTAAAACCTTTAAAATACTTCATTTCTAGTATTAAACTTTTTTTACTTTTTTGATATGTTACAAAGTTCATGTTACCCTTACCGAAATCAATGAAAAAATATATATGGTAGTCTGGTCTTTTTTAAGCATGTACCCTTTTTAGTCAAATTTAGGCCATCTATGCTGTTTAAGCACTTTTTAGAGGTTCTAAAGTCAACTTTTCTTTATTTCATTTGTTTTCTAAAAGTATGTAGATGACGTAGAATATCATGAAGTAAATAAAGATGAGAAAAAATCTGTACTTAATCATTTTTCATTTTTGAAGTTCAACAGGAAGGAGCGGACATCCTTAAGTGCATTGTTGTTCAGTCTTATGATGAATTATTTGTATTCTATCAATACATGTATTTTATCATAACGAAGTTGTCTAGTTAGTCAAGATACCATGTTTATCTTTAACTTTATGTAAGTCAAAAGAAGAAAGGCTGATACCCCTCGAAATGTACATTTTAAATGTACAACTGAATATTTATATGTGTTGTTTTGTTTTCCTTTTTATGTTTATGAGTGATTAAAATATTCTCTTTATAATACACCACAATCAGATCTGTTTGAGTTTTAAAATGTACGCAAACTTTTCTCTCTAAATATATGTTTACATTTTCTCTACAGTATCCTGGAAGCAAATGGAACTAGAAATAACTCTATCCACTGCAAGTTGAATCATACACTGTATGGTAGAGATTGTTCATGAATCATACATTGTATGGTAGAAATTGTTAATGAATCATACACTGTATGGTAGAAATTGTTCATGAATCATACATTGTATCGTAGAAATTGTTCATGAATCATACACTGTATGGTAGAAATTGTTCATGAATCATACATTGTATCGTAGAAATTGTTCATGAATCATACACTGTATCCTGGAGATTGTTCATGAATCATACACTGTATCCTGGAGATTGTTCATGAATCATACACTGTACAGTAGAGATTATTCATGGCCAAGGCCTGTTCTGTATATCTTTGGAACCATTTGTTCAAAGATAGAGTATCCAATACAAGTTGAAAGACTTTCTTCTGGCCCAGTCTCTGCAGTTTTGGTAGCAAATCAGAGAAAACACTAATGCAAGAGCTTCGTCATGTCTCTCGCACACCGTGGAGAACTTGGAACACTCCTGTCTGCATCTGATTCAGGACCGGAGGACTACTGGAATCTGAAGATGGTTCAGGACCAGTTCTGCATATCTGAGGTGACAGGGGGAGTCATCAGATCGTGGTCTGATGCACGCCGCTGCCTCTGTCTGTTCTCCCGTCGTACTCCCATTACAGCCTCCCGATATACGGGACTATCCTCAATAGGCATGCCTCTTTCTTCTTCATCCGGAATCCCGCGCGTAAATGACCCATAAGAGGGAGAAGTAGCGCTCTGCCTCGGACTAGACCGCAGGTGACTTGGAGGGACATAGTATGGATCGTTCTCATGCCCTGTAGCATAACCATTATCAACATTTCTACTTCCTTCATAACCGCCTTCCTGCTGCCTTCTACCACCATAATTATCATCCTGATACATCCTATCATCAACCTCATTCACACGGCCGCCGTAACCACCAACATGCTGTCTCGGGCCTCTATATCCATTATCCTCGTGCCGACTGTTCCAATATCCACCAGCCTCATGCCTGCTGACTCCATAGCCATCCCTTTGCCTACGATTGGCTAGTTGGTGGTCAGAAGTGTCTCTGCCATCTCTGTTGGACGACCCGGGAACTCCAAAAGCACCAGTTGATGACCCAGCGTTCTTGTGTTGAGTCACTAATGCTTTTGTCTGTAACCGTTTCCAACCACTGACAGGTCTGGCTGCTTCGTTTTGATGCGAGACCGTTGTTGGTCGAGTGCTGTTTGGCTTGTAGCGTCTCTGCATGGTTGTTTTTTTAATAGGCGTCATGTCCTGTGGAGTGATCCCTGCTTTCTTGCAGGCCACTATGTATTTCACTACATCAGCTAGTCCAGCTCCAGGGGGTGGTTTGACTGGGGCGGCGACTCCAGAATGCTGGGATGGTCTCTGTCGAATCGTTTCCTGCTCCTCTTTCACTGCTTCAAGTTTAGCCTGTTTCGCCATTTCAACAATTTTGGAGAAATGTCCCCTTCCAGCAAACTTTCTTGACACATTCCGCTTTAATTCCTCCTCATCTCCGTGTTCAGCTGTCATTTCGGCTAGTTTACTGAATGACTTCATAAATGACCTTGAGAGCGTTTGGTACTTGTCATTGCTGTGACTGACCTGCAACTTGAGATTCTTCCACCTGCTCACCGCCTTCTGCTTGGGATCCGTTTCCTGTTCATCCAACTCCGAATCCTCGTCTGTTGTGACCGTCATTTTATCCGAGTCATCTCCATCTTCAAGTTGCAAACTCTGGAAATTTCGAGCCAGTTCGATTGCCTCCTCTGCGCTTGGCTGGTACTTCATGGTATTGTTCGATTTATTTCTGCATTTGAAGAGACCTACTTCTATTCCGGCAGCTATCTGCAAAAAGGTTGAGAATCTGTGGAAGAGCATTGCAAAGAACTGTAGCGTCAGTAAGACCCCGAAAACAGCAGTGAAGGTTAATGATATCGGTTGGAGTTTTTCTGCAGTCACGTCTTCTGAGGGGCATGGCACTTCAAATGCGAGGTTTGCCGTCTCCTGGGCAATACTTTCGAGGGAAAATATCAAAATAATGAATAAAGCGTTAAGAAGTATAAATCCGAGACAGACTTTGTTCCTCAGTTGAAGCAAGTCATCGTTAATTTTTTTTTCCTCGTCCTCTTTCTCTTCTTTTGTCTTATCCAATCCCTCTGGGAGGAGATACTTGGCAATAAGATTCTTCCAAAACACCCTCTCCTCATCGTCAATTTCCACTTTGAACTGCATTCCGTTTCCACCAATTTCCTCGTCCCTGATCCAGTAAGACTTGTCGAGAACTCTAGTCTCCTGCGACTTGGTGGACACTGTTGTGTCAACTGTAGGGACAGTATTTCCAGAAGATGAGCCAGCCGGAGGGACGGTGTTCCCAGCAGATGCACCGACTGGGAGCTCGTCCCTTTCATCGAATACTGGATTGTCTGGAACAATATTAATACATACATATTTTATGACATGAATGCCCTATGTTATCAAATATCACAGTTAATAGCAGTATTCTTAACGCCTAGAGATAATTCAATTACATGCATTACGCTCTTTATAACTATTAAAGTGATGAACCTTGTTTAAAGTATGTAAGGAACTCGAAGAGGAAACTGTACCTTGTCCAATGGTCTTCTGTTTTGCTCCTTCAAAGACGTCTTGGTGTTGTGAGTAGGGCGGCAGAACCACTTGCGATATATTTGGAGACAGAGTGACAACTGTAGTCTTCTTATCCAAGGCATCCAGGCGATCAATGACTTCTCTGAATTTATTGTCAAGAGCTTCGTCTCCTGCTCTGTTACAGCAGTTGACACATGACGTCGCAGTCTGGTCCATATACGCTCCGCCAAAGTGGTTGAGGAAGCGATCGAGCATGTTTTTCGGTTTTCCCCCGCCCTCACCGCCCTCGCCCGCGGCCTCTCGTGTGCCCCAACTCCGGACGTGCAGGTTGGCGAGGGAGAAGATCATCATTAGCATGGACATGGTGGGTATAGTGAGGAAGTAGAGAACCCCGTGCAGCAGACACAGAATCTCCTGAGGGTGGAGCAGCGCCGAGATGATGAAGATCCCGATAACTCCAGTCAGGAACATGGTGGACACGGAACAGAAACCTCCCTCGGCAGCCTTCTTGATGATGCCCACAAGCACAACCATCATCAGCAGGCAGTAGAAGATGGATAGAAAGAACGCCGCTTGCAGCTGGAATGAGTGAATTCAGTTTTTGTTTTTTTCATTGGGAAGGAAGTAATATAAAGACAATGGGGAATATGTCACTACAGGAAGACCACAACTCGCAGCTTCGTTCTGCCAGGTGAAACGTGGTTGAATTGAATCGAAGCTGCCATTATTTAAAAGATAACAATATTCGTCACATGAAAACATGTAGCAATATTACATTTGTGACCAAACTATCAGATAAATTACACATTTTTAATGATGCCCTTTTTATTTTTTAGTTGTTTTATGATTTCATACACGTTGGGGAATCACCTATAACAAGTCACCATTCGCGATCGCCTATTTCACAAGAATCGTCTTGTTGCTGACAATAAGATCCAAATTACTACAATCATTTGATATCATGTCATTACAGGATATTGTTTAATAATACTGTTACTAATGGAAAATCGTGTTTTATTATAAGGAGAAACCTTGATACCGAGGATATGGTACATGTGTAAGGTACTTTTCGGGAGCGGCATTCACATAAGCAAAGATTTGCTTGTTTGCCAATCCTGTCAGTTGTCTTTCTGAATAAATATGTTTAAACCATGTGTAAGGTTGTGGACCCCGATAGGAAGGAGATTCCTCGGGGTTCGCATCCTCGGGTTTTTCCTGACCATCAGGGTCTATCACAGGAATGTGTATCACTTAGAAACAGCTTTTGAAAGACATATACATACCTATATAGACCCTACCCTATTACTATATAAAAAGAAAGGAACGTAACGACGAATCCGTCCCATGCTCGTTCAAAGTCATATTTCACATCAAAAACAGTTCTGCGATACGAAAGCTAAATTATTTCTCTACATAATGAGCTATAAATGGTCACAATCGGATCGTTATTTCAAAAGGTATGCGACAAGACAGTCCCCAAATCTATCAGTTACCTGTCATAACCAACCATCTAACCTATATCAAACCTACCATCTACTTATCTCCAACCGATCAGCTAATTGCCACCTACCGATTATCTACCTTTCCAAAACTTAACATCTAGATACCCCCTGTCTAATCACCTGCCTAGTCCAAGCCTACCATCTACTTATCCTAATCTATCTTTACTATCCCCCAACCAATAACCTACCTATCTCTTCATAAACGTGAATTTCAGCGTAGTAACACCCATGGTTCGCTAGTTCCAGCCGCTGCTCGCAGGTTTACCGCAGTGCATAGCCACATGGTGTTGCGGGCTTTCTCCCTGTCATAATACTAGCAGCCGTGATATAAGTGAAATACGCTTGAAAGTGGCGTTAAAACCCCAACTCACTCACTCACTCACTCTTCATTAACGTCTACTTATCATCTAAAACATTGATTATTACTAAATTAACAAACAATCCTCAATATATATCTACCCTACATATACAGACATAGAACAGTACCCTGTATAACCGATAATCTGGATGGCTATGGTTGAAGTGATTGTACCTGGATATTGTCGTTGAGTTTGAAGCAGATGATGACGAAACCGACCAGAGGCAGGAGGTTGATGATGAGGGACTGGTACAGTTTGATTTCAGGGAACGCGTCACTGAGAGCCCCCACCACGAGTAGGAAGATGGTTCCAGGGGTTACTACGGAGGAAGTGAAGAGTGCCGCTTGGTACAGGATGTACAAGATGGAGATGTCGGGGTTGTTGGAGATCGTCTGTTTCCAGGATACGATCAGGTCCAGGATGTTGGCCATAGTAGACGGAGTCCATCGACGTCGCTGCTTGAAGAACTCAAAGAATCCTTCCGGTGCAAAGGTGAAGGAGTCAGAGGCTGCGCAGTACTCCACTCTGTGACCCTGTTGTAGCAGCAGTGTGCAGAGCCAGCGGTCCTCTCCTGAGGAATACACCCACATTCATTAGTTTCGATTTCTTGAATGTCTTTAATTGTTAATGGATATAATAACTTCTTTATGCCAGAAAGGCGAGTTTTGAAACATATGCATCACTTGTTTGATAGTATAGAGTATAATGATGTCCCAGTTAAAAGACGAATATCAATAATTTCCGTCACCTCAGATGAAGATGAAGATGAAGATGGGGATTGAGATGAAGATGAAGAAGAAGATGAATATGGAGAGAAGTAAATCGATATACCTCCAATGAACATATCGTTAATATCAAGCGAATAACTATAAGTGAGCTTGTATTCCAAATGTAATGGCACAAGAAAAACATAATGAATACAAGAAAAAAGTGAGCATGGCTCACATAATCCCGCCATCCGCTATCCGTCCATTGAGCATTATAGATGTCAAGGGTACAATGTTTTTTTTAAAAAAAGATTAAAGCATCATAATATTGTCTAAATATTTTTGGGAACTGGCTTTGTTATTACAAATTTCATTCACCCAGATATAATATTTTCCAGGTAACTTAATTGTTCCCATTAGAGCATCACAGCGGTAATTTGTACCAATTTCAATTACAGATTCAATAACTCCGTAAAAAATAATATTTCAGAACTGGACTTTGAACGCAATAAAGAGTACCATCTGAACTACCTACATGTTAAATTTCATTCAGCTAGATGTAATAGTTTTCGAGAAAACTTGTCCCCATTGGAGTATCAAAGCGATTTTGGTATTAAATTCAATTTCGGATTCAAGGGCCATAACTCCGAAAAAAAATATATTTCAGAACTCGAACTCGATAAAGAATATGGTCATGAGTACTCACAACCAAAATTTCATTCACCTAGGTCTAATAGTTTCCGAGAAAACTTGTCCGGATTGAAGTCCCAAAAGTAACGTTTCCATGGAATGGGAAAAAAAATAAATCTCAGAAAAATTGTATGTGCGCGATGGGAAAAACTTGGTTAACAACTGTACAAAGTTTGGTTGATGTACCTTTGTCGGTTACGATTGACCGGACGGACGGACGAACGGGATGACCGCTATATACCCCCGCTTACTTTGTAGCGGGGATATAACCAGTAAGAGTCCACAAAAAGTGGAATCACGTAATGGCCAAACGCTTTATTTTCTCTCAACTATTCTTATTGAGGAAGACTGAACCCTAATCTAGGTAACACGTGTTACCTTGGTCGTACTGGACGTAGTGAGTTGCCTCTGTAGGAGGAGTTGTGTACTTTTTCATGACGTCATTGTCCATAAGAGCCGAAGCGCGGAAGAGTGAAAAGCAGCCCGGACTACACAGCACACATCCAAGCATGTTCTCCGTGGCCTTTTGCAGCCAGTGACTCACAGCATACTCAAACTTCTGGTACCATACCATCGGGCCTGGAACACAGCAGAGAGCTGTTGTGAATAGCAGATCATTGGGCTGACATAGATAAGCACATAAGAGTGTCAGTCATCTACACTACACATTATGTAGAAGCCGCACTAAAGTACAAAGTACAAATGTGATACTAGAAATCGACTTCCCAATGCAAGGCATAACGCTTGCCAGTCTCCATTACTGGCTGATTTAGCCAGGAATGTAGACTGGCAAGAGTTATGCCTTGCGTTTGGAAGTTGACTAGAAATAGGTTAATCCACTTTCAAACTCAGTATTAGTAATAATCACCCAGTTCAAGGTGTAACGTTATCTACATTACACTAAATGTTAATTAAATCATAGGTTCTTGTTTTTTTACCTTTGGAAATCATTCATGTTAAACATGTATAATGGAGTGTCGGTTTATTCATAGTTATGTCCTGAGGATGTCGAGTGTCCTAGTTACTCATATGCATGAGGGACTGGTTAAATCTGTATAGATTATACAAAGTCAACAGTAAGTTGTCTGACCGTCTCCTATGGGGTGGATCCTGCCGCACGCCGCGCCCAGCTTGGAGTCGACCTTCATTCGGTCCACCAGGATCCTGAGCGCGTCAGGCTGGAAGTCCACATCTCCGTCAAGGGCCAACAGGAAGGTGTTGTCTGCTATCTTCTCCTTCTTCCTCTTGTCAAACTGACTGTTGTCCAGAATCTGGTACTTCAGGAAGTAGTACATGTACATCACCTGTAATAAAGAAGCATATTTACATGTCCAGACATTACTATTACATGTACATAGGGGATATAGTGAGTGAGTGAGTTATTGTTTAACGCCGCTTCGGCAGTATTGCAGCCATTAGCGGCGGCACATAGGGGATATATACACTATTCATGCCCGTATGATGCTATGTTTACTATACGAATGTTTAAATGTTGTAGTATGAACACGAATATAATGCACTATTATTTACATACTCTAGTTGATAACTCATCGTAGCCAATGAGTCTCTCTCAATTGATCACTCGACCAAAATAACACAGTTAAAAAAAGAATATTATTAGTTACCTCCCCTAACGCTCCTCTCTAGTGTTTATCCCCAGTGACGTCACTTCTTTCTTAAAGGTACTTCCATTGTCTTGTTTGGAGTCACATATGCCAAACGTTATAAATGGTGTTACTTTATCGAGAAGTACCGACTGTTACCGAAAACTACTATTTTGATAATAGTGGACTGAGTATGTTGACGATATGAAGGTAAAAGTACTGATTTCTGATCGAAAACCGGACAGTGCGTCGCGATTAACGCGCGCCAATGAGTAAAACGTAATTTTGGAATCTCATTTATAACAGACAAAATGTCAAATTTGAGTTGATAATGTTTAATGGGTAATATAACTACCGTGCATGTAAATGGGACGTGCAGTTTCGGTTTCTGCACATGCATAATGCTGTAACTCGATTTTAATTGGAAACTAGTAATTATGATATATTTGGCGATTGGGGATGAATATGCAAGCTTAGTGAATTTAGTTGTACTGTAAACAGCACATATTGTATGTTGGAACGTATTAAAGCCAAATTGTATCATTATTGCACAAATATATTCTCGGCGATTTAACACACCTCATTAATTCATCTTGTGGTAGTGATAATCATCATTAATTAATAAATGAGGCTCCGCGGACAAGCTGTCTAGCGGGCCTCGTTTGTTTCTGATCACAGTCACGCCCAAAGGATTTATCCTCAAAGCGGCTCGCCGCGCTGATTGCGGCATTGTTAAAATGGGTAAATTAAAATCGTCTTAATAATCAATTGCAAGTGTATATTATCTCGATTTTATGATATTTTGATTCTGATATATGATATACATAGAGGTAATAATATGTCATTCTTGAGAAAAATGCATTGCACGTGAACTTTAAGCGATAGATGTAACTATGCATGTTCTTGCCTGACTCCATCGCTTCTTCTTCCTGATGCTGGAACTATCCTTAAGGTGCACGGTGATGGTGTTCTTGCCCGGCATGGTGTACACGAGGCGTCCCCCGTACGGAGTCGGAATCCTCTTCGGGGGAGGCAGTCGCACCACAGTCTTGTGGATTGCACTGTAGGATCAACAGTTTCCGGTTACAATCTATATACAATGTGCTTTCAGTATATGAAAGGATGCTCACCGGTCTTGTGATAACATTGGTTTCAAACCGAGGGCTTTCAATAAAGTTGGGTTTTTTGGGGTTTTTAAAAATAAAATTATACTTAGAGAAAGACATCAATATTGTGAATCAGTCTGATTAAAATCGACGGTTTTCCGTGGAATAAAAATTGCAAAATTGTGCATCTACCGGGATTCGAACTCATATCAGTCGTAGGTTCCACGCCAAACCGTCTGATTACAGCCCGTAGACTCGCGTGTTCGAGCGCAATTCAGGTAGCCAATCAAAAGGTGCCCAACAAATGCTTTCGGTGCGAGAAGCTAGGGGCAGATAACTCCAAACAGCTATCCTTTTGTCTGTTCCGAATGCTTTAAAAACAGCGACCGTTTTAATACTATGGTGTGATTGGTCAGCTATTTAACTGGACTAAACTGGTTCGGAACACACGCCTATACGGGATGTTCTCAGACCTTGTCGCGAGGAATTTACAGAACCTGTTCGTATCCCGGTAGATATATTATTTTGCAAATTTTATTCCTCGGAACAAGGTCGATTTTAATCAGACTGTATTGTGAATTGCACTAGCTGCAGTCATATGTATGTGTGTCTTGTCTTACTACTACAATAATCATATTGTTACTTCTCGAAAAGAATATATCCCTAACTGTGTATGCTATGCCTTGTTCATCCTCATCAGATCACACAATTTACATTGTCTTTATATAATGTGTAAACTGATGTGATAGTTTCATCGTGTTACTACTTAATCTGGAGTATGCATCTATATCTACCTAGAGTTGTATAGGTCTGAACTGCCAGTGTCTGGGTACCCATTTAACAGCTGGAATGACTCAGTTCAGTATGGATGTAGTACGATGCCGCGGGACACAACAAAGTATGAGATACAATGTGTTGGTGTCTCCAATGAGATTAGAACCCGGTCCTTTGACGAGAGAGGTCAGCACAGTAACCATTCGCGACAGTGCTAAGTCCTGTTGTCTACACTTCTTAAAGGGACAGTAGCACGTTTTTTCGCTCAAATAAGTTGATGAAATGTATTTGAAAAATAATTTCACCAATAGTAAAACATCTTATTCTCTTCGGAAAATAAAGTTTAAAATGAGTGAACATGTTTCGGTAAAGCCTTGGGCATCGTTTTTGTAATACAAAATATCAAATTGTGTTCACAATAAAATGGCCGCCATGCAAGTTTTGCTTTATACGTAACATAGTTTTTACCACTACAGATAATTGGTTTGTGTAATAAGATGTTTTACCCTCTAAAGCTAATTTAAATGACATAAACTATCATTATAAATGGGAAATTTGAATAAATAAATTTTGCAAAAAACGTTCTACTGCCCCTTTAAACCTGGAAACTAACTGTAATCTTATATCTCATCAACACGTATTATCACTTGTTATAATTAATGTCACTCAATGGTATGTCGTTCTCTAACAGCCTACCTTGCAGCTACTTCCATAGCTGTGCACAGCTGAACCACGAATTCGTTCACAGTTCGAACATCTTTGTTTCCCACTGTTTTTGTTTCGAAGGCGTTGTCGAAAAATATATGGGCTGCAAAATAAGGGATTGCATTTCAGATCTTTTGCTGAGCTAAGGAAGGTTATATACGTTATTAGCTGTAAACGTTGTTATATCAAATGTTATTTATCGTAAAGAATACACAAATGACACATGATATGGAACACCTTCCACAGGTAGTGTGACCAAGAGCAACATGCTGTGACGTACCATCAAACTCGTAGTAGTCCCGGTCCGTAATGTGGAAGAAGGTCATGGCATTGGTGCGCGCACTGTGGTCGTTGTCCAGTCTGGATAGAGGAAAGACATATCTTAAACGCCCGTTGTTGCAATACGATTTGTGTTAAAAGTTGTTTTATTTAACATCATGTCAGTGGTATCCCGCATGGGACTCGACCCGAAAAAATACAAGAATTTGTACTATTGAAGGTAGTGTTATCCCAAATATAACCATGTTATATTTCTTCACTATCTAAATGGCAAGTATTTCTAATTCATTCATCCTAGGGAGTTGTGCCAAATTTACGTCTATCAGAGGGGTATTGAATGTAAAATTAGCTTAACTATCGATTGTTGGACCTCGATTTTTGTCGAGGCGAAATGGTCGTGTGGTAAGCTGTTGGTACAGTCAATTCTGGCGATAGTTGCCTTACTCTGAGGGCGTGGGTTCGAATCTCGCATGGGACTCGGGCCGAAAAAGTACAAGAATTTGTACTATTGAAGGTAGTGTTATCCCAAATATAACCATGTTATGTCAGTGGTAGTAAACTATCGGACAACTTTTCCGGCAAGGCATAGCTTGCGTCAGTCTTTATCACTGACTAATTTAAGCCTTGCTGCACTATCTCACTCCTTCGGAGAACAATACCGGAGTCCAGTGTGTAGCGTTAAGGTCATTATCATAATGCCATTAAAGGAACACCGCGTCGAGGATGATAAATGAGATCAGATTTATCTACCTATGCTGATTAGCGTGTCTGCTAACGAATTACGCTTCACTTAACTGTTTACATGGAGTTTTTTTTATTACCAATTACCTCAAATGTCTGAAATTGGGAGTCGACTTGTTAGTAGACACGTTAATCAGCATAAGTAGATACATCTAATGTCATTTTTATCCTCGACGCGGTATCCCTTTATAAATGGAAAATATTGGATCCTTGAAAAATCACCTGAAGATTGACTTGAGCATCTGTGTCATCTCGTTCATTGTTTCCCTCCACATGGTTGCACAGATGTGTATCACGGGCACGGAGCTGTTCACTCTTGTGTGGAGGTTACGGTAGTGTTTCGGTCCTGTCCCAGGCTTCTGAAGTACCAATCACATATTTGTCATTGAGGTCTGACAAAAACTGTTGGCGATATCCAATGTGAACACAAACTGTTTTATATAGTTTTAAAATAATAGATAATAGATATCAAAATTCAGAATTAAATCATACAGTGAAAAGTGGTAGAGAGTGAAGGAAGTGGTAAAATAAGACAGCACCTTCTGGTCGTCACGTCGTCTATTGAGCATCAAGGAGGCGTCTAGAAGGATTCCGCAGTACAGGGGCTTCAGAAACAGTCTGCATAATGAAATAGATGTGTAGGCTAGAGAAAGCATCATGTGTACAGTGTTAGGTATGGGCTTCAAGAAAAAGGAATGACGCGATATGATTTTACAACTTTGGGAATAACATTCCACATTTGCAAAGACATCATATCATTAAAGGGACATCGCGTCGGGGATAAACATGAATCTCATCTATATCTAACTAAGCTGATTAGAGTGTTTGCTAACGAGTTACGCTTCGCTTCACTGTCTACATGCAGAAGCTTTTTATTACCAATTACGTCAATTGTCTGAAAATGGGTGTCTGTTACTTGTTAGAAGACATGTTAATTAGCATAGGTATATACACATAATCTGATTTTTATCCTCGACGCGGTGTCCCTTTAATACAATACAACAGCATTCAAAATTCAAAGAGAAACAAGGGGCTGTAATTTAATAGGGAGTTAGGTGTCAACAGAAACGTTGGTCCACCCTAATTCTCTTTATGTCTTGGTTTCTTTGTTGAAATTAGGCCTTTTCAAAACTTACTGAGAACTGAAAACAATCGCATGGTCTGTCAAGCTAAACAAGAAGATCAATATCGAGACAAAATATATACCTCACTGTCACTTTCACAACAATGTCAATGTCACCAGATTGAGGACCTTGTGTCTTAAATATGGCTTCAAATACGTTTGATATAAATTTAACAAGAAAATCATTACCAGGTCATGTCTCTTGTTTATTTGTTTATCATTATATGTATTTATGAAGTTATAGACAATTCGACGAGTATTTCAAATTGGAAGAAACTTTATACCGGTTTCTAGCTGTTTAACAAAAGCAGTTATAATATATAGCGCATCAGTTCGATTACAGGGCAGAGTCCTGTTTACTTAGATCATTATAGTGAAGAGGATGTTTTACCAGTTCGCTTGATGAATCAACGGAGGGGGGCCAATATTTGTTTAACAGAAACAAGCAGTAATAAGTGTAGAATAGGTTGATGTGCTATGGTCGCTTTAAGAGAGATTTTGATTTCAAAATGATACTTACTTCATTGTTCTTGACATCCGTTTGGCCTGTGGAGTCCAGATATGTCTGGCTATGCCAATGATGGAGGCGAATGAGAGAAAGCCTACGGGGACCCAGAATTGTTCCGTGTAACCCAGGAGGAACTGTCCTAGGTCGTCTATCGACACATGGGGCCAGGGCAGAGGACAACCGAACGTCTGCAGCAAGTTGTCAGGGAACATGTATGAAGCCAATATGACGGCCAGTGTTGCCGGCAGAGAGAGACAGAGAGGTAGACTTAGGCTGAGGACCTCTGTGAGGATCTTGCAGGCGTATTTGGCGACTTTATAGCAGACCACACTGGATACAATGTGTACGCCGGCCACGAGGAACGGGAGATGCTTAACACAGGCTCCAAAATCAAGATCGTTTACGAGGCTGATATCTCCGAAAATGGAACAAGCTGATGCGCGACCCGTCCGGACGAAGAAGGTGTCCATGCATTCCCGGCTGCCAGCGGAGAAGAAGGACGCCGTGAGAAGTATCGTGAGAATGATCTTCCAGACTGAGGTGATGAAGTTGATGGCGTTGTTCCGTCTTTGAATCGATTTCTTCAATATTGATAAGCAGTTTGCGAACGCAGCATCAGCTCTTTTAATAGTTGGAACAAAGTTCTCCCACCAGGAGAATGAGACACATATGAGAGAAACTGGGATCATGATACACAAAAATACATCATTTTGCACTGTGTAAGTCGTATAGCTCCAAACAGCAATCACGCCAAGATGGACGAGTGCCATCACTATATCCATGAGACGGCGTGTGATGGACACACAGTCAATGGGGTTAACCTGCTTGCCTCGTTTCGGGTCCACCTCTACGGCCTGAAGGATCCCAGGAATGGCGGCCACACTGTAGGTGAGGAAACAAGCGGCTAGGGGCTCGAAACTAGGCAGCACAAAGAAGGTGAACAGCACTAGACCGGTAGTATGGACGCTTTCGCTGAAGAGTGCCTGGAAACAACAGGTACGGTTCAGTTGTTAATGGTGACATTTGTCAAATATTATCATGAAGTATTTTTACAATTGGAAGAATAAGTGGCTTGGAAGAAACAAGAAACAAACTGTTCAAGTCTTCGTGTTCTTCTCATTTTGATGTAATTGAAGTTTTAAATGCTATTATTTTTTTATCAAATACTAAATACACTGACATTACAAAACTATTCAAGATGAGTAAAATGGATCACTTATAATCGGTCTTGATAACTTATTTCTCCCCCGAATGTGACTATATAGTTATAACTTCTCACACATCTCTATAAAACTACTAATAAACGCGATTGTCCATGATCGTCCTAAGGTATGCGGGAAGACTTAACTCTCCCTGTTGAAGAAAGATAGAAAGAGGAGTTCGAACTCACAGCAAAGAGTGGAGACCAGCTCCATTTCTTCTGACCCTTGAAGATGATGGACCACATACAGGAGAGCGCTGTGAATACGTAGGGTGTACAGATGACAAGGAGGGTGGCCCAGACCCACTCCACGTTCACATCGTGGTTAGCCGCCTTCAGGGTGTAGTTGCCGTGTATCCCGCTGATGACGGTGGCTCTGTTTGCGTTGATGTCATACGTGAGGAGGAGGAGACAGAGTTTGGAGAGTGTGGAGGTGCCGAGCACGAAGAGGAAGAAGAAGAGACAGAGGATGAAGCGAATAGCCTTGTAGGCCGGTCTCCAGTTGATTGATTCCGAGTAGCTGATCATCTTCTTTGGCGACACTTTCAGCTCATCGTCGAACTCCATGTCGAAGTCTTCCTCTGCTTCTAGTGTGTTGGCGTCCACGTCTTCTTCTCCTTCGTCTCCAATACAATCAAGGAAGCTGGCGTGAAGATGCAATATGAATATGTCATTTATATTTTCTAAACTATTTTACTATTACACAAAAAATGTTACACTGCATTATAGGTTCATTACATTGGTATACCGGTTGGTAGTGATCCGTAAGCATGACAAAACGAGTTGTGTTCATGATATTTCATTGTGGTTCAGTATAGCTAAATGGATTGAATTATCATGAAACCGCCCTCAAACACGACTCTCTCAACGCTGACAACGGGCCATTATCATTTCGTTTCTTAGTGACGTCACTTTAGAATCTCCTCTTGAATTTCAACAAATATGGCGACCAAAATGAGCATATCGACTCAAAAATTTACATTTACATTTTACATGTCTTTCTTTCAAACTAGAACACGAAACTTTGCCAAATAATATCATAAACACAATGTGATAATACACATCCTTCGTCGGGCAGTTAATTGAAGACCTCGGGCTTCTGCAAATGATAATGCCCTGAAAAACAACGTTACCCCTATATTAAATTAATGACGAACAAAAGCTTGTGTCATTTGGTTTTCTCTAAATTCTCTGAAGATATGTGAAATCTGTGTTTAGTTTCAACATAAAAACGTATTTTACACTGTTATATCATTTACACGGTTATTGATGATTCGGGAGCGACAATCACAGAGATGAGATATTGTAGAGTAGCCCTACCCGTCAACGTGGAACTCTCCTGGGTCTGAGGCGGGAGCTTCCGGTGGGAAATTGACGGACTTCCGCTGGTCTTGAGGCAACGCCTCGACATAAGCTTTTGGGTGCGTTTCGCCCCTGTCCTCCTCCAAAGTGTAAGCTTGGCCTCGCGTTTCCCTCTGTTTGTACTCCGGGGCGTACACTTGGGCCTGTGTGTCTCTCTCCCCATTATCCATGTCATCACCACCAGCAGGGGGCATGGCCATCGACTTCCGGAACATGAACTGGGAATTCGTCTGAAAATAAATGTTGGATAAAAGTGCATTGATAAGGGATGTCAATATAGTTTAATGTTCTACACTATGTTATATACTTAATAGGATATAAAAATCCACTATGTTACATTCAGAATCTCGTAAACGTTCACTCTGTACGTTCTCTGTCTTGGAGAAACTCGCGTAGGCATCAATAGGCACCTATGTTTACTTGCATGCTTACTGGACAGGCATTTAACAATATTAAGACAGGATTTTGTCCAAAACTGTTGTTGTCGTATATAGGATTGACAGGGAGGACCATACTGACGATTCGTTTGAAGGTAAACATTTCATGAAGATAAACCATACGTTATAAATTATTTTCGTTGGTAGCGCTAATACAGATACCAAGTGTTAATGGTCCATTTAGAGGTGAGGTGAGGTGAGTTGTGGTTTAACGCCGCTTTCAAGAGTATTTCACTTATATCGCGGCTTCTAGTATTACGGCAGGGAGAAAGCCCGCAACGCGATGTGGTTATGCATTGCGGTGAAACCTGCGAGCATCGGCTTGAACTAGCGAACCATGGGTGGTACTGCACTGAAATTCAGTGTAGCATTGCACCCAAACCTTACTGCGTGTAGAACAGTTCTCTACTGCAGACAAAGTTGCCGTGCCCCTGGCGGGATTCGAACCCCGGACCTCTTGATCCGAAGCCGAACGCGCTAACCACTGCGCATATAGCTTGATAACGGTATAAGGATCTATACCGAAACGTCGCTATTGTTAATAAAGAAGTTGATCATCCATAAATATTTGTCTTCTTCATCCATTTTTGTGCCGTTCAGTTTAGAAAACAATGAACTAGTTGAATAATGCTGTCCTAGTTTGATGGGGAAAACTTTTACAAGCATTTAGCATTTATCTTTACTGGAACCATAAAGGGGTATACATTTTATATATGCGATTAATAGTGTTACAAGGACTGAGGAGTCCTTTAGATAGGAGAACCTAATCCAATGACTCAATCAAATGAAATCAATATCCCATAAGTTGCTTGACTTCATTTTTAAATAAAACGATATCGCTAGTGCTATTTTATCAATTTAATCACAAGTAAATAGTTGTGTAGGCAAGCACGGGTAGACCCGCAGTGAGTGCAGGGGTACACACGAGAGGGTGCCTCTGTGTTATCAGTGTGCACGTGTGCACGTCTGGGTGCAGGGTCACAACTTCCTTCTTGTATGATTAATGGATCACAGTGAATTTAGTATGTAATAGATTTAACTGATAACGTCTATGGTGTAAACTATTTTTAATCACATTATTCACTGTACATAATGTTATAACTACATAGCATTATATTTACATTGTACATGTGGAAATGTGTTTGAATTATTAGCAAACACCCTTTATACACCATTCCCGACCTATATCGATATAAGTGTTTAGGGAAATTTAAAATTATATATAAAATTATACAAAATCCCAAACCATAAAAGACAGAAATATTTGTTACGATTTTGAATGGAAGTCGGCGTTATTCAGTACAGTGCTATCACATACATGTGGAATGCAGATCGAAATGACCACACACCCTGCTCCTACACATACTTTAAGTCTTCCTGTATTTAATTTGGACTATGCTTTATTGATTTATCGAGAAAGGTGACTGTTCAATCGATTTTGTTAAAGACAATTTGATCGATAGCAAGTTTTGAATAGAGAATAGATGAATAAATACATTCACTTTAAATCGTTATTACTTTTGTGCATTAAACGTGTTACGTCATGGTGCTGTCACTGCTAGGAAATACGCGAATATTGCTTATCTTCTGAGAAAATTGGTTGATGAAATTTCAAAAGATCTAGTTGCATACTGAATTAAGAAAATTATTTAAAAACATCTGAGTACAACCATCACAGATTGGTGTATAAGTATAAAACAAAATCATGGAGCCCGAGTTGGCAATTTTAAATGGTTATTTTTTGGCGTACGGAAGCTCCGATTAAACTAAATTTATTTAAATATAAAATATTTGAATAATAGTGATTAATAGATGAACACGTTGTTTAAACAATTTTTATTAATGTACTCGGGTACAGGGGGATCAATAAACAGCGTTTCCCCCGAATACATTTCTCTCACCAAAAGAAAATATAAGCAGGAAAATGTTATCATAAATATCAGGATGTACATTGTTGTAGAAAACAAACAAAACATTGTTTAAACGATATCTTATGAGAAGCGTTTGCTAAGAGAAACAGACTGGATTATGTGTATATTGACATGATTTGACAGGGTCTTGTTACCAAAAAGTGCAATATTCAAGTTGTAACCATTAGCATAAACAAGCTTTCAAGACAGATATGTGTATAAATTGGACAAATGAATAGATAATTATGTGCATTGTCACAACAGGAACATCGTGAATCGTTATCTTTCTAATTAAAAGGGGCAGTAGCACGTTTTTTGCAAAAAATATTTTTTTCAAATTTCCTATTTATAATGATAGTTGGTGCCATTTAAATTTACTTTAGAGGGTAAAGCATCTTATTACATAAACCACTTATCCGTAGTGATAATAACGGTGTTGCGTGTAAAGCAAAAATTGCATGGCGGCCATTTTATTGTGAAAACATTTTATTATTTCGAATGACAAAAACGATCCCCATGGCTTTACTGAGCCATGTACACTCACTTTTAACTTGATTTTCCGAAGAGAGAAGGGTGTTTTACGATTGGTGAAATTATTTTTCAAATATATTTCATTGACTTATTTGAGCGAAAAAACGTGCTACTGCCCCTTTAATGTCCATATAAGTTGCTGCATCCCAATAGGATACGACAATGATCGTTTCTAAATCCAGAATTTTGAATAATTTCGTGTAAGTTGTTTTTGTCGTTTCATTTATTTCTAAATTTTGTGTACGATTCGCATTCCTTATATTGTCATATGATGTTTCATTCGATAACATTATAGATACATGACAACGATATCAGTTTGACAAATCAATCGATTGTTGATAGGATTGAGAACATATACGTCACTTTCTGAACACTAACCGTCATATGTCATGTTTTTACCGCTAGGAACTACATGGGGGGTGGGGGGGGGGGGGGGGGGGGGTGCAGCCCAACATACAAGTGTCACTAAGAGAGGGGCCCGTCAACACACTGAGATTTACATCGCTACTTAATATATTCTACACGTACCTCTTAGAGTGAAATATAGCGGAGTGAGAATTATATCTGTTAGATAAGACTAATATAAAGCGTGGTGTTACTTATTCATGTTTATTACCCATATGGCTGAAAATAACCGAGTTAAAAAAATTTATATGTGCAGATGTGCACGATTGTTTCACCGCGGATTTTCTTATTTCGTCGACTGTGACGTCATAAACGATTGTTCGTGACGTCACTGTAGCTTGCCGTCGCAATGGAAGTGAATCGTTTCTGACTATTTTTACGCAAATGAAATGGAATAGAATGGGTCATAAAGAAATTATTACACTCGAAAGTGTATCATATGACTTTTACGAAACTCGTAAGAATTTGTGTATAAACCTCGCTCTCGCTCGGGCAATACAAAAATTCACACTCGTTTCGTAAAAGTTATATGGCACACTTCCTCGGGTAATAATCTCTTTCTATCAGTGACATAAAGCCTCTTTAGACTACAATGATAAGTATGTCGATTAATGGATGTCATGGTGCAGCTTACAAAGAACTAACTGTGTTCCTTTCAACATAAATACAGAAATGAATATCTTTTTTTCATTTGAAAGTTACCATGTTTATCTCAATTTGTAAAGGTAGCTAACTTTATATTTTACTACACTAAACGTAGAATATCTACTTATATATCCACCACACTCAGTTTGTGTCACGGTAAAACAGATATCCTCTTTAGAATACCTACGGACAGCATCAAACGATGACCTATTAAAGTTTTTAATAAGAGAGATTCTACAAGACCCGTGTGTATATAAAGAGGATTTACGACCTGTTCCACTAGCCAGGACAGGTAGAAGTGTCCCCTGGTATCTGTGTAGGGAGACGGGGACAGGTGTCCTACCTGGATCAGCTTAACGTTTAGATTGAAAATCTGTGTCTCGTACGTTAAGCTTACGAGACAAGAGCGATTGGAGCGATTATAGACCTCAAGGAGGTTTCTGAGAGTTTTTGGAGAAAATAACAATGACACAGAACGTGATCCTCCCAGGGCGAATACAGAGGGGGTGCACGTGTGCAGGGATGAATCTCGAGATAATGTTTCAAAGGAGAAATTAATAATTCATCCGAAAAGGAAGAGACTCATGGAACCATGAAAAATATCTCCAATGACAAATGTGTAGAATGACTTATCTTAAATGACAATGTGGAGAATGACTTACCTTCAATGACAATATGTAGAATGACTTATCTTCAATGACAATGCGTAGAATGACGTATCTTCAATGACAATACGTAGAATGACTTATCTTCAATGACAATGTGTAAAATGACTTATCTTCAATGACAATGCGTAAAATGACTTATCTACAATTACAATGTGTAGAATGACTTATCTTCAATGACAATGTGTAGAATGACTTATCTTCAATGACAATGTGTAGAATGACTTATCTTCAATGACAATGCGTAGAATGACTTATCTTCAATGACAATGTGTAGAATGACGTATCTTCAATGACAATGTGTAGAATGACTTATCTTCAATGACAATATGTAGAATGACTTATCTTTAATGACAAGGTGTAGAAAGACTCATCTTCATTGACAATGTGTAGAATGACGTATCTTCAATGACAATATGTAGAATGACTTATCTTCAATGACAAGGTGTAGAATGACTTATCTTCAATGACAAGGTGTAGAATGACTTATCTTCAATGACAATGTGTAGAATGACTTATCTTCAATGACAATATGTAGAATGACTTATCTTCAATGACAATGTGTAGAATGACGTATCTTCAATGACAATATGTAGAATGACTTATCTTCAATGACAAGGTGTAGAATGACTTATCTTCATTGACAATGTGTAGAATGACGTATCTTCAATGACAATGTGTAGAATGACTTATCGTCAATGACAATGTGTAGAATGACTTATCTTCAATGACAATGTGTAGAATGACTTATCTTCAATGACAATGCGTAGAATGACTTATCTTCAATGACAATGCGTAGAATGACTTATCTTCAATGACAATGTGTAGAATGACTTATCTTCAATGACAATGTGTAGAATGACTTATCTTCAATGACAATGCGTAGAATGACTTATCTTCAATGACAATGTGTAGAATGACTTATCTTCAATGACAATGCGTAGAATGACTTATCGTCAATGACAATGCGTAGAATGACTTATCTTCAATGACAATGCGTAGAATGACGTATCTTCAATGACAATGCGTAGAATGACTTATCTTCAATGACAATGTGTAGAATGACTTATCTTCAATGACAATGCGTAGAATGACTTATCGTCAATGACAATGCGTAGAATGACTTATCTTCAATGACAATGCGTAGAATGACGTATCTTCAATGACAATGCGTAGAATGACTTATCTTCAATGACAATGTGTAGAATGACTTATCTTCAATGACAATGCGTAGAATGACTTATCGTCAATGACAATGCGTAGAATGACTTATCTTCAATGACAATGCGTAGAATGACGTATCTTCAATGACAATGCGTAGAATGACTTATCTTCAATGACAATGTGTAGAATGACTTATCTTCAATGACAATGCGTAGAATGACTTATCGTCAATGACAATGCGTAGAATGACTTATCTTCAATGACAATGCGTAGAATGACGTATCTTCAATGACAATGCGTAGAATGACTTATCTTCAATGACAATGTGTAGAATGACTTATCTTCAATGACAATGCGTAGAATGACTTATCGTCAATGACAATGCGTAGAATGACTTATCTTCAATGACAATGCGTAGAATGACTTATCTTCAATGACAATGCGTAGAATGACTTATCGTCAATGACAATGCGTAGAATGACTTATCTTCAATGACAATGCGTAGAATGACTTATCTTCAATGACAATGCGTAGAATGAAAACCACTTCCTTATATCTCTATAATTTGAAAATATTTGTAAGAGTTTTCTGTAACACAAGGACTGTTCCTCATAACGAGGGCAGAAAATCAAGCTATGACGCATACCATCATATCGACATGACTGGCGATTTATTTAATTTAGTTTATTGAATGTTCAATGTTCTGCTCACGGATCACATGCAAATTAACAACAGAGTATAAATGCAAAATTGGATATTGCCATTGCTCATATTTAGAATTTTGTATTTTCATTTTAAGAACATATATAATCACATTCAATAACTGTTAGATAGCACAACGATTCGGCAACCCAGTGCATATCTTCCGTCCTTGTCAGCACCTTGAGAAAGATACAGGTGTTGACAAGGTTTATCTAACATGATTACCGGCTTCTGTTGCGCAGATCTAGAGGTGCAGAATGTGTCACAACTTTATACAAGGTTTTCTCAAAGGTTTATTTGGAAAATCAAATAAAGAGTTGTTGCGTTGAAAATAGTGCAGTAAAAGTTAAGTACTTATGGGCGAATTAAAGAACAAAATGGAATACTTAGTCAAACAAATTAGCTTTCAACTAATTAACAGAGATGTCGATAACACAGTGATTTCTTGTTGAGGCATAACTTCTAACAGGGTGAATTACAGAACAAATGGAAAATGTGGGAAAAAAATTAAAACAAATTTCATTTCAGCATTTCACTTTCATTTACGATCCAACAAAGATTTCGATAGGGAACACAATATATGTTGAGGCTTAATGTGACTTCATGTGACAAAAGTATAAGCCTAAGGTTTATTCAAGTTTCGCTGTTTAATAATGCTAATTTATCTAGAAGTATTAAGGAACCAAATTGTAAAAACTTACGATTTCTAAATGACGCCTTGGGGTAAAACAATAAGCAGACTGGTACCGACGTCCATGTAGGCTATGTTGAAGATTTTCTTACTTGGACAAAAATAAACTGTGAGCAAATTATCTTCAAGTACTTATAAGTGTACCGGTATGTTATAATGTGTTACATCTTGTTGATATTGTTGGAGGTTGTTCCTACCTTGGACACGAAGGTGGTAGTGTCCGCCATGCCACATTGGTCCAGTCCGAGATAGAGCTGTATCTATAGACTCTTCCGGCTTCGTGTAGACTTCCCTGACTACTGATACAGCGCGATCTGCACGTGTGTTTTATACCAACTGATAAGAGTCGATCGATCTTGTACCCCGGTTACACCGAATTAGTGTGTTTGGAAATGGGTTATTGTATGTGTGGACTGTGATTTATTGTTGCCACCTATCTTACTTACTCAGACAATGGGGTGTGTCTATGGAGTCTAGAGGTTTACTCCATCCAAGTTTAAAGGGGCTGTAGCACATTTTTTGCAAATTTAATTTTTTCAAATTTCTTATTTATAACGATAGTTTATGTCATTTATATTTACTTTAGAGAGTAAAACATCTTATTACACAAACCAATTATCCTTAGTGGTAATTATGGTGTTGCGTATAAAGCATAAATTGCATGGCGGCCATTTTATTGTGAACACATTTTATTATTTTGAATGACAAAAAAAGATTTCCATGGCTTTACGGAATCATGTACACTCATTTTAACTTGATTTTCCGAAGAGAGAAGAGTGTTTTACTATTGGTGACATTATTTTTCAAATACATTTCATCGACTTATTCCAGTGAAAAAACGTGCTACTGCCCCTTTAAGTGGAGATCTATATGTTGTGCTAGAAGATACGTGAACTACAAATGGTTCAGAATATTTTCTTTCAATTGTGCCCATTTTTTTTTTGATAGGTCGTTCTGAAAATGAAGTGAGACGGAGAGAGTCGAACCCATTAGTATCTGCATTAAAGAAATGCATGTATGTGGTTCAGATAAATTTATTTGTTGTGTTGTGTTGTGTTGTTTCTTTCCTGTGACAATTATTGATTGGAGGCGCAAACGCCTCCAACCTCATACAGTGGTGGGATTTCACCCTATATTACTGTTGGAATATTCAAAATAAACTTTCAACCAATCATGCTTGGTCTCTTCACATTTTGGAAAAATCATATGAACAATGAACACAGCTGCAGCAAATTATGAACCATGTGACCATGTGTGTAATCGAAATAATTGTCCCCTTTTACTGCTAGAAGATACTGTGCTTAAACAGCTCAAATTGAAATGAACGTTGTGTTATTTTCGATCTCATCGTTAGTAAACATATGATTTTTCAATTCAAACCATCTTACACCTGAATGAGCAGACATGTACAAATTCAGTGCATAACAGTGCATACATCCAAACATTTTCCGCGCGACGCAAGAATTTAAGAACCGATAATTATATAATAGATTTTTATTTATGAATATTAATCTTTGTAAATTATTATCACAACGATCGAAGTACAATTAGAGAGATACCATAATGGTTAATGGTCTCTGATTTGAGGCATTCTATTTGAATAAATAATTGTTTTATTAATCGAAACTTTTATCCCAAATGATCACAGTGCAGTCTTGATATGCTATATGTAGGTCAACATATGGCATACATATCCTTTTCATAGTATTTTCTAGCCTTATCAAGATGCTTCCAATCATGCCGACGTTTCTTGTTAGTGTATGAGTCTACATATTTGTTTGTTTAATTATAAATGAAAAAAATAATTAATTATTGCACATTAAAGAACCGACACTTATCATACTGAACAGCTTAGCACCAATACAAAACTTTATTCGCTTAGAACTTTTATTTCTTATTGAATGGAAATATATGCACATTTAGGCATCAAATGATCATCTTTATAATTGAATCATAATGGAAATCTTTAAAATTGCTTAGCAGGAAACTAAATTATTAATCTTAATTATTAAATCATGAGGGAAAAGTAAAAAGTAAATAAACTGACATAATCTGTCCTCTCAAAGATTAAACTGCAGTATTTTGATGAATCTCTTCAATAAATTACAACATTATTTCAAAATGACTTCAGCTATAAATATCACCAAGTCGAAGTAAGTACTTCTTATCTACATATAGCTATCGAAACCACATAAAAAATATGCATGCACGGTGACAGAGGAGTTGACAGAGTAGAACATGACCAACCAATACGGTATTGAGCCAACCAGGAACAAGTGGGAACGATATGTACATATGACACTATACGGGAGGAACCAATCATTTCTGCTTCCTTTACAGTAACTTAAAGGGGCAGTAGCACATTCTTTCGCTGAACTAAGTCAATGCAATATATTTGAAAAATTATGTCACCAATAGTAAAACACGCTTCTCTCTTTGGAAAATCAAGTTTAAAATGATTGTACATGGTTCCGTAAAGCCAAGGGGAATCGTTTTTGTCATTCGAAATAATAAAATGTGTTCACAATAAAATGGCCGCCATGCAATTTTTGCTTAATACGCAACACCGCTATTACCCCTACGGATAATTGGTTTATGTAAGATGTTTTACCCTTTAACGTTAATATAAATGACGTAAACTATCATCATAAATGGGAAATTTAAAAAAATAAAATTTGCAAAAAATGTGCTACTGCCCCTTTAAATTTATCAATATACATCTTTGATTACAACAAATCACAAAAGAAAGGTCATCATACAAAATACAAGACATTTTAATCCACGGACGATAAAAACGATTGAAACAGCATTACATCGAGCATGTCTTCAGAACCCATCAATGCTAAATATGAATTTCTAAAAAATTATCTGTTCATATTTCTGAGAAACACACGTTTAAAAAAATCGTCGTTTTTTAATTTCCTTATTAACTAGACGTGATAGAACGGTCAAGAAATGAACTTTTGGCTTGTTTTATGACGTCCTACGGTAATGATGCGTCAACAATTTTGTCGACAACATCTTTAATGTATTAAATGTCTACTTTTTTAATTAATTAAACTTAAATAACAAATATTGTGGCCAAAATATGTTTTAAAGCCATTATAGCAACCCATTTGTATTTGAACATAACAATAAAAGTGTGATACTCTTATGCATTGAATTGTGAGTACTTCTTTACAAAACATGTATCTATCAAATACATTCAAAATCTACTTTCTCCGACATTAATATTTCATTTTATAATGTGGGGACGTTTCTTTTTCACGTGAGTATATATATGTAGACTTCAAATTGTAAATACTGAATTATACAGCAGTAGACCTCAGTATTCAATAGACTAGTTATCAAAGTGGTACTGTAGAGAGATATTGTATGTGAATTTGAATTACGTTATGTTGAATCGCAAAATTCGAAGATAAAAATGTTTATAATTATTTTGTATCTGGAATTCTGTTTACTGACAGGGTGAAGTTTAGACACTACATGTTCTAAGCAGGTAACTGTTTTAACGTTAATTTACATAGAAGCTAAACGACCATAGAGTTCCTCATCGAGTGATGGGGCGGGATAGCGCAGTGGTTAGGTCCTGGGTTCGAATCCCGCCAGGGGCACGGCAACTTTGTCTGCAGTAGAGAACTACATTTCTACACGCAGTAAGGTTTGGGTGCAATGCTACACTGAATTTCAGCGTAGTACCACCCATGGTTTGCTAGTTCCAGCCGATGCTCGCAGGTTTCAACGCAATGCATAGCCACGTGGCGTTGCGGGCTTTCTCCCTGCCGCGATATAAGTGAACTACTCTTGAAAGCGGCGTTAAACCCCAACTCACCTCACCTCTTTCGCTTTTTATTTATGAAACAGTAGGAATGACAGCTTATCAATAACAACAAGCAAGTTGATCAAACAGCAGTTTTGTCAAGAAACTCCACATTTGTTTGAACTGCATGATAAACTCGATTTAAATACGTTTGACTGGCGTTACTTGTTTTAAATGTATATGGAAATAGAACATAATACCATATGACATATTGGAACTTTGTAATAATCACTGAACTGGATGAAGAATGGCCTCTTTGAATTTTTTTAACTAACTCACAGGTTCGACACATGCAAAAGAACATATTTTGTGTAATTCAGAAATTTTCTTTAAACATACCTTATGGTGTTTACTGAAATACGTAATTTTTGAGCGAAAGAGTATGAAAACCAAAATTTTCCAATGTGTAAATTGAATATGATTTCATTTTGAAACGATAACGTTTCGGTTCCCTTTTAACCTCGCCGTTGATATATTTTGAGCGTATTTGTGTTGCTGATCATAAGAAGTGCACAACGCTCCAGGGCTTCCAACAGTGAATGCCTTACTTTGTGCCGCGAGGAGTGTTGGACTTAACTGTGCCCTACTATCTAACTGCGCAATTTCATGTCCACGATCAATTTTCTTTTCATGCAAATGCCATATTTTAAGTTGAAACATTTTATTTTTTTTAAATATTCAATTTAAAATCACGATTTTAACTCGGCTGTTGAATTCTACCGCTGATGTTGTAATTTATTTTGTCACTGATACAGAGGAGGGTACGTGTCAGTTGAATGTATGGTTTACTCATGACATAACCGCTTCGAGTTGATGACCAGGTGCAAAACGCACATTCATTTATGACATTTAAAGGGGCAGTAGCACGTTTTTTCGCTCAAATAAGTCGATGAAATGTATTTGAAAAATAATTTCACAAATCATAAAACACCCTTCTGTCTTTGGAAAATCAAGTTAAAAATGGGTGTACATGGTTCCGTAAAGCAATGGGGATAGTTTTTGTCATTCGAAATAATAAATTGTGTTCAATTTTTGCTTTATACGCAACACCCTTAACTGTACTACGGACAATTGGTTTGTGTAATAGGATGCTTTACCCTCTAAAGTGAATTTAAATGGCACAAACTATCATTATAAATAGGAAATTTGAAAAAATAAATTTGCAAAAAACGTGTTTCTGCCCCTTTAAAAACAGTTTTTTTTTTTTTTTAAAACAAGGCAGTGTCATGTGTTTGGTATACCATAGTCAGAGTCAAGATTCAGGACCCACAGGTCTGGGGTTCGAAGCCATGAGCCAAGCAGTATTTCTTATCCTGAAAAACTGCCCTCTTGTACAATCAGTTGTGTGTGCAAGGTTAGATTGAAATACAGATGCCCTTGTTTAACTAGTACACGCCGATATTTCACAGCGGTTCAAATTTACTTGTGTTGCACAGAATTCACCCAAATACAACTAAGAGTTATATCGGTAACATACTTTATTATGCAGCTATAAACACCATGTTACCTGATCTCATTTACATAAACTATACAGATATCGAAATAACTTAAATAGAATTAAAATTATTTACAACACAAATGTTACCATAAACGGGTTGGAAGTTATTCATCATTCTGTTAATATGACAGTAATTGGATTTAAGATGTATTCAGGGTATGTTATGTAGGCTTAATCCATGGTCATGTCGCCACTCTATTGTGTTATCGGTTGATTATTATTCAGGAATCAACTGGTCATAGACTGTCCCAGTACTTATCGAGTACATTTTTCGAGACTGATGTAATTTGTCTTGGTGTATCTGAATAGGATCTTAAAATATATCTTAACTAGACAAATTTTTGTAATACATGAACCCGGATTCGAACATGCAACCTTTCACTTGGTAGTCAGCGCTTCCAGCCACTCGGCCACAAGACGCTGTTAGAAACCTCAGGATTATTTGTCAGTAAGAAACCCGCGTTTTATTTAAGACTGGTAACACCCGGGGACGGCATGGAAAGACAGAGTTTTAGCTGTCAATCACATCGCTTCGCATGGAAGAGTTGTGCTGCACGTGCGTGGAAGAATCCATTTCATGAGGGTCGCAGCTACTTGTTCCATATCCGATGAATGAGCACCGAAATTTGCAAAATAATTGATTTTGGTGTCCCATAATTGAAATTTATTGTTTCAAATGTAAAATAATCACATATGCATGTTTCGTGACGGCATACATGGATTAAGATGGAGAACGCATTCGGAGCAGTGGATTCGTTAAAAATAATTATTTTGAACGAATCCACAGCTCCTCGTGCATTCTCCATTACAAATTACTGGACTCACGCGTTATACAACGTTCCCTGTTTGCGATCGATTAACGGTAGGACCTTCAAGTACCTACTAATAGTGATATTTATATGACCACTTGTTACCTGTAGCGGCTGTCAGACCACCTCGAGACGGTTTAGCAATAAAATGTTCATATAGCACATTGGTCAAGTCCCTACCTTCACGACTACTCAACACTCAACAGTCAGGAGGACACGGGGACTCGTGGAACAACTATGTAAAGAACTGATATTGTTTTAGCAATCATCAAGTGTGGCTCAATGGCAGAATGGACAACCTCCTAAATAAACTGGTTTACAAAGCAATGGTGATTTTCACTGGTAGGAAAGTGACTGATTTTTTAAGGGTTTTAAAATACTGTTTAAATCCACTGCATTTATATATGTTTAATCCCTCTTCTCACTATCCAGCCGGTCTATTACACAAAGTTATTAAAAGTATCCTCTCCAGTAGATTGTTTCAGTAGCGACCTACCAATATCAGTTGTAAAGAAATATATTTGTTGGCATATACACAGGGGCTTGTATTGCTGAAAACAAACAGTTCCTAGGTCCAATACTACGTAACTTTCAAACGCAAGGCATACCTCTTGCCAGTTTGCATTACTGGCTGATTTAATTAACCCTTGCGGTATTTCCCTCGCTTTGTTGTGTCAAGATGGAAATCGCTGCACCAGAAATGCATAGCGGTCCTGGATTTCTAAACACAGATTTTTTAAGGAAATACTGCAAGGCCTAAATCAGCCAGTAATGGAGATTGGCAAGCGTTATGCCTTGCATTGGGAAGTTGAATACTAGTATTACTACGATGCGATATATACCCTATACTGATAAATAAAGAAAGGGATGCTACGCCAATTTTACCCCCTGCCCAAACAAGTCCACATTTCAAATTGTTAACACACATTTTACACGTACTACATACTACATAATTAAAGCATAGTGATTTCTGGTTCGATTTTACCTGTCAAACTTGAGTGGGCAAAAATGGTGTCTCAGAAATACATCGATAAAAATCGAGGAAAAAGTCAATATTTCATTCCTAGCAAAAGCAATCAATCTTGAAAAGAGTTTTCTACTATCACTTGACATCCCTGAATAGTTCGGGTATCTTACCGTAACAACATTTTTGCAACTTTATAGTAACTACAGGCAAATGTAGGTCACTTCCTCCAAGGTTCCGGATCAGTTTTGGTACGAACTGATCCGGATCCTCCTCCAAGATGGCGCAGGTCACTCGAAGATTTGCTTGTAGTAACTATATTATAAAGTTGCAATACAGTTGTTACGGTGAGTATCACAAATGTATCAGGGATGTAAAGAGATAGTAGAACACTCTTTTCGAGATTGATTGCTTTTGCTAGGAATGAAATATCGACTTTTTCCTCGATTTTTATCGATGTATTGCTGAGACACCATTTTGGCCCACTCAAGTTTGACAGGTAAAAAAACGTGTTTCGTGTTCAATTTGAAATGTGGACTTGTTTGGGCAGGGGGTAAAATTGGCGTTGCATCCCTTACTTTATTTATTAGCATAGGGTATAATATCGCATCGTAGTATTGGACATAGGAACTGTTTGTTTTCAGCAATACAAGCCCCTGTGCCTTTGATCAGGCAGTGCATCAACATCATTAACGTATGCAAAGGACATTCTCTCATCTAACAGTATAGCCGTATGAGAGGGCTTCTAGAGCTTGGTGTAACGAGAAACTTATGAATCATCGAATGCTTTATTTCCAAATTTTAAGGCACTAATATCGTTAAACACTTTAATCCTCTGAAGAATGTTCACATCACACGAATAGAAACTTCGAACATGACTCAACAACGAGAAAGCCTTCCTTCTGGTCTTATTCGACTTTATCGTGAGCATGGACGTTCTAGCAACATGTCAGCCTGGTGTATTGAAGTCATAATATAAGATATCTACGACAATAAAACACAAGCAGTCAATAGGATCGACAGCGTGCTTTATAAGACAATAAAACATGCTCGTGATTTAGGACGTCAGTAAGCGCGTCGCTTGGCAAATGAAGTCATATTTTACGTCACTATGATTGTTCAATTGCTAGTGAATGTGTTCTACGACGGAAGGCATTAATAATTTCGAAATTTAGTTTGTACAAATGACATTTTATGTAAACGCCTTTTAGATAAAAGCGAGTTTCAGGGCATATCATATAAGAAATAGAAGACTCGTTGTTGTGCTTTATCGTATAATAAAACATAGCAGACAACATAAAACACTCAGGGCTGACCCTTCGTGTTTTATGCTCCCTGCTATGTTTTATTCAACGATAAAGCACACCAACTCGTCTTCTATTTCTTAATTGTGGATAACACTATTTGCAACAGCACACATTCTTGTAGTTTTTTCGGATTGGAACCCGCGCCCTCAGATTAAAGAACTAACCGCCAGCACTGACTGTACCAATAGCGTATCTATTCAGTAATCCGAGAGCACGACAAAAACGAATTCGAACAACTGGTTATTGAGCTAATTTTACAGGTGTACTCTCTGATAGATGCAAAGTGACACATCTTCAGGTTGGATGTCTTAGAAATACATTTCATGTGGATATTGAACACATATAAACATGCTAGATTTGGGGTCTCCAATAGTACAATATATAAGCGTAAAGGATTTACACAAGACCTCAGTAGTATTACATAAACTGAAGCACAAAAGAAACGTCACCCCTCAGTTGTTTTTATCATATGTATAATTTTAAATGTCAAATTTCTCGAGTTTTCGACGTCGTATTCAAAAACTGAATAGTTTGGGAAATTAGTCCAAAATATCAAATCGTTCCAAGATATTTTTCTACGTGTTTTAAAAAAAAACAATTAAAAATCAAAATTTTTAAATTTTAAATTCCCAAAAATTAATTTTGATAAAACACAACTGTTCATCGACATATAACACATACTCTGTGTGGAAATCAATAAATTTTCCTCGTCCTGCACACATTTACAACACTTTAAACATGGTAGATGTGTTGTTGGTGTAAATTTCATTTCTTACCCCTGTCTAGCTTAAAAAATGATATTGTAATAACAAAAATAAAACAGTCACCAATTAAGTCATTAAAATCACTGCCAGAAGGTCTTATTGCATCGTGCCATAATCAAATGCATCTCATGTCTTTAAAATATGTAATTAATAGAAACCAACTGAGGTGTAACGTTTCTTTTGTGCTTCAGTTTAGAACATATCAGTTCTGTAACGTAAGCGTTATGCGGGCCTCACACATTGCCGGAGCTAGCGTCCCGAACATCATACGAATGTAAAACATTGAATTTACTGCCGGTAGTGTTGCGATAGTCATCCTTGAGGAGGTTAGAACCGACGGTGACACGATGCATACTAGAACAACACACGAATATCACACGACTATAATACGAAATCTACACGACGTCGTGTAATCGTCGTGTGACGTTCGTATGAGCACACGATGGGTACTGGAAGGCCATCCGAACCAACCACGTGACATGGTATCAAACTCCACGTGACCGTTGCAGAATCACACATTTCTCGTAGACCATGTTCTGAATATACGTTAATTGTGATTAATCATGCATTCAGTGCCTTAAGTAAGAGTAACTTTTAGTGATAAAAACAAATACGCGATGGATGTCAATCTGCAATTCTGGTGTGTTGGTTTAAACAGACAGACATATTCTCTATTAGAAGCTCACCGCAACATTTCAGTTAAATTACATTCAAGATATTGATAATACATTAAAACAATGAAGACCCACCCTGTAAATAAAGGCTATGAGAGAGTTTATACATGTTATACAATTGATATGATGATACACAAGATATAAGATAAAATATGACGTTTAAATAAATACTAAAGCTAAAATAATGAAAATGCATTCATAAATATGTGGATAAAAAGGTACCAGATATGCAAAGAAATAATTGCAATTAGAACATCACAAATGTTGCTTTACAGGTAGTAAAGCACAGGTGTTTTACCTGGAAAACAACATTTCAACTTTAGAACATATATACATGTACAGCTGCTTAACAAAAGTTTAATTCACACTTTGAATGCCACAGGTGAAATATCTATTCAATCAGAAAGTGTTTCGTTATCGATATGAATACTTTACTGTTCTAGTGGTTAAATTATATCTGAAAGACTGTTACTATTTGTTAAATGGTGTGGCATATTTTAAAAATAATACGTTATCTTCATTAAAACCAACAGTGTCAATTATTGCGAAAATTCTGAATGTCAGGCCTCCAATTTAAATTTAAATTTCCGGATTATCTGTAAACCATCACAACATTTATTTTAAAATCATTTATTACTCACTGTGTGTCTCTACACATGTATTGTAATTATCATCTGGTAATGCAAAGGTAATATTCTATCGTACCTCTTACGGTGTCAGGTTTGGAATTGACCTTTTTGGGAGTCAACGCAAACATAAGCATAATAATTAAACCAATGATATGTTTAAATAACAATAAGAGGGCAAAATTTGAGCAACATACATATCTAGTTTACGACGTTGGAGTATACCATGAGAGGATGTGAAAAAAATAAATGACCGGGATTTAGTTTTGCAAGGTTTCAATTCAAGGGTAAGTTAACGTACAACAAGAATATCCAACCTGTAATATCCGTGAAAGACCATATACGGTTAATGCTGCAAGAATAGATTTCAGAAAAGAGAGGTTTTCTTTACATTTTTGCTTTTCTGAAAATTGTATAGAAGAGAATGACCAACCTATTGTGTATAAAAATAATCTTAAGACAATTAAAACATTTTAGACAGTTGTGCCACGTTCCTAAACGAAATCAACACATGAAGACAGCACCTAGAAAATAGTAACTTCGAATTCTCTGGTAAAAGGAATGTTCGAACTTTTGAGCGCAAGAATGGGACAGAGTTCTCTGTTGGAATGAATCCAGTTTCAAAAGTTTCTTTAAGCAAATGTTAATGAAACAGTCTTTCTAATCAATAAATTTACTTACATTTAGCTCTCCAGTCAGCTATAGAGCACCTACAACAGACTCACATTTTCACTATGGTAACCAAATGGTGACCCCAACATTCACATAGATCAAGAGCATATGGTCAATGGAATACAAAAAATAAGTGGTTTTGTGGAAACCATCTGCATCTTTATAAACACTAATATTCTATTGAATATTGTTAAGCAGCTGTAAAGCTTTTGTTTGATTTTCCTTGAAAACTGTTAATCATTATATATTTGTCATTTATTGATGAATATGCAATCCGAGAGAGATGATTTGAACATTAATCAGCGCATAGTGTTTTTTAAGTAACATAACCAATGTCCCTTTAAGGGATTAAACGACGGTCAATATCAAAATGTGAACTCTATAACGAAATCGGCTGACGTTGTAACTCAGTAATTATTGGTAGATGTTTTCACTATATGAGATCAGTGAACGTTCGTTCACTAATTATTGAGTGATTGTTGTATTGATTGCTGTTAAGTTGTTTTACGAGCAAATTATTAGTTGTTATAATTAATTATTACATATACTTGTACTATTTTATTATGGGATACATTATTCAGATGCTGGTTTTATAGGTGCACGCCTGTGAAAGACTGGGGTCCGCCACCGTGTTGCAATCTAGTACCATTCACGATAGCAATAATTGGCAACGCGAGGGTAACACGAGGGTAACCCGCAGGTGTCACGACGTCGTGTAACCATCTAGTAGACCATCGTCAGCATTCGCATGAGCATCGAGTGCCGTTTGAGCCGAAGTTAATCCGAATATTATTCGATGGTTACACGATGTGTACACGATGACCATGCGATGGACCCGATGTCTACACGAAAGGTACACGAAGGGATATGTTCGTGTGACCATCGGCCAATTTTTTGACATGCCAAAAAATATTAGCTCACACACGAAGTTGTTCCCGTACCCCAAGAAACCCCAAAGATGGTCATACGATGACACACGACGGTCACACGGACATCCCGATTTAGAGCCGAAGTCGACAAAATTGGAAATTATTGACATTCGTATGATGTCCGGGATGTTAGCTCCGGCAATGTGTGACACCCGCATTAGGGATTGACACAAGACCCCCGTAGTATTACATATAACATACCAGGTACAATCTAACACAAACATTTTTTTTATACATTTGGGCAAAGATAGACGATGTAAAACGATTTCACGAGTCAAATAATTTAATAATAAGTAGCAGACATTTAACTCGATTTATACGTCTTTGTCAGTTGATGTATTTGGTGAAATTTTCATACACGTAATATCCTACACGTATATAACATAAGAAGAAAATGATAATTATAAAACAAGATTTAAACAATGTCTATGATATTGATAAACGCATCTGTTACTCAGATTGCAATTATTCGAAATTCACAAAATTCTGGTCTGTATGCCATAATCTTTTTAAAGATTGACACTCTGCAACTTCGGTGAAAGTATGGAAATGCCAGGTCCTTAAACACTTGAACAAAACCATCACCTCTACGGTTTTTTTCAATTGAATTTGCAATGTTAGCTTGCAGTTGCTCTGTTTCAATATTTGTACCTATTTATATTGTAAAATGTTGTTTTATAATCATGTCATATAAGTCTATGTATCTGAAAAAGAAATTTTAAAAAATTGATCTAGGTACTTTGAGCTTTCGATATTGGTTTAAACATATTTTATTTCACAAAATGAAATCTGGATTGGCGAACAAGTCATATGGCTTATTTGAACACCGCTCCAGAGCTTTCGATATTGATATACTACATTACATAACAAAAAGAATATATCGCCACTGGTTATTGGGATCCTACATGAGATTGAACTGCGCGTTTGATCAATATCCAAGAAGATAAGAGAATAACATAATATGAACAGTTCGTTTCAAGCCTGCCCGTGTTACATGTGATATATGTACTAACGTTCCAACGTTTAGTGTGCCGGTCACGTTGGACTTTGACCGTCTTGCAGACTGAGATATATTTCTTATCTACGAGGAAGTGGAAAATGACGTCACGATAATCTAGCAAGCACGATTGTGTATAAATTGTGTGAATTCACTGGTTAGAAAATAAGATTAAAAACAGCGACCTCAATGGAATGTCTAAGTGATTTCATCGACCATAGTCACACGTGTGATGATAAGGAGGAGGACCAGGAAGCGACGTCATCGATCACTTGTGATTGATGAACTTTTAATATTATGTATATGACCCTTGACGTAAACATATATATCAAAGAATTCTAATTTGTCCATCCATCTACAATTTGATCTTTATTGAATTGTTTCAATGAAAATGAAATTCAGAAAGTTACATTTTTTCTTCACAAAGTAATGATGTTAAGAACGTTGTATATACGAAAAGATGGATTGAAACAACAAAATAGTATCAATTCAACATAAAGGCTCTCCCAAATGAGTGCATTATGACAGTTTAAACTTTTGGTCTACATTAAAAAGGCAGTAGCACGTTTTTTCGCTCAAATAAGTCGATGAAATGTATTTGAAAAATAATGTCACCAACAGTAAAACACCATTCTCTCTTCGGAAAATCAATTGTAAATGAGTGTACATGGTTCCAAAGCCATGGCAATCGTTTTTTGTCATTCGAAATAATAAAATGTGTTCGTAAATATCAATGCCATAAACCATGATTCTAAATGGGAAATTTTAAAAATAAATTCCCAAAAAACGTGCTACTGCTCCTTTATATATATCATTAACAGTTCAAACATGCAATGTGGCATCCCTTCTCACAGTCACAGTAACGTTCATGATTACCAGAATGGAATAGTGGCTATAACAAATCACAAGGGAAATTCAATCAGACGAAACGTCATTTTCTATCATTAATCACACCAGACGTTTGAGTAAAGGGCAGTTATAATAGTGTGTCTTCTATCATCTAATTACACCAGATGTATAAGTATGGGTCTGACCAAACTGCAGCACAGCGTCTGTTTGTTGTTGTTTTCTTCTGATCTTAGTACTTATATGTGATATGTTCTCATCGCTGGTTCTTTTCCTTAGCAAATGTGTATATAATGTCCCTGATTTAACAAACGTTTCTTCGGGATAGATAAAGATATTATCCAATTTTATGTTTCACCAATATAAACATTAGAATAGAATATTAAAGAAAACAAGATGCTGGCAAGACAGTATAAAGTATCAGTAAGTAGTAAGTAAGTAAATTTTCTTCAGTAAAACAACGGTCGGATGTAGTAACTAAAGGGTTGATCTTTCGATCCGTGTGTCGATTTACACCAGGTATTTCGTATCCATCGAGTCGAGCTGTTTGAAGGTGAAAAAAGCCTTCCGATCAAGAATCGCATCGGAAGCTGCTGATGATAAAATAGGCTTGGGATCCTAGTCGACGTAGGAAGACGTCTAGCATGCTGGACTAACAAGACTCATGATGTATTGAAAACATTTATCACACATACCTAAATATATATGTATATACCTGAAATATTTACAAATATTTTCCATATATGTAACTTATTAGTTGTATTTTAATAAGTTTTTATATAGGCTATTTCAGCCTGTTTGCTAATCATATTTGTATTTGTATTTATCTAAATATATTGTGTAATATATGGAAATAAGATACTGTTTTAATCAAATATTTACTTTTTAATTTATTTGTTTCTCAGTCTGGTTTACAACTGGAATACTACCAAGAGACAAGACACCTATAATATTTGCAACAGAACTGCACATTATATAAAAGCAATTTTAGTTACAATATGTGAGGAACCCCCTGATAATGAGTGATAATTGCTACTTGGATTATGTAACCAAGTGGATATCCCACCCAGGAAGTAGACCAGACTATTACATAATGACTCCACTTTATGGTTGATCACACCAGTGTTGGAATATCAATCGAGGCTGCAATAAAACTGCTTGCATCTCAAGTGTTGAGTAAGGCAATAAACAACAGAACAATATAGTGTGTGTATATATACATCTGGTTATATAATTGAGTTGTATAATGAGAGATGATTTGTATCAACAAGGACAATAATTACATGTGTTCTTACAGCGACAAGACATTGCGGAAACACTAGCCATATTTGACTGTCCGCCATGATGGTTGCCTTGTTTATATGCGTTACGATGACAATGGACCAATCAGCGATTAGATGTCAAAAGGGAATTCCCCTCTCGTGGCCCACGTCTCGTGGCGCGGAGGGAACCCAGTTTCGGTTCACGGTCGAATGGCTCGAAGTAATTAACCGCGCTAAGAGCTTGGCAGGGGTGTCACGTTAGCGGTCAGCTAGGGGCCAGCTTATGACTAGGCCTACAGATTAGTCTCCCTTTAACTATTACTTGAAATTGGAAAGTTTTGCTTGTAAACAATACGGTTTATGTTGCAGTGTAAAGCAAAAGATTTAGTTGAGGAAACATATATTTAAATATCTGTAGGGACCACATAATTTAATCAAAATATATTTTGTATTTTCCTGTATGTTTATCAACATACTCAGTGGTACTTTAATAAACGATGGGTCGCATGTTCGAGTCATATAACTACGAAAATAAATGTGTTCTATTTGAGATTTTCAAAGTCTCTGTCCAGTTATACCACTACAATATTCCTCATTCTTGAAACATGTACTCGGGTAATTCACGTATTACTGAAAACTTAAAAACCCGACACCCCTACTGAAGAGGATAGCTAATGAGCAGTGGCTTCTTGGAATAATCCGATATAACCATCATCACCTAATATTGCATTTAACGGACACCAGTGTCCACCATAAGTGAAGAACGCTTTAGTAAAGGGACACAATGCTTACATTTTATACTTTGTTGGCTATACAGTCAGGAGTGCAAGGCCAACGAATTGATATTTTACACGATATATTTTATTTAGACACCTTTTTGAATACCGTATATATCAGTTGTGATATTGTATGGGTACCAGCACACGTGGGTCTCAGTGGTAATGAGAGAGCAGATCAACTTGCCAAGTCTGCTCTAACAAAAGCACAAGTCAACGTATTGGACTATTTGCCAATCCCAAAAGATTACTTCACTGTTATACATAAAGCAATTTGCCAAATGTGGCAAAGTGACTGGGAACATGGCACCAATGCCAGACATATGTACAACTTATGCCCTAAAGTCAATAAGCATGTAAAGATTCGTGGTCAAAAGAGAAGAGATGAAGTCGTTTTGACTCGATTAAGACTCGGCCACTGTGGCTTAAATGCATACAAACACATTTTAGACAAGGATAAATCTCCAATGTGTCAGGATTGTGCTGGCAATTACCCAGAAACTGTTTTTCATTTTTTAATTGAGTGCGAGGGACATAATATCCATCGTCAAGAACTTATAGAGGTGGTATCATCAAGATCAAGTACCTTCGATCTGAGGTCTATTCTTGGAGAAAACCTGCTGTATGGTGACATTCAAAGAGCCCTTTTAGATTACGTATGCAATACGGGCAAATATGACTGCATATGAATCTTTTTTAACCTCTTGTATAATTATTTTCTAATCTTTTTAATCCTTTTATATGCCGGGCGCATATAGGCCATTTGTTGGCCCAACGTCGCCCTTAATTCCACCTACCTACCTACCTACTTTGTTGGCAGAATCTAAAAGATCTTATTTTGTAAATCTCTCATATCTCCAATAACCTATACAGACAACGACCCGTCATCCCAATAGGTCTCTTCCTTCAGTCCCTAGACCGGTACACAGTGTACTTGGTCTGACATGATAAAGTATTACAAGCAGGGCTCCGTTATAAACGTCTTTACAATTCATGATCAGTGATCTGGTAAAATAAGTGCAGATTGTACCCAGTATTGCCATCCAACCAGTATTCGTGTAACGTATGCAATTATTATAATCTTACTTTAACCATACCGGTTAATTTATTAAATCGTGTATTGTCGCAGGTATATGGCATTGACGCGAGGCGGAGCCGAGAACACAGACATAATTCCTGTCCAGAAACTGGATAAATAAAATTCGTTTTTATCACAGTTGTATCCAAGTTAATTGGAAGGGAATTTTAAATATATTTAAAGATTATTCAAATCAGTATCAGTTTTCCTGCATTGTCCCTGTTTTTGTTGTATCGTCACAGTGTTCCTATATTGGTCTTGTTACAATAAAGCAGCAAATCACATTAACATGGTAACATGTTTTGTTGCATCTGATAGTTGATAAGTATCTCTCATGGTCAGTACTGTTCCGTCTCACGAGTATCTTCGTGTTCATCCACCTCCAGTCTGTAGTAGCGTTCCCTCATCAGCAGTATCCCGGGTAGACACGCAACCACACACCCCACCACTGTCCAGTTCATCCACGCCGTACCTACAACAGTGCACGTAGGTGAGAGATGGTATGTAAAATGTGCTGATCGAGTACTTTAAACGACCGATTGAACATCCATTACCCTAAAGTTACACAGAAAAAAAATACTTTCTATGAAGAATTGAATTGAAGACTGGTACAATGTACCTATATACGGAATATGTGGTATAAAGAGGAAGACTTGTGCCTATACGCGGGATCGGCGGTATAAAAAGGAAGACTGGCGTCTCTCTATATTGTGCGGGATCTGCGGTATACAGAGGAAGATTGGTACCTATATGCGGGATCTGCGGTATAAAGAGGAAGATTGGTACCTATATGCGGGATCTGCGGTATAAAGAGGAAGATTGGTACCTATATGCGGGATCTGCGGTATAAAGAGGAAGATTGGTACCTATATGCGGGATCTGCGGTATAAAGAGGAAGACGAATCCGAAGCAGTTGTTGACGAGGGTCAGGATAGAAGTCGTTGTGGCCTCGGACACTGGGTAGGTCAGCTCCCCAGCCAGTTCGAATATGAGCGCGTTGGAACCGTACAGGAACATGATAGCGCTGATGTAGCACGTGTACAGCAGAGCTGGGGAGAGAAATCAGGAATCAAGTCTTTGAGGGTCCATTAGAAGTCATACTCTGTACTTAAAGCAAGTTTTTTCGCTCAAATAAGTTAATGAAATGTATTTGAAAAATAATTTCACCAATAGTAAAACATCCTTCTCTCTTCGGAAAATAAAGTTTAAAATGAGTGTACATGTTTCGGTAAAGCAATGGGAATCGTTTTTGTAATACAAAATAATAAATAGTGTTCACAATAAAATGGCCGCCATGCAATTTTTACTTTATACGCAACATAGTTTTTACAACTACAGATTATTGGTTTGTGTAATAAGATGTTTTACCCCCTTAAGTTAATTTAAATGACATAAACTATCATTATAAATGAAAAATTTGAAAAAATAAATTTTGCAAAAAAACGTGCTACTGCCCCTTTAATGTTGGAATTACTTACATGTTAGGACATATAAGTATAAAGTATCGAAATTTTATGTGAAAAGTGAAAATGAAGGTAAGGTTTGTGAACGCCTCTCCGAAATATTTTTCTTCAAGAAACGATACTTTAGAACGTACACTTCCTCCTTTAACTAGTGTCTTGCTTCAACAAGACGAATCGGCAAATAATATTCAACGATTAAGGCATATATACTATATATACACTGGAATAGTGTAACAAATCACTGGCGAGTACTGGTGACACCACTGCAGTTATGTTAATGTCGAACGTAGAGGAAATATTTTATTCTGAAGGTGAACTATTGTTTTGAGAAGATTGAAACATGAACAAATTCACATACTGACGATACAACAATTCAACATCCAGCAGTTCGATCGAAGATAGAACAGTTAAATGATTGAGGTTTACGTACAATATGAATTAAGGAAATTACTGCAATAGGTTTAATTTAAAACCTAACAGATGCTTTAAGGTCATTTTATAAGGCTTCTTTATTACAAAGTAAGTGTGATTACCTATAGAAAAGGGAAGTACGTCAATACAGATAAGCGAGAAGAGAAGGAAAGAGATCGCCGCAGCTGCGTAACATCCAAATATAAATATCTTAAAATGTCTTGAAAATATGTCCGCAAATCTGTAAAAGTAAAAAACATTGGAGTGATAACAGACATTAGAATATGATTGAAGAAAACAAGTGTTTGACAGTGGTTTGACACTTGATTACATTTAACACCGTACAATAAGGACAAGGATTTGTTTGATTTTGAAGGTGTCGTTCACTAACAAGTGCCAATCTTTAATAGCTGAGTATTAGTGTCTAGTTGAAACAAGGTTTAACATGGCACATATTTTTTCTCAAAAAAAGTATTTGACTTTGATAAATGCCAAAATTCCATATGTATTAGTTTCGGTTCAAATCATCTCTCTTTTGAGAAAAAAACACAAGAGAACAAAATGTAATTATCTCAGTCCCAAAATTAAACAATCTAGGCGATACGCCATTTACTCGTAGGTCAATACACAAAATAGTCTGTCCTTACAGTCTACCTTTGCACAAATATATTATCACCTGGCTATAACGAGAGATACCGCGACCTGAGCGAAGATGCCATAGAAGCCCATCCATCCAGCCTGTTTCTCTGTCAGCCCGTATTGTCCCACGATGACGTCAACCACGCCGCTCCAACAGTCAACCACCCCGAACGCAATGGCGTACACGAAGGTGATCAGCCAGAACTGGCCACGTCTGGGAATGAGAAATAAACACGCTGATGATGATTCTGCTCCGTTATGGTACTAGTACCCACAAGGCTTCTGCAATCCCAGGATTAGTCTTTGAGTTACCCCCTAACGCTAAAGATGAACAGCCGATGAAATGACTTAAAGGTACATCCATTGTGTTGTTGGGGGTCAAATATGCCAAACATTATAAATGGTCTTACTTTATCGAGAAGTACCAACTGTTACCGAAAACGACCATTTTGATGATACTCGACTTAGTATATTGACGATATGAAGGTAAAAGTGTCGATTTCTGATCGAAAACCGGACAATGCACAGCGTGTGGCGCGCGCCAATGAGTCAAACGTGATTTTGGAATCTTATTTAAACCAGATAAAATAAAACATTTGGGTTGATAATGTTTAATAGGTCATATAACTACTGTGCGTGTAAATAGGACATGCACTTTCGGTTTCTGCACATGCATAATGATGTTACTCGATTTTAATTGGAAACTAGTAATTATGATATATTTGGCGATTGGGGATGAATATGCAAGCTTAGTGAATGTGTTTGTATTGTAAACAGCACATATGGTGTGTTAGAACGTATTAAAGCCAAATCAAATTTAATGAAACACAATGGATGCACCTTTAAATCGAGCAATATTGACAGTGCCCGGATGAGCAAAGGAAAAGAAGGTGGATTTATTTATTGGCGGATCCGGAAGTATCTTATATGAGCCGAATAATCGGATTCCACCTTTTTGTCATGTGGAGAAGACTGATGAGCAACCATAACATTTCATTTGGTGACAAAATGCTTTGAGCGATGAGTAACCAGAAGATATCGTTACGTGGCTACGGCTGAGTCGACAATCAGTGGATTGAAGATAGCTTGATACAAATAGAAATGGAAGATGGGTGATGATGAATTGAATAAGTAGAACCGTTGATGTTAACATGACCTGGCTGGCATAAGTTACACATATCTTTGAATGTCTTGTTTCTCTAAACTCTACAACTTCTCATCAAATTGAATCAAAGGGGTAATAATTAATGTGTATTCAAGATAACACGAAATGATATTTTAACAAATATCTGATTTTACTTATAGCTGACTTTCTAATACATTATATCACCTTGCGTTGAATCCGAACTTCGAAACAACTTCGGGGTTTGGTTAAGATAACGAGGATGCTGTTACAACGAAATATCGTAACGTCAGAAGGCAACCGTTCCATAGCAAGTTGGTAATATGTCCCCAGTACCCACGCACCTGAAGAGAGTCTTGATGCCGGTGAAGAAGTCCTCTCTCCGGTGTGAGGCGGAGACGCTGGGGGGTAGAGGGGGTTTCCGGGGGAAGTACACCAGCACCAACAGCAGCACCAGCACCGACCAGCCGCACTCTGGGGGAGGGGAGGGGGTCAGACAAAGATATGTTAGGCTACTGCTAGGCAATTGTCATGGAGGAAAACACGCTAGTATATTGTAAAGGAACGAAACGCCGTATACACGACAAAAAATGACAATTTGGAACAAATACAAGATAATTCACTTAAAATGTCAGTTAAGGCAGTCTTAACGATAGTCTTGGAAGAGTTACCGTTAATGTGATTGAATGTGTTATGAGAAAAGAAAAGCTTATTTACCGATGTAAAGCATAAACATGATGTCCTTTCTTTCTTCTTGTATTCGAACACCTAGAACAATATCCATCAAACATCAAACCATACCTTTGAAGAATTTTATATATTATGGTTTCCAAAATTTCGAATACTATAAAATATATGAAGATCTTTGTTTGTTTACTTTATATAGAGCCTTAGTTGCTGCGATCGGTGAATCGATATATAATCGTTACATTCCTTGAGAAACCGATATAGTATCGTTACATTTCTTGAGAAGCCGATATTTTATCATTACATTTTTGGAAAACGAATATTTCCGCTTTACACCCTAGAAAAACTGATATATTATCGTTACATTCTAGAAGCCGTTTCTTTATCGTTAAATATCTTAAGAAACCGATATATTATCGTAACATTTTAGCGGCATCGATAAAGTATTGTTACACTTCTATAGAGTAGAGGAAGTGAAAACCGGCACCTGATTGGTTGACGTATGTGGTACAGTCTTGAGGTATGTAGGTACTGAAAGAAAAATAAGACTCGCTTTTACTCGCCCGTGGAAAATACTGCAGTGTAATAATTTATACTACAAAACCAATATATTGAATACGAAGTAGTATGTTACTGCAAGTGTGACTTCACAGTAGTTTATGTGACGGTACACTATTAATACCATCATCATCATGGTCATATAAACTAATACCACTGCATAGCACGTATGACAACAGTTTGCAGTTGTGACGGTACAGTGTTAGCACCACAGTAACAATTGCATCCGCGTCGTTGAAAACTCAGTCTCATGACACTGTCGCCTTATTCAAGCTCGCTTCTGTTACCAAATTATGAACTCGTATAAAACACAGTACCACATGGAACATCGTTTAGTCTTCAATTCAAGATGCTGATCGTTATCATTAATTATTATATTATATATTAAAATATAAAATGCAATGCACTAAATGGGAATATAAAACAGAATCCGACACTAAACACGCTCTTTGGATGAAAGTAATAAAGTTGATAGTATATCAGGAGCGATCTTTTGTTATCTATCTATATATTTCTACTTCAAGAGCGCAATTGCATACAGACAGACAGACAAACAGAAATGTAATCTAAAGAAGTCCCATCGCATACTTTGAAATAAAAAATATAAAACAAAAGTGTTTTTTAAATGCAATGAGCCTCTATAAATTGTTATGATAGACAATGTTGCGTGATGTTCTACAGTGAGAGTGGTTCTGTCGGCAAGATCACCAACTCCCTACCTGTTCATCGTGGAGTGTGTACAGTTCGGGTTCAGTCGGTCCGGCACTAAGTATGGACCTGAAAAGAATGTGGTTCACGCGTCTATAAGAATGTTTTACTCCTAAAAATTCACATCAGCATATATGTTCTGTATATATCGTTATCAAGGATATATTGGAATGGTGACATCAACTAGTTAGCTTTATAAATTAGGACACTTTATTTTTCAAAATCGTTTAGAAGCGGCGGATGCTATCATCTTAGAAATCCATGCTTGTCTTGTTCACGAACATCTGAGTTCCGTTCCATAACAGCGAGCGCTTATAATCGCTCAATGATTGCTCAATGTAGCGCTCAAGTGGCGCTCATTCTCTCTTGAACGACACGGTGCAAATTCCTCGAAGTTTGCTCGCCTTGCTACGTAGCGCTACATTGAGCAATCGTGTTCAAGATTACTTTGAAACCTCTCTTGAACATGGCCCTGATGTCGCCACTGCTTTTCAGTGATTCGTTTGATTTGTTTTTTTCTTACAGCAACTGCATATTATGTTTAATATCTACAGAATCAGTTTGGTTACTTGGGTATCGAGTTAGTTTAGTCTATTTACCTAAAACGAAGGAGGCGGCAATGCCCATAGCGCTCACGACAACGGAGATAGCAGTTGATGTTGCCCTCTCGTTGGGGCCGAACCAGATGGTGGACAAGACAGGAGGCCCGAACATGCCCACCGGACCTGCCAGGCCATTCAGAGCTAGACACACGTGGTTGATCCTGCAACAGTATGGTGTTGTTTTAAAGGGGCAGTAGCACGTTTTTTGCAAATTTTATTTTTTCAAATTTCCCATTTATAATGATAGATTATGTCATTTATATTTACTTTAGAGGGTAAAACATCTTATTACACAAACCAATTATCCGTAGTAGTGATAACGGTGTTGCGTATAAAGCAAAAATTGCATGGCGGCCATTTTATTGTGAACACATTTTATTATTTCGAATGACAAAAACATTCCCCATGGCTTTATTGAGCCATGGACACTCATTTTAAACTTGATTTTCTGAAGAGAGAAGGGTGTTTTACGATTGGTGAAATTATTTTTCAAATACATTTCATTGACTTATTTGAGCAAAAAAATGTGCTACTGCCCCTTTAAGAAGTTTTTTAATTCGCAACCTTTGCCAGCAATTAATACGACGTTTCACCTACCTTGCAACGGTGAAACGTCGTATTTATTAATTGCAACGGTGTTAGCGCTGCTCTTAAACGTAGCATTAATAACTTATTAATTTAATTTATCCGAAGAACTTCCTTATCTACTTCACTTCAAATAAATTATGTATTGGAACAAAGTGTATCCCTTTTAACAAGGTGTGTGATATCAATCTTATTAAACATGTTCCCTCTGGTTAAAAACTCAAATTTGTTTTATCTTTCATCGGAGAAAACAAATGGCTATTTCCATACACTTACACACCATAACTATACACTTACTTTTGGTGTCTTTGCCCTAACAAGGGCGAGAGATAATCTCTGACAAAATTTTTTTTATTAAAACCAGAGCATACCAACACACAATTTTAGGTCCCTTGTTTTTAAGTTTCATAGGGAATTATCGCTTTTCGTCCAAAGGGTCAAACATTTAAGTCACCAATAAGTTTGAATGAGACGATGTTAACTATTACAGAGGTAGGCCTATAAACGGGATAAATTCTCTTCTCGAACGTCTACTGTCTCATGGGGTGTGGATTGAGGTCAAACTCGTAATTTCTTTAAAAGCCTTGTTTAGTAAACTGTGCTGCTGGGTTAATTAATTTAAGAAATATATTTGTGCCTGTAAGCAAATATACAACAATATTTAGCCGAGCTAACTAGTATGAAAATCAGCAATATAAAAGGCTTCTGAAAGCCAAGTTAATGTTAAGTCGTCGACTACCCCGGCACAGGATTATCTCCCCTTACCAGGTGGCGAGCGGCGGCTCGGATGATATGCAGCGTATCCCGCAGCCCGCGGCGATGAGGAACGCGCTCAGTACGACTGCAACCCTCAAACCTGCAGGAAAGAAGAAGCTAAGGCGGTTTAATCTTAAAAAATATAATTAATTTCGTTTGCAAAAGAAATCCATCCTTGCTCAACACCCATATCTTAGATATGTATTGACGGTCGTATCCGAAGATGTCAAACTCTGGAATCTGCGAGTTTTATCCGTAGGTAAATTAGACTAGGCCAGATTAAAATTATGGATAAGATGAAAGCAGAGGCATTTTTTTAGAAGGATTCGTTATTTGGCATTTTATGATATACCATACACACCTAATACCACCTGAGGTGACTATGGCGGCCATTTTGTTTTTCAAATTTGAGGGTTATAAATATTTGTTTTAAATTGGTTTCGAACCTAAACATGATCAGTACCCTTTGAATGCCATATAAAACACTTTTTCCAAATTTTAATATATAGAGATTCAGTAATAAACTAAAACAATGTGATCACCTGCCATTATTTGTGAAATTTTGGCGGCCATTTTGTTTTTCGATTTTGTGGGCCAAAAACACTTTTTTCGGCTTGGTATCCTATTTTTTCGTAATCAACACCCTTTAATTAGATAAGATACCAAATCCTTCTTAAAAAAATGCCTCTTGCTTTTTTATTTGAGCCCTTTTTCATAATTGGGCCTAGGCTAAGTCAAGGATTTAGATAGAGTATCTAAATCCTTGAGTAAATCTTATCATTTGAGGTTGAGGTGTATCAGAAGGACCTGTCGTGAGAATTCTGTAGATGTCAAGATCTCTGGTATTCGGCCATATTATCAGTGCCAAATCAAGTCAGATCACGTTGTAGATGTTAAACGGTGAAGTCTGCAATGTGTAACTGTTACCAACAGAGGTTGATGTATTGGATATCAGAAGACACTTTTGTGACTGAAAATTCTTTAGATGTCAAGATGTCTGGTATTCGACCATACGATCGTTCATATTTAAGGCCAAACTACCATATCCGCGAAATGATACAGCACTGTTAATTACGCCACTTCTTCAAATTTGGTAAGAATGGAGTCAACTGTGAGTGTCACGGGACCGAGATGGTGTGTAAACTCACGTGCAAAAGAAACGTCCCCACATTTTGAAAACAGTATAAAATGAAATACTGATGTCGGAGAAAGTAGATTTTGAATGTATTTGGTAGCCACATGTTTTGTATAGAAGTATTTACAATTTCATACATAAGAGTATGCTTCTTTTATTTTTACATCTGTTCAAATACACATGGGGTGCTAAAATCGCTTTTTAAAGATGTTTTTGGCCCAGAATATTTGGTATTTAAGTTTAAAACATTGAAAAAGTAGAAATTTAAGATATCCTCGACATAAATAACCTTCTTTGATTTAAATTTGTTGACGCGTCATTACTGTAGGACGTCACAAAACAAGCCAAAACTGGCTTTTTGAGGCTTCTATCTCGTCTAGTTAAGGAGATTCCAAAGCGACCATTTCTTAAAACTTGTGTTTCTCAGAGTTATGTAGAGTTTTGAAAATTCATATTTAGTATTGTTGGGTTCTGAAAACATGATGTAAAGCTGTTTCAGTCGCATTTATCGCACGTCGATTGAAATATCTGACTTGTATTTTGTATGGGGACGTTTCTTTTGCACGTGAGTGTACATAAATGAACGTATATACACTCTTATACCTTGACAGTCTTAGCGTTAATAACGTGCATTGGAGTTTTCATACTCTCGACCTATAATTACCTTGAGATCCATTCCGTGTCCACCCAGTCTTACACTCAGTCTCTGGAAATAGTATTTATTCTTACAATATCACAATTTTATTAAATATTGGAAAAGAGCCCATGAGAAATGGGATTTTCAGAAAACAGTGGCTCCTTTTCAATATTTAATAAAATGGTGACATTTTCAGAATAAATACTTACTCAGTCTAAGTGTTAGACTTGTGTCCACCAAACGTATACTGATAGACCAGTCATACATTGATATCCAATCCGTTAGTATCAACCGTACGTCTTCATGATACATCACTCATACATTGATATCCAATCCGTTAGTATCAACCGTACGTCTTCATGATACATCACTCATACATTGATATCCAATCCGTTAGTATCAACCGTACGTCTTCATGATACATCACTCATACATTGATATCCAATCCGTTAGTATCAACCGTACGTCTTCATGATACATCACTCATACATTGATATCCAATCCGTTAGTATCAACCGTACGACTTCATGATACATCACTCATACATTGATATCCAATCCGTTAGTATCAACCGTACGTCTTCATGATACATCACTCATACATTGATATCCAATCCGTTAGTATCAACCGTACGTCTTCATGATACATCACTCATACATTGATATCCAATCCGTTAGTATCAACCGTACGTCTTCATGATACATCACTCATACATTGATATCCAATCCGTTAGTATCAACCGTACGTCTTCATGATACATCACTCATACATTGATAACCAATCCGTAGTATCAACCGTACGTCTTCATGATACATCACTCATACATTGATATCCAATCCGTTAGTATCAACCGTACGTCTTCATGATACATCACTCATACATTGATATCCAATCCGTTAGTATCAACCGTACGTCTTCATGATACATCACTCATACATTGATATCCAATCCGGTAGTATCAACCGTACGTCTTCATGATACATCACTCATACATTGATATCCAATCCGGTAGTATCAACCGTACGTCTTCATGATACATCACTCATACATTGATATCCAATCCGGTAGTATCAACCGTACGTCTTCATGATACATCACTCATACATTGATATCCAATCCGGTAGTATCAACCGTACGTCTTCATGATACATCACTCATACATTGATATCCAATCCGGTAGTATCAACCGTACGTCTTCATGATACATCACTCATACATTGATATCCAATCCGTTAGTATCAACCGTACGTCTTCATGATACATCACTCATACATTGATATCCAATCCGTTAGTATCAACCGTACGTCTTCATGATACATCACTCATACATTGATATCCAATCCGTTAGTATCAACCGTACGTCTTCATGATACATCACTCATACATTGATATCCAATCCGTTAGTATCAACCGTACGTCTTCATGATACATCACTCATACATTGATATCCAATCCGTTAGTATCAACCGTACGTCTTCATGATACATCACTCATACATTGATATCCAATCCGTTAGTATCAACCGTACGTCTTCATGATACATCACTCATACATTGATATCCAATCCGTTAGTATCAACCGTACGTCTTCATGATACATCACTCATACATTGATATCCAATCCGTTAGTATCAACCGTACGTCTTCATGATACATCACTCATACATTGATATCCAATCCGTTAGTATCAACCGTACGTCTTCATGATACATCACTCATACATTGATATCCAATCCGTTAGTATCAACCGTACGTCTTCATGATACATCACTCATACATTGATATCCAATCCGTTAGTATCAACCGTACGTCTTCATGATACATCACTCATACATTGATATCCAATCCGTTAGTATCAACCGTACGACTTCATGATACATCACTCATACATTGATATCCAATCCGTTAGTATCAACCGTACGTCTTCATGATACATCACTCATACATTGATATCCAATCCGTTAGTATCAACCGTACGTCTTCATGATACATCACTCAAACATTGATATCCAATCCGTTAGTATCAACCGTACGTCTTCATGATACATCACTCATACATTGATATCCAATCCGGTAGTATCAACCGTACGTCTTCATGATACATCACTCATACATTGATATCCAATCCGGTAGTATCAACCGTACGTCTTCATGATACATCACTCATACATTGATATCCAATCCGTTAGTATCAACCGTACGTCTTCATGATACATCACTCATACATTGATATCCAATCCGTTAGTATCAACCGTACGTCTTCATGATACATCACTCATACATTGATATCCAATCCGTTAGTATCAACCGTACGTCTTCATGATACATCACTCATACATTGATATCCAATCCGTTAGTATCAACCGTACGTCTTCATGATACATCACTCATACATTGATATCCATTCCGTTAGTATCAACCGTACGTCTTCATGATACATCACTCATACATTGATATCCAATCCGTTAGTATCAACCGTACGTCTTCATGATACATCACTCATACATTGATATCCAATCCGTTAGTATCAACCGTACGTCTTCATGATACATCACTCATACATTGATATCCAATCCGTTAGTATCAACCGTACGTCTTCATGATACATCACTCATACATTGATATCCAATCCGTTAGTATCAACCGTACGTCTTCATGATACATCACTCATACATTGATATCCAATCCGTTAGTATCAACCGTACGTCTTCATGATACATCACTCATACATTGATATCCAATCCGTTAGTATCAACCGTACGTCTTCATGATACATCACTCATACATTGATATCCAATCCGTTAGTATCAACCGTACGTCTTCATGATACATCACTCATACATTGATATCCAATCCGTTAGTATCAACCGTACGTCTTCATGATACATCACTCATACATTGATATCCAATCCGTTAGTATCAACCGTACGTCTTCATGATACATCACTCATACATTGATATCCAATCCGTTAGTATCAACCGTACGTCTTCATGATACATCACTCATACATTGATATCCAATCCGTTAGTATCAACCGTACGTCTTCATGATACATCACTCATACATTGATATCCAATCCGTTAGTATCAACCGTACGTCTTCATGATACATCACTCATACATTGATATCCAATCCGTTAGTATCAACCGTACGTCTTCATGATACATCACTCATACATTGATATCCAATCCGTTAGTATCAACCGTACGTCTTCATGATACATCACTCATACATTGATATCCAATCCGTTAGTATCAACCGTACGTCTTCATGATACATCACCCATACATTGATATCCAATCCGTTAAAGTCAACCATACGTACTGAACCAATCATACATTGATAACCAATCCGTTAAAGTCAACCATACGTACTGAACCAATCATACATTGATATCCAATCCGTTAAAGTCAACCATACGTACTGAACCAATCATACATTTATATCCAATCCGTTTAAGTCAACCATACGTACTGAACCAATCATACATTTATATCAAATCCGTTAAAGTCAACCATACGTACTGAACCAATCATACATTTATATCAAATCCGTTAAAGTCAACCATACGTACTGAACCAATCATACATTGATATCCAATCCGTTAAAGTCAACCATACGTACTGAACCAATCATACATTGATATCCAATCCGTTAAAGTCAACCATACGTACTGAACCAATCATACATATATATCCAATCCGTTAAAGTCAACCATACGTACTGAACCAATCATACATTTATATCCAATCCGTTAAAGTCAACCATACGTACAGAAACAATCAGATCAAATCCGTTAGTGTTCACCATACGTATCGTACCAATCATATCTTTAAATCCACTTCGTTAGTGTAAACAATACGTATTGATCCAATCATCTTTATCCAATCCGTTAGTGTCAACCCTACATACTGTCTCATCGTTTCTTTAGATTCAATCCGTTATTGTCAATTATACGTATTGCTCCAATCATATGTTTAGATTCAAATCCCTTAGTGTCAACCATACGTATTTATCCAGTCATACATTTAGATCCAATCCGTCATTGTCAACCCTATATCTACGTATTGACCGACTTAAACATTCAACCGCTTAGTGTATATTAACGTATTTACCCCTCATATCTTTAGGTTCACTCTGTTAGCACCAACCTTACGTATTGACCCAATCATACCTTTGGATCCGATGAGCCATGAGAAGAAGAGAGCGCCGACTAGATACGAGATTGGACCCCAGTTGGTAAGGAGCGAGATGGTACCCTCGGACCAGTTAAAGGCGTCCTCGCTGGAGTCAGAGACAGGCGCCCACGTGTTCCACACCATGTTCTGCGTAGCGGAGAAGAGGGAGAAGACCATCAGGATGTACCAGCGTCGTCTGTAGAGCTTCGTCTTCACCTCGACCTCCTGAGTGACCTTGGGAGATCCTGACAACAGACTGTCGTTGAACTTGGGGGTCGCTGACCTGGCTGGGGTTGTGGTGAATTCACCTTCGGTCCCATATTTGGCGTCGGAGGCGTTGATGGAGGTGTATTCAGGCGTGAAGAGATCATCTGGTGGATCTCCCGATCCGTATTGGATATTACCCTGTCCAGACAGGAGCTTGGACTTGTCAGTCATTGTCCCTGGCTTTCTGAAAGTAGATGCATTGTCTGTTCCTACATGCACATGTACTTGATAATTGATGAGGAACAAGGATCGTTCAGTATAGTCGATAGAAACTTTGCCTGAATTAGACTCTAACATTGATATTTGTCAGCCATCATGGCCTTCAGCACAGTCAAAATACACATAGGGATTTTCCGTATTGGATATTTGTATCGCAAGGGGTATGGTGTCAGGATGTATTTCGTGGTATAACCTGTATTCCACTTAGGTTAGGTACAGAAAAGAGCGGAAAGAAGATGTAACCAAACTAATCTCTATAGTAGTCCTCAGTACTCAGTAGTCCGAACATTTCACTATCCGAACGTTTTTGATGAAAAACGGAAGCGTTCGGATTATCGAGGCCTGACTGTATATGCATAAACATGTTTTCGTCGCACAATGGAACAATATTGATATATCCTACTGAAAATATATCGGACCTGCAGATCGAAGATGTGAAAAGCAACCTTGCCAACATGAATACTGTTTTATATTTGTTGATGGTGGACGTTTTGTAGCAATGTTTCTTCACGAACACTGACAGTGGACTTGACCTGTGCACCAAAAACGGATATTGAAATGCACCTACAATACCTTTGGCCAAAGTACTTACAATGGAATGAAGTAATGCAATAAGACGGTATAAAAGAATGGACAGGACCAATGTATTTACAACGGATTGGAACAATGCAGTTACAACAGACTTGACCAATGCACATGTACTTTTAATGGAGTTGACCTGTACACTTCCACTGGACCAATGAACTTACAATGGACAAATGAACTTACAATGGTTGATGATGAGTACGGAGATTTAACGAGCGGTTTTCAGCGGAGTTGTTCTCCCACTCGGGTCACACGGACCTTTAATAAAGTTTCGAAAAATTCAAAAAAAGGATAATTTTGATGCCAGGGTCGATAGGTGGAGCCAAATTTTGAAATTTTGAAATTTTGAATATTACCTATGTAAGGTTAAGCCGGGGTAAAGGGGGGGGGGGATCCTTTAGGTAAGTGCCGACCGCTTGGAAGGTACTATTATTATTGTGTGGGTTTAGAATTTGATATATGTAATTTGTTTGGATGATGTTGGCCCTTAGTTTTAAGTTAAGTATTTGGCGGAAGGCCGCATACTGTGGCCATTCAATAAGAATGTGGTGGATTGTTTCTGCCTGTGGGCAGTGTGGGCATGATGCGGGGGTGTTAGTAACGTTAAGTTTATGGATATGGCTATTTAATTGTGTGTGCCCCGTTTGGAGCTTAATTAATACCCTATCAATATTTTTATATTTGGAGTAGATTGTTTGTTTACCTAGGGGTTTAGATAGAAGTTGTTTGGTGAGATGCGCCTTGCTGGAATTTGCATATTGCAGGTGCCATGCTCGCTTTGCATGAGATTTTGATAGGCTTTTTGCCTCTTGTTTCGAATGGAAAAGGGGGAGAAAATTTGGTAGTTTAAGGCCCTCCTTGGCAGCTTTGTCGGCTTTTTCGTTGCCAAATATGCCGACGTGTGCTGGTACCCATAGGAGCTTTACTGCGGGATTACGATTTTCACCTTATGTGCATGACCTTAAACGTTATTTTCTTAAATGCTATAATGAATAATACACTTCGTGCCCACGATTGCAGTAAAAAGTATGTATATTAAACATTATAAACGTTATTATAATGTGATGAGGTATATCCCTAGACATTGATCTCTAAAGACGGAAAGCGTGTGTATGTCAAACTCAAGCTGAACAGATGGAACTAACATACCATGGCCGTGTTCAAGAGAGGTTTCAAAGTAATCGCTCAATTAGCGATTACTTTTAAACCTCTCTTGAACGCGATTGCTCAATGAGGCGCTACGTAGCAAAGCGAGCGAACTTTGAGGTTTTGCACCGTGTCGTTCAGGAGAGAATGATCGCTACATTGAGCAATCAATGAGCGATTATAAGCGCTCGCTGTTATGGAACGGAGCCCTGGTATGATACTACACTGGGTATCAACATTGCACCCAAACCTTACTGCATTTAGATAAGATACAGCAAACAAAGTTGGCGAGACCCTTGTGGGATTCGAACCCTTAACCCTGCTGAATGCGCTTACCGCTACGTTATCCCGTCCCTTCTCTCTGAATTGAACATTGAATGTCAGATATAAATGTCTTAATTGAACAAATAATGTAACAAAGGCACCCCGGAAATCTCTTCTTAAGCGTTATAGCCTCGCTTTAATATTATAGACTTGCCATGGTTTTTATTAATATAAAGGCCTGTATGACACACTATCCCGCCCCCTTAAACGCCATTGCTACAAACCAAGTCGATTGTCATATACATTAGGTACGTAAATCAAATAATTTTATTGATTAACGTAAGTAGAAAATGCAGAACCTTAATCCTGTATTTCGTTTCTCATTCACCGAATCGTTAAACATAGCACTGATAAGATTGTACAATGAAAAACATCCCAGGGCCTAGCATGTCCTATAATAAACGTTAATTAAATATAACAGGAAGTATCGTGATGTTGATAACGGACCCGACTCAAAGTTCAATATACATACTACATAGGCTTACTGGTCTACAGTCAGTTACACGTAGTCGTGAATCATCTGCACGTATATTGCTCTGGTATATATAACCAATAATATATAAACAAGTACTCACAAGTACACAAATGTACAATGTCGTAATGTTATAAGACATATGAACATTAAATAACGGAATTCTTGCCAGTGTGGTCTCGATTGTATCAAATTGTTATCATAGTCACACGGTATCACTGTATTTTACGTAGAGACAAACTTGATCGAAATACACGTCTCAATTTTCAAAATAATTTATTAAGTGTTAATTTGAATAATAATCAAATGTGTAATAAATAGTAAAGCTTACGTTTAAATCATCGTAAATCCCGTATCTCATCCAGTATACATATATGCGATAACCGAGTTGCAGCTGTTATATATTCAGATGATACCACGCGAGAAGACCCAGATAAGTGCGCACTGTGTACACTCAGCTTAATTGGATTTGCGCAAGTATTAAGCATCTGTATAATTACACCATCAACATTAAATGCATTTAACGACTGTTTGAGGGACAGTGGTGTTATAGAAAAATTAAGGATATTAAGGGGTGATAATTTTCCTTTATTTAAGAATGGCAAGGTTTAGATATAGATCCGTATACCGTTGTCAAGCCGTATGCCGTTATCGAGTATAATTGAGATCAGATGACATTGTGTTAACCAAGTGTTCGACAGACGATTAAAGGAACATTCATTGTGTTGTTGGGGTCATATATTGCAAACGTTATAAATGGTGTTACTTTATCGAGAAGTACCGACTGTTACCGAAAACTACTATTTTGATGACAGTCAACTTAGTATATTGAAGATATGAAGATAAAAGTGGTGATTTCTGATCGAAAATCGGACAATACACAGCGTGTGGCGTGCGTCAAACGTAATTTTGGAATCTTATTTATAACAGACAAAAAGACACATTTGAGTTGATAATGTTTAATAGGTCACATAACTACTGTGCATGTAAATGGGACGTGCAGTTTCGGTTTCTGCACATGCATAATGATGTTACTCAATTTTAATTGGAAACTAGTAATTATGATATATTTGGCGATTGGGGACAAATATGCAAGCTGAGTGAATTTTATTTGTATTGTTGACAGTACATGTGGTGAGTTGGAACGTATTAAAGCCAAATAAAATTTTATGGAACACAATGGGTGTACCTTTAAGAAATGTGAACGTTCTTTAAATTTTAATGTTTAGTGGCAAGTTTCTAATTGCTTCTCAAAAGAAATGAAACAGTTAGCTCGTTTCATTCTCTGTCTGATTGATATATAGAATGAAGTTCACATTAAAACATTTACCCGACTTGACCCAAACTCATCAGTCATGATTAGAGAGATGATTAACTGAACGTGGGCGTGTATGAGTTAGCAGGCAATGACATGTTATACGTTTTTACCATGCAATCACTGTCGAACACCGTTTAACTCTTAATTATTTCTTCTCTTAATAAAGCAACCGCAAAGTTCAATTTTAACAAGTGCCACAGTTACCTTTTTGCGATCGTTTTCACCAACAGATAAATCGTATGTGGTATGTAATTATAACTGCTTCAAAATATATGTCTACACATGATTTCAGAATTCTAGTGCTTTTTGTTCATTTCTATGCTGGCTTGCCTGTTGCCTGGGAGAAAATGAAAAAAAACCCTGAATTTTGTAATAGCTATAACATTGTTATCTTTCGCATTAAGCGAATGATACTTCGAAGTATTGTTCTCCATCATACAAGTATCCTATTCACAAAAAATAGCTTCCTAACACTAACTACTAGTTCCTGAACTGAAATTTAAGGTTTCAGTTAACACCATGACATGCCCATTTTTGCGAAGGGATTTTAAAGAAATTAACAAACTTGTATTTAGATGTTATAAAGATATTATTCTTACCATTTTAGCTTTCTGTATCAAATGGTTTTGGAGAAGAAGTCGTTTAAAGATTTGAGGGTGGGCCCCCTGCCACGCCAATATTTGATGGGCGGTCAAGTTCAAATGGACAAACTTGGAACTACATGAAGTAAAGCTGTTATTCTGAAAGTTTCAGCTTCCTATGTCAACTGGTTTCTGCCTGCCATGCCCATATTTTAGGGGGGTGGGGTCAGGATGAAATGTATAAAATACGATCCCCTAGATGCAAGGTACCTCCCCACAAAATTTCAGCGTTGGGGGTGTAGCGGTTCTTCTTGAGAAGCCGAAAAAGTGAAAAGACGACGGCCCATGCCATAAGCAAATTTGAGCTTTCAGGCCTGATGAGCTAAAATGAACACCCAAATAAAACAAAGGATCCAGTGTGTAATTGTTTTTTTACAGTAAATCTCAGACTGTATATGTCATATTCTGAGTGTGAAGTACGTGATTTGACATGATTTGCAAACGATGAATTGTTAGTTTTCAAAAACGTTTACCTCAACGTATATATTTGCTAAATAAACTTTCAACATTTGAAAACATTGCATTTCAAATGAAGACATTTCGTGACTTATCTCCCCTTGAATTATGACGCCATCGATGACCGAAGCAACCAAAAAGAGCTCTGTAGCTCAATATGATTATCTAAAGTCGAAGATCTAAAACATATTTCTCAAGTAATACATTAAAAACCCTTTTGTTAAAATAACTTAAAATGCATTAAAAATAGTTTAATAGTAAAAACGCTATTGGGGTTCCTTATAAACACCATGCAAATCCCCCTCCCTACTGTATCATCTACTCCCAAGCTCACATCTCTATTACGCAATAAGCTGTATTTCGCTAAACGTTGGTGCTACAGTCATTAAAGTGGGTGCGTTTGATTTTATTGACCCCTAAGGTGAACCTTTCAGATCTGATGAGCTAAAATAGAACACTGCCATTCTCAACGAGCTGCACGAGGACATACCACACCGGGTGTTTTCACACATGCAGGAAGTTTTCTTAAGACCTTTTTCTATACGATCTGAAATGCTGAATGTTGTAAATCCACTGCAAAGATATATGGGGGTGTCGCCTAAAATATAGAGTATATATGATATATGCTTCAGGTAAAACTATTTTCTGCATGTTTTAATTTTTTACCTTTCACAAAGAACGTTTCAGTAAGTATTTTTTTAAATCTTTGTTGAGTTGATAATAAATCTGATCGACTCAAACTGAAATACATTGTTGATGCAACCGGGCAACTCGCACTGTTAATGGACACTTGAAAGTGTTATCAGATGACACTTGACCTCTTGCGAGTCGCGACGAGGAGGTCAATCATCAGTTGCATGTATGGGTATTGAATGTGTATGTGTACATACTGTATTTCAAAACATATGTTCGTCCACTCCTTTTGAATAACAAACTCACACAATTATGGGTTATTCCTCAATTTCCATCTGTTTGAGAAAGAATCTGCAGAATACAGTTTCACTTGGTTGAAGAGTGATACTTTAAGCGCATCTCCCGGATAAAAGTGACCAAAATTCGTTTGATTTAACCAAGCTAAAGTGTACACTAATGTGCATATGTATACATAGTATCCTTTTTTACCTGTGACTTTTTTTCCTACAGAAATTTGTGACTTTCTTACCGTGACTTTTTTACCTGTGACTTTTTTTTCCGGTCACCAGTATCCTAGCTGCTCAATATGATTTTCCGTTAGGGTTCTATCGGGGTATTTTTTGTGGAAACGAAATTCGAGAGGACATCCCCGTTTACACATGTATGCTATTAATACATGATTAAAACACAGTCAAATTGAAAGATATTACTGAAGTTAATACTTTGGCGACTTTACATTTCACAACTTCAGGGGCGGATCCAGGATTTTTGAAAGGGGGGGGTCCCAAAACAATTTTTCTCCACTCAGTGGGGGGGGGGGGGGGTGTAAATGTATATCCCAACTTATACATGGATTTGAAAAGGGGGGGGTCCGGACCCCCTGAACCCCCCCCTTGGATCCGCCACTGAACTTGATAAAGACAAGCACACATTTGTTGAAAAATCAAAACTGAATTGAAGCCATTGCATTCATCGGCGCTGCGAGCAGGGAAAACTTCGCTACGGCCTATAACAGCATATTGTTTATTGGTTTTATGATACATTATGTGTTAATATATAAATATTCTATCATCTATCAGTGTATATGTGTTACTATTACAAAAAATCTAAATTGAGTTAAATATAGCGTGTTTTCATTTCGCGAAATGCCAAGAAACCAAGATGGCGGATACTGCCGACAGATCGGCGAGAGGGTGTAGAGTACGGGACATGAGATAATTCACATCAGTGATCGATCTCAACCCTACCCTACCCTACCCTCCCGTACCCTACCCTACCCTCCCCTCCCCTACCCTCCTGTGATCAAATATTCGTGAACATATCTAATATATTCAGCATGAAAAAAAACAAAGGTAATGTAATCATTTATTACTCAAATCTATAGTTACAAAACATAGAAATAATGCGGACACATGATTGTACATATAAATAAAGGAAATATGATCTGCATAGCCATCCAGTGGTAACCTTTTGAATAGTAAACAAACCTGATTGGCTCTTCACAGATTACATTCTTATCTGTAGAAAGACACTGTCAATATGACAAAATACCACACTCTTTGTCACGGTTCTATTTATGCAATCAGAAATGTTAAAGGGGCAGTAGCAAATAAGTTGATGAAATGTATTTGAAATGTTTTTTTACCAATAGTAAAACACGCTTCTTTCTTCGGAAAATCAAGTTAAAAATAAGTGCACATGGTTCAGTAAAGCCACGGGAATAGTTTTTGTCATTCGAAATAATAAAATGTGTTCACAATAAAATGGCCACCATGTATTTTTTGCTTTACACGCAACACCGTTATTACCACTATGGATAATGAGTTTGTGTCATAAAAATGTTTACCCTCTAAAGTAAATATAAATGGCATAAACTATCATCTTAAATGGGAAATTTGAATTTAAAAAATTTGCCAAAAACATGCTACTGCCCCTTTAAGGACCATCTCAATTTTCAATATTGGCTAAATTATAATTCATATATGATCCATCCCATACTTGAAACGGAAAATGTTGAATATTTGGATGATACTAAACCTTTTCGTGATTATTTCCCCAATGAAAAACAAAATAAATGGAACATGTATAACAAATGCAAAAAGACAATTCCAAAACTGAAATCAAGCTATATCTCTGAGTAGTTTAACATCATTAAACAGACTTGAAGGCCATTGATATCACTTTTTCCCCCCGTTTCATTTCATTAGAAGATATACCAATATTAGCCAGTGATGATCTGAAGAAGGTATATAAGAATCCAAACCATGATATATATCATCACATATAAGTAAGTAATCACATCACATATAAGTAAGTAATCACATCACATATAAGTAACTCTTGGGAGAGAAATAATGTAAAACATAGTATACTAGTATATATAACAGAGACAAAAACAAGAAAATACATTTATATCATTCAACTCTTTAAAGGAAACTGTAACTTTCGGCAAGAAGTGACCATGTAACATTTTACACAGATCCAAAGTAATGATAGTAACCATTTATTGAATGTGGACAAAGCATAAATGGAATACCAGCATACAATGAAAGGTATAATGTTGCGCATGTTGTAAGTGAGTGAGTGAGTTATTGCTTAACGCCACTTCGGCAGTATCGCAGCCATTTGCGGCGACCGCATGTTGTAAACAACTTGTTTGTGCAGCAGAATTAAGATCAGAACTCTCCCATGGTCAACCCTATAGATGGGAGATGGAGAGAATATTGAGAAGACGCCAACGTCAGCCTGTAACCTTGAATGACCTGAGGCAGACCTTGGTTGAATGAGATTCCAAAGGCCTTTTTTTATCAAAATGCTTAACGTCCATGAGGCGTAGATGTTTTGATGCTCGCGGTGGTCACACTCGATACTGATTTGTGAACATGAATTTATCATCCAAAACTGTGTTCCACGGGAGATATTGCTTGTGTGAGATCAAGCGATATCTGCTAGGAGATATCTTTTTGGCAGTAGATTTTGCACAATGCCCTGTCGCCGTCAGCTACATGACATCACAATGCTTTTACAGCATCGAGTAATGATGTCACAATGCTATGACGTCATACACATGATGACGTCACAATACTATGACCTCACCGCACTGGAAGTAAAATGGCAGAGAAGTGCTCAGAGATGTAGACTATTTTCACTTAAAACGTAATAAGAATGATTTTGGATGATAAATAGAATCTCACCCTCGTGTCTTCTGATATCAAATATATCAACACTCGTTCATATAAGTAAAAATATCCTCGGCAAGCCTCGGATATTTGTAACTTTTATCAACTCGTGTTGATATATTTGATATCAGAAGACACTTGGATGAGATTCTCTATTTATCACCCAAAACTGTGTTCCACGGGAGATATCGCTTGTGTGAGATCAAGCGATATCTCCTAGATATCTTTCTGGCAGTAGATTTTGCACAATGCCCTGTCACCGTCAACTACATGACATCACAATGCATTTAAATCATCCAGTAATGACATCACAATTATACTATGACGTCATAAACATGATGACGTCACAATGCTACGACCTCACCACACTGAAAGTCAAATGGAGTGTTACATGGGTGACGAGCTATTCCTAGCAGCCGTTCGGCGTGAAAACGACCCTTTTGGACGTAATTACAAGGATAACATCATATAATAAATAGAATATCCGTCACTCGTGAAAATATAACCTTTCTACCTCCCTCGATGAGATAAACATAAACATTGGTCAAGAAAAGACAGATATCCTCTATATATCCACACATGGAGCTGAATATATAGATCATCTCTGCATTTGTGTAAACTTTTATACTGTAATTGAATCACATTTATGTAAATATCATCCACAAATAATTATCCAATTTTATTACTACTCTACAAATTAAATTATGAAAACAGGATAATATTCACAATATATATTGTAATATCACATGATTATGACATCAGATCTCAACTAGTTTTAATTTTCATCAAGGGAGATAATCCATGCATATAACCGGAACTATCCCAATTTCATCAAGTAGATATTACAATAATTTCTGGCACATGGATAAATAGAAAAAAGCATGAAACTGAAAGAGGAATGATGACAAATGTTAAAATATGATTGAATTTTAATATTGAGGGTTACTGGAATATTTCAAACACAATCATTTTGGCCACATAAAAGAAGACCTTGTAGTATTGTGCGTGTTGTCAGTTGAATCAAGACGCCAGCGGGAGAATTTAAGGAAATACAGTATATTCATTGATGAATAATTTAATAAGCTCAGATAATTCTACAACATTTTTCATGGTAATCTTCTTCATTGTAATGATCCATAAACAGAATAAACACACTCAACATTCACTCAAACAACAGGAGGTAAGATCTATTTATGGAATGTAAGATATGTATGTTAAAGATTCATTATCCACTGAATATTTTGTTCTTTAATTCCTGTATAGTTAATGTCGATTTAACTAAGTTGACAGTTATCAAGGTGAAGAAACATCAGTTACTAACACCTTTTACTAGACAATGAACAATACCCACCATCATAACAGTACAAATATCATTTCTTCTCCTTTCCTTGAGAACTGAAGGTACACTATTTTAAGTGCTTATTTTTAAAACTTCTATCAAATAAGCTTTCATATGGTATGAAACATAGCATAGTAGGTATAAAAGTAAAAAATATGTGCGTTACTACCATATATTAGCGGGTATAAGTTGACCCCGTGGATAAGCCGACACCCTTTCTAAACCACTCAAATTCCGTCCAAAACCCTATATCTCCCGTATTTGTTCAACTGGCAGATACTCACCTGGACCCATATTTTCGAAGCTCTCTTAGTCGTAGATAGTCGTAAGTTCCATACATTGACATTGACTTACGACTATCTTAGCACTAAGATAGCTTCGAAAATATGGGCCCTGGCATCTAGATTTTAGGTCTGAAACACTGACCCCGTGTATAAGTTGACTCCCCTCTTTGACCTGCTAATTTCTGGTATCAAATTCTCGACTTATACCCGGTAATATACGGTAGGTTTAATTTGATAATGGCATAACTTGTGTATTGTCGTCTCTACATTGTTAAAGGGGCTGTAGCACGTTTTTTGCAAATTTTATTTTTTCAAATTTCCCATTTATAATTATAGTTTATGTCATTTAAATCAACCTAAGAGGGTAAAACATCTTATTACACAAACCAATTATCCATAGTGGTAATAATGATGTTGCGTATAAAGCCAAAATTGCATTGGGGCCATTTTATTGTGAACACAATTTATTATTTCGAATTACAAAAACTATTCCCTAGGTTTTACCAAACCATGTACACTCATTTTCAACTTGATATTACGAAGAGATCAGGGTGTTTTACTATTGGTGACATTATTTTTCAAATACATTTCATCAACTTATTTGAGCGAAAAAACGTGCTACTGCCCCTTTAATGCCTTGGAGATATTGCAGCTCCCCTTTATGATTAATATCTTCAATAGGTTAACATTATACACTTAATTACTCATGGTGAGGTCATTATGTGAAATACAAGGACTCGAGACCTAAGTCCCGAGGAGGTCTAACGTGACCCAGACCCGGGTCGAGGTCAGGTCAGACCGCCGAGGGAGTCAGGTCGAGAGTCCTTGTATTTCACATTATGACCTCACCATGAGTAATTAAGTGTTTTATTATACCGAAATTCTTTTTTTTTCTTCAGGCTCTAGTATGATTTTTCTCAAATCAGGGAACCCATCAACTGACGCCATCTTGAAAGCAAACGTGAAAACAAACACAGTCACGTGACAAATCACGTGACAAGTCAATATCTCAGGTCAGTGACAGAAATTTCTGTCACAAAACTGACCTCATCGCAGGAATCACGAGTCAATGTACACAAATATTTTTTGATCACGTGTTGCAAACTGGCCAATGATATTCCTAGAATTTTAATAGAGGTATAATAACATCATTAGTTGTGATAGGTGGACGAGTGACCTTTATATGATAAACAGCCACTCCTAGAAGAAAAGTCTTGGACTGGACAATTGCAGGATACCCTTTCTGATGAGCATACACAAGAAGACCTCTCTAGGACTGAAGGTTTGAAGGGTTGCTTTCATCAAGCTCCAGCCTCTTGTAGCTTTCTTTCATAAGCAGTAGAACTGGTATACACACCCCGATAGATGCCAGCAGTGCCCAGTTCATCCACATAGCACCTGAAACAGAGGATGGTAATAAGTTTTCTCAAGCTGTGCTAGACATGAAAATATTGAGGTGAGGTGAGTTGGAGTTTAACGCTCCTTTCAAGAGTATTTCACTTATATCGCGGCTGCTAGTATTATGGCAGGGAGGGGGATTCGAACCCCGGACCTCTTGATCTGAAGCCAAACGTGCTAACCAGTAACTCGATGTGACATAAATGATCTTATCATCCAAAACTGGCTCCCACACTAGATATCGCTTGTGTGAGATCAAGTGATATCTTGTGTTGATATATTTGATATCAGAAAGCACTTGGGTGAGATTCTCTATATAATACACTGGAAACACAAAATATCCTCTCGACCAAGGGAAATGCTCAAAGGTTGTAGGCCAACAGCCATTTCTTGATTAAAAAATAGTTTCCTTGATGTAATGCTCATGGATCATGCTTTATATAATTTATGAAACAACAAAATCTTATAAAGATGAGCACAGAAAGATCACTGAAGCATACGTAAAAAATCTCTCCTACATAAACATGGCTACAATGTTCAGCCAATAGCATATGTAGCCAAGTGCAAAGGTCAAGAAGCTCCATGTTACCTATATTGGGAATAAGAAGGAGCAGGAGGAAGACGAGCCCCCCGATGTTGTTAACGAGGGTGAGAACACCGTTAGCTGTCCCCTCCCCTATAGGGTACGTGAGTTCACACCCCAGTTCATAGATGAGCGGCACGGAGGAGTTCAACACAGTCATACCCGCTATCACAGTAACATAGATCACAGCTGAAACAAACAAAGAACAGACAGTGGATGAGAGACAACAGGAGGTTATTACACAGAGCATAATGATGAAATGGATGCAATAAGATTTCTATACCTAAACAGTAGAGAAGCGAGCAAAATCAAAGTAAATGATTGAGCTATATACTTACCAGATGGGGCGAGTGAGTGAGTGAGTTATTGTTTAACATCGCTTCGGCAGTATTGCAGCCATTAGCGGCGGGCAGATGGGGCGAGAAAGCATCAGTACTATAATGTTATTAATTAAGTATTTCCGTATTGGCCCAGTTCCATTGTATTGGCCCGTCGAGGGCCAATACAACGAACCGAGGACCTGTAACTCGGCCAATATGGAGATACTTAATTAATGACAATTTTATTAATTAACTTCTTTTCATTCTATTTGCACAACACAAGACATCTCATTTATATTGAAATAAGAATTATAAACAAGATTGGTGAACATATAGCACGGGTCAAAGTTGTGAAGCGACAGCTTCAGGTTTTTACCAAAAGTGCAACTGCGCATATTGGCCCAGTTTGTCTCATATTGGCCCAGTTTTTCCCATATTGGCTCAGTTTCCCCGTATTGGCCCAGTTGTCGAATCATATGGTCTAGGCCGTAAATACCGTATACGTGCCATAACATTGATAGTTAATCAATAATAGTCTATAAAGCTAGCAGTAGAAGAAAGTTATATACTTACCAATGGAGAAAGGAGCTACCCCGTAGCAAATTAAACAAAACCAAGTGAAGAAACCGCCTCCAAGAGTGTACATCACTAGGATAATCCACTTCATGTGCTTCGAGAAGATGTCAGCAAACCTGCAGAAAATTTATACTGTAAAGTAGCAATAGAATTTAAAAGAAATTATTTTATTTTATTTTTTTTAAAAAACAACAATTTATGGTTTAAACATTTTTATTCATGTAATGAATTGGGATTGGTTAACAAGCTCTGTAGCTTATATTAACACTGCTCCCATACAACATATGATACAGAATGAAACACAAAGTGACGTCAATGATAAAGATTGTTATAAATGACCGAATGTATACATGCTCCAATTAAATTAACAGTAATCGATCATAGAAAATTGTGTTTGGAATGGTTTATCAACCCATCTGAAGAAATATAAAGATTTAATGATATTATATAGTATTTTTATTTTATTATTTTTTTAATTACGTAAAGTGTTGACCGCCACGATTACATACATATCACCCCTACATGACCCACGTGGCTAGGGGTTGGCGGGGATTTAATCAATTTATGTATACATTTTTATTGACTGAGACTAAGGGGGATTTGTGCAAGTTGGTCCTCTGCACTAACAGGATCTACGCACTATTTCAGCATTCTTGCAATGGAAGCATCCTGCACCATAATAATAATAATAATAATAACACTTTATTGTCCTCATTACAATGAATTCGGAAATTCAATTTGTGCCAGTGGCACCCGGCAGCCACAGTGCAGCGCCAGTTCAAGCATTGTTCTATCCTTATAATGCTGAGCGCCAAGCAAGGAAGCAACAACTCCCAACTCCCAACTTTTGGTATGACGCGGCCGGGAATCGAACCCTGACCTACCGGGTGACGAGCAGACGCTCTACCAACTGAGCTACATCCCCGGTTTGATCAGATTGAACTCTTATCAGTTTTAGGTTTGAAAAGATGTAAATGCTCCAAAATTGATTTCTATACTAGGCCTGACAAGTAATCACTACCAGGAAAAGGCTGCCATACCAGTGTGGCTAAACCTGGGCTGTCTACTGAAAAGAACATTAGATAAGACCCACCTGGCCATGATGAGCGAGCCAACACACCCGGAGCACGTTGCGTAGAAGCCGATCCAACCAGCCTCGTTCTGGCTGATCCCGTGAGGCTGCAGGTCCACGTCCAACACACCCACCCAACAGTTCAACACCCCGATAGCCAGCCCATACACAAAACACACCAACCAGAACTGACCCTTCCTGTAGAGAAATACAACACACGTACACACAGAATACCCTCTTATAACTAGATTAGCGTTTGCGGGACACCGCAAAAGCAGAGCAGCTCCGAAACTTAGGGTCTCGCCTTTCCCTGTTCCGGTTCTCGTCAGCATCAATAAAATGGGAATTCTTTTTAACAAAAGTTTGTTCATTATTCGAGTTATTACTAATCATCACTGGGGTCACTTTTCACAAGTTTGTTCTTAAAACCTATTTCTTCTTTCAAAATTTGATCAAAGGATTAACGTGGCCTTAAAAAATATCTCATGACCTTGACCTTTGACCTTCAAGGTCACACCATCAATGATCACTTTTCATCGCGTATAATAATCATGCAATGACTCCAAGTGTTCATAGTTAAAATACGGCAGATTCAAAAAAGCATGCTTAAGTTTTGACCTCACTGTGACCTTGACCTTTGACAAATTTTAGCGAAAACGTTTTCAAATCTTGGTCTTTCTCCATAGTTCATATATACCAAATAAGAGCCTAATAGCACAAAAAAAGTTTGAAGTTATCACGTTTACAAGGATTGTTGTAGTGATTTCAGAACTCATGACCTTGACCTTTGACCTTGAATGTGAACATGTCAAAATCATTCACCAGGTGTATAAGAAAGAAATTAAGCTATCTATATGAGGTGTTAATATACTCATGGAAAAAAATTAGTGATTTCAGAACTGGTCAGCATGACCATATCTCATGACCTTGACCTTTAAAATTCAAGGTCACACAATCAGTGATCACTTTTCATTGTGAATCACAATCATGTAATGATTCAAAGTGTTAATAGTTGAAATAAGACATTTTCGCAAAAGCATGATTAGGTTGTGACCTTGCTATGACCTTGACCTTTGACGGATGTTAGCGAAAACCTTTTCAAATTTTGGCCTTTCTCCATAGTTGATATACAACAAAGAAGAGCCTGATAGCACAAATATTTTTCAAGTTATTGTGTTTACAAGGATTTTTTTTTGGCGATTTCAGAACTCGTGACCTTGACCTTTGACATTGAATGTGAACATGTAAAAAAAATTCCCCAGTGGTATAAGTAAGAAGTTATGTATATGAGTTCTCAAAACCTAATTAGGAAAAAAGTTAAAGCCAATACAAAACGCGGCGGCGGCGGCGATGGAAACTGCACAAAAGCTGATAGCAGCTTAGTCGGAGCTGCTAATTACAGATATACCCTCTTATATTTACAGTTATATTGATAACAATGAATACACTCTGTTAACTTTAAACCAGTCAACCTACTCAGTGCAATGTTCCTGTACTAAACTCATGTTCATAATCTACCCATATTGATTAGGTCTTTGAAGGGCATTTAGAAGTGGTATACATAAGAACATGAAGATTTTCTGGATAACAACTTCTTTAATGTAAAAATACACGACGTTTCGGAGTAGATACTCACTCCTTCATCAGGTGGAATGTAAGGAATAACAAAATGTGGTACATTTATATAGCAAACAAAACAATGGTGATGAAGGAGTGAGTATGTACTCCGAAACCTCGTGAATTTTCACATTAAGAAGTTGTTATCCAGAAAATCTTCATGTTCTTACCCATATTGATGTTCTTATTAATGGGGATGTTGATGCATATCTATGTGCACATAGCTCATCTGAAAATTTTGAAAATAACTGAAAATTCAATCACAAAATTAATTTCCTGACTTCAGATGCAACAAACGTAAGGTATATCAGAAGAGAAAATAGGATAAAGATAAAGATTAAGATAAAGGGAGAGTAATCCATGTACAGAGAACCAGTAAGGGAGGTAACTCACGTGAAGAGGTTCTTCAGTCCCTGCCAGAAGCTCTCACGCTTGATGGATGCAGTGATGCATGGTGGGAGTGGAGGTTTTTTCGGGAAGTAGATCAACAATGCAAGCAGTATCAGCAGACACCAGCCAAACTCTGAAGGAACAGTGAGAGAGACAGTGAGAGAGTCAATGAGAGAGAGTCAGGGAGAGAGAGTCAGTGAGACAGTAAATGAAAGAGTGAGTGGGAGAGTTAGTGGGAGAGTGAGTGGGAGAGTTAGTGGGAGAGTTAGTGGGAGAGTCAGTGGGAGAGTCAGTGGGAGAGTGAGTGGGAGAGTTAGTGAGAGAGTGAGTGGGAGAGTTAGTGAGAGAGTGAGTGGGAGAGTTAGTGAGAGAGTCAGTGGGAGAGTTCGTGAGAGAGTGAATGAGATAGTCAGTGAGATTCAATGAGAGAGTCAGTAAGAGAGAGTCAGTGTGAGAGTGAGTAGGAGAGTTAGTGGGAGAGTTAGTGAGAGAGTGAGTGGGAGAGTTAGTGAGAGAGTGAGTGGGAGAGTTAGTGAGAGAGTCAGTGGGAGAGTTCGTGAGAGAGTGAATGAGATAGTCAGTGAGATTCAATGAGAGAGTCAGTAAGAGAGAGTCAGTGTGAGAGTGAGTAGGAGAGTGAATGAGATAGTCAGTGAGATTCAATGAGAGAGTCAGTAAGAGAGAGTCAGTGTGAGAGTGAGTAGGAGAGTGAGTGGGAGAGTGAATGAGATAGTCAGTGAGATTCAATGAGAGAGTCAGTAAGAGAGAGTCAGTGTGAGAGTGAGTAGGAGAGTGAGTGGGAGAGTGAATGAGATAGTCAGTGAGATTCAATGAGAGGGTCAGTAAGAGAGAGTCAGTGTGAGAGTGAGTAGGAGAGTGAGTGGGAGAGTGAATGAGATAGTCAGTGAGATTCAATGAGAGAGTCAGTAAGAGAGAGTCAGTGTGAGAGTGAGTAGGAGAGTGAGTGGGAGAGTGAATGAGATAGTCAGTGAGATTCAATGAGAGAGTCAGTAAGAGAGAGTCAGTGTGAGAGTGAGTAGGAGAGTGAGTGGGAGAGTGAATGAGATAGTCAGTGAGATTCAATGAGAGAGTCAGTAAGAGAGAGTCAGTGTGAGAGTGAGTGGGAGAGTGAATGAGATAGTCAGTGAGATTCAATGAGAGTCAGTAAGAGAGAGTCAGTGTGAGAGTGAATGAGGGAGTCAGTGAGATTCAATGAGAGAGTCAGTAAGAGAGAGTCAGTGTGAGAGTGAGTAGGAGAGTGAGTGGGAGAGTGAATGAGATAGTCAGTGAGATTCAATGAGAGAGTCAGTAAGAGAGAGTCAGTGTGAGAGTGAGTAGGAGAGTGAGTAGGAGAGTGAATGAGATAGTCAGTGAGATTCAATGAGAGAGTCAGTAAGAGAGAGTCAGTGTGAGAGTCAATGAGGGAGTCAGTGAGAGAGAATCAATGAGAGAGTCAGTAAGAGAGAGTCAGTGTGAGAGTCAATGAGGGAGTCAGTGAGAGAGAATCAATGAGAGCAGTATGGTGATACATGAAATGATCAGTCCAGGACTCATACACACCACAGGGGTGTGTACCACTTAGAAACTGTTTGAAAGACATATACCCATATAGACCCTACCCATTAAAGGTTAGATGAAATGACATATGGTCACATTCGGATTCTTTGAGTTTCAGGGGTTTCAATTTGACAATTGCTCAATTTTAAATTTCTAAAATCGACCCATAAATAAATACTTATATACGGCTTTTTAAAAAAGTGCCTAATTAAGCCCCGGCAACCAGAATGAAAGTGGGTGGGCGGTGGTCACTGAAGCATATCGTGCTGTGAAATACGTGGAGGAATCTCACTATGGCCTCTAATCTTAATTTAACGCGTTTTCCCAACTTTTAAACTGCTCATATAAGACAGAAAACTTCATCAAAACAACCAAAATTTTCGATAAACGGATTACTCAACTATTGAACTAGCGATTTCATATGGTTACAACGACTGGGGCCTCCTGAATTGGAATGCATTCTGTGCTTATGTATAGTATGTTTGTAGCAATTAACCGCGAAACTGCTGTCATATCACTTTCCATGGAGTGTTTGTCTTAAAGCTCTGTCATTTCAAGTGACATGGCCGATGCCTTTCCTTATGTGTATGAACCAAATGACAGTTCAAGTGACATTGACACAAGAGAAGAAGACTCTCGCGGGAATCGGGGTGAAGAGAGATTAAGTAGCACCAATTGATCAAATTATGTTCCATAATCGGCAGGTTAATTTTGCTTTGTATATATTGATAAATAAAGTAATATGGTAGGTATAATTTCATAAACACTGAACGATTGGCTATTCAAATAAGCGAGACAACATTGATGTAATGCAATGCAAACCATTTTCACTTCACTTTCATGAATAAATACAGGAACTGGATTGGTCAACAAGCTCAATGAAATTTACATGAAGATTGCTCCATTGTACACGCAAACATATACATTATGATAACACAGATTGATATAGACAACAAACATTATCGAATGAAAGAATTATGTTACCAGTAGCATCTTAATACACATCTCGTAAATGAAAACGAAATGGTTTAATAAAAAGTGTCACTTCAGCACACCAACACACAATTCTCAGTTTAGCGTACCATATACGTAGATGTTTCTTCCAGATCAAAGGGGAGAAGTGTTGTTACAGCAAATTAGTTTACTCAATTAAGAAGCTGAGTATGTGAGAAGGAAGGAGTGTAATTATGTTTGTACAGATAACAAGTTTACTGGACCGATTCAATTATATAACAAATGGCATGTCGGTGACCGGCATGTCATATATGTTTATTGTCAAACGTCCTGTCTTGGTGACACACAATACACTTAACGCGACATTCAGTCTATTTGTTTTTCTATCTTGCCATTTGCACATCTAAAACAAATAATGGATATGTGAAGATTCTAACATCTAAGCTAGTAATGAAAATGATTCATGTTAGAAGTTTGAATGATCTTACCTACATACATGAGGAACATGATGTCCTTCCTCTCCTTCGTTATTCTCGCCTCTGTCAAACAAATGATGAACGGAAAATAAGTATCTTTCATGGATAGTTTGTTCATCATTCCAATAATAATGAACAACTTCTGCACAGGCTATTTCGAAAGATTCATGTAACGATGGAATGATGTCAAGAGTACAAATCTGATAACGTTAAGTGCAATGCTTGCACTCAACTGAACAATTTTGTTCAAGCATCTGTTGTGATAAATCTAATAACACCCCCTGGAACGTCCTGTTCTGCAGAGGTGCAGTGATCGGCGACTGTTCGCGAGAATTTGCAGTGATCGGGTGCACGTCGTGAATGTAAACATAAGTTAGGTGTTAGAAAACAGTTCACTAGTTGCTAAATGTGCGCAATTTCCTTTAAATTTTAATAGTTTACGAATGTTAAGTTTATGGTGATTATTTCCAGAAAGGTTTAAGTTGCTAGCATGAAAATGAGAAAAGTTATCGGTGATAATCGGCACAACACGTTTTTTCAAGGAGACAAATTTGCAGATAATTTTTCAATTGTTTTATCTGAAAGATTTTTAAGAATCCGATATTGTTAATGTTTCACTTTTCAAAGTAAATGTAAAGTTTCTGCTCAATTGAGTGCATATTATTCATTACATCAGCCAAAAAGTAACCCCGACTTGATCGGTGCGAATGACTGTACAATCTCTGCACATGCCTGCAGTGATCGTAATTTTGTTTTGCAGTGATCGGTAGTGTACAGTATCCTCACCTTGGCTCACATCCTCATGGAGTTTTCAGAAGAGAAAGTAGATCGTTAGAACTTTGCTTTGTGAGCATAGGATCAGATAAAAAAAATCCGAAAATGTCCAAATGTGCTCGCATTTTTCAATATAAGCACAATATGGTGCCTCCTTCGAAAAGTTGCCTGGATCCCCTCGAAAATCCTGCTGTGCAAAAACTTCTGGATTAGCGTGCCCTTCAAAGGAGTTGAAAAGCCATGTGTTTTAAAAGCATTACGATTGAGGTAACTGCATGTACAAAGGTTTTCAAATATAGATCATCTTTGTCCTACCATCGGAAGATATATGTAAGGGTGACAAGTAAAACGTGTCATGACCTAGCTTTCCTGATATGGTATATATACACGTAAATCAGTTTAATTGTTTTTAATGTTTATTATGTGACTGAAAAATCTCGACATGCAAAGGACTTAGGTTATAAGATGTTTATGCGCTATATGGTGAGAAAAGAACCAAAATTTGCTTGTTTCCGTTCATAAGATTCACATTGTAATGTATCACAATGACTCAATGCGACCTTTTTGACATTGGACATTTTTTGTTCTTGATATATCCTAAGTATTTGGGAAGAAATATTTTTATCACATGAAGAGATGAATAAAAAATGTCTTATTAAAAACTACCACAGAAACAATTTGAAGGTTAAAATTTTTGTAATATTTTTAAGTTTTTAAACTAGTTTATCACCTTTTTAAAGGCATTTTGAAGACGATAGATAGCGGATATAATGTAGATTCTAACATCGTTAGCAAGCAAATGATACATATGATTTGAAAAAGGAGAATAGAAACAATAGCCCCTATATTAATAAATTATATTTATTCAAATGATGCGCATCACTTCCTTGATATTACGGTGTTAATATATATCCACACCGAAACGTCCGATATATGGAATAGAGAAGTTGATCATCCATAGCCTTTGTTCTATCTCGTTGATCATATGCACATTATATATTTCAATCCATATTAACAGCTCTGTTTTAAAATGATTTTAACAACAAAGTATAATTACAATATTATTCAATTCCATGTTCTGTCATTCATAGTTTCCACTTAACAGATTTGAGGTATACATTGAATGTAAAGTGTCATGTCAATCACATGCTATTTCAAATCTTTCAATACCAATGAATAGCTTTATGTTTCAAACTGTTTTAACATAACAATCTGCAATATATAGTTAATTTCAAATTTTGTTATTCAAAGTTGTCTTTGAAAAATTAACACTGTAAGGTACATTGTGCTCATTTCCTTGATACGTTTATTATATGGATAACCCATGATACCCAGGATATGGTGCGGTTGTAGACCCTGATAGGAAGGAAAAACCCGAGGATGCGAACCGTTTTTAAGTGTAAAACAGGCTTTTTACGTGTTATCGCATTATATTGAGGATCCCTGGCGTTATATTGGGTGATGTCAGCTGCGAGTTTCTTTTGTACCGTGATATCTCGTCTGCCCCCTTAGCGCAGTAGACAGAGGCGCTGACTCAGTAACTGCAGGTGATAGTGGATACGGGTTCGAGACGCACTTTCTTCAAAACATTTGCTGTACATATTCTGTCGTAAACTTATGAAATTTTTCAAAATTAGTCTAAGTTAGTTTCTTCAGATCTTTACTTTCAAGCCGTCATCTTAACAAATATATCAGGGTTTACAATCATTATAATTCCTTCTAACAGGGTTTACAAGTGTATGTGTAAACCCTCCTGGAGGGAATTACAAGGTTCTAAGTCCCTCGTACCGGGTGATACGGTTTAGAAAGGTCGTTTCAAGTATCACATTATATGGCTGGTAGGTTGATAAAAACGTAGAAACGTCTTGAATATATACAGATTGTCTTCTACTCTTTCGTATTGGGACAATAAACAATAAATATATATATTTCAAGTCAAAAGAGCAAGCGTTGTTTGTTGTCATTTGAAAAGATTGGCAACATCTGCTCAATGTTCGGTTATACTAGTGTGATTGCCTGATGCCCAAACGTTTGTGAGCCATTATCTGGGATTCCACCTCCCTATAGGATTCGTCTTCTTTGTGGGATTGTCAGCCATACCACGTTAGTGAAGACCAAAGTAAGTATGGGAACAATACTTACACCTAATCTTTTCGTCCATGTTGAACAGTCTGAACAGGATCAAAACTATATCTTTGTAATCCGAAAAATAAGTTTTTTGGACGTTTTTATTTTTAAAAATCCGATCACTGCATTATCCAAATTTCCGATCACTGAATTCCGAGTTCACTGTCCTCAACGATCACTGCACTAAATATCATTTTTACATTGTGTCCAATAACTTTGTTAATTTTCAACTGGATGTTTTCAACTTTTCGCAAATAAATGTATTATCACTAATGTTTAATTAGATATCATCTGGAAAGGAAAATATAACTACATTTAATATAAACTTTGAATTTGTCTCCTTGAAAAAACAAGTTTTGCCGATTATTACTGATAACTTTCCTCATTTTCATGCTAGCAACTTAAAACTTTCTGGAAATAATCACCATAAACTTAACATTCGTAAACTATTAAAATTTAAAGGAAATTGATTGCATTTAGCAACTAGTGAACTGTTTTTTAACACCTAACTTATGTTTACATTCATGACATGCACCCGATCACTGCAAATTCTCGCGAACAGTCGCCGATCACTGCACCTCTGCAGAACAGGACGTTCCAGGGGGTGAATAAGGGTGTACTTACGTATAGAAGCGTTACTGCAGTTGTTGCTGTCAAAGAGCTGAAAACCATTAACGCTGAAGTCCATCATGTCACTGAAATCAATCAAACAGACATTTAGAATAATTTTGAATGATTTTGTTTACGGGGGTTCAAAAACATTTGAAGACATTATAAAACTCAAGTGATGTCAACACTTCATTTATCACCAAACTCTATCTCCATCATATGACTGGAGTGGTTCATTGTACGTTGTAAGAGAAACGGACTGGAATGGTTCATTGTACGCTGCAAGAGAAACGGAATGGAATTGTTCATTGTACGTTGTAAGAGAAACGGAATGGAATGGTTCATTGTACGTTGTAAGAGAAACGGACTGGAATGGTTCATTGTACGTTGTAAGAAAAACGAACTGGAATGGTTCATTGTACATTGTAAGAGAAAAGGACTGGAATGGTTCATTGTACGTTGTAAGAGAAACGAACTGGAATGGTTCATTGTACGTTGTAAGAGAGCGAACTGGAATGGTTCATTGTATATTGTAAGAGAAACGAACTGGAATGGTTCATTGTACATTGTAAGAGAAACAGACTGGAATGGTTCATTGTACGTTGTAAGAGAAACAGACTGGAATGGTTCATTGTACGTTGTAAGAGAAACAGACTGGAATGGTTCATTGTACGTTGTAAGAGAAACGGAATGGAATGGTTCATTGTACGTTGTAAGAGAAAATGACTGGAATTGTTCGTTGTACATTGTAAGAGAAACAGAATGGAATGGTTCATTGTACGTTGTAAGAGAAAATGACTGGAATGATTCATTGTACATTGTAAGAGAAACGGAATCGAATGTTTCATTGTACGTTGTAAGAGAAACAGATTGGAATGGTTCATAGTAAGAGAAACGATGAAAAATGACTACATAACAGCTGGTGACATGGCTTCCTACTTGTCTGTATATATATTGCTGTGTATGCGCGGGTTTTAAACAGTAGAAACATCAATCTAATATAACACGACAGGAGAAGATAAACTGTCTCTCAGAGAAAGCATAAATTCAATTTGCTATGTACAAGCATATATACTCCAACAGGTCATGTTTTTCACAATTTAGAAGATAAACATCATTCCTATTCAATCACTTTTCAAGGACATACTTTAAAATTCCACCAGTAAAAATTAAATTCAAGTACTGTTCATAGCATACGCGAATCATATACGCCATGTATCCAGAAACCTTACTTTTCCCATGTATTCCACCTCTAAAGGTAAAGACTTGAACTTGCATATATATAATTTACCAATCATAGTCTATCAACAGTAAAGGAAGTCAGTCCATCCCCTGAATCTAAGTAGACTGGAGAGCAGGGTAAGAAACTGGGCCCTTTTTCGTAACATTCATATACGTAAGCATTCTTATCTTTTATTGCAGCCTGTGTTGTAAATGAATTATGTTATATTAATTTATATTCATAATTCTGCAAATTCTTTTAGAATAGCTAATCTACACTTCTTGTCAGTCACTCCTACAATACACTAAAGGGGGCGGCGCTTGTCCATGGCGGGTTTGGAAGTAGTTATTAACTGTTGGGAATATGGATCCACTAAAGGATACAGGCGGCTACGGCTAATGGGTTAGCATTAGTAAAATAGCAAGAGGGGTACATGTACCCGCCAAAAATATTGACAATCGAAGGGCAACTTCAAGGATATACTTTTAGTTACGTTTCGGGGAGCGTTGGCTCCCCTTCATCAGACCACCTGATGAAGGGGAGCCAACGCTCCCGAAACGTAACTAAAAGTATATCCTTGAAGTTGCCCTTCTGTTGTCAATATGTTTGGCAGGTACATGTACCCCACTCCTACAATACAAAAATGCCCTATATCTACTCACCCAACAGGAGACATAGTGAGGTTTGTGCCGGTACAGTTCCTGTCAACCGTGTCCGGGACCAGCAGAGGACCTGAACACAACACAGGCAGAGTTTGTTTCACAGACTTCGGTGTAATAATTTGTTTATGGCAGTCAGTAACTTTGTTAAATTAATTTACTCACTAACAAATGAAAAGAAACTTTAGCAGTACATCAAAATAATTGTCAAAAAAAAATTGATTAGATTTGTTTTCAAAACTTCTAATGGACATTTAATGTGATTTTTGAGAAGCAAATGGCATTTTGTTTGATAATCATAGAATAACATTTACAATTTCAAATTTTAAGAACATTGAAATCATCTCATTTTACTATCAAATGAAATTTTAACATAATACATTTTTTTAGCAACTTCAATATATGTATGATGATTGATACATTCTTGAGAAATTGAGCATATGATGATCTCACATAAATAATCAAAATGAAATAAATGGTACATATAATTTTATTTTGTTAAAAATTTTAAAAGAATCCAGAAACAGCAGATAAAACAGATAAGAGTTCGTTATAAACAATGCAAACAGGAAAAAGAATAAAAGATAAGAAAGCATCTAGAAAGCCACATACTAAGTGTAGAAAGCCACAGGTGTAGTGCAGAAAGCCAATACTGGGTGAAGCTGACCATTTAAGTGTGCAGTCAGTCTGAAGCAGGTCCGGTAAAAATAACACTTTAACTGACACAGGGTCGGTAGCAATACAAGATATTCACTGAGCAATTTGTTGGGATCAATGAGAGCATTTTCCTGCAAATCAATATTTTGCATAAATAGTGCGAGTACAGGTTTGTTAAAAGGTTCTGTTATTAGATTTAACATCCAAGAATGAAAGAATCTGTTCATGTAGTGATCATGCAGACAAGCTGTCACATAACAGGCTGAAAGTACCTGTGTCGTTCCTTCAAGTAACTGTAGATTTACAACCAACAACATACAGTTCAGTGATGACTGCATGATGACTGCATGATGACTGCAGGATGACTGCATGATGACTGCAGGATGACTGCATGATGACTGCATGATGACTGCAGGATGACTGCATGATGACTGCATGATGACTGCATGATGACTGCATGATGAATGCATGATGACTGCAGGATGACTGCATGATGACTGCAGGATGACTGCAGGATGACTGCAGGATGACTGCACAAGGCTCATAGGCAAACCTTAATTTTCAAAGGGTTGATATATTGAAAAGGGTGAGGTTCATTAAATCTAATCCAACAAATGTCCCAAGTTGGCAGTAGGGGGAGTGAAAGCACTGAACCACCTCTGGATCTGCCAGTACAGTGCTTGAAATATCTTGTCTTGGTGGACTCTGCATCTGTGTTATTCTGACAAGCAGGAAGTGGGGAAGCAAGAAGTGCTGAAAGATTGTTATTTAGATGTTTACAGTGAGAATTCTGATGGTTGATAAGCTGAAACAATATAGCTAAAAAGAATTAAAACAAATAAAAACATACATAGTGATATTGTACAATAATTGAATAGGATATTGTTGTGTTCAAGTACCGTAAGCAAAATATGATACAAGATCCAATTGATCAAAAGTTTGTTATTTCAAGATTACTTAAATCCAAAAATGGTTTCTTGATGTCCCCTTCAAAGAAAAGAACACTCAAACTTGATCAGCAATGCGTCTGCTTCTTTTTATATTCCTCTTTGTTCAGGATTTGTGAACTTCACAGTAAAGAACTGAATAATTTTGTAATATTACGCTTGGCTGTCTGTTAGGAACTCAACTTGGGAAAAGGGATTAGTACACCCAAAACAGATTGTGAAAGCAACACCATAAATACTTTACTTTACTACATGACCAAGATGTCATATTGTTCAATGAAACTGTTGTTTAAAGAGGTGATTAATAGATACATTTGACAGAAGAATGATAACCTTTTCAACAGACACTCCTATTGGATACAAGTGATTGAAGCCATCCATCAATATCTCATCCTCGGTTACCCAGGGTTTTATATATGCTCCGTTTCTCTCCACTATATCACCCATGGGAAATTTCATCAGAGAAATTTGTACTCAAATTACCCGCCCTTGGCCGACATGAGCCAATCAAACCGCTACGCAGCTTGGACCTGCGAGCCAATGACAATTCATATCACTTCGTTGCAAAGCATGCGAGGTCATTTTGTTAGCCATCCGTCACAGGTTATCTCCCTTGACAATTTCCGTCTATCGTATTGAGTATTTTCTTTGGTTACTGACTTCGTCACGCCGACCAAGGGTGGGTAATTTGACTACAGATTTCTCTGATGAAATTTCCCCTGGGTGATATAATGGAGAGTAACAGAGCATATATAAAACCCTTGGTAACCGAGGATGTCAATATCTCATAGACGACCCAAACTATTGGCCAGTTGTTTCTAGTCAAACAGTGAAGGATCAGTATCATGGTGAGTGTACACTAACCAAGGAGATATGAGGAGGACATGCCACCTAGAGAGATACAAAACGCAATGCCGGTGCTAGTGGTGCGTTCGTTGCTAGGAAACCAGGTTGAAGAGAGCGCCGACAATCCACCCATCGCCACTGGGCCGCCCAAACCACACACTAGTTGACCAATATTCATTGTCCTGAAACAGTGTCTTGTATTCCATTATGCTGGAAATATAATGAAAGATGGAAATTTATATTAGTAAGCCAAAAATCCAGTGGTAAGCTCAACTAATAAGATCCATAAAACTAAACACAAGATATCCTGAAACATTTCATGAAATCAATTAATCTGCATTTGTAATGTTGTCCTGAAATAATCTTCCTTTCTTTGAAGTACAAACTCCTCCAAAAGACCAACGTGCAAGACATCGAAGTGTGTGTGATCTGGTAACTGGACTCATTGTATGAGATCACCAAGCAAAAGAATAAGTATTAGTTAGACCAACAGAAAAAGCTAAAAGAAAAGCTTGATGATCCAAACCTGTCATATACATAAACAAGAAAAGTTGTTAGTTACTGAAGTGAAGAAACAAAAGTGTGAATGTTACAAGTGAAGTGAATTCTGTCCTGGATTCTAATCCCTACAAATGGCAATGTATGCACTAACACCAGTCCCTGTGGTCAAAGCGGCCACCGATCCTCTCTTATCTTTTTATCGTAACTAAATGTTATTCCTATGGACAATGTCTTTTGGTTCAAGGTGTCTTTGTGCAAGTAGGCACTGACACTGACCAAATTAAATATCATGAATGTTAAACGTTGTTTGCTCAACTGTAAAGTATTTAAATCAGGTACTTAGGAAAAAGTTTAGTTATATCCCCTGATGCGCTGAAATGTACCCAGAATGGAAATGAGGGCACTTTGACCCATGCTGACAGCGTAGGCGATCACGGTGCTGGACGCACGTTCATGAGGCCCAAACCATATAGAGGAGAGAGCAGGTGGGCCACCCATAGCCACTGGGCCACCCAGTCCCACTAGTAGCTGACCAGTGTTGGTCAGCCTGAAATATAATGTGAATGTTGAATTGGTAGAGCAAAGTTCAGTGTGTGGTTTTATGGTTAAATGCTAATTACCATCCATGATTCAGCATGGGTAACATGGAAACATATGTGGCCTACAGCAGCGAGCATCTTAAAGGGGCAGTAGCACGTTTTTCCGCTCAAATAAGTTGATGAAATGTATTTAAAAAATAATTTCACCAACAGTAAAACATCCTTCTCTCTTCGGAAAATAGAGTTTAAAATGAGTGTACATGTTTCGGTAAAGCCATGGGAATCGTTTTTGTAAAACAAAATAATAAATTGTGTTCACAATAAAATGGCCGCCATGCAATTTTTGCTTTATACGCAACATAGTTTTTACCACTTCAGATAATTGGTTTGTGTAATAAGATGTTTTACCCTTTAAAGTTAATTTAAATGACATAAACTATCATTATAAATGGGAAATTTGAAAAATTAAATTTTGCAAAAAACGTGCTACTGCCCCTTTAAAGGGTCAGCCTGAGCATGTTGACAGGAAGTGATAATCTAGTTTTTGGAATTGGTGTGGAGTCTTGAAAATGAAGTAATATTACTAGTTTTACAATTCTCTAATACTGAAATATAGAACATTCACCAAGAAACAAAATTAATCATTTGACTTATCATCAATCTTGGTCATGGTATAGCCAGGCTTTTCACCGATATAACGCTGATGAATGGCTTCATTGCCATTGGTTTTCTATTTAAATAATGTGCACAACGTTTTGACAAATTATCATGTAAAGTCAACAAATGGATTTTGTTTTAATCATGTATTAACCTTTTTGTAAAAAACAAAAATATCTACTCTAATTTTTTCTAAAGAAACCCACAACCACTCAAACTGGCCCTTTAAGTCCCATGGTATCATTGAACAGGGTATTAAAAAGGGTATATGTTGATTACATGGCTGGGAGTGCTTCACCCCTGTACTCCTTGGAAAAGTGGAAGATGAAGAAATCAGAAAACAAAATCATACACTGTACAGACACTGATTGCTGCTGAAACTTCATAGAGAAAATTAAAAGAATTATCACCCTGCAATGAAATAAAGTTTGTTTGGAAGTATGAAACTATATTCGGAAATTCTGTTTCTGGATTACCGATATGAAAGTTTTAAAAATCTGAATAGAGTGTCTGCCTATGCCCAAATTCTCAAGAACTGAAACAATACAAATGACTGTTGCTTCAATGCATACCTATTATAAAGATAAGAGCAGCAAGAATGTTTGTGATGGCGAAGGATATGGCTGTACTGGTGGAGCGCTCGTGTGGGTCGAACCAAAGCGAGGACACAGCCGGGGGACCTGCCATTGCTACCGGACCAGCCAAGCCATTCAGGAACTGAGCGATGTGCGTCAGCCTGCAATCAATGGATTGGTGGTTTATGTCATATCATAACCATAAGGTAAGCGACCATGAGTTGCCTCCCCTGACACCACACCGTGGTGTCGCTTGTAAACCACATGTCTCGGCAGTAAAGCTTAAGTCGTCATGAGAAGAAGTTGTGTTGTCTGTCTCCCCACCTACATCATGACAGTTTATATTTAGTGTAATAGACGATTTAACTTCACAAGTCATGGGCCTAGCCATCTTAGTTTCACATAACTGTCCGCCACTAGGGTGCTGAAACGTCAGCTTGCCCGATGTTAGTGTGTAGATGCAACATCAAACTTGTTCCCCTACTCTGACCATCATATACTGCATAAATGCATTCCCATGATATCCTGATTATAGTATTATTCAAAGTGTAAATTTCATGAATTTCTTTTGGGAAAGCGAAAAAACGCAAAGGAGAGGATTAGAAGGGGAGTGCATTTTGGCCTTATTATAGCATATATATATCATTCCAAGTTAATACTGAGATAAATATTTATTATAAATAAAGTCAAGTTTTTTCTTGAACATTTATGAAAGATTTATTTGTTGTAAAAACATAAAACGGACCATAGTAAAATATAGCACTGTGAAATGTTACCGTTGACAAAATACAACAAAATATGTTGTCTACACGACATACTAATTTTAACATAGTAAAAATAGTCTTTGCATGAACAGTTATCTAATGTTGAAGACTTACAAATGAATATCATAGGCTTCTAATATGCAATGAATAGTCACCAAACAATTATATAGCCTGGTCAAAGTATGTTGACAAACAATTTCAGGATTCTAGTTCTTTTCATCCATGAGATGTAAAATCAAACAGCTTATAAGGAGCTAGCTCTTTGAATTGCAAATTGTGCTAGATACAACATCCCCTCTCAATTATTTTTATCTTATGAAATGACAAATGCAATTCTAAAGCAAGCAGGAAACAGTTTCAAAAACAGTTGAGATCATGTTAAAGTGAGGCAACAAATAACTTTACCCTTAACTTAAACCAGTCCCCCCCCAATTTACATATAGACATTGTGAAAAACTATTTACTAGAAAATATTATATCCATTTTATAATATATAGGTTGACAGATACATAGCTTTTGAAGGATAATTAGACTGAGAGAGTTCTGCCTCCCCACTGTGAAACAGATTTAATCTACTAAGGTGAAGATTATATTCATAAGCTATATTTCGCTTAATATTGGAGCTATAAGAATAAAATAGGGTGCGACTGAAATGTCACGGAAATACCTGGCTTTCAGGCTCCCTTACTGGTACCTACTGAGACATCAATAATTCACTGTGCATGCAATGGGATAGTGGTACAGCTGGCAGGTTAACAGCGGGTAGGCATTATCAAACACAAGATCAGAGAGAGGATAGTAAGGAGGGACCAGTCCTATAGCAACTGGTACCCCCAGGCTGTTCACACACTGACCAATGTGAACTTATTTGAAAAATGCCATCACATCATTGTAAAATCTCTTGATGTGGACAAACACTCTGTGGACGGACATTTTTGGGGGGATTAGCTATTTTTCCAATTCTTTTCTCGGTACCATTGCTTTGGCCTTTTTTTCAATTTTGACTTAACCACTTTATAAATTGACCAAATAATCATCAACTTCCATCATGTATTAATCAAAGTGTCCCTCTATGTCAGTGAGGTCACGGTATCCCATGGTATCATTGAACAGCTTAAAAAGGGTATGTGTTGATTACATGGCTGGGAGTGCTTCACCCCTGTAGTCCTTGGAAAAGTGGAAGATGAAGAAATCAGAAAACAAAATCATACACTGTAAAGACACTGCCGCTGAAACTTGACAGAGAAAATTAATGAAATCATCACTCTGAAATAAAATAAAATTAGAACAATGAAACTATATTTGGAAATGCTGTTTCTGGATTATGAAAGTTTTAAGAACAGATTTTCTGCCTATACCCAAATTCTCAAGAACTGAAACAATACAAATGGCTCGATGCAAACCTAGGATAAAGCTGAGAGCAGTGAGAGCGAGAGTGATGGCGAAGGCTATGGCTGTACTGGTGGAGCGCTCGTGTGGGTCGAACCAAAGCGAGGACACAGCCGGGGGACCTGCCATTGCTACTGGACCAGCCAAGCCATTCAGGAACTGAGCAATGTGCGTTAGCCTGCAATCAAGGGATAGGGGGTTTATATTCAATTAATACACTGGACCTAAAGGAGTACGCCCAAAGTGAGAACTGCCTTTTGATGAACGTGTTCTCTCTCTTCAAGATCTCTGCTCTGTGTGCCTGGATAAACACAGACAGGAGGGGCGTCCTCTATGGCCCCTCCAATTTCATCAAGGCTTCAAGTCTTCTATTATCTTTTCTATCTAGCATTTACATAGCTTCCTTTCAGAATTGACATGTCAAATGATATCTCCTTTCTATATACAGGAGACTTTGTCTACTTCTTACTGGTACCTACTGAGATGTCAATAGTTCTGTGTGTATGAAGCAGGATAGTGGTCCAGCTAGCAGGTCAACGATGGGTAGGCAACAGCAAACACAAAAGTTAACATTCGTAAATAACTTGATGTTCTTTTGGTATAAATGTATAAATTACATTTAGTAGTACTATAAGATTGATAGGATTTTTAAAAAATTATTTAAATAATCAAAATGTTAAAAGTTTGCACAAAAACATAGAGGAAGTATTCACAAGTGAAAGCCGCCATATCAAGCAACGCCCCCCTCTCCCCTAATAGACAGACACACCTATCAAGAAGGAAACCCCGACCCCCAGGCTTTTGAGTATGATTCCCACGGCGGTGGCAGTTATCCGCTCTCCGGGAGGAAACCAGGTGGAGGATAGAGCGGAGGGACCTGCATTAACAACTGGTCCCCCCAGGCCGTTCAGGAACTGACCAGTGTGAACTAGCCTGAAAAATGTCAGGAGACATATCTATCTAAAATCTCTTGCACAAGACTAAAACCAAGTAACTGACAAGGTTTCTTTTGTAATTGCTATTTTTTAAATTCTTTTCTTTATAGTTAGCCCTTTTTTCAAATTTGATAATATGGCGCTTTGTATAACAGGTTGCGTATCACTTACCAGTGTCTTTCCATTGAAGTGACAGAGTATGAGTCACATATGTCAGACGTTATTAATTGCGATTTTATAGTTTAAAGGCGCTGTAGCACGTTTTTTCGCTCAAATAAGTTGATGAAATGTATTTGAAAAATAATGTCACCAATAGTAAAACACCATTCTCTCTCCGGAAAATCAAATTGAAAATGAGTGTTCATGGTTCGGTAAAGCCACGGGGATCGTTTTTGTAATACGAAAAGATTAAATTGTGTTCACAATAAAATGGCCGCCATGCAATTTTTGCTTTATATGCAACACCGTTATTATCACTACGGATAATTTGTTTGTTTAATAACATGTTTTACCCTCTAAAGTTAATATAAATGGCATAAACTATCATTATAAATAGGAAATTTGAAAAATTAAAATTTGCAAAAAACGTGCTACAGCGCCTTTAAAGTAACATCAATTTTTATAATTATAAATTGAAAATTAGACAATGTTCCTTTGCTGGTGAGAGCCATTAAGTCAGACATAATTTTGGAGAATTATCTAGAACAGATAGAAAGACAAATTTGGGTTGTCAGTGTTGAACAGGTCATATAACTACAGTGCATATGAATGTAATTTCAGTTTCTGCACTGTTGCTTGATTTTTCATTTAAAACAAGTAATTGTTATATATTTTGCATTTATGAAAATATTCAACTCAAGTGAGATGATTTAAACTTACATCAGCACAAACTGTATTTGACACGATTCAAAGCCAAATGAAATGCTTTGAAAACTACTCTATGTCACTTCAATAACCTACCAAGTGACCGCGGGCGGAGTGGACGTGATGCATCGGAGTCCACATCCAGTAGCAACCAGGAACATACTGCTTAGGGACGCCCACCGCAAACCTGGAGGTCACACACGAGAGAACTTTGATTGGCATCATAGTTACTATGCATTTCATCAATTAACATCATCGTAATTGGTCATCAGTTTTCACCAACACCATAATCAGCATCGTCATCAATACCACCATTGTCATAACTGTCATCACGAACATTAGCCAATGCCACAATCCACATCTAGGGGTGATATGGTTCACAACTACATTGTCATTAGCTGAATCACTGTATTTTGCTTTCGGTTTGGTGCACAGTGCTTCAAAGTACATTTTTGGTTTATATATTAAAGTATATTTTCGCTTTGTACCATATACCATTTTCACCAGGGCATTATAAACTTCAATGAATATCTCCATTATCATTATTATAAAAGTCATCAACATAGACAATCATCAATATTCACCAATTTAACACTTATCCTCTTCATGTTAACATCATTGAAATTGGATCTAAAAGACATCAGTTGCTGATTACAATGCAATACCATGCTCATTAAAAAAAAAAAGATTGGTTTTTTTAAAAATAGTCGAATCTGTAATCTAATAAATGTTTGTCTCCAATAGACACTTTGGGACAATAGTAATTTAATAGAAGCCAGGGTGTCTATTTGGGTGCTGGACGGAACGGCGACACGGCAAAACGACGTCAAGCCAGAACAGCGACAATTTGGACAGAACGGTGACAGATGGAAAAAATTTCCTGGACAGAACGGCGAAACACATTTCTTACTAAATTTTAGACCAAAATCCCTGGACTAAACGGGGACACATTTTGACTAAACGGCGACAATAGTTTTTTTATAAAAAAGTTTTTTTAAGTTATATTGTTAGATCTTTCATGTCCGAGATGTTTATTCACGATGTTTACATAGTTAAATAAAGAATTTCTGATGTTGTTTTAATTGCTTACGACTATAATCCAATCTGTCTTATGCTTTGATGTTGTATCCTTGGATTGTTTTGTTTGTCATTAATTAATTGTTAATTAAAAGTTAAATAGACGGACTCTATGTCACTTGAAAAAGATTTAAAAAAACGAAACATAGAAACTTCAGTCACACTTCTCAACATGCCTTTCCTATGCACTGTCTGTCGGAAAACTGTGAGAAAAAACCAACATGCAGTCATAATTGAATATGGGTCTAAAATAAAATATTAGAGACTAATACATTTGTTTGTTTTGTTTTTGTTATACGAATATATAATATACAGCAGACAAATATACAACAAATAAATGGAATAAATGGTGGAACAGCGACAGTCAAAATTCATAAATAGTTAATATAAAAATAAAATATTTGGTGTCGCCGTTTAGTCCAACCCATTTCTGTCGCCATTCTGTCCAATTTGTCGCCGTTTCAACCAAACTTTTGTCGCCGTTTTGCTCTTACGTCCGTATCCCGTCTATTTCAGCTCATATCACTTAGGTCTTACAAAAACAAATGATTAAAATAAAGACAACAAAAACAATTTGGTTACAGATGATTGTGAATCTTATGTTGTTCTTTTTTATCTATATAATGTGAGTGAGTGAGTGAGTGAGTTATTGTTTAACGCCGCTTCGGCAGTATTGCAGCCATTAGCGGCGAGTATATAATGTGACTTGAAAGAGTAACAAGAAGATTAAAATCTTTTACCTTTAACGTCAATCATCCAGGAGAAGAAAACCGCTGACACAATGTAGGAGATGGGGCCCCAGTTGGCCAACATAAATATATCGTTATTGGTCCAGCCAAATGCTTCTTTAGATGACGCAGATATTGGCCCCCAAGTATTGTAGCCATTAGCGGCGAGTATATAATGTGACTTGAAAGAGTAACAAGAAGATTAAAATCTTTTACCTTTAACGTCAATCATCCAGGAGAAGAAAACCGCTGACACAATGTAGGAGATGGGGCCCCAGTTGGCCAACATAAATATATCGTTATTGGTCCAGCCAAATGCTTCTTTAGATGACGCAGATATTGGCCCCCAAGTATTCCACACCCCACCCTGCGTGCCAGCGAACAGAGAGTAGATGATGAGAATCCACCAGCGCCTCTTGTACAACTTGATGCGAAGTTCGCTGTGTATCTCAATCTTGTCCTGGTCTCCATCCTGATTGTCTCCCCCTGGATTGATAGAGGAGTAGCGTGGATTGACCTCACCCTCCTGTCCCAGTAGAGCTTGCTTTTCTGTCATCTTCGTTGGGATTTTGTGAAGTCTGAAAAGGAAAATTTCACTAACAGTTACGATGTGAAAAAATCTAAATCTTTTGAGAGTATTATATAATATGTGCATTTTCTTCAGTCATATAACATAAATCGATAAAAATTTCACTGAAGTGAATGGAAGACATATAAATAAATAGTTTAAGAAACTTTTATCGTCAAACTAGGAGGAAGGAGGGGTAAATTCAACTAGTTTATGTTTATTGCTATGAAGTTGAGGTTTTTAAGGTTTAAAAATCAAATATGAATTAATAGTAGATATCGTTAGGTAAAAAAAGGGTGGCGAACTGATTCTATATTTACACCCTTTCATCAATCCTTGCCAGGGTTCGAAATTAGCACAAGTCCGGTAGCTAATGGCAAGTGGAAAATAAGCTGGGCTAGTAGTGTGTTAAAACTGGTAGTCCGGAAGACTAGTTAAAATTTGAGGTGAAATGATCTTGGAGATGTATTTGGCTAGTTGGAATAAGTCTGGACTAGTTCTTTCAGAAATGCACTAGTCCAAATGGCTACTGCATTTAAAAGGTTAATTTCGACTCCAGCTTGCATGTTTTAAAGGTGCTGTAGCACGTTTTTTTGCTCAAATAAGTCGATGAAATGTATTTGAAAAATAATGTCACCAATAGTAAAACAACCTTCTCTCTTAGGAAAATCAAGTTACAAATGAGTGTACATGGTTCCGTAAAGCCATGGGAATCGTTTTTGTAATACAAAATAATAAATTGTGTTCACAATAAAATGGCCGCCATGCAATTTTTGCTTTATACGCAACATAGTTTTTACCACTACAGATAATTGGTTTGTGTAATAAGATGTTTTACCCTCTAAAGTTAATTCAAATGACATAAACTATCATTATAAATGGGAAATTTGAAAAAATAAATTTTGCAAAAAACGTGCTACTGCCCCTTTAAGTCTTTGAGAGGCATTTAGAAGTGAAAAAATTAAACAAGATTTTCTGGACAACAACTTACTCATTGTGTAGATAAAGATTTTTTTTTAACTTGATCCAGAAAATCTTGTTTTCATTTGCATGTTGGCTAATGTATTCATTATCTAATATTGTAATTGTATTATTTTTCTAAACAGTGCTAAACAGACTGTCTAATGAAATGAAATGAAATATCAAATACCTGATATATTAACGCTAATCCAATTTCTCTGTCTGGACACGAGCAGTAACTTGTGGGTTGTTTTTCCGCAAGAAGTTGAACTGCCACTGCCAGCTGACTGCCACCCTATTACATTTCAAGGATTTCTGTCACTGTGTCAGTGGGGGCACTGTCCTAAAGTGATAAATTCTACCTCGTGATATTAATCTCCAACTGTCCTTGGAAAAAGTAAGTGGAGTTATCAAACAATCTCATATCAATCTGGGCTATCTAATCAGCGAGTAGATTTTCATAACACACTTGTAACACTTCATCTGTTGTTATTTCTACATTTAGATCACGTGATCTTTCACGGTTAGGTTTACGGCTTGTTGCTACACAACTGAAGTCGGGGATATATAGACGTAGATATAAATCATTAAGAAAAATAGACGATAAAGGTATTTTTGATACCAAAAGGTATGTTCCGTACCATAAATGCGTTTTCTTTAAAAATGCAAATGTTTACGACAGTCAGTGTACAAGGGAGGTAATACATCAAATCGAACGCTGCTAGCCGCTGAAATAAGTGGCTATCGCTGCTTCTTAATTCACTGTTTTAAGATGATGATCATAATAATTCTAATTTCTAACATTTTCTTTATTTAAGTCTGTTAACTATATTGTTCTAAATTGACTACATGAACTAACCTTCATAGCTATTATTAAGAAAGATGTACGATGATCTCTTTGACCATCAAATTTAAAAACCGATGAAAGCGTCTGTAAAATATCCTTTTCAATTCGTAATTCGATAATACAAACCCAGGGTGCAGTGAAAATATAACATAGAAAGGGGTGAATTGATGTAACCAATAGTAACCAAGATGCACGGATGCGTAATTTATATAGACCTATAACGACCATTGACTATTGTACTTGTTCGTATATTGTATCCAAAAGTGTAGCCTACACATATCTTTCAATATATTTTAACTATTGTACTTAAGATTAGCTAAGGTACATAGCTCTGACAGATGTAGTGGAAACGATAGGGAGAACGGAATACCGGTATGTTCTCTTAGCTAACTTAAGATAAGATAAGATAATATTTATTGTCCCAAAATGGAAATTTGTTGTGTATATTTACAATTCTCCAGCATACAAAACAAACAAATATATTTCAAAACAATACATATTAACACAGTTTACATAGACTAGAATATATGGTATACATGAAAGTGTTTATCGTGCAACATTGCACTTATCAGAATTAATTTCTCTAATGCTGCAAGGAATGAATGATTGGCGAAACCTGTTTGTTCTAAAAGTCGGCATTCGCAGTCTACGTCCAGAAGGTAATATTGAATATTCCGAAAAAAGAGGATGCGTAGAATCACCTAAAAGTTTGTTTGCTTTTTTTTATAACTGCTGCTCATAACAACTGCCGATAGTTTCAATAGGAAGCCCAATGAGTTTAGAAGCCGTATTAACGATTTTTGTCAATTTGTTTTTGTTTTGAACAGACAGGTTTCCGTACCAACTTAAAAAGTTAAACGTTATGACATTTTGAATGAAGGTTCTGTAAATAACATCATGATGGTTTGGTCAATTTTGAAATGTTTCCACAAGAAATGTAAACGTTGTTGTCCCTTCTTATATATTTTCTCAGTGTTCTCATTCCAGGAGAGTTCAGAATCAAGGATAGTACCCAAATACTTATATTCATTTACTCTTTCTATATCATTTTCATCAATGCTTACAGCATCTAATGTAGACTACGTTCTTCTAAAATCAATTACCATTTCCTTAGTTTTTTAACGTTCAAATATAAAGAATTAGCTTTACACTAATCTATAAATCTTAACATCTCAGATCTGTAAGCAAATTCCGATTCTCTAATTAGGCCTACCACTGCAACATCATCAGCAAATTTAATGGTGAAACATGAATCAGCATTTGAAGAACAGTCATTTGTGTACAAGATAAACAAAATAGGTGAAACAACACAACCCTGCACGTGTACTTGTTCGTATTGTATCCAGTTAACTGTTGTACTTGTTCGTATTGTATCCAATTGTGTACTGGTACCATCCGACAGATGTCTAGTAATATGTAATGCTGTATATAGTGTATAAATAGTTTCATATGTTTCATGGTAAGAACAAACAATTTTGTGTAAGTTAAAGTAATGATGCACTGACAAATTAAATGAAACTAAATTTTCACTGTATTAATATATCGAAGTAACTTTGATATATAGAACCATATGGTTCTACAAGTATAACGGTCCCGTGCGCCGATCTAATGGAGACGTCTTGGACAATATCCTACAAATAAATCAGCTAACACTGACCATTATATCACCGTGATATCAAATGTGATGGATTGGGATTATGAAGATCTTCTTGTTAAAGGTACATCCATTGTGTTGTTTGGGGTCACATATTGCAAACGTTATAAATGGTGTTACTTTATCGAGAATTACCGACTGTTACCGAAAACTACTATTTTGATGATAGTAAGAATTAGCATATTGACGATATGAAAGTAAAAGTAGTGATTTCTAATCGAAAACTGGACAATGCACAGCGTGTGGCGCTCGCCAATGTGTAAAACGTATTTTTGGAATCTTATTTATAACAGACAAAAAGACAAATTTGAGTTGATAATGTTTGATAGGTCCCATAAATACTGTGCATGTAAATGGGACGTTCAGTTTCGGTTTCTGCACATACAGAATTATGTTACTCAATTTTAATTGGAAACTAGTAATTATGATATATTTGGCGATTGGGGATAAATATGCAAGCTGAGTGAATTTATGTGTCTTGTAGAAAGCACATTTCGTGAGTTGGAACGTATTAAAGCAAAAATTGTTTTATGAAACACAATGGATGCATCTTTAACGTGTGCCTTTAAAGGGGCAGTAGCACGTTATTTTAACTGATCGCATGTTTGTCTGTAGTTTGTCAGATCTCTGTTCAGGTGGAAATCCTTTTTTCAAGGGTCTTTTGGTCAGAACTCAACTTAAACAATCATAAAATATAGAAATTTAATTGATAAATGAAGCAGTCGACATGAATAACCTTCTTGGGCTTAAATTTGTTCACACTTCTTTACTGTAGGACGTCATACATAAGCCAAAAGACAGACAGAAGTGTATTTCGTAATATCGGCCTCGTGGCCTATAATACAGTTACACAATATACCATCAAACAGTTGTCATAATTTGTATTGTGATCTTACTCTGAAAAACATAATACAGGAACAGTGCTGTGCAGTAAATAATTTGAGGGTTTTGGGATCGTACAATTTGCGTAAAAGAGGGCCTTAGTATATATGTTGTAGGCTAGTTGTTTGAAGTAGTTGTCTGTATACAGCTAGTATTTGTTACATCGATCGGTAGAATACATGCTTTTCAGTTTGTCTCTTCAGTATCACAGAGCGTACACAAGTAGCTTGCATTAGGGGAATCCTCATTAAGTCTTAAAGGGGCAGGAGCACGTTTTTTGCTAAATTTATTTTTTCAAATTTCCTATTCATAATGATAGTTTGTGCCATTTAAATTTACTTTAGAGGGTAAAACATTTTATTACACAAACCAATTATCCGTAGTAGTGATAACGGTGTTGCGTATAAAGACAAAATTGCATGGCGGCCATTTTATTGTGAACACATTTTATTATTTCGAATGACAAAAACGATCCCCATGGTTTTACGGAACCATGTACACTCATTTTAAATATGATTTTCCGAAGAGAGAAATGTGTTTTACGATTGGTGAACTTATTTTTCAAATACATTTCATCGACTTATTTGAGCGAAAAAACGTGCTACTGCCCCTTTTACATGTTAACATAAAGTTGTTATTAGAAATACGAAACCTTATTAGCGCATGGATCAGGTCCTTATAAGTGTACTTTAGTTCTGGGATATAGGGCTCCAGCTGAAGTTCATATTTAAACTGTGAATACTGGGTGAAGAAAGTGGAACTGTTTATTTCGCTGTGCCAGGTTTGGAACGCAATATCCTTCAATCGTTGTTCGAAAATGTACATGAATTGCTGCTTGTTTCAAACTTCATGATTTAAAGCGAAAGTTCTATCGCCGATTTATCGACAGCTTCCGCCATCTTGGTTTCTTGGCATTTCGTGAAATGAAAACACGCTATATTTAACCCAATTTAAAAAAAATTGTAACAAAAGAACATATACACTTATAGGATATTCACATACGTATCATAAAACTAATAAACAATGTGGTATTAGGCCGTAGCGAAGTTTTCCCCACTCGCAGCGCCGATGAATGGCTTCAATTCTCATTGTTTTTATTTTTCAACAAATCTGCGCTTATCTTTAACAAGTTGTGAAATGTAAAGTCATCAAAGTATTGACTTAATTAATATCTTTCAATTTGACCGTGTATGAATCATGTATTAATAGCATATATGTGTAAACGGGAATATCCTCTTGAATTTAGTTTCCACAAAAAATACCCCGATAGAACCCTCCTTTTAAATTAACCACACATGTGAAAATCCGTTTCTGAAAAAAAATGTCCTCAGATTTGATGCCCAGTTTGTTTTGCCCATGTCATCAACATTTTTTATAGCGTTGATCATCCATAACGAGTATCCTAAAGCACAACTTGAAAACTCGAATTTGAGTTCACACTTAGATGAGGGTAACGGCAAAGCTCTCAAAGTGTGGCTTTACTTGAAGCATATTTTCCTAATTTCAGACCATTTTGACTCAATTTTGTTTTTCTCAGAAATATGAACGATAACATTTTGAATTTTCCAATTTAGTTTAGTTGGCTTCTAACGACATGATGTATATCCGTTTCAGTCGCGTTTATATATAAACCTACGGGCAAAAGAAAGTATAGCACTCACTTGTTTCGATTAATTCAATATTTTAAAGAAATGAGATGCATTTGATTATGGCACGATACAATAGCACCTCTCGGCAATAGTTTGAATGACTTAATTGGTGACTATTTTATTTTTTAACTAAAATTAATTATATTTAAAGTAGACAGTGGTAAGGAATTAAATTTACACCAACATGACCCCTATGTTCAAAATGTTGTAAATGTGTGCAGGACGAAGCTCATTTATGGATTTCCACACAGAGTATGTGTTATATGTCGATGAACAGTTGTGTTTCATCAAAATTGATTTGGGGGAATTTCAAAATTTAAATTTATAATTTTATTTTTTTTTAAATCAAACCGCGTAGATGTATTTTTTGACAATTTAATGCTTTGGACTAATTTCCCAAAATAGCCCGTTTTTTAATACGACGTCGAAAACTCGAGATATTTGACTTTGAAAATTATACATATGATAAATATAACTGAGTCATATACTTTCTTTTGCCCGTCAGTGTATATATAATTATCACTCGTGGGTTGAATTTAATTGTTTATGGTGTGGTAACGTTTTTTCCCCGATGTTTTGTCATGCTGGGTGAGAGCTGAGAGGTGTAATAGACAGTGGCAATCTCTCTGACCCACCATGTTTGAGACAACCATGTTCGGGTGGACAGCCATCTTTAAATGAGAATCATGTTTTGATTGGATATCTTGTTTTGATTTGATATTGTTTTTCTTTTATTTGGGTGTATTTGGTTGTCGATTTTATTGGGTTGAACTAAACTAAATATATTTTGTATCGTATTTTATAGGATGATATTTAAAATGTCATTAGACACTCACACTTGTTGAATAAACATACTTGATTGGATAATAAAATCGATTCCATAAGCATACTTTTGATTGGATCGTCATGCTATTTGGTAAGTATATAGTTTTGATTGGATCATCATGTTATTTGGTAAGCAAACTTTTGATTGGATCATCATGTTCTTTGATAAGAATATCTTATTAGACAACCACTTGTGATTGGGTTAGAGGTTCTGTATTTTGTTGGACAGAATTCTAATATACTTTCGTTTTAGTTCAATAATACTGAGCATATTTTCTTTCAAAGACTGTGAATAACTTGAGCAAAACCAATAAAAGTTAAGACAACTATTTTAATCATTTATTAATTAGTTTATTAACATCAATATTTATAAGATCTCTTTTTCTTAATTCGAAAGGCAACAGATGTAAAATATGTACATTTCAAACTCGATTTAGTGTAACATGACACAAACATTTAAATAAACACAACACAGAACATGGTGGACAGACGACATACTTTTCTTGTCATAATCACACATGCAGACAGGATAGACGCAAGGTTTGGTAATTCTAGCATAAACTGGATGCACAATTTGAAACTTAAATGAACATTTTTATAATCTGAATGGAGAAAAGACAAATGACACCAAACAGTTATAAGTAAACAAGCTTTCATTTAAAATCGCTTTTCTGTCATTTTCAGATATAAAGACACCGGTAAATGATAAATAAGAAAGTGTGATTTATCAATTTGTATTGCAAGAACAACTTTGACATATTCCACTCAAATAAACTCAGAACAAATGAACACAGTAGTTTCAGGAAGCGAACGTGACAGACAAGAGTACATTAATGCTATGCAGTGTCACAGTACAGGGATTATGCAAGTTGTTTTACATATATTACAGAAGTACAAAAGCGTATATATACAGCTCTACATAGAGTTTCTGAGACCTTCAAAGATATAGTCTGAGTATCGATTTCCCACATCCCAGAACTGTTCCAGATTAAAAGTATAAAATGGAATTGATAAGATCGAGTCAGATTCATATGAATAAATAAGAGATATTAATGAAAAGTGAAATACAACATGATTACCATCCTCGGTTACCCATGGTTTTATATATGCTCCGTTACTCTCCACTATATCACCCATGGGAAACCTTATCAGGGGAATCTGTTCTCAAATTACCCGCCCTTGGCCAGCATGACGAAGTCAGTAACCAATTTTAGACGTAAACCTTCTAGAAGGCGTAGTTCATTAATTTATGTGTGCAATTATTTTGAAACTAAATCCTTAACAAATACAAGGAAACAAAGTCAACCAAATCGGAAGGGGGTACACTAAACATTATGATGAACATATATAAATACATACATAATTATTATACATGTGTATCAAAACAATATAAAAGTATAAAAGTATCACCACGAGAGATATGAAATTCAAATTGCAAGGCCTCAGTTCGAAATTTATCTTAGATATTAAAATCGCCGCTAAATTATAATCTTTTATATAACGATTCCATTTACAGCTAAACTTTAAACATGTATTACTTTAAAATATGAGAAACAATATTCTACCTTCTCAGTAACCAACGTTGAATCTAGACTCATTGACCTTTTAATATATGTGTGCAGTGGAAACATATACATTTTAGCAATCTCAGAAAAGACTTACTTGAACGTTTATCCATTGACTAAATGACAATGAAATACATTCTTTGTTAAGAATATGCAATATAGCAAACCACTTGCTTACAATTAAAAATATTACTGCATTAATATTGACCCATAACCAACTGAAGATATTGTAACCGAAAGTTCATACCATGAACATACAACATTACTTGTTGGCCCCAAACAAAGCAGACAACTACTATCTGGTATAACCAATGGAAGACAAGCTTAATGGTTCAAAGTCCATACATGACACACCCATATTTATCTACGATGTTCTGCTCCAAAATAAATGAAGTAATAGGCAGTAGTATATTTTACAAACCCGTTAGGGTTCCACTACCAAATATGCGTCGTTAGACTTTACTATGCTGTAGGAGAGGCGCTGGGCGATCTAGATTTCTTTGGTCCCTCTGAAGATCACTTAGGTCCTTCTGGAAATTCTTGGGTGCATGTATACACCCAGTATCTGCTTGGTCTTCATAAGAGAACTCTTTCAAACTGACGCAGAAGAAATAGCATCTATTGAGTGTTATTGTCTGTTCTAAGAGAATCAATGTTTATTTGGTCCCTTAAAAAGAAGCAATGTCTGTTAAGTCATGAAGCATCAGTGTCTCTTGATTCCTAGCTGGATCTAAAGTCTCTTGGAGGCTTCTAGAACAGCCACGGTGTCTTGTGAAGTTCTAAAAGATCAAAAGTCTCTTTGGACCTTCTAGAACAGTCACGTTCTCTTGTGAAGTTCTAAAAGATCAAACGTTTCTTTGGACCTTCTAGAAGTTCCATGATCTGTTGTGACCTTCACCAATAGTCAATGTCTCTTTGGGTTTTTTTTCTAAAAGATACAAGGTATTTTTGGACTTTCTTGAATAGCCGCTGTCTTCACAGACCTACTAGAATATCAAACTTTCTAGAAGATAAATTACTCTTTTGATTTTCTAGAAGAACCAATGCTTCTTAGTTGTATAAAATGGGACAAGGACCTCGTCCAACTAGAAGAACCGATATGTATAGCCCATTTAGAAGAACCAGTATCTCTTTGGTTGCCTGGCACACCCTGCCCTGTCCCAGTAATCGCATGTGTGGGTTACAGCGTTGAAGTGGAGATCTGCAGGACAATCCTTTACCCAGGCCCTCCCCCAGTCGCAGTGGATCCACAGGCTGCAGTCCGAGGGGTGGGGGAACTCTCCCCCGGCTCCCTGTGGACAGGTATGGTTCACATGCTCTGGAACGAAGATATCAAGGATCAATTAAATGCTAGTTTTTATCCCAAAAATTATCTTTGTTCAACTTTCACGTAGGTATTAAAACGATATACCAAGAACATTTGTCAAATGTACTGGCAGCAACTCTAGAACATAAAATACACTATTTCAACTGTCAATGCAGAACTGGTCATTTATGCATTCATATTATCCTTAATCAAAGTCACGAGGCTCAAATATGGCATTTCTATGGTTTACCTATCATTATGAAATGTTCCAGTGTAAGAGATTGAAGTCGTGAACTCACCACAACGGGGTCCTCTGGTGAGAGGCGGGCACCTGCAATCCACTTCTCCGAACTGGGTCAGGAAGCACACCCCGTTTGGACACCGGGCCTCGTCGCAGTTGAAGTTTCGGATCTGACAGTTGTCTCCGGTATACCCGTTCATACATTCACACCGGTAGGCATTGTTGTTGATGGGAATGCACGTCCCCATGTTACGACAAGGGAAGGAGCTACAGTGACCCTTCTGGACGATGCGAGTTTCACAGTACTGTCCGCCAAACCCGCGAGGGCAAGAGCAAGTTAGGTTGAAAGAGGAGTCGGGTGCAGGGGAACAGGTGCCCCCGTTCAAACAAGGGCTAGCGGAGCAGGAGAGAGCGGTTGATTGTTGACAGTGTACTCCTGCGAACCCACGGGAACATACGCATATGTAGCGGCCGGATGACAGGGTCCTACATTCGCCGCCATTTTTGCACGGGTTGTTTTCACATGACTCGGGGGTCTGAGTTTGACAATAGATTCCAAAGTGGCCAATTGGACAGTTGCACCTGAACTGATTTAGACCAAGAGCTTCACATGTTCCTCCATTTTCACATGTCACGCTGGTACAAGCATCAACATTGTCGTTAATCTCACAGTTGATTCCCCGGTAGCCTTGTCGACAGTTACATCTAAACAAGTCTCTGCCATTCGTCTGACAGCTTCCACCATTTTGACAGACAACACCTGTGCAAGCATCGACGCTATCATCAACTTCACAATTTCTACCGCTGAAACCTTGCTGGCAGTTACATCGGTATATGTTTCCTCCCAAAACTTGACAGAGTCCATCATTTTGACAGACAACTCCAGTGCATGCATTGATACTGTCATCAATTTGACAATTTCTTCCGCTGAAACCTTGCTGGCAGTTACATCGGTATATGTTTTCTCCCAATACTTGGCAGAGTCCATCATTTTGACAGACAACTCCAGTGCATATATTGATACTGTCATCAATTTCACAATTTCTGCCACTGAAGCCAGGTTGACAATTGCATCTGAACCCATTTCGGCCAACAGTTTCACACACGCCGCCATTTCGACACACGACATTAGTACATGCATTTACCCTAATGTCAAACTCACAATTCTGACCAGTGAAGCCTAGACGGCATGCACAGACGTAGAGGCCATTTGACAGAGGTTGACATTGGCCCTGGTTCTGACATGGCTGTGTTGAACACGAGTCCAAGTTTTCACAGTTGTCCCCGTTGAAACCGAGAGGGCACCTGCAAGTGTAGCCATTTGCATTGCGGGGGTTTGGCGAGCAGTTTCCACTATTTTGGCAGGGAGAGAGAACACATGGGTCAAGAACGATTTGACAGTTTGATCCGGAGTACCCACGCTTGCAACGACAAGTGTATCCCAGTTCTGCTTGGTCATCATAGAAACAGTCTCCATTTGAACATGGCCTTGCAAGACATGGATTGGTGAAAGTTTGACACCTCGATCCGCTGTAACCTCTCAAACAATCGCAGACGAAACTGTTGCCACCTTGACCAGAGGAGCAGCGACCACCGTTTCTGCATGGATTCGATGAACATGGACTTGTGCGATCACACAGTCTCCCCTCAAAACCTTGGAAACATCGACAGGAGAAAGCATCAGCCTGAAAGGGATTTCGTTGACAGACTCCATTCCCACAAGGGTTCACTTCACATGGGTCTTTCAGTACCTCGCAGTTCACTCCTTCATAGATACGAGGACATGTGCACGAGTACCCGAGATTGCTGGATGCATCAAAACTGCAGCTTCCACCATTCCGACAGGGCGCTTCATTGCATGACGTTGCTTCAGAATGTTGGCAGTCCTTGCCCCCAAATCCGACCCGACAGTTGCAGGTATACTGATCGATGTACGACGGGTCAAACTCACACTGCCCTGCATTCAAACAGGGTCTACTCGAGCAAGGATTGATATCCGTCTCACAGTGACGCCCCGTGAAGCCGTCCAAACAGTTGCATCCGTAACCGGCGACGAAGTCCCGAGTGACACACTGTCCACCATTCTGACAGGGGCTGCTGTCACACAGCTCCGGTTCATCTTCCTCGCAGTTGTCTCCCCTGAATCCTCTAACGCAACTACAGAAGTAACCACGTGGCTTACTCGGGTCTGTGAGGCAAAATCCTGCGTTGACGCACGGAAATGATGCACATGCGTCCCGTGTTTCGCAGAACTCGCCTGTGTAGTTAGGTGCGCATTTGCATGTGGAGTTTGTAGCCGAGAAGGATATGCACACGCCCCCGTTTTTACACGTGTCTGGGCGACAGCTTGTGGCGATCTGACAAGAGGGACCGGTGAATCCACTTCGACATTCACATCTGTAGGAAGATCCCTCCTCAATGCATTTTGCTCCATTGAAACACGGCTGCCGAGTTGGCGGATTGCATGGTCCATTCTGACAAGTCGTACCAGAAAAGCCGTCCCTACACTCACAAATGAACACTTGTCCCACAGATAGACAGGTTCCGTCATTACTACAAGGACTGGTGTTGCATGGGTCTGTAATTTCACAAGTATAACCAGTGAAGCCCCGAGGACAAGAGCACTTGTAGATGAAACCGGCTTCAGTGCAGGTCCCGTTGTTCCTACACGGTTGGATAGAGCAAGGCGCGAATCGCCTGCACTGATTGCCAGTGTATCCGGGTAAACAGTTGCACTTGTAGTCATTTCCTATAGCTGTGCATTCGCCATTACTACAGGGGTTGGAGAAACAAGGGTTGCGAACTGTGCAGCGGTCTCCTGTGAACTGGGCTGAACATACACATGTGAATGAATTACCATTTGAATTACAGAATCCTCCGTTTGCACATGGGTTGGAAGAGCAAGGGTCCTGTATATTACAGTTCCTTCCACTGTATCCATTGTTACAGGTACATCTGTAGTTGCTGCCGGTATTTGTACACACGCCGTTGTTGAAGCAAGGTTCAGTAAAGCAATAGTCAATCTGGTCGCAGTTGTCTCCCCTGAAACCAGGCACGCACTGACAGGAGTAGGAGTTGATGAGTCCGTTTGAGAAGCAGGTCCCTCCGTTCCGACACGGGTTTGACTCGCACGGCTGGAACGTCTCGCAGTTGTAGCCCGTGTAACCCGACGCACACGTGCAGCGATATGTGAGACCACTTCTCGTACACGTACCTCCGTTCTGACACGGGGCAGCGGCACATGTGTCGATATCTTGGCAATTCCTTCCTGAAAAGCCTTGTCTGCACTGACAAGTGTAATCATTGCCGTTTCTACCACAGGTTCCGCTATTTTGACAGGGGTTGGTAAAACATGGGTCGTACTGGGCGCATGTAGTGCCTGAATACCCTGGTCTGCAGGAGCATATAAATCTGTTTCCTATAGTGGTGCACCCACCGTCGTTTTGACAAGGATTGTCTCCACATCTGTCCACCTGGGCACACCGTTGACCCTTGAAGCCTGTAGGGCAATCACAGTACACGCCACTCCCGCTCTCATAGCAGACCCCTCGGTTGAAGCAAGGGTTCGGTGAACACAGACTCCTTCTCTCTGAACAGGTTGGTCCTGTGAAGTTACTCGTACAATCACATGTGAAAGTCGATCCTCGAATTGGATTGGAGCAGGTGCCACCGTTGTTGCATGGACTACTGAGGCAGGGCTGTAAGTCCTCACAGCGGCGTCCGGTGTAGCCGCCAGTACATATGCACCGATATCCTCCGAGGAGCGCCGGAGACGTGTCAGGCGCACAGAGACCGCCGTTCATGCACGGCTGAGACTCGCAGTTGTTTGCAACATCGCAGGTACGTCCCACATAGCCCGGGTTACAGATGCAAGTGTAGTTCCCTCCAATAGCAATACAATTTCCGTTGACACAAGGAGAGCTGAAGCAGGCGTTGAACTGACTGCAGGTCCGACCCGAGTATCCCGCCCGGCAGGAACAGTTGAAGGTGGAGCCCACTGTGTTGCATGTCCCCTGGTTCTGACACGGGCTTCTCAGGCACTGATCAACCAGCTCACAGCGGTCTCCTATAAAGCCCGCCTTACAGATACAGATGAACCGGTCCTCGGAGTTGGAAAAGCAGTCGCCGTTATTCAAACAGGGGTTCGGGGTGCACGCGCTTGTGATTTCTGAAATGAAGAAAGAATGATTGTTGAAATAATATGTGAAGATTTTTTTAAGACATGTGTCAGCTGCTGACATTTTGTAACTTATAAAATTCTTTAACAATAAAAAACTGACGAATGAAATTTTCATAAAATTTTGTCAGCATTAGCCAATTAACCATTAAGAACTGTGTTCTCATTCAAAGAAATATGAAACTAAACTTTATATCTTAATTCTCTATCATGGATTCTTTTCACACACTAACTATTTACAACTTATTGTGTATGTATCATCTCTGACAGATGTTGTAATCTCTACTCTAGATCCATTGAATGAGGGCACATACTCGTCTCGCAGTTCTTGCCGGTAAAGGCGAGGGGACACTGACACAGGTAACTGCCCAGCGTGTTCACACAGTTTGCGTTGTTCTCACACACCGTCTGGGGCAGCTCGCACTCATTTATATCTGCGGAAGGATATAGAGTCATGGATATGTGGAGCGGTCCAGGAACTTCTTGAGGGTTATGCAAACTAGAGTGTTGTGTTTTGATATTCATTACATATTATTGTATATTATTATATTGATGATATTTTAAAATCACAAATAAATCGAGAGAGAGAGAGAGAGAGAGAGAGAGAGAGAGAGAGAGAGAGAGAGAGAGAGAGAGAGAGAGACCGACAGACAGACAGACAGACAGACAGAGACAGAGAGACAGACAGACAGAGACAGAGGGACAGACAAACATACAGAGAGACATACAGACAGACAATCATACAGACAGACAGAAAGACTGGGAGTGACAGAGACAGAGACGGACAGAATAAATGTCATGCCACAAGAGCTCGCACACCCTTCTATATTGATACTTTTTTATAATTGTTTGGTGGGTATCCTCAACTTCCTGTAGATGAACTCACCGTCTTCACATCTCTTGCCGGTGATGCCGGGTGGGCAGATGCAGGAGAAGTTCCCGATCCCGTCTATACACGTACCATTGTGTCTGCACGGGTTGCTCGCACAGTCGTCTCGACCTGCAGATTACCGATAGTGTTATAGTTTTTGGGTCCAAAGTTTTCCCATTAATTTGGCTTAAGGGATGCCTTTAAAGTCGCAATGATACTTTCGGGAACATATCTAACTCAAAACATAGACCTTTCAAGCTATTTGAGCTATTTTCAGGTCAGGAAATGTGATAATGTGATGTGTATTTAACACGTACATTCATAGAGAATTTATTTATTTATTTTAGAGAGTTATATTGTTTCACTACAATTCCAATCTTTTTAAACTAGATGTAATGTTATACGTCCACAACGAGGACTTATACGGAAGTATAAAAATGTACATCAAGTTTAACTAGATTGCTATAATTCAATAGAATAGATATTATATAATAGATATTGCTGCATTACAATCATACATCGTTGCACTGCCAGTAGATAATATTGCCTTACAACTAGATATTGTAGAGCAAGTCGATATTGTCGCACTACAAGTCGATACGTATGTTTGCACTACACGTCGATATTATTGCACTTCAGGTTGAAGTTTTGTTGCACTACAATTACATATTGTAGCACTACAAATAGATAGTGTCGCACTACAAGTCAATATTGTCGCACTACAAGTCGATATTGTCGCACTACAAGTCGATATTGTCGCACTACAAGTCGATATTGTCGCAAAACAAGTCAATATTGTCGCACTACAAGTCAATATTGTCGCACTACAAGTCGATATTGTCGCACTACAAGTCAATATTGTCGCACTACAAGTCGATATTGTCGCACTACAAGTCGATATTGTCGCACTACAAGTCGATATTGTCGCAAAACAAGTCGATATTGTCGCACTACAAGTCAATATTGTCGCACTACAAGTCGATATTGTCGCACTACAAGTCGATATTGTCGCACTACAAGTCGATATTGTCGCAAAACAAGTCGATATTGTCGCACTACAAGTCGATATTGTCGCACTACAAGTCAATATTGTCGCACTACAAGTCAATATTGTCGCACTACAAGTCGATATTGTCGCACTACAAGTCGATATTGTCGCACTACAAGTCAATATTGTCGCAAAACAAGTCGATATTGTCGCACTACAAGTCAATATTGTCGCAAAACAAGTCAATATTGTCGCACTACAAGTCGATATTGTCGCACTACAAGTCGATATTGTCGCACTACAAGTCGATATTGTCGCACTACAAGTCGATATTTTCGCACTACAAGTCGATATTGTTACACTACAAGTAGAGAGTGTCGCACTACAAGTACATCGTGTCGCACTACAAGTAGAGAGTGTCGCACTACAAGTAGAAAGTGTCGCACTACAAGTCGATATTGTCGCACTACAAGTACATATTGTCGCACTACCAGACGATAGTGTCGCACTACAAGACGATTGTGTCACTCTACAAGTCGATATTGTTACACTACAAGTACAAGTAGATATTGTCGCACTACAAGACGATAGTGTCGCACTACAAGTAGTTAGTGTCGCACTACAAGTCGATAGTGTCGCACTACAAGTAGTTAGTGTAGCACTACACGTACATAGTGTCGCACTACAAGTACATAGTGTCGCACTACAAGACGATTGTGTCATTCTACAAGTCGATATTGTTACACTACAAGTAAAAGTAGATATTGTGGCACTACAAGTATATAGTGTCGCTCTACAAGTAGATAGTGTCGCACTACAAGTAGATAGTGTCGCACTGCGAGTCGACATTGTAGCACTACAGGCAGACTCTACCTCTGCTGCATGTGTCCCCAGTGTAGTCGATGGTGCACTGACAGCGGAATGTGTACACTCCGGCTTGAAGGATGGGGAAACAGGTCCCTTCGTTTAGACACGGGTAGGTCCGACACGGACTCACTGAAACAAACGGTATAGAGAATGCATGTCTTCATATGGTCTTACAAAAGCTATTACTACATTGGGTACATCTCGTGTTCTACCCATCACATACAGATATTACAGTTGGTCCCAGTGAAGCTGTAAACTCTACCCAATACGTCCGAAACTTACAGTTGGTTCCAGTGCAGCTGACTATTCTACCCACTATGTCCAAATATTACAGTTGGTCCCAGTGTCCACCTACTACGTACGGGTATTACAGTTGGTCCCAGTGAAGCTGTAAACTCCACCTACTACGTCCAAACATTACAGTTGGTCTCAGTGAAGCTGTAAACTCTACCCATTAGGTACGGGTATTACAGTTGGTCCCAGTGCAGCTGAAGATTTTACCCACTATGAACGAATATCACAGTTGGCCCCAGTGAAGCTGAAAGCTCTACCCATTACCTACGGGTATTAAAGTTGGCCTCAGTAAAGCTGAAGGCTCTACTCGTTACGTACGGGTATTACAGTTGGCCTCAGTCAAACCGTAAGCTCTACCCATTACGTAGGAATATTACAGTTGGCCCCAGTCAAACCGTAAGCATTACCCACTACGAACGAATACCATTGTTGGTCCCAGTGAAGCTGTAAACTCTACCCATTACGTATAAAGTTTACAGTTGGACCCAGTGTAGCTGACTATTCTACCAATTACGTACGAATATTACAGTTGTCCCCAGTGCAGCTGACTATTCTACCCACTACGTCCGAAAATTACAGTTGGTCCCAGTGAAGCTGTAAACTCTACCCACTGCGTCCGAATATTACAGTTGGTCCCAGTGCAGCTGTAAACTCTACCCATTACGTACGAATATTACAGTTGGCCTCAGTGCAGCTGACTATTCTACCCACTACGTCCGAAAATTACAGTTGGCCCCAGTGAAGCTGTAAACTGTACCCATTACGTACGAATATTACAGTTGGTCCCAGTGAAGCTGTAAACTCCACTTACTACGTACGAATATTACAGTTGGTCCCAGTGAAGCTGTAAACTCTCCCCATTATGTGCGAATTTTACAGTTGGTCCCAGTATAGCTTGAGATTCTACCCATTACGTACGAATATTACAGTTGGACCCAGTGTAGCTGAATGTGCAGTTCTTCTGTCCAAACGCATCACAGGTGTAGGCCACTGTATCCTCGCAGAAAGTCTTACAGTCCACCCCGTAGTAGTTCTCCTGACAGTAGATCTGCAGAAGGAATTATGTTTACAGATTCTCACATTCATAAAAGGCCAGTGGCATTTTTGTCATCAGGTGGCTGGAGATCTTACTTGCAATAAAATCAACTGCTTAGAACGTCCTTCGAATTATTCATGTCGCCAGCTTTCAGATACACTCACCGACCTCCTTGTACACACGATCATAATACTGGACAAAATGATTTAGGGATATTAGATGTTTTATGATAAATATTTCATTAATATGTCAAGTGATAAGTAAATAACTTTAACATTTCAAAATATCACTCATTATTTGGGTTTTTTTTCAGTATTCATAAACTTCACACTTCGCACTGCGTCCAGGGTAAAAATGAGATCACTTTTATCTTTCTTTGGTGTTAAGCGTGTCTGCTTATGAGTTATGGTTCGTTTGACTGTTTACATGCAGTATCTTTACTTCCAATTACTTCAATTGTCTGACATTTGGGGTCTGTGACTCGTTAGCAGACACGTCAATCACCATAGGTTGATAAAAGTGATCTCATTTTTATCCTCGACGCAGTGCCCCTTTAACCTTTTTTAAAACCATAAATACAAAATGAATCGAAAAAACGAAATATCTGAAGAAACAGCCAGACAGGAGTTACGTACCCTTGATACCACTGCAAGGTTGATGTCAACGGCGGACCGGGGTCCCTGCGTGCGCAGTGTCTCGAACCCAGTGGAGGTGTACACGCTCCCAGCAACGTTCAGACCTGCAACACCGTACAGTTAGCTAGGGTTAGCTGCTGTTTTATAATGTTCCCGCACAACTCGTTTTATCATGTTTCCGCAAAGTTAAAATATCCTTTGTCTGAATTCCTACGTTTCTGGCTTATCACTTGCTGAAAACCAGAGCCTCCGCTGATGGTTATGGGTAACATATGGTTTTCCTTGAACCACAAGAAGTATTGCAGATTTGATTTCCTGCTTTACAACACAGCACATGCTTTCTTACAGGTATATTTCAAGTCAAAATACGAACAGACACGTGGTGCAATTTTCTCTATTGGTAGTTTGTCGCATGTTGCACTGAATGTTATTTTCTTTTTTAAGACTCATGCTGGTGAAGTTATAAATTTTACGATTATTAACATATTGCTAGCAAGGAAATATACAGTTATATGTTAACAAAATCATCTCAATATAGTTTTATAATAATATGGCATGTCGCATCCTGTTGTAAAAAAACTTTATTCATTATGTTACGACCATTTTAAGGAAATGTCTAACATGACGTAAATCTCAATTTGACATTGAAAGGAAATCATGAAAATTTTCCTGTTTTATCTGCCCATGCCATGTTCACCTTGGATAGAACACCATTGTTGGTATGAAATGAAATGCTTCTTTGTAATGCATAATTAATGTCTCTCAACCATTGCACTCCCATGCTTGTTCAGTCTGCGAATGTCATCTATGGCAAACTCAACTGCAAATGAATAAAACACAAAACACTTCCGGGTTTATATGTACGTAGGCAGTTTGGGCGGAATGAGCCTTCCAGTTTCAGCCAGAATACCTAGGTAGATTCTCAACATCAATCGAGAAGACAATTTCGTAGATAGAAAAATGCTGTTACGAATGTAGTTTTCAATTGTAATAGTCACTTCAAATTTTGACACCGAATTTTAGTAATACATTCTATAATCACACTCAGAAACGGATGATAAGACAATACGCTGTTCGTCCATCGTAACGACGTTTTCTGATATTCGTAACGTAAGGGAGGTAAGGGAGGTAAGGGAGGTAAGCGTGAACCTACTTGTCATGTCCATGATGTAGTCGCCCAGTAGTCGCAGGTCGGGTTCGAGGCTATCCAGCACTTGTACTCTCAACATCAGATCCTGTCGGAAGTAAGTTGTCGCGTTATGTAAAGGAAAACACCTTACTCCGAGGGTGTTCTACCAAAGAGAGGCCTTTGCTCTTGGGACATAGGCAAATGCCTGTCTTTGCTAGAACGCCCGGGCATGAGGATGGGTATCAAAGACAAAAATTAATGTGAGTGCAGCTGTCTAAATGTTTTTACTACAGGTGATCCAAGTAAAATAAAGCGCACATAAAATATTATCAAAGATCTCTGACAGCAGGCAGATTACAGCTCAACAATCAACCCTTCTCAGTCACCGTTATCGTGGTCTAGTAGCAGAGCCTTGGGCTACAAAGCGAAGGATTGCGGGTTCGAATCCCTGTTCGAATTGTCTGCTATGAAAAGTTCAAACTTGGCAATTTTGTGGATCGATTACTTTACCTAATTGGGCTTGGAATGTATTGGGTGCATAGAATCCTACTTCAAGGGCTTTATACTGGATAAAAGTATTTAGAAAGTTATTCTGTACAAGGCCCTCCCAGCAGGGTATTATCAATTACAAAGTCTAATTGAGTTCCTTTCGTAAGGATGTTCTCCCGGAAAAATAACTCAATTCAAAGACTCCTAAATGGGCCTTGAGGTATATAAAACGTCGGAAAAGTTACCATATTTCCTTAAAATGATGAGTTGAGGACCATACCAAATTTTAACATTGAACAATTAACTAGTTCATATTAGGATCCATATAATACCTACATTTGATAATTGGGGTTACATTTGATGTTGAGAGAGAGAGAGTTTATTTCCTGAATTGAAGGCCGCATGGCCCAGAGTACAAATGTGGTACATAATCAACGCAATTTAAAGTTACATGGTACAACAAATTAACACGGTGGCCGAGTCGGCAAAGGCGTCAGGTTAGCAATCCAGCGAGCTTGAGGTGCCGGGTTCGAGTCCACCTGTGACCGGGTGTAAAAACCTAGGAGTTCACTTGGAGTGCGGACTCTTTCAGTGTTGTCACAACCCCTACTGTACAGTACACAGCCCTGTGCACTTAAAAGAACCCACGAATCCGTTGGTAAATGACCAGATGGTGGCCACATGAATACGTGCAGACACCTAGTTGCAGGTACAGCAACGTGCAGTATCCTTGGACAAAATACTGTGACTATGTGTCCTAGTTCACCCAGCTATGAATGGGTACCTCGTAAGGATGAGCATGGTAATTTAACTTGGTGCGCCTAGTGGCTGCAAAAGTTGCATACTCCAAATGGAGCTGAGATTGACAAAGAGTGTCGTTAAACAGTGACATCCAATGATCGGGGGCAAACAGAGCGCCTTTGAGCAGCTTAGCTGGATATTGGCGCTATACAAATGTTTATATGTATGTATGTAAATATACTGCTAAAGGTATGCGAAGCAAATTATTAACATGTTAAGTTTATACGTAACGATCCCACGATAAGACTGCAGATGATCAAGTCAGAAGTTATTGCTTTCAAACTATTGAGTGTTTCAATCATTAGTATTGACTATGCAGAGTTAGTCAATGTTGCTGTTTGTTGCTGTCAATGTTTCGCATCGTAAGAGATGACGCGATGAAGAAATATCAATGTGTACAGACAAATAAAGAGTTCATAATAATGAAGGTCAGTTACAGAATAACGCACTATCCAATCACACAAAATGAAACCCACAACAAATACCATATTATCTGGTCACACAAAATCACGCTTTATCCAATCACACAAAATAGGCAGCATACTGTCTAGTCACACAATCCTTACCCCTAGAGCATTTTCTTGAGAGATGAATATGGATTCAGATCTGCCAGCGTTGGGTCCAGTGCCTGAAAGAAGGAGATTTACTAATAAATGTTTTGAAGTTTTGAATTAATTTAATTTAATAGATCCTGAGGTTGGGAAAACACAAACCTGTTCCATCCATGCCGTGAAAGGAAAGTACCAGTAGAAGTAGTTTTCTGAACAGAAAATACCACTGGGAGATGTACCTTGGCAGTAATATGCTACTGGTTCTTGTGCAAAATTTACTTAGTGTCAGTCTTTTGTAAATAAAAGGGGCTGTAGCACGTTTTATGAGTTTTTCATTGTTTAAAATTTCCCATTCATAATTATTGTTTATACCATTTATATTCACTTTAGAGGGTAAAACATCTTATTACACAAACCAATCATCCGTAGTGGTGATCGGTGTTGCGTATAAGGCAAAAATTGCATGGCGGCCATTTTAATGTGAACACATGTTATTATTTCGAATAACAAAAACGATTCCAATGGATTTACTGAACCGTGTACACTCATTTTTAACTTGATTTACCGAAGAGAGAAGGTTGTTTTACTGTTAGTGACATTATTTTTCAAATTCATTTCATTAACCTTTTTTAATGAAAAAAAGGGTTACTGCTACTTTAAAGATCAAATGTTTGTGTATTGCCACTGTAAAATCTATGAACAGTATATTTTTTGTTTATGGACCGACGGCCTACAAACTGAAAAAAACGTATTCTACTACTACTGGTTCTTTTACACAACTGTAAGTAATAATACTATCATAGTTTCCAAGTTGTGTCGAGTTATACCAGGACAGTTTGTCCGAGAGGCTGTCCGAGGCCTTGGCCGAGGTCGGGGTGAGGTCAAAATGTCTTTCTCAATGCAATGAAGTATATTGTTCACGTTGAAGTAAGGCTCCAATGCTACTAGCTGTGTGAGTTGCTTAACATATTTAACGTTTACCAAATTGAATGATACTCAAAGCAGACAGACAGAGAGACAGATTTTATTAGTATAGGTGGCCCTGAGGCCAATAGTACAAGTATATAAAGTTTGCAAAATACATTTGCGCAACCTGTATGACATCAACAATTCACTTCAACAATCAAAATTTTTTCTTAATTTAAATATATGGTACAAGGCAAGGGATAGCTTAAAAAGTAGTTCAGTATTTTCTGTTTGAAGAAGTATACGGAGTTTAAATCTTGATACCCAAAGCAAACTGTAACTGTTTAACAAATATCACCTAAGGGCTTTTGTAGTTTTTTTTTAATTTTGCTTTGAAAGTAAAATTTGAATTTATCAGTATAGGCCTATACGTCACTTTCAAGGGTATTTCGTCTGAACAATTAGCACTACGTCTCGCTAATTCTTGAGTGACTGTGTGTCAAATCTTGTATTGTTGTTGACCAAATACTTTCAGAACGGTGCCAATTCAATTTCGCGAGTTCAATCAATGAAACTCGCCATCGAACCAACGACTAGTTTAGTTTGCATGGGACGATTTAAAGGGGCAGTAGCACGTTTTTATGCCAAATTTATTTTTTCAAATTTCCCATTTATAATGATAAGTTATGTAATTTAAAATAACTTTAGAGAATAAAACATCTTATTACACAAACCAATTACCTGTAGTGGTAAAAACTATGTTGCGTATAAAGCAGGCCATTTTATTGTGAACACAATTTATTATTTTGTATTACAAAACCGATATCCATGGCTTTACCGAAACATGTACACTCATTTTAAACTTTATTTTCCGAAGATTATTATATTGTATTACAAAAACGATGTCCATGGCTTTACCGAAACATGTACACTCATTTTAAACTTTATTTTCCGAAGATTATTATATTGTATTACAAAAACGATGTCCATGGCTTTACCGAAACATGTACACTCATTTTAAACTTTATTTTCCGGAGAAGGATGTTTTACTATTGGTGAAATTATTTTATTACATTTCATCAACTTATTTGAGCGAAAAAACGTGCTACTACCCCTTTAAATACACAATGTATTGAAAGGTTTGAAGGTAAGAGAACAGATGTTGTGTGATTTAAACTTCTTTGTACTTCTTAAAACAGACACCTGCTTAAGGCTTATATGAACACTGCTCCTATTTAAACTTTTATTCAACTGATTATATACAGCTGCGTACCGAAAGTTTGTTCACCTACATGTGTATGCTAGTGCAAATATCATGTAAATTGATGTTCATTGTATCATCAATAACTTATACAACAAACAATGACAGTGAATCATCATATATCTACACCCAATACCAAAAGAAACTTTGCATCTCAGTTGATTTTATCATATGTATGTTTTTCAATTACAAATATTTCAAGTTTTGGACATCGTACACTAAAACTGAAAAGTAATGGCGTATTGTCATCAGTCAAATATTTTTTTCAGAAGTTTTTATTTTTTTTTACCAAAAAATGAAATTTTAAAAAAATTAAAAAATTAAACTTTAATTTTGACAAGACACACATGTTAAGCGACTAACGCACTACTGAAACAGTTTCTGATGTTAAAAGTCCGTTGATATTACCCATTAGCAAAGACCACCGAGTACGAGACCACCACCGAATCACAGACATTTTGATACCCCTCGTATGTTGATGCGTCCAAACTTTTTATTTAAATAAACTTTTGAAATGAATATGTTCATACATCGAATGTAAAATTGAATAATTATTACAATACTTACAAACCCAAATCCAATCGTTGCCTATTATGTGATTTATTAAGACAAGAAGATGGGTGCAAAGTTTCTTTTGGTATTGGGTTTATGTGTAAAACAATCATTCTCAAACGTACCCTGTAATCGTCACGGCAGTGGTGCATGTTTATGAAATTTGGGATAACGAATAGACAGAAGGGGTCAAATTTTGAAAATTCAAATTTCATTACTTTTCAAATAAAAATTGTGATATTGACAAAATGAGAACAAATTCAACACAAATGAATGAGTATAAGAGGACATATATGATGTATGTTTGACCCAATTGATCACTTATTGTATATTTCACAAAAGAAAATAAAAAATGCAGTTTTGAAAATATTGACCCCTGGTCACTTCAAAGAGCTGCCAAAACAACAACTGTTTTCTATCAGATACCAAATCAGATAATGTTATGGAACACTCAACTGTCTTCTTATAATGCAAAAGTGCAAGATGACCGATCTAGTTTTCGCGTTCATACAATGCTTCGAAGAAATGCCAAATAATATGATATTTGCACTAAAATAAACACGTAGGTGAACAAACTTGCGTTACGCAGCTGTACAATGTAGCTCTATTAACTGAAACATACAACAGCAGGAAACCTGGACCCATATTTTCGAAGCTCTCTTAGCGCTAAGATAGTCGTAAGTGCCATACATTAACATTGGCTTACTACTGTCTTAGCGCTAAGAGAGCTTCGAAAATATGGACCCTGGATGATGCTATGGTAAGAGTGATACTTAAAATCAGAACCTTGATAGCTATTTTCATGTATTGCGTTTTCTTAAACCTACTTAGCTCAAGCCAATTTGATCAACTGAATCTTTGAAAAGAGTGAAGTAAATACACAGGTGTTAGTATGTTACAACATCTCAACCTGCATTACAGACGATTCTGAGTAACCGTTTCTTCGATATCTAGGTAAATACAATTGATATCTCACAAATAACTGATAATCCTCAAACAGCTAATTTTAGATGATGGTACCTCTTAAACTTAGAACTAGACTAGTTCTTCAGATGAAACTATTCGGAAGTCAAGCCGTTGTCACCGACGAGGAACACTCGATTCGAGAGCAATGTTACAAATTGGACAATATCGGATACATCAGAGCGCTTTGAAGGGTTCGCGGTCAACAGCGGAGGGTTTGTTTTATAATTAACAATGTGGTGCAGGCAACGCTGGAACCGAGGTAGAGCAGACGCTGTCATTCTTTAGGAAGGATGTGATATATTACCACTCGATTGTCACCATACCCTGGATCACAGAACCCAAGGCCACTGGGCCCTCGAGACCACAGAGGCTATCTTGATTATTTACAAACATAACAACCACTCCCAGTCATCTAGATAAATAACTGCTAGCCAAAAGAAGCCGGGCCCTGGATCATCCGGGGCATTAACTTCTTTACCAGCAGATTGCCTAATTCCTCTGTTAATCTACAAACAGTTCGAGATGCTTGTTCGGCCTTTAGCGGAGCTTGTATAAATTTACGCTGGACTCCCGGGCGAGTTTAAGAATGGTGTTTCTAGATTGAAGAAGAACCTGTGTTTAGGAACCTATTTGGGAGGAATTACTGATTACTTTTTTCTGGCCTAGTTTACTTTGACACGTCTATACGAACTCCAGCAGCTCGTATGCTGTGTACATTCGTCAGAAAAACACTGTTACGTCCAGCTCGTTTGATAATTTGAAACATTTCTAGTGTTCCTATTAAAACTGTGATATCAATTGATCCATTCGTCTATTGTTCAGTAGGATATAAAAATTACTTTTGCCAATATTGGCTTATATTTTTATTCGAGCACGAGTGTGCTGATTTCACGTTTTCTAGGCAACTATTGTTTCAGCGCGAATTTTCGTATTTCGCCGTTTGTGACGTCAAAAAACAATTGTTCGTTACGTCATTGCAGTTCGTAGGCGTCATTTTCAGGATACCTTTACGCAAAATGGAATTCGTAATGAAAAAATTTTACACTATGAAGTGCGTCTTCTGCCATTTTCGAAACGAGTGCAATTTGTTATACCCTCGCTATCGCTCCACCAATATAAAACTTCAAACCCGTTTTGTAAAAGTCAAATGCCACATAAAATGCTCCGTGTATCTCTCTGATTTTCTTGCATCCAAATTGGTTCCAAGCTCTAAATAGTATTATACATTATAGCAAATCATATATGTATTGTCAAGAATGGATATATATGAATGCACAGAAGTAAGTTGAACAAACGATTTGAAGTTGTATAAAAATCACTACCCAATGTAAGAAACAGAAAAGCATTATCATTGCATTTTCAGTATAGGAATTATCAGCAAATGGATCGAAACATATAAGCTCTATCAGTTGTATTCCGTAAAATGCATTTTTGAATACACAATAGATGTTTGGGAAGTAACTAATGATAAAGAAACTAAAATTATTAATAAAACACCACTACCTACTAGATATCTTTATTAAAGACGGGGAAGGACAATGCCATTTTTAAAATAATTATTAGTTGTCCTATAAAAGTAAGAAGGCGGTTAGATGAATTTAAAAAACACCTTTTTATTGCATATATTATCACAGCGAATTAATCATCCATTGTGTAGTAAGAATCTTAGAATAGGTGATATGTAAGGGCAGTATAATATAATGATATGATAAAATGATTTGTCCAACCTATATGGCACGAATAAAGATTACAGAGTAAAGTACAAGACGTTGTCCACGTTAAAAACTTTTCGCAGAAATTCTGCAATATTACACCGAAGCTCAGTAAGTTAAGTATCATTCATAAGTTGTCTTCATGTATATCATCTCTTAACAATGCCAAACTCATAATGATAAATGCTCGTTTGTATATAATAAACGTTAATGACAACGAAATAATTCAAAATAATTCAGAACACAAAATAAACATGTCAAGCAATAGGGTCATGGACTCTGTAGTTGTTCAATATTAGAATGGTTAACGGGTGAAGATTTAAATTTAAACAAAACCCATTAATTTGTTCTCCCGATATCGCAGAATTCTTTGCTTGAATTTGAAAATAGTCACGGTACCAAATCATAACAACATCCATCCAATGGTTCTGCATATACTGCAATAACCCTATATTTGACCTTGAACATAATCTCAAGAGCATGGATTTTAACCACTGTTGGTGCAATGTTGAATGTTTGAAAACGGTACAATATTCTTCACTTCTCGCCTTCACAATGAAAAACTCCAAATTCTTAAATTGCCACTTTAAAGGGGCAGTAGCACGTTTTTTGCAAATTTTATTTTTTCAAATTTCCCATTTATAATGATAGTTTATGTCATTTATAAACACTTTAGAGGGTTAAACATCTTACTACACAAACCAATTATTCATAGTGGTAATAACGGTGTTACATCTATGTATCTTCATATAGTGTCATGTGTCCTACATTAAATTAAATTTAATTAATGTAATAGAATTTGAATATATGAATTGACTTTTTTTTAAATTTAATAAATGAGATAGAATTTGAATATTTGAATTGACATTTTTAAAAGTGTGTTAACATCCTGTTAAGGAGGCATGTGCGTCTCTATGTGCTGTCCATATTGGAATTTACGAGCATACTGCGTTCTGCCGCGTTGTTGCATCACCAGTTCTGGATCAGTTCAGCTGACGTCAGATGAGAATGAAAACTAATTTCTGGTGACCTTTTGTCTTTTTAATTTTTAATTTGACACGTCTGTTATAACAAAACTGTTACTCACTCTGTAAGTATAACCAAAAGTTAAATACCAAAGTTTTTGTCAGTATGTAAATTGCGTTATGACCAAAAAGCTACCAAAACTTTAAACATTTCTGAAAAATTGACGTTACTCGTAATTTAATTATAATAACTTTTTCCTTCTTTGTATTAATTATTGATGTCCTCTGAAGATCATTATTCTAATTTTTATTGTGAGTTCGTTAACCACGTTTATGTTATGTAACGTATATCAAGCGGAGCTATGTCAACAAAATAACGGTACAATCATGGAAAACGTGGTGTGTGTAAATGAATCAACAATTGGTCTCTACTTTTCTACACTAGCACCAATAACAACGGACGGGTGTAAATGGAAAGATTAGATACATGAGATTAAACAATACAGTGTATTCATTTAACAATACATTATATTATATTAAACAATACATTGTATATATTACACAATACATTGTAAACATTAAACAATTCACTGTATACTTTAAACAATACATTGTTTACATTAAATGAGATTAAACAATACAGTGTTTTTATTTAACAATTCAATATATTATATTAAACAACACATTGTATATATTACACAATACATTGTAAACATTAAACAATACATTGTATACTTTAAACAATACATTGTACACTTTAAACAATACATTGTATATATTAAACAATACATTGTATACATTAAACAATACATTCGATGTATACAATGACAAAGGAGCTCCGAAGGACTTAATACATTTCTGAAATAAGCATAAATAAAGCAAATAACTTCAAAACAGTAACAGTGTATACCACTGTGATTATGAAATATCCAATACATTGAATACGCGATTCAAATGTGTTGTAAAACTGCTAAAGTAATAAGGATTAGAGTAGATTGAATTTTACATGAAGGCAAGAAAGGCAGGCAAATGTTGACACATGAGGTGAGATGAAACGCACCAACCAATCCTGCCATTGAGGCAATTCCATGCGATTCATGCAACGGTCTGTTGAAACATTGACTGAAAACATTGTCAGTTATTTATCCCGTGTTACTTTAAACCTCGTCAGACTATACTGGCCAACACGAGATTGAAATACTGAAGGTTGGTGCAAGCTGGCTTTCCGTCCAGGAAGTGTAGGGAATCTCACGTCAATAGAGACTTAGCTACTATAGTGATCTGTCCGGCTTGATCGTTAAATGATTTGAGGATGACATACTTCGTTATTGATTGTTAGATACATGATTCTTTCGTCAGACAGATGTGGTACTTTATTTAATTCATTACATAGTATATTTCATGTGTACCTGACGTTTTGTTGACTATGACGGTCATTTGACCGAATTTAAGGTAAATTTGCATGCACGTGTAGACTGCTATTCGGACTCTAACAGTGGCAGATGTTTGTTGTCAGTCAGTCTGAAAACTATTAACAATTTCTGTATAAGTACTAGTATCACAGCATAATCTTAATCTTAGTTTTGTTTTATTTTCATGGAACATTGGATTGTTGGATTTATATTATATTATATTATTATACATGCATTCACGCATACTTTATTGTATCTCTGGAAACTCTTCTAATGCCTGTTCAGACATTTGGGGGTTGTAGGTTTAGATAGTCAAGTAAACTACGCGGTAAAGGAAAAATAATCTTTACATGTTTTTTTTTAATAACGCCTTAAGCTCTGTAGCTCCTCAGGATTTCATTGATTTACTATCTAAAGTTGAATATTTAAGTTATTTAAGTTATTGTTTACAAGCAAAAGATAGGTTCTTAGATCATGACCACTGTTACCCCATTTGGGGTCACGGGGTCACATAATCTACAATTTAGAATCCCCATTGGCCAAGGAGTCTGCACACAACTTTTCAGCTCTGTGGAATCATTGGTTCTGGAGAAGAAGTCGAAAAAGCGAAAAGTTTACGGATGGACGGATGGACGGACGGATGGACGGATGGACGGACGCCGGACACCATGCCATGCCATAAGCCCATCGGACCTTTCAGGCCTGATGAGCTAAAAACTTAGTATCAATTTAATATCAACTTCATTCCCACATTTCATCAATTTTGAAATTGAATAACACTCTGTCCAAAATGTCCTTGGCAACACCCCAATTGTGTTTGAAGAGACATGGAACTAAAGGTACTGTCACATGTATGAAAGTGTCTCTACTTCTTTACAGACCATTGTGCTTAAATCGATTACATTAAAGTCGACTTTATCAGGAGTAGTCTTTTGTTTTTTTACTCTGTTGAAAATTGGGGATAGCTTCTTTTAACGCGCAGTGTATAAAATGATCTCTAGATTCAAGTGCGCATGTCTATGACAAGTATACCACGTAACCATATAATTCCAGAGTTCCGACAGAATGTGACAACCGGAAGCGTGTCACAAACAACGCAGGAAGTCGACATCTTCCTCCACCAAAGCACTGGAGGCATCTCTCACTTCGCTCTCAACAATGGCGTAAAATAGCTCCAAATTCCCCGAATATGTGCTCAATTTACAAATACGGCCAATGAATGACCACGATGTTCAAATAAAGTGGTTCTGCCATTCAGTGTATTAAAAGCGAATCTCGCGAGGTGAGACCGGCGTCCGCCATGTTTGCTGGCGGATTATGGGAATGGTTTGAAAACCTGAATCTTAATCCAGTCAATTCGAAAGCTATCATTTGAGAACTCGGGCTGCTTGTTTGTGGCGAAATGCAACAGGTTTGTGAAAGATATTGCGATATCTCAAAAGAAATGGGACTTATTTGGCTTGGGAAAAGATTTGCTGATGAAACAGTGCCGTAATTTCTGGATTGAGGAAGTTCATCCGAGTTACTGTCAGAAACGGGTCAAGTTTAGTTTACATATGGCATTTTTCTTACCTTGTTTTCTTTTGAAATTAAACTGTGAAATGGAAATTGTAATTGTTTCCAAGCAAACCATTATCTTTTTGTTTGGGCCCAAACTTTTATTGCTATTTTACTCAAGAAAAAGAAAACACAATATTGACCCTATAAATGTGTTTTAACAATTCAAAAGGTGGTTTTGATGGGTAATTAAAAATATACATTTTATTTTTGAAATCGAGATATACCATCACATGATGTATAACTTGTGTACGGACAAAACCCCAAGTGTGTAGTTACATGATGTATAAGTTGTATACGGACAAAACCTCAAACTTGCAGTTACATGATGTATACTTTGTATACGGACAATACCCAAAGTGTGTAGTTACATGATGTATAAGTTGTATACGGACAAAACCCCAAGTGTGTAGTTACATGATGTATAAGTTGTATATGGACAAAACCCCAAGTGTGTAGTTACATGATGTATAAGTTGTATATGGACAAAACCCCAAGTGTGTAGTTACATGATGTATAAGTTGTATACGGACAAAACCTCAAGTGTGTAGTTACATGATGTATAATTTGTATACGGACAAAATCCCAAGTGTGTAGTTACATGATGTATAAGTTGTATACGGAAAAAACCCAAATGTGTAGTTACATGATGTATAATTTGTATACGGACAAAACCCCAAGTGTGTAGTTACATGATGTATAAGTTGTATACGGAAAAAAACCAAATGTGTAGTTACATGATGTATAATATGTATGCGGACAAACCCCAAGTGTTTAGTTACATGATGTATAAGTTGTATACGGACAAACCCCAAGTATGTAGTTACATGATGTATAAGTTGTATACGGACAAACCCCAAGTGTGTAGTTACATGGAATACAACCTAACTTATAAACCATTTTGGCAAAACTGACATTTTTTTTCAAAACTACTGTTACTAACACAGGTATAATCGACCAACAAATCTATTCTGATTTACATTCTTGAATTAGTGTTGATTCATGTTGGGATGCTACATGTGAAATAAGCATTTAATCGAAATCAGATGAGACTGTTATACATATTACAGTAAAATGTTAACCATTGCTTTTTTTAATTGCTTTAAATCCCGACACCTGCAAATTGTGAGTGTTATTCATCACAATCGGCATTATCTCTTGTCCGATCTAGGGCACGGTGCTTGCGTAACTACACGTGCATTTCGCGCAACTTTCAACTTACAAGGGAATCTCAAGCTCTGTGAAATATAGAACTGCATTTGCATGCACACGTTAACAAACAAGAAGTAGGAATGATGTGCTGATACCTTTAGTTCCACTGATAACTGAATGAAAATGGTAGATATTACACTCATCCTAACACTCAACCAGTCGAAAACCAATTGCCACGGTTTTGTTTTAATTTAACCCGGAAGTTGTTCTCTCGTTGTTGAAATGTTTTTTTTTTTTTTTTTTTTTTTTTTTTAAATCGAGGAATTGTCAAATTTTATTGGTTCCCAAGATTACATGTGTATACATAAGGTAATGAGGAATATAAAACATGTTTGCAGCATGAATTAGGTACATGATAATGATTGAACATACTTTGTTGTTGAAATTTTACTCTTATAATGTTAAGACTATATCACCATTTCAACAAATAGCAATTGTCTTTAGTTGATCGATGTAACACGTTTCAGTGAATTAGAATGACCGTTTTTTCTAAATGTAATTCTTTAAATGTTAATTAAATCCAGTTGTTAGTTTAAAATATATAAAACATGAAAGAGACCAGTTAATTAAGACATCAAACAACATACAGCTGAGGAAAGGTCTCTGTACAAAGAGTAGATCGTGATTCTATTGATGTACATCCCTACACTCCCGGGTGCTTTGTTTACACTCCCCATCTCCCCCTTCCCTACTCAATTACATTGAGTGAACAATAATATAAGTTGTATTTAAAGGGCACAGTTTTCTTTCCTTTTTAAAAAAAAACACCTCTAAAGGGGCAGTAGCACGTTTTTTCGCTGAAATAAGTCGATGAAATGTATTTGAGAAATAATGTCACTAATAGTAAACCACCCTTCTCTCTTCGGAAAATCAAGTTAAAAAATGAGTGTACATGGTTCCGAAAAGCTATGGGAATCGTTTTTGTCATTCGAAATAATAAATTGTGTTCACAATAAAATGGCCGCCATGCAATTTTTGCTTTATACGCAACATCGTTATTACCACTACGGATATTTGGTTTGTTTAATAAGATATTTTACGCCCTAAAGTAAATATAAATGATATAAACTATAATTATAAATGGGAATTTGAAAAAATAAAATTTGCAAAAAACGTGCTACTGCCCCTTTAAAGAGCACAGTTTTTTGAGTTTTTCCTTTTTGAAAAACAACTCTTAAAGGGGCAGTAGCACGTTTTTTGCTTAATTTATTTTTTCAAATTTCCTATTAATAATTATAGTTTGTGCCATTTTAATGTACTATAGAGGGTAAAACATCCTATAACACAAACCAATCATCCGTAGTAGTGATAACGGTGTTGCGTATAAAGCAAAAATTGCATGGCGGCCATTTTATTGTGAACATATTTTATTATTTCGAATGACAAAAACGATCCCCATGGCTTTACTGAGCCATGTACACTCATTTTTTAACTTGATTTTCCGAAGAGAGAAGGGTGTTTACTTTTAGTGACATTATTTTTCAAATACATTTCATCAACTTATTTCAGCGAAAAAACGTGCTACTGCCCCTTTAACATATCTGAACATCTCACTATCTTCGTAACTTGATTTACCTACCTGTGTTAAAATAGTTCTACCAGAGAGGTAGGTTATCCAGTTATTTTAGTACTCTGATCAAACAAAAGCAAGCAACTACTTCACGCTTTTGAATGATCACTTCCACGCGTCTATAGTCAAATTTATTTCAATAACTGTTCTCAAATCACATTCTCGTTTTTGGAAATGTTTGTAAATATAATCTTTCCTCTCGAGATTTAATAATTTTAAATATCACATACTCGCTTACACTTAACACCCCTTGTGTTTTTTCAGAATTCAATTTACAAGTGTCTATCTTCAGGGATTTGTTAAACCACTAACCTAACTTATGTAAAAAGCGTCTATTCAACACATGTATATAAAGGTATAATGCGATGTAAACATTATTACAAAATTTCAATGTTTTATCGGACAATATTTATAGGGAATGTAATTACCGTACGTAATCTTTGATGTTACATTTTTGCATTAATGACATCATTTCATTACATCATTAAGTTATTGACTTTAGAACTTGTTCGTTGTGAGATTCTTAATTACACCCTACCCCCTCACGTGGCATCTACATACGAAGAGCATATTGTCAGGAACGTATTATTTCTGTTAAAGGGGCAGTAGCACGTTTTTTCGCTGAAATAAGTTGATGAAATGTATTTGAAAAATAATGTCATAGTAAACCACCCTTCTCTCTTCAGATAATCAAGTTAAAAATAAGTGTACATGGTTTCGTAAAGTCATGGGGATCGTTTTTGTCATTCGAAATAATAAATTGTGTTCACAATAAAATGGCCGCCATGCAAGTTTTGCTTTATACACAACACCATTATTACCACTACGGGTAATTGGTTTGTGTAATAAGATGTTTTACCCTCTAAAGTAAATAAAGATAACATAAACTATCATTATAAGTGGTAAAATTGAACAAATAAATTTTGCAAAAAAACGTGCTACTGCCCCTTTAAACTTATCATCTTCGCACTGTGAGCATACTATCAAACTTGGGAGAAATGCGAGTGCAAGTGCACTTATAATGTTAAATTAAAATGTATTTTCGTCAGATTTGGACATTGGAGACATTTAAGTCAACTATTTTGGAACAGGAAATAAGAACACCTGTGAACTCGCAGCTAAAGCTCAAAATCCTATCATTGTGTTTGAAAACTCTTATTTAAAAAAAAAATCAAATAATAACAAAGCAACGTGAACTCTTTATTTCTAAATATCTGAGTTTCGAAAAAAGGTTAACGATTTTCAAATCAGGTCTTTTCTTGAGGACTCAGGACATGCAAGGATAGGCTTTACGTATGAGGACGTGTTTGTTTTACAGTCTGTATCTAATTCAACTGCATACACCGGGGAAAGAGCTTGGGTTGGAGCTTTATCCGCCATGAGGTCCCTCATTCCGCCCGACCAGAGAAGACAAATGAAGTTTTATTTGGGATATTAGGATAATTTTGTAATTAATACAATTTACGTAAATACCATTTCAGTATATGTGATGTCACTCGATAATACTACACAATACAGAAGGTTGCATCCACAAATCGTGTATGCCTTCAGAAATGATTTAATCATATTTTTATTCATGAAAATGTTCAATTCATGAATGATTGGCAAACAAACCCCGAAGAGCTTATTTTAAGGTTCCAATAAATGAATAACCCATTGAGTTAATAGCGGTTAAAAAGGTTATATCCAGTTCGGAATACAATGGGGATATTTAAATGAAAATCAATCTTCTTTTTTTTAAAGTAGCGATAGTTACATTTGCGTCCATTCATTTCGATCTCATTTTTGTTTCGACAACCAAGTTTGATACACCGAATGTGAGGTGTCAGCAGATACCGTTTGACAAAAAACTGAGATTCGAACTCGAACACCCATCGCTCACTGACATCGACTCGGAATTTGTCTGCACCTTCCATTGATATCAGATCTGGGCCCTGTTCAAGATAGGTTTCAAAGTAATCGCTCAATGAGCGATTACTTTTAAACCTATCTTGAACGCGATTGCTCAATGTAGCGCTACGTAGCAAGGCGAGCAAGCTTCGATGAATTTGCACTGTATCGTTCAAGAGAGAGTGAGCGCTACATTGAGCGCTACATTTAAGCGATCAATGAGCAATTAAAGCGCTCGCTGTTATTGAACGGAACCCTGGATTCGAACCAGCACACCAACACGGTATTTGTTTGCACCCTTCATTTGTACCAGACTGAGATACTCCGAGCGCCCGTGGACTTCAACCATTCGATACTTAGTGGGTAAACTTCCTATCCTGCCCCGCAAACATTTCACCTCCTCCTAACACATTTCACAAGTCACGAAGCGAGCAAATCCTTCTAAATTGGAACCGACAATGGTTACACTGGTGATTGGATAAGCCTTTGCTATGTGGGAAATCTTCATTGAGACGGGAGATGGAAATTCGAACTTTGTATAAACTTTTTAAAGTGCTAAATGTAATTTATACACATTTAGACTCCAAAAATACGAAGCGCTGCTTCTCTCCCAGCAGAGGATAGGATGAATTCACGAAAGAAATGTTGCACATGGAACGTTCGAATGAGAACAGCTTCTGACTTGTTGAGGTGAAGCGAATTCTGAAAGTTGTATTAAAACCAGAAAGCTAGATCATTAAAGAGTCAACTTTGAACTTGCACATCTGTGGCTGGTTGAGTTAGAATTGTTTATTCAATTTCAGCAATCTGTTCATACTATTCTTAACAATACACAATGATAACGTTTTCTTCAAAAGTACATCATTGTTTGAGACATGCGATAATTATCAGCTCTAATAATTCAGCATTGTTCAGTATGTTTGCACACCAATAACTAGTTAATGCTTCTCTCTCATCACTGGACAAGGCAACCATTACAAGTATGTGAACACTATGCATGTCTTCATCTCAACGATATCTCATTGTGATGTGTTTGTGTTGAGCGTGTTAAAGGCTTGCTCTGCAATGTCAGGCAATGTCCAGCGGGGGTCAGGACTGGCCGGAATTCCGGGCCTGTGGACACATGTTATCACTTATGTAGAACAAGGATTAGCATACATGACTTGACCAGCGCTGTGACGTGGTCAAGCTCCACATTTCAAACATTCAACAGCGATGGAGACCAGCTGACGTCACACTCAGGAAGCGAATTGGACAGAGAGAATTGTTGGAAACGGTAGACACGGGACCCGGGTCCCGAGTGAGGACATTTGAAGACGCGAGTTCCAGGAGATGAATCGGGGTCTTTGAAGGACATTTCAGAAGTTACAGACATGTAACTTGTAACCAGAGAGATGCCATTGGAGAACTTGAATTCAGGTCGACGACTGTTACATAGATGAATCACATCGAACTAAATCTTGTGAAACATTGTTGAGATTTCAATGAAGATGAAGAACCCGACTTGCTAGATGATGGGTTAGCAGTTGAAAACCCTTAGAACCCTGTCACCAAGTCAACCCATTCGTATAAGCATTGTATTGGAAGTTCCGAATGTATTGGCATTCTGGATGCCATTTTTTATTTTAAGGAATATTTTATATATCCTTAACCCTTTGCAAAGTTTTCTCAAAACAGAAGACAAGTATCGTCGGTTCTTTTATATCAGATTAAAACGTCCAGTATTCGTTTTTTTAAATAACTTTTTAATAACTTTTTTAATACTTTGGTACAATAACGTGTCTATATTGTTATAACTATGAGAGGCATATATTATACATTGATTCCAAGGAGTTGAATATAATCATAATTATCACAAGCTAGAACTACATTGTATAAAATCTTCTGTAACATTTGAACCTCATTTGTCATTAGTTACACTGTGAGTATATCGTATAGCTTTTTGTAAATTCCGATGTTCAAGCCATTGTCATTTACTTGAACAAGGTCGCAAATATAATTCATCACAACTCATCATGAACTCCCTGTCCGAAATATCACTAAGGGAATGTATTCTCCCAAATTATTATGTAGAATACTCTTCGTTTTTAATATTTGTACAGCTGTTCATCTCTAAGAAATCTAATCTCGAGAAATGTTTGGCAATATGTGTACTTTTAGTAATAAAGAAGAGAAATGTGACGTTCATTGTTTGACCACTGTACTGTAACGTTTTCAAGCCATTCGGTAATAAAGTATTATTGATAAAAAAAATGGGGTTTCAACCTATTCATAATGAATTTATAAGGTTATTGGCAATGGCTAGAACTAATTTCTTCTGATTCTGAAAATTCAACTTTAGATACAACTTTCAAATTTCAATTATAATACTTTCTTACTTCAATCTGTTGATATAATTTAATATCATTTTGGAAAAGATATTTAATATTACCGTTTCATGAAAAAATCATATTATTCAACATGCTATATATCATAACCTGAAATGTCACTACCTTTTTATAGTAATACTCTGCAAAATTGTCTTGCGTCAAAGAATAGAAAAAGTCGTTTCATTATCATTTTCATGTCGTCTTTCAAAGGATGCGGACTCAATATCCAGAGAATTGGCCAGGTTTGAAAGAAGTTGTAATAGATCTTACGTTTTATTTTATTGAATATTTTATATAAACATCATTATCGTGGCATCAAAAGGAAATAAAATTTTATATTCATCATCCTGTTTCTGTAACATTTCTATTTCTCTCTAACTCATTTAATCTTCGCTTTTTGAGAAAAGTACTTATTATCTTAAATCAATATTATTAACTTTATATTTAACTTCTGAGGTCTACGCTGCACAGTTTTTTGAGACATGCCTTCAGTTATATATCCTACAAGAACACTGTCAACAATAGGATTGTACAGCTGACACAATATTCGATATCTATTGCCAAATCTAACCAAATAGAGATTTTATCTTTGGCGGACTTTAAATATGTTTAACAGGTATACTTCAGAAAATGTTCTTTCATCATGCATTTAGGACTTAAACGTCGTTCACGCCTGCAGTGAGATATCATCACTAAATCAACGGCAAGATATGCTGATGTAAATGTACAATCCAAAGCAAACGGCCTACCAGAGAGACAAAGTCGGTGGGTGGTTATTTAAAGAGCACACCTTGAAGCCAGTCTCTGAAAGGGGGTAGATTACTGTGTTAACTTTGACGTCTCTACGCGGAGCTCCACCCAGAACAACTGCCAAGCAACTAAGCCTTCCTGAACGTCTCTCCTGTTGACTGCAATGTTGGCTGGCCTCATACGGCTAAACTTGTCTTAGCTCTCCGTATTGGGGAACGGGAGTGATGCGCATACCATGATTACTGAAGTTGATTTCAGATATTTTCAACTTGAACGGCCTTACCGTTAAGCTATAGAAGGGTTATAAACTGAATACATCTTCAAATTTAAAGATACGCAAATTCAGAATGTATATTTGTGCGCATCAGACCAGAGCCAGTAGTTTTATAACACAGCTGCTAATCACACCTGTGTATTTTGATCTTAAGAGTGAATTGTTAACATGTAAACCTACAATGATCACTAAGCTCATCAGAAACACTGGTACATCGATCTCGTGTATTCTTGGACTGTTACACCCTGAGTCATGTGACGGGGTTCGATAACATCGCTGTCTTAATATTGTGAATAGTACTGGGAATAGTTGTAAATGTCGCTTTATCCTTATGAAAATAGGTAAAACAGTTGATGTTTTTCGTGTACTAGCAGCAGTTGTAACAGCGATGGTATTATAACTGAGCTATCTTGGAAGTGTACATTTTAGCAAAATGTTACTGACGCCGGTTACGGGACTTCTTAAATATTGGTTGAAGTAATAGTAGAAGCTTCTGCAGAAGTATTAGAATAATCAGTAGTAGCAGTAGTAGTAGTAGTAGTAGTAGTAGTAGTAGAAGTAGTAGTAGTAGTAGTAGTAGTAGTAGTAGGAGTAGTAGTAGTAGTAGTAGTAGTAGTAGTAGTAGTAGTGGTAGTAGTAGTAGTAGTAGTAGTAGTAGTTTTAGCAGTAAGAATATTACCAATGTTAGCGGTAATACTGTAGAAACAATTTCATCATAAAAGTTGTTGTAGCAGTCGACAAAAAAGACAGGATTCGAAGATCAAGGGAAGACTGCTAGTTATAAAGTAGTAGTAGCAGTAATAGCAGTCATAGTAGTTCTAGTCGTAGCAGTAGTAGTAGTAGTAGTAGCAGCAGCAGCAGTAGTAGAAATAGTAGTAGTAGTAGTAGTAGTAGTAGTAGTAGTAGTAGAAGTAGAAGTAGTAGTAGTAGTAGTAGTAGTAGTAGTAGTAGTAGTAGTAGTAGAAGTAGTAGTAGTAGTAGTAGTAGTAGTAGTAGTCGGAGTAGTAGTAGTAGTAGTAGTAGTAGTAGTAGTAGTAGTCGGAGTAGTAGCAGTAGTAGTTGTAGTAATGTAATAGTAATACAGTAGCCAACTAACATATTAGTACTAGTAGTAGTTTAGTATACATGGGTAGGTTCAAGCTAAACGAGATTATCTGGTGGTCTCCCAGTGTACACATTACAAACAAGAAGCACTTATTCAACCCATCACTAAGACACTGCGAAGTGTCCACGGCTCGATATACTTACGCAGCTAGTACATATGTTTGCTTACAATGACTTTAGAGGAATTAAACAGCTTAGGAGGCGGGTAAATGTCCTCGCGGCGGTATGTCTTTCATGGTTCCGAGAAATGTCAGCAGGTACTCCCTGACAGGCGCGTCATGTGTCAGCGGGTCAGGCTGACTCGTCAGGATTGTGCAAGACGCGGATGATGTGGAAACGTACTCCTTTGCCGTGAGACGTTGGTGTTCTTGATACACCCTTGCCTTATACAGGAGGGTGTGGAGCATCTTGCTCTCGTACGTAGTAGAGTTATGCGCTTCTTACATGGGAGCAGTGTTTACATGGGTACTTGTAGTGTTGCTTGGTTTGGATATACCAGTCTTCCTACCACAAATGCAAACTAAGGAGATGTAGACACCGTTATTTGAAAACCTGATCCCTTGATCTTCGTGTGGCAGTTTTGTTATAAAGAACTTGCATTTCTAATATACCATATTCGAAATTATCTCTTGATATAATATACATGTCATTTGGCAGTACCATAACGTAATCTATGTTCATACTTCACAGTTCACCATAACAGTTTTGGCAGCGCGGCCAAACCTTGAAGTAGCCATAGTAGTTGTAGTAACAGTAGTAGTATAGAAGTAAAAATAGTAGTAGCAGTAGTAGAAGCAGCAGTAATAGTAATTGTAGCCGTAGTAGCAGCAGCAGTATCTGCAGCAGTAGTAGTAGTAGTAGCAGTAGTAGTAGTAGTAGTAGTAGTAGTAGTAGTAGTAGTAGTAGCAGCAGCATCAACAGTAGCAACAGCAGTAATAGTAGCATTACATTAAATATGCTTTAATATCTCCTATAACTTCTGTCTGTCAACTATTTCCGTCATACTCGGGAAATGTTCTAATGATGACAGAGTTTTTTCTAAGTTGTAAGGGTAAATTTTATTCCAAATTGATGTCTTAACACTTTACCCCTTTTTTCTATTTCATCATGCCACAGTTGTTATAACTACTCAACCCGCGTGGAGAGGCGAGTTTGGGAATGATTGTTTAACACACAGAAAAACGCAGATTATTTATAAGTTAACTCAATGACGCAGGATTTCAGAATATTTGCACTCGCATACAATAGGCCATTCCCTTCCCACAGAGGGTACTCCCTTCAGATTTCCGATCTTAACCTCTGTTCTAGATGGTCTGAATCGGCCAGCAAAAACGGAGTGTCCTGATTGGTTGCAATTGAATCTAGTTGTGCAATCAGCGACGCCGTTGTAAAAGTGGCATTTGCCAATGACACATCATAACGTTAAACTAAACGTAAGATAAACGCTTTCTCGTTTAATGTGTTTTCCTCGAAATATGCTATCTGATTTAGTAAAAACAATTGATCATAAATATGCTGATAAATCAACAATACCAAACATAGTTCATCTGTGTTATTAACATCAGACATATTCGGACATATGCTAATCAGCAAGACCCTTAAGAATCAAATGCCTAGATCTTTGAGTCACTTGGTCGACATGGCTGCTGAAAGATGAGTTTTCATTGGTTAAGACGCAGGGATATACAGTATGAGGTTCCCCTTTCCCCAGCTAGGGAATTTTGCTGGAGCGTTAGGATCGGAAATCTGAAGGGAGTAACCCCTTTGGGAAGAGAATGACATACAAATGTAAGCATGCAACAACATTGGGGAATAGCTGTATTTCGTGTATTTTAATGGTGTTATTTCTCAATAATTAAGAAACAATACTGACAGATACGTGTTTAACTGGTGTTCTTATTCAATTCCTAAAGAAATGAATGATCAAAAACAACTAAGATCACCGAGGGAAAGCATCCATGCGTAATGAGATCACTTACCTAGAACCTCGCTCCTGGTGAAGTTGTTGCACTGCGGACGGGCCCTCTCATAGACGCACGCCTGGATCTTGAGCCTGCAGTTGGTGCAGTCGTACCCGCTGTTCACCCGCAGGCTCTCCACCCGGATCTCCACAGTCCCAACCGATACTGCAGTCTGGAAGGGAATTGTACAGTTATAAAATAGCATTTATATAATCACTCAAATCTCTACCTTACCCACCGATACTACAATCAGTAGAGGGAATTTTACAGTTGTAAAATAATATTAATATAAAAACTTTTACCAACTCGAATCTGTATATACCCATTGTTGCAATCTGGAGGGCAGTATTACACTTTGACCAATGTACAAACTGTTTTAAACGCGAAGCTCTACCATACCCACTAGGTCCAATACTTCGATACGATACACTCCATACTATCTTTATTTATAAGTATATGTGTATCGCATCGGAGTATTGGACCTAGGAACTGTTTGTTTTCAGCAATACAAGCCCCTGTGACCATACCCACTGATACTGAGGTCTGGAGGAGAGCAGTGCATGGTTTAGAATGAATAATGTTGTACGTATTTAAAAACTGTCAAAAAAACTTATGGAAGGGAAATACACTGAGGGGCAAATGAAAGGATACCTACTGTCAACAGAGTCAAACACAAACTGTTTCTGCCGGATTTTGAATGTATCCGCTGAGGATATATCTCATAAAGAGATACACACAGTGGCATTCATCAGAGTATGATCGTTACCGTAGGGTCATAAAACAAGCCAGAAAGCGATATATCCTCTCCTATCGCCCCTTATAAAGAGGTTCCAAAACGGCGATTTTTTAAAAGCCGTGTTCTAATCAGAACAATGAACTGATACTGTTTAAAATTACAAATTAAGTTGAGATGGCTTTTAGATACATGGTTTAACTATCGTCAGTCGTATGTATACAATAGTTATGACATAAGCATAATGAAATTGAGAACGGAGCAACACTTTATACTGCTTTCTCGTTCAACCCTGATAGTCTCAATCGATGCAGAGCATTTTTATGTGTGAGCACCATGTGTAGCTATATCTGCTCTAAATCTTGACCGGTCCAACTGAATATCAACATCGCTTCACATGGTCAACATTTGTGTAAGTATCAGTGTCTAGTAACATATATTATGTGTAAGTATCAGTGTCAAGTAACATATATTATGTGTAAGTATCAGTGTCTAGTTACATATATAATGTGTAAGTATCAGTGTCTAGTGACATATATTATGTGTAAGTATCAGTGTCTAGTAACATATATTATGTGTAAGTATCAGTGTCTAGTTACATATATAATGTGTAAGTATCAGTGTCTAGTAACATGTATTATGTGTAAGTATCAGTGTCTAGTAACATATATTATGTGTAAGTATCAGTGTCAAGTAACATATATTATGTGTAAGTATCAGTGTCTAGTTACATATATAATGTGTAAGTATCAGTGTCTAGTGACATATATTATGTGTAAGTATCAGTGTCTAGTAACATATATTATGTGTAAGTATCAGTGTCTAGTTACATATATAATGTGTAAGTATCAGTGTCTAGTAACATGTATTATGTGTAAGTATCAGTGTCTAGTAACATGTATTATGTACAAGTATCAGTGTCTAGTAACATATATTATGTGTAAGTATCAGTGTCAAGTAACATGTATTATGTGTAAGTATCAGTGTCAAGTAACATATATTATGTGTAAGTATCAGTGTCTAGTAACATATATTATGTGTAAGTATCAGTGTCTACTGACATATATTATGTGTAAGTATCAGTGTCTAGTAACATATATTATGTGTAAATATTAGTGTCCAGTAACATATATTATGTGCAAGTATCAGTGTCCAGTAACATATATTATGTGTAAATATCAGTGTCTAGTAACACATATTATGTGTGAGCATCAGTAACCAGTTACATATATTTTGAGCAAGTATCAGTGTCTAGTAACATGTATTATGTGCAAGTATCAGTGTCTAGTGACATATATTATGTGTGAGTATCAGTGACCAGTAACATATATTAATGGAAGTATCAGTGCCGAGTAACATATATTATGTGTAAATATCAGTGTCTAGTGACATATATTATGTGTAAGTATCATTTTTAGTTACATATATTATGTGTAAGTATCAGTGTCTAGTAACATATATTATGTGTAAGTATCAGTGTCTAGTAACATATATTATGTGTAAGTATCAGTGTCTAGTAACATGTATTATGTGTAAGTATCCGTTTCTAGTTACATATATTATGTGTAAGTATCATTTTTAGTTACATATATTATGTGTAAGTATCAGTGTCTAGTGACATATATTATGTGTAAGTATCAGTGTCTAGTAACATATATTATGTGTAAGTATCAGTGTCTAGTTACATATATTATGTGTAAGTATCAGTGTCTATTGACATATATTATGTGTAAGTATCAGTGTCTAGTAACATATATTATGTGTAAGTATCAGTGTCTAGTTACATATATTATGTGTAAGTATCAGTGTCTAGTAACATATATTATGTGTAAGTATCAGTGTCTAGTAACATATATTATGCGTAAGTATCCGTTTCTAGTTACATATATTATGTGTAAGTATCATTTTTAGTTACATATATTATGTGTAAGTATCAGTGTCTAGTGACATATATTATGTGTAAGTATCAGTGTCTAGTTACATATATAATGTGTAAGTATCAGTGTCTAGTGACATATATTATGTGTAAGTATCAGTGTCTAGTAACATATATTATGTGTAAGTATCAGTGTCTAGTTACATATGTGTAAGTATCAGTGTCTATTGACATATATTATGTGTAAGTATCAGTGTCTAGTAACATATATTATGTGTAAGTATCAGTGTCTAGTAACATATATTATGTGTAAGTATCAGTGTCTAGTTACATATATTATGTGTAAGTATCAGTGTCTATTGACATATATTATGTGTAAGTATCAGTGTCTAGTAACATATATTATGTGTAAGTATCAGTGTCTAGTAACATGTATTATGTACAAGTATCAGTGTCTAGTAACATGACTTTGTATTATGTGTTAGCATCAGTGTCTAGTGGCATATAGTATGTGTAAGTATCAGTGTCTAGTAACATATTATTATGGTAAGTATCAGTGTCTAGTAACATTTATTAAGCGTAAGGAATCCTCGATAACCAAAGAGTCGGCTGTCACTTCAATTACATGAATAATTCCAACAAATTTGGAAAAAATATGAAGATGCATAACGAATGTCAACTATTCAATCAAAATATGAAAACAAAGGTTGGTCAACAGATAAGGAAGCAGTTCATTCATAGGACACTGTATAGATGAGTTAAAGAGGATGACATTACTTCCTACAAATGACACGATACGTCTTCGACCTAAACAATTTATCTTTCAATCCTTGGGATATATTTACATATAATACAACCAGTAAGCCTCTATGAATTTGTAAATACTTTAGCGAATAAATTATTATGTATCTGTTCTGTCTGTGATTACATATGTAGCTATGGCAATTGTTCTTTACACAAGTGCTACAAGCAAATACCAATATCACAACATGATGATGTAGCTATTAATCGTAGGCGTTTGTCCCTGTAGGCTTTATTACACCTAACCTATCCAATACTCCCCTGAACATCATCCTCATTACAAGTATAAGTAGTTTTAGTCTATGCTCTCGTAATAAGACGTGATTCATTGCACCGCGTGTTGTATACAATGTTCACATGTTGGAATACTTTTTGTCTTGTATGTAGCAATTGAAGGATAACGTTTTTATGTAGCCTGATAAGGATGATGGACTATACTTCAACACATGTAGTTCTTCTTTGAGAGACATAGCAATACTGAAGTTGACGATCTTTAGAGTTTGATCTCATTCAGTTTGCTATAGCGAACCTCTCTACAGAATGCAGTAGAGGACATAGTTTTCAGAGAACTGTTAGCCAATTGAGACATTCGAAAATATTTGGCAAATATTGTCAGTTTTATAGGGAGAAACTTCGCATGAAAATGACCTACATTGTTAATGACTACATGATCAGTTTTTCAAAACGTAACGTCTCTGGCCACGTATCACTTAAATTCTGTGCAAGACATGTGCAATCACGACTGTGCTTCTGAACATAGCGGCTAGCCATAAACAGGTAGTCTCTATTTAAGCGAGGTCTAACTGGCAGGGTCCGGTAGAATTGATCTTTTACATGATGATTTACATGCAACAATGCCATATTTAATATCATAACAAACGTGTCAGTAATATGTAAAGTAAATACATGATGATTTACATGTAACAATGCCACATTTAATATCATAACAAACGTATCAGTAATATGTAAAGTAAATACATGATGATTTACATGTAACAATGCCACATTTAATATCATAACAAACGTATCAGTAATATGTAAAGTAAATACATGATGATTTACATGTAACAATGCCACATTTAATATCATAACAAACGTGTCAGTAATATGTAAAGTAGATACTGTCCTATCCGCAGAAGACAACCATTCTAGAGGAGTTCTCAAAATAAAATAAAATTTTAATTTCATCATCCTTACGATTTACGAAAATCATCAGGTGACGTAACACTTTATATCCGTTGTCAGCGGAATGCAAAAATGGATTTAATTGATCGCCAAATGACAAACGTATTGACTAACACGTCACTTGTTTATAAAGAATTACGTGTCCAAACAATGAGATAACGTCATCTTTATTCTGAGAGATGATACTTCCCGACTAACGTCTCTAAGCTGTGTGTTATCAATGACAATACACACCGAGGTAGTGTCAGGTATGTGCGGTATCCCTCTCTGTGTGTCGTCTCTCGTTATGTAATCCAGGTACCTCACAATGTATTTGATCTGACCCATCAACTGCACTGTGTTTACACCTGACCAGCCATACAGTGACACATCAACTGCATCGTGTTTACACCTGACCAGCCACGGACACATCAACTGCATCGTGTTTGCACCCTACCCCGCAGCCATACAGTGCCACATGCGCGTCAAGCTTTTGATTAGGCTGTATTTAAAGGGACACTGCGTCGAGGATAAAAATTAGTCTCATCTTTATCTGATAAGCTGATTAGAGTATCTCCTAACGAGTTACGCTTCACTTTACTGTAGTTTTTATTACCAATGATATCAATTGTCTGACATTCGGTGTCTGTGACTTGTTGGCAGACAGATTAATCAGCATAGGTAAATACACATGATCTGATTTTTTTTCTTACTAAAATTATTTCGTTTTTATCAGAAAATAGTTTTACATCTTTCTTTAATTGGTAAAATGACATTATAAAAACAACCGCTCAATTCCTGAAGGTGGCTTAAAGGTACATCCATTGTGTTGTTGGGGGTCAAATATGACAAACGTTGTAAATGGTCTTATTTTATCGAAAAGTACCAACTGTTACCGAAAACAACCATTTTAATGATACTGGACTTAGTATATTGACGATATGAAGGTAAAAGTAGTGATTTCTGATCGAAAACCGGACAATGCAGCGCGTGTGGCGCGCGCCACAGAGTCAAACGTAATTTTTTAATCTTATTTACACCAGACAAAATAACAAAATTGGGTTAATAATGTTCAATAGGTCATATAACTACTGTGCATGTAAATAGGACGTTCACTTTCGGTTTCTACACATGCATTATGATGTTACTCGATTTTAATTGGAAAATAGTAAATATGATATGTTTGGCGATTGGGGATGAATATGCAAGATAGGTGAATTTATTTGTATTGTAAACATCACATATGGTGTGTTGGAACGTATTAAAGCCAAATAAAATTTTATGAAACACAATGGATGCACCTTTAAATCACTGATCTATTGTAAGAACCCATGCTAAACTTCTTGATCTCGAGGAGAACAGATTGTTAAGCTGGCAGTCCAACAGATGAAGTCAAGCACTGAAGCAGGCCATCAACCACAGTTTTCGTCACTGTATTAGAGTGTGGAAAGCGAGTGGTTCTGCGCCTTCAAGTGTATGAGTTTGTCTCCAAGATGACAGATTTGAAGAACGGAAACAGACAATACGTCTTGTTGGTGAGAATACCAACCCCCTCCTCCCCCCCCCCCCCCCCCCCCCCCCTCGCAAATGGTCAAGATCAAGGGCCGGATCGGTTGTGTGGAGGTGTTCAAATATATCAAACACCTGCCGAGACTGACCAGTCCGTGCCAATCCAAACAGACGGTGTTGATACAGGACAGTTACCCCTGTGTTTGTGGTGTTTGGTCATTTGTGTGGAATTTTCTCTATTGTCTCATGTAAGGACTAATCTATGGAGAGACTAAATACTAGGAAATCTATATTTTTTCGTAAATGACATACCTCAAATACAAAAACACACACATTTCATTTATTATATTATCAATGATAAATTATAGCATACAAATACATGAGACAAGTCGTAATTTCACCGAGTGAAATAAATGCGTAAAAACAATGATGTGACATCATAGTGATGTCATTCAACAATAAACTTCCTTTAGCATGATCACAATAAATGCGTTAATCATAAACTTACATTGACTGAAAGAATATAAATTTCGATTTCTATCACTATATCTCATTTCGTAAAAAATATTTATTCTTCTCTAATCATTGAGAATGCGCGTTATTCGAAAATAACATGTAAAATATGATGTCCATATATTAATATCCATGCATATTGCCGCTGGGACGAGATCACAACGGAGACAATGCAACACAACACAGAACAACACAGAACAACACAGACCTACTGTCTATATGACATCCCGGTGGAATACCATGCATAGAGGAACGCATCACCATCCAACAGGTGTGTTTGGTGAATAATCCGGCGGATTACTTCTCTCATTGTCTTATATGGGAAACCTATTGTGTTGTTTGACAGGGATAAACGAGGTAAATAAATGCATGTCTTTGAACATTGCTACTACATATCTTTCAGATTTTAAAAAAATACAGTTTACCGGGTAAACACAAAATGCATTCTGTAAATGGGTGTCAGTGTCACATTGTGTTCATGGTATGTTTGTGCATGGAATGATAGAATGATGCATTCATCACTTTTTAAATGCATAAATATTCTTGCAACCCACAGATTTATTATAAGGTAGAATATCCATCTGAAACAGGCAACTCCAAGAATTCATTGAAAAAAACATATTTCGAAACATAGTATACACATACATGTACGTCCATGTATTACTCTATTGACAAATACGCCAACATTTACTTGAAATTGGAAGGGAATACAATTTGCAGATCGATTTACTGAAGGACTTTACTGTAGGACTTTACTGTAGGACTTTACTGTGATTTACGGAACATTTTAAATTATCCTTGTGCATGGCGTCATCGAATTCGAATTCATTACAAAATAAGTATTGTTACAGTTAATTACAGCATAGTTTCCAATAACAAATTCAACATACCACGAAGAGTTGTACCTAAAGAACTAAGAAAGTAAGAGTGGAAAGGTGTGGATTGAGACAGGATGCGGAAGAATAAAGTCATGCAGTCATTTTGGAATAGGTGCGACCATGGTATTTGAAGATCAGTTTATCATAGTGGCATTTTAAAACATTCAGAAACATCATTTTATGTATTTATTAAAATGTATTAATTATCAAGTAAATAGAAGAAACAAGGTGTATTTTTGTATTTTAACCTCATTTTAAGGCAACACTACAAAGAAAAGTCATAAGGTATTGTTGCTAAGCACAAGCGTTGATAACCCTATTCCATTACAATTTATCTCAAGTTTCACCCTTGAATCGAAAATCTGAAAATACGACAATGAGGTTTACATTACGTCATTTCAAATTCTCAACTAGCAAGATGCTGACCATGAAAGAGATGTTTCCGCGACCTGGAGATTGTGGGAAGGTTAGACAATCCTAAATGAGGAGTGGCAATCATTTCGTAAGGCTTCTCTTGAGTAGATTTACAATAAGTTGGGTCAAAGGTAAGTGCTCCTACGACGTCACGTATTTTGTGTACTATGGACAAGTCGCAGGTCACAGAGGAGATAATGAGAACATTGTCTCCCCGGAAAAGTCGCCTGTGGCACGTAAAGAACAGACGTTATACCGCGAAGGTGTAAATATGTCTGTGTTGCCTCGGTTAAACTGAATGAAAACAATCCTGGAGTGTAACACTTACAGGAAATATGATTCACAAAATGATGTCAGATTGCGTTTCTAAGTAAGGTGATTTTTTTCTAGTTTAAAGAAGTTTCAAAGGATGTGTTGTTCTGATCTCAACTTATAACTGCAAGAAACGACAATGTTATGTTTACTTTTGACCTTTACTCATAAATGTTTGGAAGATTTTTATTTTTTAGAAAACAGTTCTATTGACCTTGACACCTGAAGGCCGCCTGTATCGTGAGTAGTTGGACAAGAATATGGTGTTTATTGTCTGACCCAAAAAGGAATGTGCATTATTTCCATATTCATGTTTTATTGACTTTAAAGGGGCAGTAGCACGTTTTTTTTTGCAAATTTTATTTTTTCAAATTTCCCATTTATAATGATAGTTTATGTCAATTATATTTAGAGGGTAAAACATTTTATCACACAAACCAATTATCCGTAGTGGCAATGACCGTGTTGCGTATAAAGCAAAACTTGCATGGCGGCCATTTTATTGTGAACACATTTTATCATTTTGAATGACAAAAACGATTCCCATGGCTTTACAGAACCATGTACATTCAGTTTTAACTTGATTTTCCGAAGAGAGAAGGGTGTTTTACTATTGGTAACATTATTTTTCAAATACATTTCATCGACTTATTTTAGCGATAAACATGCTACTGCCCCTTTAAAAACATATTTAATAGCTTCGATACAAAGAGAAAAGGAGAGAAGGGAGGGAGCGAATGTCCACCTGAACAATAATTTTATCTATTAGGTTGGGGTGGGTCAGTAGGTGACATGGGATTATCACAGTTGGTTAATTAACAGAAATTAGACAGTTCGGGATAAGGAAGAATTCAAGTTAAACCATTGGAGGGATGTAATTTTACAAGATAAGTTCTGTATCACATACCCAAGGATAACAATATTCCATAATTTAAAAGTTTATATGTTCAATATGATGATGTAATCACTACTTAAAAGGATGTTTGAATGTGGAATACGGAGAATACCATTAATCATTAAGGGTAGACAACATGATATACAGTAATAATTGAGTGTGAGAAAGAAAAATGGTACTATTGAACTTGAAGTGGCAAATTCCGCAGGTAAATGTGACTGTACTGACACCAGATGTGCGTTCGTGAAAATGACATTGACATCACCATTGCCGAAAATTACAAGTATGCCTTTCCATACCTTTAAAACTTTCAAAATTATAAATTTCATTAATATTCATTTTTGATTTAGCCACTTCAGACGAGAAACGTTAAAATGAGGACATTGTTGTTTTATTTGAAATTCTGATATGGATTTATTATAAACGTTAATGGTTTGAACACTTAAATTTATTTCCTACATGATATTAACAATCACTTAGAAAACATATAAGATAGTCAAATTTTCGGTAAAGAAATGCTTTTAAAACGATAAGTAAAAAGGGCATGGCAATTTTCATATGCAAGTAAAGATTTTAACTTCGATAAATGAGGTAAACAAAATTATAGCCCATTAAACATTTGAATATCTACATTACATAGTTTCCAAAAGTTAATAATCTTACCTGCATGGCCGAATAAGCTTACAAACCTTTGAGAAACCTACCATGAACAATGACAAACTTGAAAAAGGAAATGTTGTTCATACAAATATGTGAACGTATAGATATAATTTTGATAAATTATTGAAAGATTTTCGTATATATTATGATGGTGAATATCCACGGTTTTAAAACAATATCATTGTTTGGATACTAACTTGTATCGCCTTCATCACTGGAAAAGTTTTTAACTTTTTTTAAGAATGTCAGCACGTACTTCATTTAATTAAGACAAACTGCTGTTAAACTGAGGTAACAGTGGCGATCCTGTATGTGACAATAGCTTAGAGACACGGAAGGGAGTTCATAATTCTTATACTCTTGATTATGTGTGTACAATTTATCAATCCTGGTCAGTTCTGTGCAAGGAACCTTGATGTGAGCAATTTAAGTATTTCCCTTTCCTGTTTGTAATGATCTGCAAAGCACATGGTTTGTATTTATCAATGTGATGAATCGAGCGACAATATTTGCACGCTGTGGGCGACAAACCCTCCTAATTGCATGATGACAATTGACTCTAAAATGTCTCTAAAACAAGCACAAAAAAACAACGTGTAAACCGCGACACAACGTTTCCTGCATCTGATGTTATAGAGTTAAACAGTTTGGAGTGCGTCAGTCCATGCCACTTCTCCCTAACCTCTAATGAAATACGATTTTGATAATTTTCCAATTTTCCATAAATGCAATTTTTTTAGTCAAACTTTGTGACTAAATCGAGTCAAAATGTCATTGCGATGAAACTTGGGTTCGCTCTGCAATAGATATGATTGTAAATGACGTCTCGTTTATTTAAACAAATATGCAGTGTCAATAGGACAATTCTTTCTTACAAAACACACCCACAAGATCTCAAGAGAATTAGGGAGCACGTGAACGCCCTTTGCGACAAGTTCACACTTGCAACTGATCTTGTTCAAGGTATAAAGCATGTTTCTGGCAAGAAAAGGGAAGTTCTAGACAGAGTATACAGGTAAAACCAGGATTACAGGAGAAGACCAGGCTGAAGGGGAGCTGGTAGCCGGTGGAGAGATGGCAGACTGCCTAGTGAGACACCTAACATCTCTAGTCTCTTCTAACTCTTAGCGGCTGATTGATGATCTGGGTGTGGTGTCACCACAAGAGCGTTACTGATCCAAACACGGACAAAACAGCTAAATACAGACTCAAACGTCATTGCATACATGTGTGAGAGCCAACATTAAATATTTCTATTGTTTCGATAACTTATACTTTTATTCTGCCCTGACTAATTTATAGAAACGTTTTCTTGCTCTGTCAGCTGATTTATAAATAATTGCCATTGCATTATTTTCATATGAATTAAAAGGATTGTGCATTTGGCGGTTCAAAAACTATGGATAACCCAAGTCGAAAGGCTTGAAAACCATTACCATTAAAAGCATAGCCAGGATTCGAGTAGAAATAGTTTGCAAACATTTTTGTTGCGATGAGGGCGACTTGATACGGAATATATTCATTGTAGCAAAGGGGTAAACATTTCAAAGAGATTGTTCTTCTTCATGTCCACGACCTCTTAATTCCTCTCAAACAATCGTAATGTAAGTGTAGCGAATATATATATATATATATATATATATATATATATATATATATATATATATAGTGTACACTCGCACCAGAGTTATCCTGTCAGTGCACGTGATCATCAAGCAAACGTATACGTGGTTAACAACATATAGAAGAAACGAGGTAACGAAAGAATGACATCAACCGAACTGAACACATAACAGCTGGACATTTCGGAGAGGGAATGTACATCTGCGACTGTGGGGAATGAAATGTGTACATTCAATCTAATCTAGAATCTTTACATTTGCAACAAAACATAACAATGGGTGTACCTTAAAGGTATTCATGTCCGCCAATTGTCATAACGCGGACCGCACCAAGCAAACAGTATACAAGAAACTTGTTTAAGTTTCTCAAGTTTCCAGTGCACAAGTCAGATAAAAACTAGAACAGGACGTGAGTGGACGGTTCTTTGTATTCAGTTTGCAAACTTTCATTAACCACAGATTTATGTTTTGTAACTTTTCTCTCCAAAAAGCACGCTTCAACCCGGTGAACTATGTTATAGTTCCCACTGCCCAATACTACAATAAACACACATGCACCTCGGCCACATGCTTCTCGTGCAATCCAACATGCCTGCAGACCATTTTAAGCCTATTTAAAACCCAATCAATGATTAAATCTGTAATTTCACATTCTGAGAAGATTCCTCCTGTGGTGCCTGTGTGAGCTGTCTCATCGATCGTGTAACGGCCTGGCTCGAGATTGAGACGACGGAAGCATAACAACCTCAGGTATTGCAAATACTTTCAGGTTTGTCGTCAACCCGAATGGTCGATATTAAAGGGTTTTTAATGTTTGATATTTAATGTTCTCATAACACCAAACAGAAAGACAAATGTTGAGTTAGATGACAATACACGGGCAACAGACAACGATGTGACATTGCCATTGGCAGTGACCCGGCGGGAGATAAATATTTGTGTGAGAATACATTCAAACAGTTGATGGTCATAAGATTTCAAATCAAAGTGTGCATTTGTTACACATGTAGGACTCTGATATTATTGTTTTAGTCATAGTTAAATTGGATCGGCAAATATATATGCACGTTACATCAGTTTATGAATTACTAAACACATATACTTCTTCGGGGGATAGTTTATAAGCTGGTATGGTGAATGATATACAATATGTTCTATTGATTGTCAACGGGTCCATTGCAAGTTGGTATTTGAACTGAAACCTCGTAGTTATTGCACTAAATAAAACTCGACCATCCATAATTTGCTGTACCTCTATTCAATGTTTGGTCGACATGTCATAATCTATTCATGTGAAGTTTATATTTCAGTTGCTTTAAAATGCTTTTTAAAAATAAAAATATTCAATATGCAAGTCCTTTTCATTCATTTAAACTGCCAGGCGAAAGAAAGTACAACCCTCATTTGGTTTAGATTTATTCAATTTTTTAAAGAAATGAGATTCATTTGATTATGTCACGACACAACACAGCTAAAGTGATGTAGTATGTATGAGTTAATTGGTGATTGGTTATTGTTTAGTTAAAATATCTTTGTTTAATGTCGATAGGGGTAAGGCATGAAATTTACACTAACATGACCCATACCATGTTTAAAATGTTGTAAAAGTGTACAGAATGAGGCACATTTATTGATTTTCACATAGTATATGTCTTATATGTCGATGAAAAGTCATTTATCAAAATTACTTTTTGAAGAATTTTTAAATTTAAAATTTCACTTTTTTTAATCAAAACGACGTAAAAGAAGTATTCGTTAACTGACGACTAAAGGCCTACACTTTTCGGTTGTGAAGGACGACGTCGAAAACTCATGATATTTGTAATTTAAAATCATAAAAATATGATAACACCAACTAAAGCGTATACTTTCTTTCTTTCTTTTTTTTATTTATTGACGCTGCGCACTCTTCTCTACATAATTGAGCACTCTTGAGTCTAGTGAAGCCTACTTCATTTATTATACAGCATAATTACACACTGATTATGACACAGTAATAACACAGAAACCGGACTGCCTTGACAGCCTTGGAAGCTATAAGGGGAAGAAGACCAAGCAAAGAGGATTAATCAGTTATTTTCTGTTTCCCTTCCTGTTCTTAACTGCTGTAAAACTTCAAACTGCACTGTGATACTCTCATTACATACATTTGTACATGTAACAGTTGTATTAATCTCTCGCACTGAGTCCACATTTCCATAATAAACATAAATTAGCAGTACGAATTTCCTAGTAAATTATAATCACACTATATTTAAGAAAAGTTGTGGATGACGCATACGCAATGAACTTTCAAAACAGAGGTTGAACTAATGTGGTAGAAACTACGTTCATTCGATATTGATTACAACCATTACAAGCATTACAACCATTAATCATTACAACTATTACAACCATTACAAACCATCACAACCATTACAACCATTAATCATTACAACTATTACAATCATTACAATCATTACAACCATTAAAACCATTACAACCATTACAACTATTACACAATTACTCGCACGCGTTAATATTTCCTTTAAATTTATTCTTGTTCGATTTCATTATGAATATTTCTTGAAATTCGTTCATTCTTACATTGAATCTTTTAAAGATCAAAGTTACGTGTACATATGTTCAAATCTTGGAAAACGTCTGCGTAATCAATGGAAATATTGATGAAATTGTTACATAAAACAATACAAAGTTGTTTGTATCAATGTTCGTTCTTGTTAAAGCTTATGTCGAAGTTCCTAGGCGATTTGAAATAACTTAGAAAATACGCTTTCTAAATTTTATCAAATATTATTTTTATATCTTATAAATGAGTGAATTTAAGCTTAATCTGTCAACATTTCTAACAAAACATCTTCACTTTTGAAAATGTTTTCTGCACAATAACGAGTTGAATATATTCAAAGGCAAGGAAGTAAAGGCGTGTGTTATAGTCCGAAATAGATTATATGATTTAATCAGTATAAAATAGTGTAAATCACAAACAAACATATTGAATAGTTAATGTAAGTAATTAGTGAAGGTCCTACCTGAATTGATGACAACACCAGGATCCAGAAAAGGTAAAATCTAACTCCAGAGTCTGACTCCATCACTGTAAACTATAATCCGGAGTCAGCAACAGAAAATAATCAAGAAACGTTAATTTATATGTCTCTGTCACAATCCTCCACGGGGGAGGGATGTATTGCAAATATCTCTCAAACAAGCTGATGTTCGTGTGGTAGCTTCGAGAAACAAAAGATTTCAAAATTTGCTTCCATAAAAATCCAACGTTCTGAACATAATGCACAACGTCTTAGCAGCTCCCCTTGTAGAACACCTTCTATGGGCAGGTTTTCACTGGCTTGCCAAATCCTTCTATACCGACGGGACTCTCTCCTCCTAATGAGTCTACACTCTATTTCTTGGCCGCTGTAAAACGTCAGGCAACTTTTCGAATCGGCCGCAGAGGAGTTGTAACAGTTTCTTTACGTGGGTAATCCCTGCTTCGAGCTGTGCAAAGCTTTAAATAACGGCACACGTTGGATGGCTCTCACACAAGTGCAGACGTGACCGCTCAACGGTTCGACGCTGGAGCAGACGACACTGAAAATGACGTCTGCTACGCCCTGAGAAATTTGCTTTTGGTGGGACAGACCACGTGGGCAAGAAAGGCTTCAGAAGGTTGGTTTGTGCGAGTGTATGCTGAGGACACGAACCATCCTTTGATTGAGATCGTGTCTGAACCTGGGAAGGTGCTGGTAATTTATTCATGGAGTTTAATTGAAGAACACACATGTTCGAGTCGTCTTGTGAAATGGGTTGATCGTCATCAGCTGAGATCATCTCGCCTTTTAAATTAAAACAATTAAAGCAGATATGTATGAAACTAATATCTGTCTATGAGACGTATACATTTTACCCAAATTTCCTAAATTAAACTTAATAGATGACTGGTAGGTATGGCACATCTTTTGTGAAACTGAACTGATTAGAAACACGTTTCAGCAATACATGTTGACATAAAGCTTGATTGGTTTCTCGTTTACAAAATTGCTTTTTAACATCATCTCTATATAGATGAATGTTGAAAATAAACTAGTGTCCAAAGACACAAGCGTCCGCCTGCAAAGACAGGGAAGAGACACAGAGAGAAATATTAGGTTTGTATGCCATTTGATCTATGTATCATTAGCATGCAACAACCATTTGAGGAATCAAGGAGATCCGAACAAGACCACTATTTTTATATGAAAATATGTCTTCAAAATTCTTTTGTATCGCAGGTTATGGACACAAGTTGATATTAATTTTAATATGTAATTTTCTTAACACCAATTCGATCTTCTCGGCGTATATTTAAACCAATACATCAATCTTAATAGTTCTTGCTCTGATGGAAAGCAAATAGTATGACTGTTGACTTCTTTATACATGTTATATCGCTAAATAAATCTGGAGCATCGTCTAACAAGATCATTCATATTGTATACCGTTATTTCATAATACACCTGCATTTCTTGGTATTTTATATTAGGACAGAATGTTGTTACTATTTCAGATGATGAAAATAGAAATCAATTTACAAAATATAAGTTGTGACGAACAGAAGATAGATTATACACAACTTAAAATCATATCAAAACATATAATCATTTTCATAAATTCACTAGGTAACTTGAATTACATAGTGAACCTAACATGAGTACTTCTTGCTCTGTTTCTGTTACTCGTTGTTTAATTGAAAGTACAAACGTAATTAGATACTCAGGAAGGATTTGTTCTTTTCTAGAATGTCGCAATTTCACTCTGAACCATATCGAAACAGTGTATGTTGTGGAAATATCATGATAACTTGTTGGACTTACGTAGAAAGAGTCACTTTAGTGAGTGACTTTTTTTCACAAAATCAAGACGGTGTATAATTAAAATAGATATACTTATATACATACAACACTATTAGAGTTTATCACAAATTACTTTTACTTCTAGCGTATACTGCACTATTTAATATTGGTTTAGTGCAGTTACCCAGAAGATATTCTCACATTAATATATTGTTTACGAAACATCGACAGGAAGCACCCGGATGTAAGAGTTCAACCAGTTTAGGCTTCATGAAAAGTTAAATTTTCTTGGGCACATTTTTTCAAAAGTGACGAGGGAAGTAGGGCTTCTTTTTACTTTTTGGTGGAACAAATAATGACTAGGGAAGAGTACATTTTACTTTTCTCATTATAATTTAGTTTGGAAGTATACCAAACGGAAACACACCCTTTATTACAAAACCATATGTTTCGTGGACTTGTTGTGGGTTTAGCAAAAACGATGCGCAAAATTCATAATATCATTGATTTTATAAAATGACAATAAAAAAAAGTGTAATGCACGCAAATAAAAGTGGTTCTCCGATATTTCACTTTTTTAATTCAGCCTTACCAATATGAGAACACAGGTGCAAACACACGCTATTCATTTGAAACTTCTTTTAATTGTCATAATGATTTTCGTACATTTTTGTATGAACATATTTTTGGAAAGGTTTTTGTGTTTAATAAACCAATCTAAGCTATAATCTGATGACACGTCGCTACTTTAACAACGGACATGTCCTGGAGGTGAAATGTTTCTTGAATATGTGTTGATTTAGAACCGTAAATTAAGTAAACAGAGGATGTGAATTGAAGCTTTAGTAATGAAGATCAATAGTTTATACTGTGCTGATGAGCTGTAATGGCTAATTTGAACTTTTGTATCACATAATTCTTTTTTAAGTTTCATCAATGCAAAATATTTTAATAAATTGGTAACTAGATAAACTAATCAAAGTTACCGTTGTTTAATTTTAATTTTTTATTAAAAATGATACATTGGGCATTTACTTTAGATATCTATTACTGTCTCTTTTTATTGTATTTATCTCAATGTGTCAGATAGCTGTGCCCCACAGGATAAAAATCGTGTATGTTATAACGTTATATCTCAACGGGGATGCTGCATTTTCAGTAGATGTGCGGGGCGGGATAGCGCAGTGGTTAGCGCGTTTGGCTTCGGATCAAGAGTTCCGGGGTTCGAATCCCGCCAGGGGCAATTGTCTGCAGTAGAGAACTGTTCTACACGCAGTGAGATTTGGGTGCAATGCTACACTGAATGTCAGCGTAGTACCACCCATGGTTCGCTAGTTCCAGCCGATGCTCGCAGGATTCACCGCAATGCATAGCCACATGGCGTTGCGGGCTTTCTTCCTGCCATAATACTAGCAGCTGCGATATAAGTGAAACACTCTTGAAAGCGGCGTTAAAGCCCAACTCACCTCACCTCACCTTCACTAGATGTGCGCAATGCCCTGACATCATAAACAACATTACACCAAAAATCCTTGATATAAACACCGTGATTCTATGATTTCAAAATGACAAATCACAATGCTAAAACATAATAAACATGCTGATGTCATCTTGGTGTGAGCTCGCTGTACTGCAGAACCAGTGGTAGTTCTGTGTTAACCAAGGTATTGTTCACGTAATGTTAATGAAGATTTATTTTGGATCTCAAGAAAAAATATGAGTTGTATGATCATCATTTTATTCTACTTCGAATTTGTAATATGGAGATAATTAAATTAAACCTGCGTTCATGCATGAGGGCACTCAAATATGAAAACAGAAAATGTTACATTGTAGATACTAAACTTCTTAAACACTCGGCAATTCAAGTTATACCCATCATGCTTTTAGTCTATTTGTCACTTCTATGTCTTATGAAAGCCTAATCTCAAGTTTGTCATCCAAGCAAAGGCGAAACTTGTTATTGGCACATATACACAAACTAGTAAAAGTAAAAGCAGAGTATTTGGTTATGTTATATGGATATTCTAATCGATTTATGTAAGGATTATGCAGTACGAACTGAGAGCGAGAAAAGGTGCAGCCATTGTGTTTCATAACATTTTATTTGGCATTAATACGTTTAATGTGCTGTTTACAATAGAAACAAATTAACTCAGCTTGCATATTCAATCGCCAAACATATCATAATTACTAGTTTCCAATTAAAATCGAGTAATATCATTATGCATGTGCAGAAACAGAAAGTGTACGTCCTATTTACATAAACAATAGTTATATGACCTATTAAACATTATCAACCCAAATTTGTTATTTTGTCTGATTTAAATAATATTCCAAAATTACGTTTGACTCATTGGCGCGCGCCACACGCGGTGCATTGTCCGGTTTTCGATCAGAAATCGATACTTGTACCTTCATATCCTCAATATACTAAGTCGAGTATCATCAAAATGATAGTTTTCGGAAACAGTTGGTACTTCTCGATAAAATAAGACCATTTATAACGTTTTGCATATTTGACCCCCAACAACACAATGGATGCACCTTTAATGTAATTATCTCACAGAGAGATGGTTCTACCATGTCAATTACAATCGAGACGTTGTAGAACTGATAGAGTAACAATGGGGTGTGACGTCATAGTGGTCAACTTCATCCAAGCTTAATACCAACAATGGTCAGTGTCAAGGTCGGGGGAGATGAGGACGAGCAAACAAGACTGATGAGTGACCAGTAGGATAGCCAGTCTATAAAATTGTCGAAAACTACAAGAATTCACAAACAATTAAAATATTTGTCGAATCAATGAAAGTTCGTGAGATTCCATGTTTTCCCTTTTGTTTCTTACTTAAACATGTCAGTAAGGCGAGGGGTGTCAGAATCGTTTTAGAGAAAATAACAGTGTTTACACTTAATTAGCTCAAATGTCACGAAGCAGTTGTTTTACAAAACATCAATTTGCTATTGTTATACACGCGGAACTTGAAGTCTACTTCCTCAACTAATAGTGCAATTTTCCAGAAAATGCAGTTACTGTAGATACATGTCCTACACGTCTTAATGTCCTACACGTCCTACATTCACAGTGGTGTAGTGGTTAGCGTGCTTGCCTCTCACAGCAACCCGGGTTCGAATCCCGGTGGAGACCTCAACAATGTGTGACCTGGGTCTCATACTGTGTTGTGTCCTTGGGCAAGGCACTTCATCCACATTGCACTCAGTCCACCCAGCTGTCTAAATGGGTACCTAACAAGGGAAGTACGGACCTATACGGTCGCGCGGAGTGCTTAGTAGCGGCACCGAAAGTACAACTCTACAGGGTAATAATGTACCGCCACTGAACAGCATTGCGTTGGATATTAGGCGTTAAAATTAACATTATTATTATTATTACATAAGAGGGGGCGAGATAGCGGAGTGGTTAGCGCGTTCGGCTTCGGATCAAGGGGTCCGGGGTTCGAATCCCGCCAGGGGCACGGCAACTTTGTCTGCAGTAGAGAACTGTTCTACACGCAGTAAGGTTTGGGTGCAATGCTACACTGAATTTCACCCATGGTTCGCTAGTTCCTAGGTTTCACCGTAATGCATAGCCACATGCCACTTTCTCCCTGCCATAATACTAGCAGCCATGATATAAATGAAATACTCTTGAAAGCGGCGTTAAACCCAAACTCACCTCACCTCACCTCACCTACATAAGAGCTGAAGACTAAACATATCTGGAACCGACTTTCGTCGGAAAATAACACTCTCTGCCAGTTTTTGTTCTGCCAACGTCGAACATTTCTCGCCCAAGCAACCCTGTTTTGTCGATGTCGGCGCATCGACAGCATTGCTCGCATCGGCCGGTATGACCTCAGTCCATGTTGTTGGAGCCTTCTTCTCACCGTCTGGGGACTGATTCGGTGTCCAAGTGCAGTAGAAGCTGTCGTTGTGGCGGCTTGAAAGAGGTTCCTGAGATGCAGTTGAAGCAGGTACCGGTCTTCATTTTTGGGTTGTCATTGGCGGCCTGCCGCTTCTAGCTCGGTCTCGAGTCGATCAAGTCTGTTGTAGACGTCCACGTGGTGTGAAATAATGAATACAGGGGCCTTTTTTACCCGTTATCAACTGATTCACGTGCATTTCATGCGTGGTAAAAATTCTATGGCTACGTTTTGGTGACATGATCCTTCTCATGAAAACCAAAATGTTTAAGAAGTTCACTATTTAGAAAGATTTAGAAACAAATCTAGTCCGTAAACATGTGCCAAAGCTTCCTAAAACAGTCGAAGCACATTTTTAACAAAAACGTTTTCTTAGAATCTTATGGTTGTGTTTAGAATAGAAAAATAATAAATCTCAATATTTCGTCATTTTCAGACAAAATAACGAATAAATATTTTCAAAAACACATCTAAATTTCCTTTTTTTTATAAATGTGCATTCTTCAAAGAAGACAAAGTCAGTTTGGTTAATTTTCCAACCATTTTTACAATTTTCCCTTCAATTATTGCATGATCGGAAATAGGACAATTGACCCAACCCATGAAGAACTGGCGATAACTTATTTGCCATTAAAATTACAGGTTTGCTATTTTAGCACAAAACACTAAACTGATGGAGTGTTACAACACAACAAAGCAAATTCCTCTGAACAAATAACTTTTTATTATATTCAAATTTAAAGAGGTGTAACATTTCTTTTGGCGTTCAGTTTATAAGAATGTTATTTAATTTTGGGTGCAAAATGTCTTAACATATCGCAACTGTTTTTGTTTTCTCTAAACTTTGGCCATGTTGACATTAGCCATGCAGTTTATGGCGTTAGCTGTACATTTCAGCGAGATGCACGTGCGTCTCCGTTGACAATGCCGTCATTGGGGCATATCAATTAGATTTCGAGCCCAAAAAATTGGTAACAACAACTTGCAGCTGAGCGTACCCGTAGATGAGGCCGTATTTGGGTTGTGCATTTCATTACACAAGCTTGTTTACAGCTGTATCTGTTTTAAAATGTTATGAAATAGTATCCGTTTACACTCGACGGTAAGTGGGGTATTATACACTTAATTACTCATAGTGAGGTCATTATGTGATATACAAGGACTCGAGACCTGACTCCCGAGGAGGTCCGAGAGTCCTTGTATTTCACATAATGACCTCACCATGAGTAATTAAGTGTTTTATTATACCGAAAAAAAAAATCTTTTTCTTCAGACTTTACTATGAATTTTTTTATTTGTCAAATCAGGGAACTCATCAGCTGACGCCATCTTGAAAGCGAACGTCAAAACAAACAGTCACGTGACGAGTCAATATCTCAGGTAAGTGACAGAAATTTCTCTCAAAAAACTGACCTCATCACTGGAATCGGAGGTCAATGTACAAATATATATTTCGATCACGTGGTGTGAACTGGCCAATGATATTCTTACACATTTAAAAAATCATAATAAAAATCAGATATACCCATACTTTTCAATTGATACAAATGACCCCACGGAGAAAAGTGTAGGGTATCGTTCGATTCACTCGGAAAAGTATGGGTATATCTCTCACTTGTATCCTAAGTCCTGTTTTGTTTACTTTCTTCACAAATAAATAAACACAACTAATATGCAGCACGTGTACGCATGGGATCCAGTTACACCCAGATACAGTGCAACTATTTATGTTACTTTTTTCTGATGATATTGTATTTTCTATGCAGGTATTGTAAGAGAGAAAAGAATATGTCAAGTTTGTAATATGAATACTTTGAAAAGATGATCTGTATTTCTTGTTCATCTGTAACTATAAAAGACTACGGACTATTGTGATTACCCAAATGTAACAAAACTATTGTCATTGTTAACAGATACCATTACTCAATTATTACAGAATCTTGGAATGTATAAATATTATGCAATATGTTTTCTAGAAAAAGTATTATAACAGCAAATAGTGGTGTGTAAAGTGATCTATGAATGAATGTACTTCAAGGATGTGAGGGAAAGATTGATTGAAGAGCCTAACCTTTTCGTAACGAATGTTTTTAATTATCTCAAACTAGCTGTGTATGACATGAAGGTAAGCTACTTATGTTTAAACACTACGTTCAACGTTACAAACAAATACAAAATAATTCCCATGGCACAGATTGACTGCTAGTAGTTTGTATGTATGATAAGTGTGTGAACCTGTGATCTTCCCCAATCACGACATTAGTGAATACACCATGGATCCTCACAACAGAAAGTGACCGGCTAGTTGTTAATATGTATCTTACATTAAATTGTTGTGGACCTGTGATGTTCTTGAAGCACGACATAGTGAATACACCAAGGATCCCCATGTCAGAAACTGACTACCAGGCAAAAGTACACACTTCAGTTGGTTTCTCAATTCAATATATTAAAAGAAGTCAGATGCATTTGACTATGGCATTATACAATAATAATTATTTGCAGTAGTTTAATGAATTTCTTTGCGACTGTGGTTAAAATCTTTAAAATAGCATTGTTTAATGTCGGAAGACAGGGGTAAGAAATTAAATTTACACCAAAATGACCCCTACAATGTTTAAAGGGGCAGTAGCACGTTTTTTGCAAATTTTATTTTTTCAAATTTGCCATTTATAATGAGGCAGGCACATGTATCAATTTTCACATAGAATATGTCTTATGTGTCGATGAACAGTTTTTTAATATTAAAAAAACGTGTATACATGTAAGCATTCTTTGACTGCGGACTAAACACCTGTACTATTCAGTTTTAGCGTATGACATTGAAACCTTGATATATTTGCAATTGAAAATCATATAATATAATAAAACCAACAGGTAGTACTTTCTTTTGCCTGGTAGTATAGTTCATATGTATGTTACATTTGTCGACCTGTGATGTCCCCCAAGAACGAGGCCAGTGAATCCCCCACGTCTAGGTCGGCCCCTCCCGATCCTCCTGCAAACAATATTACGTCTTCTTGATAGTGAGATAGCCGAGCAAATGTTTGTAAGATCCGCTCATTCTGTAATCACAGCAAAAACCATACCAACCTTGGACAGTGACATTGACTGTGACACAAGGTCGTTCTGCAACCTTACGGGAATAGTACTTCGTTATTGGCGTTGTACGTGTTCTTAATTCTTTTTAAAATTAGACACATTTACAGGAGAGTATATTGAGATATCAATGTTTGTGACAGATTCCTTTTTGATGATGTTTATGTGTGCAATATGCCTGTTTCAGTCATCTTCAATATATGTATTGGTCAAAGAAGTGTTTATGATAGAGCAGGTGATTTTAGTGATATCGATCATGTATTGCCTTCCTGTTACTTGCTTATAATTAAATGTGATATTTGATATACCATAACACCTAAAGGGCCCAGCATTCTTTCTGAAAGTTAATATTTTCACTACATGATAGACAATTTATTTCACTGATTTTTCCGAAATGCATAAATGGACGACTCCTAAATATAATATACGAAAACACAGGCATATTCTGATTCAAATTGTATTGACAATACAAGTAACTTGTAAAGTATTTCATACGATATATCATTCCGTAATACAACATTGTCTTACTGACCTCAGACCCCGCCACTCTGTCAAAGCCTATGCAGAAGTGCAGGATTCCCGGGGCTTGATTGCAAGACATTCTTCTGTGATTGATTAACAAAAGCTAACAGAGATGGACAACATGAGAGCTGACAACAAACAAGAGAGAGCATGACAACTATGTGACCATATACCTCTCTCAAGGATATCTCCAGTCACATTTAAACAATTAGTAATTCTCTAATTGTCCACATTGGTAAACCAAGGTCAGGAATTTTAAGTTTACCTGGAAACGACCTTTTATAAATCGAGGAGAAAACTCTTAATTACTCACTTAAATTCCTCAGAATGAAATATTCTGTGGTATGTATATATTGACTCATTGAACGAAAATAGATGTCAAAAGAAGATATGCAGCGAACGACTTTGAATGAACGTATGGGTTTTTTGGGCCCTTGGCATTACCGGGACAGATCTAGATGAACGTGTGAACTGGCAATGATGCACTGCGGCGACGGATGCCAAGGTGCCAAATTTCCGAATTTGTAATCTTTATGGACATCAAAGAGTTAACAATATCATCAATTTGATTACGGTAGATATCTTTGGGTTTCGTGTCTATTTACAGCTGCATCCCAAAAGTGTGTTCACCCCATGCTGTTTTGTTCAGTTGGATATCGTTTAGGCAAAACGTATATACTGAGATATATAGACTCTGTTAAGAGACAATTTGATGCACTGTTTCATAGATCACTATCAAGCGTAATAACTTGCTCGTTAAAATTACCAAGGGTCAGAATTGGAAAAATCACCGTTTTATTTACCTCTGCAAAACCTCGAATCGAGTAACAACATACTTATCATGAGGTATTTGTGAATTATTATACCCTTTAAAGGCGCTGTAGCACCTTTTTTTACATGTTATCTTGTTTTAAAATGTGTCAGTTTTTATTAAAGTTTACACAAATTATTGTTACATTAAAGGGTAAAACATCAACATAGAAAACGGTTGTCGGTATTGGTAGAAAATGGTGCGACGTATTGAGCGACACTTTGTAAAACATGTCAGTTTGAGAGGTAGATTTGTAGGTCATTTGCGATTCAAAAACTGACTTCTTTGGGAAATAGGTCCAAAAAGTTCAATCAGTCAAAGAATACCTCTTCGCGATTTTTAAAAAAAATATCAAAATTTGAAAATTAAATTTTGAAATTCCTCCAAATTAATTTTGATTAAACACAACTGTTCATTGACATATGACACATATTCTGTGTGAAAATCAATAAATGTGCCTCGTCCTGCACACATTTACAACATTTTGAACATGGTAGGGGTCATGTTGGTGTAACTTAAATTTCTTACACCTGTCTTCTTTAAAAGTGATATTTCATCTAAAAAATAAAGCAGTCACCAATTAAGTCATTCAAACTACTGCCGAAAGGTGTTATTGTATCGTGCCAAAATCAAATGCATCTCATTTCCTTAACATATTGAATGAATCGAAAAAAAGTGAGTGTTATATTTTCTTTTGCCCGTCGGTTTAATTCAATATATTAAAAACAGTCAGATGCATTTGACTGTGGCACGATAGAATAATACTTATTTGGAGTAGTTTAATGAAATACTTGGCGACTGTGGTTAAATCTTTAAAATATCATTGTTTAATGAAGTCAGGGGTAAGAAATGAAATTTGCACCAACATGACCCCTACCATGTTTAAAATGTTGTATATGTGTGGAGATTCAGGCACATTTATCAATTTTCACATAGAATACGTTTTATGTGTCGATGAACATTTTTAAACTATCATTATAAATGAGAAATTTGAAAAAATAAAATTTGCGAAAAACGTGCTACTGCCCCTTTAAAACTCTGCTAAATGAGTGTTTAGATATCGCTGCATCAGTCAGATCACTTGAACTACCTTCGACATTAACACATAAAAATGACCGCTCGATGGGAAATGGAATCGCAAGGCTTAACCTAACCATGTACATTCGTTTTAAAACTCTTTTTATTGATTCAGGAGATTTATTTAGTCATGCATTGGCAACACTTATTTGCTTTTTTGGTGAGATCACTTTATTTCAGTAAACGATAACGTGCTACAGCGTCTTTAGGTTATCATGAAATACAATTTCTCTCATTCCTTCTTTTTGACATATTGTATTAATGAATAACTATACACATTTCAATATTGAAAATTTGACCCCGGCCAATTGTAGATTCCATTACCTCAATTTACAGAAATCGCATCGCAGATATCACACTGACTTGATACGTCACAGGAGGAACATGTACAAGCCTATGTAGAGCGCTAGTCATAATTGATTGATTGATAGTAAATTATTGTAATAATCTTTTCTCTTTTCTTCTCGAGATTTAGTTCAAATTATCAAGAGTATTAAAGAGGGAAACGCCCCACCAAAACCCATTTAAAGACTGTCAAAAGAGACTTTGAACTAATTAGTTGAAACACACTGTTTAAACGATTTAAATCTAACTAAAACGAGTGAAAAGACCAAAATAAACACTCGTGTTAGCTGGTGAACACATTTTTTCCGAATTTCCTCACTCCCACCAACATAGGATTAAGTTACAAGTGTCGTGACAGGGTTAACCCTTAGATAAGTAAGAAAGTGAATAAGTAACTCTGTAGGTACAGTGGAGTCGGTTCTAGCCATGAGTCAGCTTGTAATGACAACATTACTGCAGTTAGTAGTCCCAGCACATATATCAATGGATCGACAGGTGCCCGCTAACATCGGGGGAGGGAGAGGTATCGTGAGAGGAAGCAAACTCAGTGATGTTATTCAGGAGTGGTTGACCATATCCTGTTTTTCACGTGTAATGCATTTTTCTCAAGAATAATTGATTATTACCTCTACGTACATTAACTATCGGAATCAAATGAGCATAAAATCAGGACAAATACACTTGCAATTGATTATTAAAACGATTTTAATTTACCAATTTTAACAATGCTGCAATCAGTGCGGCGAGCCGCTTTGAAGACAGTCTTTGAGGCGTGACTGTGATCAGCCACAGACGAGATCCGCTAGATAACTTGTCCGCGGCAGTCTGATTAAAATCGACGGTTTTCCGTGGAATAAAAAATGCAAAATAGTGCATCTACCGGGATACGAACTCGTTCGTGGGTTTCCACGCAAAACCGTCTGAAAGCACCCCGTACACTAGCGTGTTCGGGCGCAATTCAGCTAGCCAATCAAAAGATGCGCAACAAATGCTTTCGGTGCGAGAAACTAGGGGCAGATAACTCCAAACAGCTATCCTTTTGTCTGTTCCGAATGCTTTCAAAACCGCAACCGTTTAAATACTATGATGTGATTGGTCAGCTATTTGACTGGGTTTTGGCTGCGCTAAACTGGTTCTGAACACACGCCTATACGTGGTGTTCTCAGACCTTGTGGCGAGGAATCTACAGAACCTGTTCGTATCCCGGCAGATGCAAAATTTTGCAAATTTTATTCCTCGGAACAAGGTCGATTTTAATCAGACTGTGTCCGCGGAGCCTCATTAATTTACTTATGATGATTATCACTACCGCTCGATGAATTTATGAGGTGTGTTAAATCGCCAAAAACACATGTTTATGCAATAATGATGCAATTTTCATCTGTGAAATACCTCGTTGGATATCTAAACAATCGATATATGAAAAATCTAAGTTGTTTTATTGAAGATTTGTTTGTGAAATTAACTAACAAAATGTTGCGAAATCACGAAATTACGACTATCGCCGATAATGAGATTCCTCTTGTGACGTCACAGGAGGAATCGCTTCAGGAACTACACACCCGCAGATTTTCATTCTGGCCGCCGAAGCTAAATTTGAAATTCCATTTGAATGACACCGTGTGGCATGACATCTAACCTTTGACTGAAAACTATAAATTGTAGATACTTATATCAACGCTCAAAACTGGAGACATTATATATGCGCAGAAATTGTGCTTAAAATAAAAAGGAGATTTCATAAAATAATGTCATAACAGTATGTATTCGGCAAAGATTAAGAAACACTAAATATGGCAAAGTGATGGGAATATAGTTATACCTATTCCCAAAACGAGTTTCGTTATGAACTCAGTTACCAAAGTGTATGGAAGAAATAAAACTAAGCGGCTAAAGACGAAGAGATTGTATGTACAAAGTTTGAAAAGTAAATAGGTAGACTCAATGTCGTGTTCCTTACTCTTCGGTTTGACGTATATCCCACATCCTTGTTCGGTAGGCGGACGTTAACTGAGTGAGTGAGTAAGTGAGTTTGGGTTCAACGCCGCTTTCAAGAGTATTTCACTTGCGGCTGCTAGTATTATGGCAGGGAGAAAGCCCGCAATGCCATGTGGCTATGCGAGCAGCGGCTGGAACTAGCGAACCATGGGTGGTACTGCACCGAAATTCAGTGTAGCATTGCACCCAAACCTCACTGCGTGTAGAACTGGTCTCTACTGCAGACAAAGTTACCGTGCTGGATTCGAACCCCGGACCTCTTGATCCGAAGCCGCTATCCCGCCGACATTAACTGGCGGTTCCCCCATCCTATATGGAGCAGGGTCTGAGAAGACTATTATCTTGGTGTCATATCTTGCTACATCAGCCTGTGTATGTAAATGTAACAAGAGGAGTGTAACTGCTGGTGAGGTACGCGTGCATGTTAAGAATGTGCCAATTCGTCAGTTTCAAGTAACTGTTAATTAAAGTGCACGCGTGTGTAAGTGCACTTTCTGATGGCGTTAGTGTAAGTGTAGTTGTTGAGGTCAGTTTTAGCATGCACGCTCATATGTGTGAGCGCAGTTTCAGCGAAGTGAGTGTAAGCATGCACGTGTGTGTGTATGTGTGTATGTGTGTGTGTAAGTGCAGTGCATGTAAGCATTTTTCCCGCTGTAGAGGAGCACAGGTAAATGTCACCTGTGCATGGGACGCTGCCAGGTGTGCAGGTAGCTTGATTGGCGAGAAAGTCGGGGGTTCTAAACACCTCCGACACTGTCAGGTAAAGTTGGTTAATTAAAACACAGGTAAAAACTGTTTAGGTCTCTCGCTCATTAACCTCGTCACCTCTCAACTTTACCTGGGGCAAACTAGGACTTAGGTGCGTTAAGTAAAAGCATTCCTTTGAACATTGGGTTTCCCAAACTAGACAAGCTTATTTTGCAAAACAAAAACTGCCTAACCTTTTCGTAACGAATGTTTTGAATTATCTCAACCTAGCTTTGTATAACATGGAGCATGTTCAACTTCAGGTAATCGGCGAACTGACTTACTACTTACTTTCAAACACTACGTTCAACGTTAACAACAAATAAAAACATGCTTGCTTGTTCTTTCCATATCCCCTTAAGGAGGTTCAACACACCGAAGTAAAATCCACTACAAATTCATGAAAATTGGTCATAAGATAGATTGAACACTGACTCTTACAAAGAAACAAAAAAAAATGGTACCTCACCATTGAAACTGTTCTACTAGTTGGCGCCGCAAGCTGATGGGGACCCCATTATTTTCATAAATTTCGTCTCTTTCTTACACAATAAGAAATATTCCAAATATGCAATATTTGTATCTTATTTTCATCTAAATTTAAAGAGTAACAATTTTAAAGTAAGTATCAATGAAATAAAAGCTTTTTCATGTTGAGTAACATTGTTTAAAAACCAAAATTAAAGTATATGCGCAAGAAGAAAATTTCTCAATTTCTTTTAGGAATTCTAGACGGAAAAAGAGGTTTGTAAATTCGAAACCCACTACAGTGACCCCAAAATTTAAAGAACGAAAGAATTTAATATATAAATCAATATAACGAAAGAAAAAATGCTATGTTAAATAATATGTAACAAAAACTATGATATTGTCTCATTTTTTACGAAAGGAAGATAACTCCAAAGCTTGGCTGAATACTACTTAAATAGCAGTTTTGACTTTAAATTGATTATTAAAAAAAAATGGTTCATCATAAAATAAAGTGTATTTTGATTAGTTATAATAAAATGATTTGGTGATCCTATTCCTATAGGTGTATTTAAAATTCCAAAATATATGTATGACACTGTTACTGAAAATGGACACAGCAGCTACAAGGCTATGCACTTCTCAATCTGACAACTGAGAACTGTGCAGAAACAAGATGTGTTGAACTCCTTTAAGCTAAACGTATTTTCCTGGTTTGAACACTTAAGACTATTTCTCGCACTTGCCAAAGGTCATGTAGGAGTGACGCCTTCATTCATATGGGCGGTGAGGTCTGCAATGACTTATGTATCATAAGTCGAGGGTTTATGTCTGGACTTGCCACCCAGTTTATCTATATTGTGGCAGTAAGGGCTGGTCAGAGGTCCATGCTGGCTTGAAAGGTGTACGAAGAGATCAGCACAGGCTATCCTGGTCCAACTCTGACCGATATAGTCATAACACTCACACAGGATCATAAGCTATAGCCTACTCAAACTGGCGACCAGGGCGAGGCTCCGCGCTTCACAGGGAATATTAACTCGAGTTTGCTTTGGAGTTATTTGAATGATATATTGACAATAGGTATTTGACACAATGTATACTAAAGGGTGATTTCTCAGATCATGCGTTTGCTTCATCTCCAGTCTATCTTGACTAAATAGATGTTATATTTCAATGTATGTTACATTAATATTTAAGTACATGTAATTGATTTTCTCAGATATTGTTTTGTGCTCTATATGAAAAAGGGTGTATACCATAATGTAATACATGTTTGTAATTGATTAACATTACTGATCACAATAGACATTATTTTCGCCTACATGTATTTCCAAATTGTGGACAATACGTAAAATCATGTGTTATTTTAAACCTTATTAGACAATGTGTGGTCATGGATAAATACGAAATTGTATACAATCGAAAATTGAAAATTTCATTGCAACATTGCAACATTTATATTAATGTATTTCTGAGAAAAATGTCATTGATTCTTATTGATAACTGCCGATTGCGTCATTAAACAAGATCCGCATTTTTGTTCAACACATGAAATGAACATACCCTGTAAATTAAAAGGGTAGATATAAACGGGATACCTTAAAGAGGCAGTAGCACGTATTTCACTCAAATGCGTCGATGAAAAATAATGTCACTAATAGTTATTACATTCTTCTCTCTTCGGAAAATCAAGTTAAAAATGAGTGTACATGGTTCGGTAAAGTCATGGGAATCGTTTTTGTAATTAGAAATATTAAAATGTGTTCACAATAAAATGGCCACCATGCAAGTTTTACTTTATACGCAACTTCGTTACTGATAATTGGTTTGTGTAATAAGATGTTTTACCCTCTCAAGTAAATTTATATGACATTAACTTTCATTATAAATCGGAAATTTGAAAAAATAAAATTTTCAAAAAACGTGCTACTGCCCCTTTAAGGTGACCACAAGAAATGTAATCTTTGGTTTACAATTAAACACATAAACTGGTTTGTATACACCCAGAAACTACGTCTGGCTATTCTGCTTGTAGGGACAGCCATGGATTTATCCTTCGAGAAGACAAGATGTTTTTCTGATAATATTTACGCGTTATTGACTGAAAATAGTATATGAAAGGTAGGAAATGGCAAGCATTACATTATTACATCAATGACTTTGGTGAAAGTTGTTTTGTTTGTAGCTCTTTGTGTTTGTCAAAATAAGCCATCATATATTCTCATAATTTTAAACAAGACCATGTCAATAACAGGAAAAAAAATACATTATACAAAGAACGTACATGTAGATGTTTCTACCTGATCATAACATTCATATCAGATATATTGTAAAATATTAATTTGATATGTATAAATTATCCATGCTTAAATGTTTTCTCCCATCTGTTGTTTGGTGATGGTGTTCGTATCTTTACTGATACGGATGCGAAAATGAAATAAATAAATAAGCTTTTTGTCTTTGAACCAATCTTCATTCAATGCAACTTGGATAAACGTCTTTTGTATGTTTTTGCTTGTGAATAAATGACACCAAATAGAAGACGGACAAGGAAGCGTTCGTTTACTTCTTTGCTCAGAGAGGGAAGGAAAACAAAAAATGAAGATTAAAAACTATGTCCTTCCTCTTTCATCTTATAAGAAAACAATTTAATTATCTAATCAATTAAACTCCCTTTGTGATGTCAGGGTCTGAGCCACGTCTGTATGTCTTGCGTCTTATCCCTATAAATCCACGGATTAGTGTAGGCCGCTAGCTTGTGTGTATATTTGTTACTTGTTAGATTTTCAAATCCTAAAGTGCCACTTTGTAAAAGAATTTGTAAATTATGTGATAAAAATGAAGTCTAAGACGAAATTCATTTTTTGACTAGTTGTAGTTTTTATTCTGATATCAGATATGACTTTTGGAATTATCTTTCTAGTAGAGACCCTCTTTTTGCCCAGCTTTCGCCGGTTGACCAATTTGTGTATTTAATGTTAAACGAAGACGTATGCATATCTCTTTCTGCCATTCTTTATAAAATGTTTAATAGACGCAAAACAGCCATAAGTAATTTGTAGTCATAACTTAATATTTATCTGTTTTCACCGAGCCCAGCTCTTAAACCACATGTGTGATCACACCAATTAATGTACTTGTTTCTTTTTAAATATAACTCATATTTTATACTGTATATTTTAACGAATCTCGTGTCGCATAAGCCTTTTAGGCTGGATGTTGTTTTTAACTGATTGTGTATATGTATCATTTGTTTTATAACAACATGTGACACGTTAATAAAATATATTTCTTCTTCTTCTTCTTCTTCTTCTTCTTCTTCTTCTGTTACTCAGCACATACAGCTCAAAGAAAATTTAAACATGTAGTCAAATTGAATAAGTTCTGCATGAAATGGTGTGGCTGTAGGCTAATAGTGTAAGTGTGGAAAGCATGCTGTTGAGGGGTGTCGTGTCGTGCCGCGGACGCTAAGATAAATATTTCGCAGGTGCCGGGAATGATAATTTAGAAATAGAGTGAAATATTCAAGAACCGTTGGGGGTGATGTGTACTGGTCATTGAATGATTCGTGATGCAGAAATTCGTTATCGTGAAAACCAATAATACATGCTAATAAACGACATTCGAGTCCGGTTTTTGATTATGTCCTGTATATCATGTTATCAACGTGGCCCCGAGATGAATTCGAGGTTTCATGTACATTACTGTCCTGCACCCAAATTTTAGATGTCAGATATGATATTTCATATTATAGACAATCTCTGCTTTTTGTCACTTTGTATTATGGAGCACCCTTCAATTACTGTTAGGCAATGATTTCGTATCAGAAAAGCGCGAAAACACGGTAGCGTTGTTTTGCTCTTCAATAAAATGATACATTCGAGTTGAAGTAGTCAAGCTTAAATATATATTACATTAGTTTTGAGTCATGTTTAATCCATAAGAATTTGTTTGCAAATTAGTTATGTTCTCTATCAAGACTGTATTTTGTTGTTTTTATATATAAAAAAATGTTATTTTACAATATTGAAAAAGGATATCATTAAAATGTCTTTTTCTGTAATTTCAAAAGCCCAAAACCGTAAAGCATAAGAAGGCTTTGACGGCGTTTGAGGCTTAATAACGGTTATGGTTATTCTATTTCTAAGAAAGGTTTGCATTTACTGTTTAACATTCTGATATCATTATATCACAAATAATTAATTCATCAGTTAATGCCTCTGTCGTCCTTGAGAATAAACTTCAGTAAAAACTGAACAATTTAAAACATATGTCGACATAAACTTGAAGGTCATACCCCTGTATCGTGTACATGATATCATCATATTGACAGTCATATTGACAGTCATATTGACAGTCATATTGACAGTCATATTGACAGTCATATTGACAGTCATATTGACAGTCATATTGACAGTCATATTGACAGCATAGCGTCCTCTGCATGCACATATACACATACGTTAAAAAAGAATAGTTATCGAATCTGAATTGATCTTTGAAAGTTTTTAATACTGTTGCGCAAAAGCACGAATGTTAAAACTTGCATTGTCAATCTAAGTATTAGGTGATCTGCATCTGATTCTATAACATCCCACTCATTGGGCCAAGTTAAATGAAAATATAATCTAAATAATATGTGTGGTCTTCATTTAAGCAAACATGACAAGAACCGTGATTGATAACTTGATGGGTTCTTTTAAATTTATATCAATTGTGATGATTTTGGAAGGTGAAAAGGAGAATGTCCACCACACACTACGACGTGATATCGCTATTTTAATCACGCAATCCTTGAATAAGTTTTAAAGGAAACCAGACCAGAAAGAGTTACTTCCCTTGTTCAATCATTCGGTTTCACACTGCTTCTGATGTTACACGCCTTGGCAGTTATATTTCCTTTGTTAAGTTGATGTTTATGTACCACAAGCGCCATTTGAGAAAGATGTTTCCATTACTACCACGGCCAGTTATGAGATGATCAAAGAAATTGACTTGAACATTTGGAAATGTTAACACGTTAAAATGTATTTTTGCGTCAGGAGTTACAGTAATGAGATGAGAGACTTATGATGTCACCTTGAGTAAGTGACCTTCAAAATGTGCCTCTGTTTACCTAGCAGTAAAAATGGGTACCTGGTCACTTTGTGTTGGAGGTGACCTCTAGCGAAATTGTATGTCAGCTTGGGTTAGACCAGGGTAATAGTATCGGTAGCGCCTTAAGCATACACTGGTGTATGGAATAGCGCGCAATGTAAATAGCCATTATTATCATTGAATATGATATTATATGAGTGTCTCTGTAATACTGTGTGTTTTAGGGTGTTTTTTAATGTTTTATTCCCCATCATATGTTTATACATATTATCAATAACTATATCAATATATTGCAAGTCCATTAACATGTGTAAGATGTATATTGCTTTCAATGTTTAATATTCTCAAAGGTTATATATCATAATTTTCTATGTGTCTAAATAATGTGTAGGAAGAGGACCAGAATGAATAGATTCTAGGCTGCCTATTATATGTAAAGACAATGTACTTACATACCTGGTTATACCTTAATATTTCCCAGTGGCCGATTCAGAAATTTTGAAATGAGAGGTATTATTTAAAGTTAGGTATCTTAACTTTGCATGGAAATAGTGTTCCACTAGCAGACAGATGGTGTTTAGTGGGTTATCATTTCTACCCTTGAGTCCAAAAACTCTTTCAGCTAGCTATTCCACCCATTTAACCAAATCCTTCCACACTTTTCTAGTATAAGTACATTCACATAATAGGTGTAGTGTGTTCCCGGGCACTTGTTTACAGAAAGAACCCAATGGTGAATTAATATATCCAATCTAATGTAAAAAGATGTTGGTTGTCAAAACATTTTGATTTATCGTTTACCATTTTAAGTTAACACTTTGTGTACTTCTATTAGCTATCAAATTAATATTTACCCATTCATTCTGTTGAAAACCTTGTCAAACATTTCTTTCAATTTTCGTACAGACATGTTTAAATGTGTATATGTTAAAATAGACATAATATGTTATTAAAAGGTTTACTAGTGTCTATGTTTGAGATATTGAAAAGAAGAATTGCGAAAGATTGTTCAACTGATTAAAAATAAAATTACATTTTTCAAGTATTGAAGTACAGTTCTCTTCAAACTTTGATGTGTAAGAACATTTACACATGTATTATATTTATTAAAAAAGATTCTACATACATTTGCCATCGTCATTCATATTGTTTCTTAACTATGCTTTGCCCCTTTCTTCCAAATTTCCCGCCTATCACCATATTATAATTGTACCGAAGAGATTTATTAAAACGTTAGAGTTACAATTGTCATCATGGTAGCATATTGTTAAATACTCTGCCCATGCCTCAACAACATCCTGCCAGAAGAGATTTGAAATAGTAGGCACCATACATTTGCCAATAACACCAGCAAGCCATAGTCTCTGAATATTTGGAACATACAAGGCGGCATTTTACTCCTTATAGAACTGTCATATAACAATATATTTATATCATATAGCAAACCTTTTTAGCTTTAATATATATATTTTCACTATTGGAACATTGATTCTTCCATTTTTCGGAGTAGTTGAAATAATATTTCTTTTAAATTTATCTGTCTTGACCTTCCAAATAAAATTAAACCATCTCTTCTGGAATGCCTGAATAATATCACCAGGTGGGCTTGGTATTGATGAAAACAGCCTGATGATATAATATATAAGGACTTCAACACCACGTTTCTACCCATAGGTGTTAGTAATCTTGCTTCCCAGATATTCATTTTTCTCTCAAATATCTCCAACTTATTAAAATAGTTCATGCCTACCATTGACTCTAAATTAACATCAAACTTGATTCTCAACAAAGTATATTGTTATCGTGTCCAATCTAGATTATAATCCTTGCATAGCTTGGGTCTAGACATCTTTTTGGATCCTATCCATATTTGTCTATTTTTTTCAGCATTTAGTCGAGAAAATCTAGCCACACTGCATAGAGACCCTTTTCCGTACTATCTGACGTCAAAGATGTATCATCTGCAAACAGAGACAAAAGACTTTCAGTGTTGCCAATTCTAATACCAACTAATATCTTGTTATTTCTTATCATAAATGAAATATAAAAAAAGTATATATGACAAGACCGGATCTCCTTGTTATTTTGAAAATTGAGCTTCCAAAAACCATCAACAAGAACACGAGAATCAATATCATGTTCAAGAACAGAATCCATTTTAATATTGCATAGAGGATTGCTTATATTGTTCGTGGTCAAAATGAAATAAAAGTAAACGTTGCTGTAATGAGACACTAAAACACTAAATGAAATTGTGTAAGTTAAGGCGACCTCCAATCTAGTTGTATTGACTTGTAAGTTAGATCTGGTCCTCAAAGCCTGCCTCATCAGGGCTCCGTTCCATAACAGCGAGCGCTTATAATCGCTCAGTGATCGCTCAATGTAGCGCTCAATCTAGCTCTCAATGTAGCACATTCTCTCCTGAACGATACGGTGCGATGCCTCGTGGCTTGCTCGCTTTGCTATTGCGCTACATTGAGCAATCGCGTTTAAGAGAGGTTTAATGTAGCGCTCTATAAGCGATTATAAGTGCTCGCTGTTATAAAACAGAGCCCTGGTAGGACCATCCACGTTCATGGACTTGTTGAGTTATGAGTGATCTGTATTGTGGACTTGTAGCCACTGAGTTATCTCCAGGTTACCACGTGATGTTATCAAATATATCGGTCCTCTAATTAAAGTTTATAGGGTCTCTGTCTGCAGTAACACTGTCATGTATAGTCCGTTTGTCGTGAAAACGTACCGATGAATTTCAAGTTTAACATAAAAGTAAATCAATTACGGAAAATTATAAATTACAAACCTTCATAGTTTTACATCGCCAAATAGGCATTTAATTTTCAGAATTATCTTTAACTTAGGGAAAAAGTTGTTTAAGAAACGATCATAGTTTGAAGTCGCTGTTATTGATTTGTATGACAAGAGGGTATGCACAGTGTCCCAAACACCAGACACATATAAGAAGGTTTCAAAATATTTGCTCATAATTTGAACCTATAAATGTCTAGAGGTATATGCATGACTCATCTTTAAACTCCTTGTTGCATCTCTGAAATTCATTCTTGACTGAGCTTATCGCATTTCATAGGGGTTAGAGTATAAGTAACAGTTTGTCTTCATAGTAGACTGTGTTTGAATTATAATTTGTTTTCATGTTGCTTAATGAGCTTTTACGTTGTATCGAAAATTCCATATTGCGAGATGTCAACTATACGGCACCATGTCTCAATCCTTATAGTGTGAGGTTCTTGCTGTTAACTCCTGATGTGCAGTATGACTGGTACTCGCCCATGTGTCATTAAACATTCATGTTCTACTTTGACTATAAAATATGGATTACTTATTGGTTATTTTAATAAGCATCAACGCATGTCCTGTTTGCATATATTACCGCAGACTCAATTAAATAAGAAGTTGATAATCCATAAATATCCTTCTCTTCTAAATAAATTGATGCAAATATTAATTGAAAGTAATTCATAATACGGTTTCATACTCATAAGCTTTGACATCCGTCTAGATTCCAAGCTTTCTAGGTTTTGAGACGACCCCTTTCTTGGGAGATTTTAATTTGGCCGTATTTACTATAAAACTGGTTTATCGTTTGAGCTAATGACAAAAATCCACTCATTTCTAAGTCTAAAAGGATTTAATAAATTCAGTAAGAGATATGTTATTGTATGGTAGAATGTGTATGTAACGAACTCGGAAACTTATGCCTATAATTTCTCTCTTCAATCAGTATTGCGATGATCAAGTTAGTAAAGAGACTATACGGTATTCTATGTTAACGTTGATCACGCAATTCACGTGTATGTGTGAACTCTTCCAAACACAGTGCATACCCCCTTGTCATACAAACCAATAACAGCCACTTCAAACTATGATCGTTTGTTAAACAACTTTTTTCCTAAGTTAAAGAAAATTCTGAAAATTGAATGTCAAATTGGCGGGGTAAAACTATGCGGGTTCGCAAATTTCACATCATCGTATTATTTTCACTTTTCTGTTAAACTTGAAATTCATCGGTACGTTTTCACGACAAACGGATTATAGTGACACTCATTTTGTGCATTTGTATGAAAGCCACATCGGTGTTTAGTAACTTAAGATTAATATGCTTACATCTTTGTTTATCGAAGAGAACAAATACAGACTTTTAAAGAATGTGGGCGTGCATCTAGATAGAAATTTGAGAATTACATTCTGATTTCGTTTAAACGGGACATTCAGTGTAGTTTTTTAAGTCACACATGAAAACGTTTAAATGGTGTTTGTTTTTTTATTGAGTAATAATGACTGTTACCGAAAATTACAATTTGGACGATAGTCGACTCAGTATAGTCAGTCAGTGACGTGACGGCTTTCCAGTGTCGCTGCAATGAGTTTGCTTGGGAGTTACCGACTTAGATCGAGGTGTTCCTATTACAACCCTCGCCCGCGTGGATCATGAAACTGAGAAGTCCATGCTTCACTTAATCGATGGTTCATCTAACTTGAATATGAATACTACTGTGACATCAAACCACAAACAGTATTGAAAACAAAATAGTCAGAAAAAAAGATGTCTATATCAGGCAGCTTACACAAAGCATGCACTAGTCGTGACGCACGCGGAACACGCGGAACTGTACAAGTTGATACAGGGGGCGGGATAGCGCAGTGGTTAGCGCGTTCGGCTTCGGATCAAGAGGTCCGGGGTTCGAATCCCGCCAGGGGCACGGCAACTTTGTCTGCAGTAGAGAACTGTTCTACACGCAGTAAGGTTTGGGCGCAATGCTACACTGAATTTCAGCGTAGCATGAACATGACGTTGCGGGCGTTTCCCTGCCATAATACTAGCAGCCGCGATATAAGTGAAATACTCTTGAAAGCGGCTTTAAACCCACCTCACCTCACCTCAACAGACAATATGGACACAACAGTGTCAATATCGTCAGTTTACCCACAAAAAACAACAAATACAACTCAGTTTGCACTTCCGGTTAAAAGCACCCCAGCAAGTTTTTTGCATATTATTTTTTATCAAATTTGTCAATTTATACAAATTGAGTTTAGAGGGTGAAACATCTTATTACACAGCTCAATACGTCGTATCCATAGAAAACGGTTATCCGTATTGGTATGAAGTGGAGCGACCTATAAAGCGAGAAAAACTTTTTAAGTTTGATAGGTAGATTTGTAGGTATCATGCCATTTTTAGAAAGCAAGATGCCATATTTAAAACTCGACTCTGAATGTTAAGGAATCGTTATATCAGTCAGATTTTGAGTCTATCCTCTAAGTTGGCATTCCACTCCACATAATAGTAAACGAAATATTAAATTAATAACAGAGAAACTATTGTTGAATATGAGGTGTCAGTTGTTAAAGTTTCATTCAGTGAGTGAGTGGTTTCATTTACATCAACCTTCATGAAAGCATCAAGCATCACGCTTTCACGTTAAATAAGTACACGAATCTTACTGAATATAGACCAAGCTAAAAGAACATAACCTGCATTATGGTGGAGCCCTATCTATCAGAAGTCCTGTCTGTGACGATTGCATCAAGAAACACAGAGATTTTAACATTGCCACCACATGTCATTATATACATATGAATGCAAAAACAATTAGTTCTGTGGAATTTATGGTCATCAGCGTCTTGTTCAGTATTAAAAACTTACAAGAATAACATTAATACTCCATGGATGTTATAAACATAAATAAACAACTTAGATTAAGTTTATCACAGCTATGAAAACTTAATAACAGAATGAATAACTATTAAGGACCAAGGGTAAGTCTATCAGGGACGGGTCATGACAATGACCATGCCTTCAATAACAAGTATATCTTAGCAGCTTTAAGAATAAATTCAGGATTGATATATGTATATCATCGAGGTCAGTGATAGTTAATATAAGCCTGTAATTAAATTTAAATCGAGTCTTGATTAATAATTCTTATTCAACTAAGTATCCAGCGTGTCATGGCCTGCTGTGTAATTCATAACGTGTTCCAGTATGCCAATCAGTGTTGTAATCCGAGTTCAGGTTGTGGTAAGTTCACTATACACACCATTGCACACTTTACAATATCTAAATAAACGTATCTAATAAAATAACTAAACTCACATGCAAAAGAAGTGCAGCACGGCGATGATTACCAGTGATAAGTATACATGAGGTGGTGAGACTTGAGTTAACACGCTAGCCTCAATCTATTCAGGTCGCCTTTTCTCTGAAAAAAATACGATATCAAAAGTCATGATCATGCCTGGTATGAGAGGAGATGAACTGATTTACTTATCAGGGAGTTTACAGTTGACATGGCTCTAAATCTTATAAGCAAAAACATTCCAATACAATTAGAGATAAGTGACAGAGTGTATGGAACTATGGGCCATTTCCATTCAAAACGTCTTATCGCGAATAGAAGGGAATGCTTTGAAACAAATGAGTATCGCCAATAACGCAATAGATAACTTACATACAATCATGACATGAGGTGGACTGACTGACTGACATGTCCCACTCAAGGGGTTCTTCCATTATGACGTGGTGGCACGTGGTCCTGTGCATAGCTCAATCGACCGCTATCAGTTAAGTTCAGCAACAACGGGCGTGGCTCGCTGGATGGGTGGGTTACCCGCCTCATTGCTGAATGAAAACTGAGAGTTTGAAGGGTGGTTTCCTGTCCCACACTGAGACATGAGTTGAGAGGCTCGTGGTGTCACCTTGGGCAAGGGACTTTATTCGAAATGTGCCTCTGTTCACTCAGCAGTACAATTGAGTACCTGGTTTGGAATGTGACAGATAACCTTGGAGCGCCGTAATTGGCAGCCCAGGTTGCATACTCCAAAGGGAGTTGAGAATGAAAAAGGAACGATGTTGGTCCTTACATCAGGGTAATAATGTGTGTGGCGCTTTGAGCATGGCCCTTTGTGTTATGGAGTTCAGCGCGATATAAGTATCCTCATCATCATGACTCGTTCATAGTCGGTTTGAGTCGACTATTCAGGTTTATCCAAAAACTAGCTCGAAGTCAGCTAGCTCGATAGAACCCCTCAACGTATCAGTCGTCTTGTGGTGACATTGAGCAAAATATATAATGGAACGTATTTAGTGTACATCCCCCATATTCACTTATTTATATACTTTTTCGAAAGGAGAAGTAAAGGAGAAAAAAATGGAAGCGGTCACCCACAACGTCACATAACACCAGTAGCGAATCACCCCTTGATAATGGGGTACAGAAAGCCAAGTTGCCTGCCCAAAAGTGAATCAGGTCTATAAAATGTAAACCAGAGGACACTGTGCCTTCAGAGGGAGAGTGCTCCCATAAACGACCCTCAGAGGGATACACACCTTCTCCTCTGAGACGCCAGTTGGCTCCTCCACCTCCTCTGAGAAGCCAGATGACTCAGCGGATATTCCATCTGTTTACTCAAATTTCCCATCACAAAAGTGTACTGACTATTTTACTATTGCAAAACCTGTTTCTGAGAGGAAAGGAATTTCGCGACATCGCTCTCAATTGCCATTACGTTACAATTTTTAATTCACCCTAGGACAGACAGCAGGTCAAGGTATTTGCCAGAACAATATTTCCCGATGATATCACTTAATTTATGATACTTTACGTGAAACACCTTATGGAAACCTCACCGTGGGTCTTAAAACGTGTACAAGTGAAACAAATAAACTGCATCTTAATATCTTTACATCCGATACAATAGTACAGCAGGGTGGTTTAGAGCAGCAGCAAGAGATAAAAGATGGCTCTTCAGCCTTAGACATTCAGACCTTCGTGCAACTTCCCAATGCAAGGCATAACTCTTACCAGTCTCCATTACTGGCTGATTTAGGCCTTGCAGTATTTCCTTAAGAAATCTGTGTTTAGAAATCCAGGCCCGCTATGCATTTCTGGTGCAGCGATTCACTATTTTGACACAACAAAGCGAGGGAAATATCGCAAGGGATAAATCAGCCAGTAATGCAGATCTAGACTGGCAAGAATTATCCCTTGCGTTTGGAAGTTGACCTTCGTGCTGAACACATGTCAGAAACAAATTCTCTCAACGACAATACAGCTTCCATTTCTAGTGTTGAGTCAGGACCTTTCACCATGCCCATGGCTTGTGCTGATTGTAGTGTCTTCATTCATCAACGATGTCCAAAGATATGGTGTCAAACCGTGGTGTCCGGCAACAAATGTCAGCTTGAAATCCAACATGATGATGTTGATGATGATAGTGGCAAGGAGTTACAGCGTCCCGTTCAGACAGGTGCTGGTGAACCCACCATCCCAACCCTACATTGCCATTGGAAACAGATCAACGGCATAACAGACGAGGAATGGCAAAACGTAGGCTTACGACGTATCTGAAAATGGATCTAAAACCTATATCAAGACTTGATGAAATTCAAAAGAAACAAGTACAAGCAGCAAGGTCGAACAGAAAAATGGAAAATTAAACACATGTAGGGAACCAAGTTGCCTGAAAGTCTCAACAGTATCCTCAATACTATCTAGTCTGGATGACATGGGTCCTTCCGTGGATCAGTCATGTTGAAAGGCTAAATCAAACCCAAAATGAAGGACATTCTAACTCATCTAGATATGCCCGAAATTGACAGAGATAGTGAATCTGTCATAGCTTCTGGTGATGGTAATGTTGCCGAAGATGAGCAAAGCTATCAGGAATAAAGATTCAAGTTCGAGATATCTCACTGCAAGTCGAATCTTGGCAAGTGGTGAAAAAGGATGCCTCAGACTCAGATCCTTACGTCTAGCTTGATTCATATTGTGAAACACCTCATGCATTCGAGCGGAAAAAGGACAAGCAGAAAAAAAACAATTTCCATCTTTGAAAGGACTGGTGAAACTAGGACCTCCACGACGGAGATGCAATAAACCACGATTAAGAACATTCATGGAATGGAATGGAATGGAATATAAATGGTTATCAAATCGAAACATCAGCACCAGAACGGTCACATATCGCCTCAAATCGTCAGGACTAAAGGCAAGAAGGGTAGTTAAATGTCCCTTGTTGAGAGACCATCATAAACGTGCACGTTTGGCATGGTGTTTGGACAGACAACACTGGAATCTGAGGACCTGGCGGAAAATCCATTGGTCTGACGAGAGTCGATTCTTGCTCCATGTTACTGATGGGCGTGCACGTGTTTTGAGACAGAAGAATACAGCTTATACCCCCAGGAACATCCAGCTAACTGTTGCGTATGCAGGTGGCTCTGTTATGGTATGGGGATGCCTGTCTCATGACTGCAAGCTGGATTTGGTCACCACCAGGGGCAACTTAATTGGAGCTCAATACATCCGGGACGTTCTACAGCCAGTAGTTGTTCCTCATTTCGATAACCATGCACTTGCTACATGACCACAGTACATGGACGACAACGCCCGGCCTCACCGATCACGTTCCGTTGTCGATTACATGCGAGCCAACGCAGTGACAACTTTAGCCTGGCTAACAGTAAGCCCAGATCTGAACCCTCTGGATCATGTGTGGGATATTCTAGGGCGGCGACTCAAGGCTCGGAACCTTCCAGTACAGAATTTACATGAGTTGGAGGCAGCTCTGCACGCTGAGTGGATGTTATTGACACAAGAACTGATCCGACGTCTGACTGGAGGCATGAGACGTAGGGTGCAGTGTGTCATCGGGTACTTGGCGGTCCTACCAGATACTAGTCGTTCTTATCGAACATGTACACTAGGGTCTACAAAGAACATTTAGAAGTGAAAATACCAATGCGAATTTGTTTTGTTTCACTTGCAGCTCCATACTTTTGTGGACATTGTTTCATGGTCAAAACAGTACCTGTGTAAACATGACGTTATCGCTTTTAAATAATGATAACATCTACATATTGTTGCGTTTCTGTCTTGCCAGATGGCTGTTTTATCTGGAAAAAATAATCTCATACTAATTTAGGGTCATAGCAAAGCTTTCTGACATTTATGAAAATATCAGGGGGTGCTCTTTTTTTTCTTTGTGTATAGGTCAAGAATAAATCCGTTCATAACAGTTCTTATTTTTTAAAACCAATTTCAAAACACTCATTTCATTGTTGTTCATTTGTGTTGAAATTATAACAAAATCAAAGTAGTGGGTTAACAAAAACATTGTATTAATCTCATTAGATCTTATGAATGAATGTCAGGTGATGGTGACGTTATCGTAATGCGATTGTTTTCAAGCGTTAGTTTTAGCTTTAACTATAGTTTCTTCGCCAAAAGGCTCTTTGACACCCTGACGACAATGATACTGGTGCACGTGGAAAAGGTTACATACTTTTCTGCAGCTACAAATGTAGTTTCAGCTGGTGAAATGTAGAGGAACATCGCCCTTGTTGCAGATGAAGTTAACATTGACGACCCCACTGCTAACTAAACCATGGAAAATAGACTTCCTCAAGTTGAATGACAATGTCAAATGTGACTATTTCTGAACATTTGACCACAACAGTTACAATCCTCCATTTGACCTGGCTTCTTCACAGGAGTGAAATCTTCTTCCAATTTTCTTTTCATTCTCCCATCAGGTAATCCAGGTGGCCCCTTTGAATAAGATTGTTTGGGACACCAAGTTTGTTTTGTGTTTGCAAATCCTGAGTGTCTTGGAACACTGAACCACAATCATCACTGGAAGTCATGTTTTGGAGGTAGTTTTTACACGTCGGGTCTCTATGAAGATTTTGCTCCAAATGAATATTCTGGGGTGTGTGGTATATTTTGATACTGGAAGCATTTGAATAGAGCGGATCAGAGTTGGGAGAAATTAGTTTAAGGTCGACCACCATATACCCATAAGGTTTTTTGAGTAGCCAACTGAAATTGGTCCATGAAATATTTGTAATTTTCGGGATACATTTTCTTGCTAAAGTCATAATAGGTTGTTTATCAACAGGATTGTTAAAACGGATCAAAACGTGACACTTTTCCTGTTGAGAGGCATCCTTATTATGGAACATGTTTTGATTGATGGCTATAACAGATAGATTCCTATGGTGACTCCCTTCGTTGAAAAGAACGTTAATACGGGGTCCATACGGGGGTCCTTACTCCCTGAACTCATTAAGTCGTCCAACACAATTACATTCACCATAGTAGGATCAAGAAATTCATATTTTTCAAGGTCAGAAGGAATACCTTGGAAGAATTCAACATTTGGATAAACATCTGTAATAAGTTTGTTGTACATAGGCTGCCATCTCTTGTATAACCAGATAATTCGTTGTGGATATTGTTTTATGTTCTCCCTCTAGCAACTGTTTCACAAGGACGATTTTTCCGCAGGAAGTTGACCCAAAATCTACCATCAAAAAAGGGATGTAAAATAGCCTGAATTCTTCTGTCAAATTATGGGTAGCATCCTGAGGAGAAGGGGGTCATGAGGAGGGCCATGAGGCGGCGGAGGCTCTAGTTCCTGTGGTTATTTCGGCAGCGGCTGCTTTAATTTAATTTAAAATTCCATTACAAGTCTGACCACATAAAAAACAAATCAAAGTTATTAAGTGATATGTATCTGTGTATTGTAAATGTAAACACTAGGACTAAGAGTCAGTCAACCATGACATGTTTAAGATGAGCATTGAGAATCACTCAAGCGCGAATTTGTGTCCCGAGGCTTCAGACAGGTTTACTCTGAGATAGCCCTACATTTGAATACAAGGTACATAAGCATATATCTTTACTTGGAGGCAGGAATGTGTTATTTATTTTTGCTGAATGTAATATTCGTATAGATTAGACTGATGTGATATAACTGACTTCATAATATATTAATACACATTTTTTCCATAGACTGTGTGTAACTCTAGACTTTTACATTGAATGTATGAATATTGTCCAAATAGATAGACTTTGAATGATTAGTATTCACAAAAATACATTCAAATAGGTATTATTCCTTTTACTGTCAATTAGTTATGAATTTACATTTAACAAGCCTTCAGTTTCAAGCTAAACATTCTGGAACATATTTAATTCTTAGTCAAGCACCATATGGACAATCCATTGTGAAAATACTTTTGATATTTACATAAACATTTTCTTCATTGGCAAGCCAGATCTTAATTTAGTATAAGAAAAACTATAAGAAAAACTATAGAACACCTATTAAATGATTCAACATGACGAACTGCGAGGAAGGATTCATGAAGATACAATCAGGAACAGACTGTTAAGAGATTTGTGGAGATTTGTGCTGATTAGATATTCAGTTCCCAATAAATACTTCAAACAGCCGTTCCACTTGTTGTAGCGAATGAAGACGATACAATATCAAGTGTCTTTTATACTTGACTTAAAATCTGGATTAAACTGGTTTTTATTCCAAAGTATATACATTAAAATGATATTAAGGCCCTATGACATTTTGGGTGGTCAAATGTCAATTAAACTTATGACACAAAAGGTTAAGTATTGATGTACTATAGAATAGTATGAGTTGATTGACAGATGGCATCCTAAGTTCATGAGGCTTGGATTAAAAAATAGTCAAGGATGGGTCAACTATAGGTTATTCTCTAAGTTGATGGGCAGATGGCATCCTAAGTTCATGAGGCGTTGATTAAAAAATAGTCAAGGATGGGTCAACTATAGGTTGTTCTCTAAGTTGATGGGCAGATGGCATCCTAAGTTCATGAGGCTTGGATTAAAAAATAGTCAAGGATGGGTCAACTATAGGTTATTCTCTAAGTTGATGGGCAGATGGCATCCTAAGTTCATGAGGCGTTGATTAAAAAATAGTCAAGGATGGGTCAACTATAGGTTGTTCTCTAAGTTGATGGGCAGATGGCATCCTAAGTTCATGAGGCGTTGATTAAAACTAGTCTTGTATGGTGAACTATAGGTCATTATATAAGTTGATTTAACAGATGTCATAATGTAATGTTTGTAGCCAGCACATTGAAGTCACTTGGTGGCCACTGACCTCACTCATCACCGCACTTCACATACAAGTTTATCATTCACAATTTTTAAAATTCAATTCTGACAATTTGTTAATGTATTCTACAATATTGCTTATAGTAACCAATGTATTGATAGAATTTTTAAGTACATAGTACTAAAAATATGACATAAATTTAAAATTGAGGGATTGAAAACTCATTAATCACTCATCAATTTCACCTGTCAAAACAAATGTCAAGAGGCCAATGTACAACAAGTACCATCACATGTTCCCTCATATATTTCCAAACTTTTTGCATATGGTGGCTTTTTATTTCAATCAATGAGTCGATAAAAAAACGAATTGTTATGTCTGTGGTGATAAAATCATTCAATTCATCCTAACAAACCCAGATAACACATTTCAGTTTACAAACTAGGGTGTTGCTTAATTAATTTCCAAGTGTATATAAATCTTAACTTACGTTAATAGTCAGGACCAGTGGCGAATATACTAACAGTCATGTATACAACTCATATTCACCCTTTTGTAAATCTTAATTACATTTTCTAGATTTGTTTATTCACAAAATGAAATCTACATTGGTGAACAAACCGTAGGACTTATCTACATTCAGCTTCAGTACAATGCATGCAATAGGACTAAAAACAAGAAAAACTCCTATAGAAAATGAAAATATAGAGTGAAACTTACCATGTTGTTCTGTATGCCTGAATAAGGTGAAATAAATATCATTTGTTTTGTAACAATCAGAGGAAATGGTTACTTTCTTGAAATAAATATGTGAAATGAAATCAGTTCTGCATTTTTTACTTGTCCATGTATTCAATACGTCATTTCTTTACAACTTGGTTTCAACAGCACATTCACGAGTATAAATATACCTGTTAAGTCTTAAATTTCGATAAATCCTACATATGAAAATGTAGTAAACAATGTCATCGATAGAGTGACATATGAGCACTTCGGTGTTTCTGATATACTACTACTACTACTACTACTACTACTACTACTACTACTACTACTACTACTACTACTACTACTACTACTACTACTACTAACAATAATAATAATAATAATAATAATAATAATAATATACAAGATGAAAATAGTACTACACGGTGCTAACAAGCCAGGGGAAATAAAAATACATTAACTGTGTATATTTTATATATTATTTAAATACCTATCTGTTGACTAGACCTACTTTGCCTTACCTCCCAAGGGTAATGCTATTTCAACCTTAATACAGACGAACTTGAAGAGTGGAGAAGGGGTGCGTAAAATCCCTTATCCAAGGGCCGGTAAGTCTAGATGGTCTCGTGACGTCACTACCTGTTCATATCACTCTCCTAAAAGTTGCAGAGCAAGGCAGACGTGTTTTGTTCTGTGACTGGGGTTTTAGCGACTTGTGTTGCTAACTTGCTATTTTTCTCTTGTTAGTTCAAGAGATATCCTCAACTTTGTTCTTCGATAGTGCAGGTTGTGTTTGCAATCTGTTTTCAAGTAGGTGTTAGTTTTCAAGGGGCCTTGTTGACATGTGCTAGCTAGCGACCATCCGGAGTAGGTGGATTGCATGCGCCGCACGTGCAGCTCGTGATTCTTTGTTTTCTCTCACCTGACTGTTGGGTGTTTGACTTGCGTAGGGTAAAGGAGCAGTGGTATCTCTCCTACGCGGGTGACTCGCTTCGCTTGTCATCCGCTTTCGCTTGTCATTCGCCATTCGTTCCGAGTGCTGACTGTTAGGTGTTTGTCTTGCGTATGGTAGAGGAGTAGTGGCATCTCTCCTAATCGTTTGACTTGCTTCGCTGGCCATTCGCTTTCGCTTGTCACGCGCTTTCGGTCTGTACTCTAGTGTTAACTGTGGGTTGTTGACTTGCGTACGGTAAAGGAGCTAGTGGAATCACTCCTAATTCGCTTGTCATACGCCTGTCGGTTGTACTCTAGTGCTAACTGTTTAGGTGTTTGTCTTGCGTATGGTAGAGGAGTAGTGGTATCTCTCCTATTTCGTTTGGCTTGCTTCGTTTGTCATTCGCTTTCGCTTGTCATACGCTTATCGGTCTGTACTTTAGGGAACTGTGGGTTTGACTTGCGTAGGGTAAAGGAGCAGTGGAATCTCTCCTACGCGTTTGGCTTGCTTCGCTTGTCATTCGCTTGTCGCTTGTCATTCGCCTGCGGTCCGTACTCAAGTGCTTCGCGTCTCACTTGGCTTCTCGCCTCGCCTGTCACTGGCTTCGCTAGTTGTTCGCCTTAGGTGAGTCACTAGCTTGGTTAAGGAGCAGTGGATACACTCCTCGTCAGTGACTCGCGTTGCCCGTTGCCAGCTTTCGCCTACCATTCGCCTTTTGCTTCGCCTTAGGTCGATTCTACGCGACTCACCCTTAGGGTGATTCACTTTGGTTCAAGTGACTCGCTACGCCAGTCACTTAAGGTTTGGTTCACGCACGAATGTTATGTGAATAAAGATTGAATTATCTTGTAAGTGTTTAGCCTAGTTTTTGGTTTGGCTTGTTCGTCTTTGTTTACCTTGGCGGGTGGTTACTTGTTTTTGACTTTGTGCTCTTCGAGTTCAGAGTTTTTGTTTCAACTCTCTTGATTGCATATCGTCAGAGTTGTTGTGCCTTTGCTCCGCCGCTTGGGTGTTTCACGTGTGTGACTCACCTCGTCTACGCTACTCGTGTTTGTGCTACGCCGTGTAGGTGACTCGACTGTCTCTACCTTCGCTTACGTTACGCGTTTTATCGTTACCGTTCGCCATGTACTCCGCCTTCTGCACGAACTACGGAGGCAGGAAGTCCGCCTCTAAGGATCCGCACTTGTTATGTAGAAAGTGCAAGGACCTTTGCGAAGAGGATTACCGTTGCGACGAGTGCGCTCCTCTCTCCGAATCGGAGTTCCACGCGTACGTTTCCGCCATACACAAGTCGGTGGCTGATAGGGCTGCGTCACAGAAGCGTACGTCGTCAGCTCAACGTAGAGAGTTGTCTCCCATTCGTCATCCGTCTCCGGTGGAGGATGTAGACATTGTCCTCACGGAACGGGCGGATGAATTTGACAGGGAATCGGACCTGTCCGAACCCGCTGGGGGGTCGAAGTTACGCTCCCCCCCTCCGCCGTCGTGTTCCTTCTCGTTCGCGGACTCACCCGTTGTCCCCTCCTTCGCCGGACAAACGGTTGTCTCCGCTTAGACTTAAGGTGGGCGGACCCACTACGCCCAAGAGCAAGAAGAAGAAGTCCAAGAAGGCTAGGTTCGACAAGGTCGATCCGTCCCTCCTTCTGGCATCCGTCAAGGATATGGTCTCTTCCTTGCTCGATGTGCGTTTGGGTCCGCGGAACTGACCCACTCACACTACGACTACGCAACCGTGTGAGCCCTATGCGGATGACGTACCTCAGGGTGCGCGTTCCTCGTCCGCTAGGGCCTCCGCACCCGCGACTCCTTCGCATACCCCTCGCACCCCTGCGCGGCGGGTCACGGTGATGTCAGCCTTACGTGACTCCTCGCCGGACTCACCGGAACGTGACACCCGCTACGTGGACGTGTCGAACCCTCCGTTCATCAGTATAGAAACGGAGGCGGAGGGTACGGGGTTGTCGGAGGATCCTCCAGTGGTTGACGCAATAGCTATGCTATCCGAAGTGGCTTCGTTCGCGGACGTTCCACTTAGCCAAGTCAGCGTGACGGGTCCGCGCACGTCGGCGGCCAGGAGGGCTTCCTTTGGCCCTGATGGCGAGGTACCTCCCGCACGTCTTGCCCTTCCACCTCATAGGCTCCTGTTGGAGGCCACCGAGGATATGGAGCAAGTCGTATCATCTGCGATGCCCAATCGTCTGCTTCCGCCTTTGGTGGTGCCGGACAAGCGCAGACGGCGTCTGCCCTTGTATCCGGTCCCTTTTCAGCTTGTTCCGCCTCCCCTTGATCAGGGTGCATCTCGGTTGTTTACCACCAACCTGCTTCACCGCGTGTCTGAGGCACAGTTCTCTCATCTTGACAGGGAGGCGCGTTCGGTGTTAGGCTTGGGGAACAACGTGGCTTTCACATGTCAGGCGATGCTGGCTTGTGCTAAGCAGGCGGGCATGGAGGCGGGGGACCCGGTGTTGTTCAAAGCGTTTGGTGATGTGGCTGCGGACCTTGCGCAGATCATGTTGTCAGCGTCGCGAATTTCATCGAGTATAACAGTGCTTCGCAGAGACAATTTCCTCTACCGGTCAGGTCTCAACCCCAATCATAAGAACTTCCTTCGACATGCCCCTGCTCACGCTGAAACTCTGTTTGGTGGTCGTATCCCGGAGGTTTTGCGAGCACGACAGGAGGCCCAACAGCAAGACCTCACTAATCGGCTCGTCACGCAGAGGCAAACGACACCAAAGCGTCCGCAGACCAGTTTTCGTCAGGGGCAAGACCAGGGCAGTGGCCAACCTTCCCCCAAGAAAGCGAAAACGGACTTTCGGCGGGGAGGTCGTGGCCGTGGATCCACGTGTCAGTCCCCCAAGTCCCCCCGACCTGGGGCCGGAGGTCGTACACCGCAAAAGAAGTGGAGGAAGTGACTCGTGGTCACCCCCTCTGCTCCCTCCTCCACTCGTCCCGGTATCGGGTGCGGAGCCTCTGCCTTCAACACTTTCGATAGTCTCTCTCGTCTCGCCTTGCGTGTTTTCACTTAAGCGTTTTCGTTCTACGTTTTCGTGAGTTTACACTCTGGGTGTTTTTGGAGTAATTAGCTATCAGAAGGGTTGTTTTCTTCCTATGTCAGAACTTCGTTCTTACACTACTCTAAGACTTTGCGTTTCGCGTCGTGAATCGACTGTCATTCACCACGCGCCTGTCAGTAAGTGACCTTACTGTCACTCACCTCGCCCACGTTAGTGTTAACTGATTGAGGGTCAATCTCCTGTCACTCACTTCATCAGCTTACGCGCGTGGGTCAGTGATTGACTATCACTCACGTTGTTACTTCAATATGTACTCTGCCTTCTGCACGAATTGCGGAGGTAGGAAGTCCACTATCAAGGATCCTCACTTGCTGTTTAGGAAGTGTAAGCACTTGTGTGAGAAGGATTTTCGTTGCGACAAGTGCGTGTTGGTGTTTTTGGAGTAATTAAGCTATCGGAAGTGTTGCTTCTTAGTGTCAGGAATTAGTTCTTACACAACCTTATGTAGGTGTTTCGCGTTATTGACTCGTGTGTCATTCAGGGGCGGGATAGCGCAGTGGTTAGCACGTTCGGTTTCGGATCAAAAGGTCCGGGGTTCGAATCCCGCCAGGGGCACGGCAACTTTGCCTGCAGTAGAGAACTGTTCTACACGCAGTTAGGTTTGGCTGCAATGCTACTCTGATTTTCAGCGTAATACCAACCATGGTTCGCTAGTTCCAGCCGCTGCTCGCAGGTTTCACCGCAGTGCATAGCCACATGGCGTTGCGGGCTTTCTCCCTGCCATAATACTAGCAGCCGCGATATAAGTGAAATACTCTTGGAAGCGGCGTTAAACCCCAACTCACTCACTCACTCGTGTGTCATTCACTTCGTCTAGTTTACGCAAGTTAGTGACGCGCCTGTCGCTCATCTGTTAAGTGAATTGAGCGTCACTCACCTGTCACTCACCTGGCCTAGACTACAAACGTTAGTGGCTCGTCTGTCACTCGCCTACTAAGTGACTCGACTGTCACTCACCTCGTCTAGATTACACGCGTCAGTGTCTCGTCTGTCACTCACCTACTAAGTGACTCGGCTGTATCTCCTGTCACTCACATCGTCTAGCTTACTCGTGTCAGTGGCTCGTCTGTCACTCACTTGTTAAGTGATTTGAGTTTCACTCACCTCCCCTAGCTTACATGCGTCAGTGACTCGTTGTCAATCACCTGGTAGTGTCTCGAGGGTCTCGTCAGTGACTCGGCTATCAGTCACCTAGTTACTCTACTACCTCGGTGTTTGCGTCACTACGTACTCTGCATTTTGTACATTTGCGGAGGTAGGAAGTCTGTTAGGTCTTGCCTTGTATGAAGTGCAAGGACCTGTGTAACGAGGGTGTCATTCTTTCGTCTTCAGACTTCCTGGAGTATGTTTCGGCCATTCGTAGGTCTGGTACTTCTTCCTGGAAGCGCAGTGGCAACGGAACGTGGCAGTCTTCAGGGGATTGTGTCTCCTGTTCGGCACCCCTCTGAATCTTTGCATTCTTTCAGTTTGTTATTTAAGAACTGGTTCATCGTCCCATGTTTTGGATTTTGCAACAAGTCTGGAACTGTTACAAAACCAGGCAGCTGTTGAGGCTGGTCTTGCCTCACTCGCCTAGGAGAGCCCAAGGGCTAGATAAGCGAGTGTTGGGGGTGTACCTGAGGTCATTGATACGTACAAGGCCGCTGACCTGCCTCCTCCTTCGCGTTCCAACCCGCATGAGATCCGTGCAGTGTCAGCCACGGTGGCTTACCACTGTAACATCGCGGTCTCGGGCTAGCTCAGTCGGTAGAGCGCGAGACTCCTAGTCTCGTGGTCGTGGGCTCGAGCCATCAATCAACACCAACATGTCTGCTATCCTGTCTGTCCTCAGGAAGAGATCGCCAGGGTTGGATGTGTCGGTCCTCAAGGACCTCATTAAAACTTTCCGTTTGGTTGACGGCAGGTCCAGGCTTCGTCCACCTGAGTGGGACTTAGCCATTGTGCTCAACCACCTTCGCTCCGATACGTGAACCGCTCTCCGACGTGTCCCTTCTCCCTCTCACATGCAAGGTTTTTTTTCTGGGGGCTATGGCCTCCGCAGCGCGGATTTCGGAAATCCATGCGTTGCAGGCGGACCTTCTACGTTATGAGGTCATGGAGGGGGGATCGACCTCTCTTGAGTTGGCTCCCGACTTTGTCTGTAAGGACCAGGCAGCTTATGAAGCTGACCGTACGTTCTCTATCACGGTTCTGGGTTCTGACTCAGGAGATCTCTCTCTGTGTCCGGTGAGAGCCTTGAGGGTGTACACGAAACGTACCCGCAGGCTGAGGGATGGCAGGCGTCGTCTGTTTCTTGCCTCACTCACCGAGGAGCACCAAGGAGCTTGATAAGCGAGCGTTGGGGGTGTATCTAAGGTCGGCAGTCATTGATGCGTACAAGGCCGCTGACCTGCCTCCGCCTTCGCATTCCATCCCTCATGAGATCCGAGCAGTTTCAGCCACAATGGCTTATCACTGCAACATCGCGTTTTCGGATGTCATGGCAGGGTGTTTTTGGCGTTCATCAGAGGTTTTCGCCTACCATTACCTACGAGATGTCTCCACAGCAGATCTTGAAGGCATCTCTAGGCTGGGTCCACAGGTCTTCGCGCAGACGAAGGTGGTCCCCCAACCAGACCAAGAAGGGGTCATCCTTCTTGGACGCTTTTGAGACTTCGTTCGTCTGTATTAAGGTTGAAATAGCATTACCCTTGGGAGGTAAGGCAAAGTAGGTCTAGTCAACAGGTAAGTATAAATAATTACGTTTAATCAAAAACGTACTATTTTATATATGAGCAAATTATACCCATCTGCATTCAATTGTTTTTTCAATATTTAAAAAAGAAACATTGTTAGAACATTTGGTGTTATAATTACAATGCCTAAGTTCATGAAAACCAGGTTGTAAGTATGTAAATATACATTTTGAAACATTGTTGTTCACGGGGTATAATGTTACTTATGTGTAACGGCCGGAATTATTGTCCCAAGAAGTGTCAATTTCCTCTGTCCCTTACTAATTGGAATACTCTAAGGGAGGTAAATGTTGTGGTCAGTAATTAGCCTGGTCTGTTAGGTAACCAGGGTTTCCATACAAGTTCCCTCAACTGACCAATGGCTAGAGATCATGTGACCATTCCAGAACTTAGGAGGAAGATTGAAACCAAAAAGTCTTCCTTATTGTATCTGGGCATTCAAGGGAAACACATCCACAGTACCTAACTCTCCTTTGTTATAGGTAATTGAAACTTTCACTTCTCTCATTTTGGTTTATGCTATTCAATGATGTTCTCATGCATATTTGCATTAAATCCTTTTATTTGCTGCATTCATAATTGACTGGTAGCATAAAAGATTAATTGCTGATAAAGTTATAAGTTTTGGTAATTCCAAACTCCATAGAGCTCATTGCCTTTTTAAGTTCCAAATTCACAAGTTCCTAATTCAATCTATTAAATTATGTGCACAGTGTTGGCAACAACAGATAGTTGATTTATCTATGTCCAAATTAACTAGTGTGCAGTATTTCCTTTGTCTCATGCTTCACACATGGTATTGAGTAATATGGCCAAGCACTGCTGACCAAGTTTCAAGATGGCGGCACCACCTGTAAACATAGCTGCATCGTCTGCTAAGATATAGCCACTATCTTATTTCTACATTGCGGCACTTATTTAATTAACCTTGTGCTATTAACTCTGTTGTTATTTCATTTGTCATTTGCATATCATCTGAGCTCATGCATTATATTTTCATGTTTTGGCTAAGCATTAACAATCATTGTTTTTTCATCACAATACATAAATTATGTATTCAAATTCATTTCCTATTTACAATATTCATGTGATGTTTTTTTCACAATGATTCTGTTAATGCCATCATTGCATTGTTATCATTATATGTTATAGTGAATAATGTTTTCTCACAATGATTTGGCTTTTGTCAACATTGTTTATTTTATTATTACCTTTTCCATGTTGTCCACTTGATGTGAAGTCACTGTTGTCTTTATTAATACAGTATGTATTATTCATATGGCCCCTTCCATTTTACCTTCAACCTTTAGTAAAATTTAATTATGTAATATCTTATCATTGCATTTTAAATATATTTCATTTTACTAAAGTTGGGTAACTTAATTTGGGTAGTCTCTAAATATTCTACCTACTGGGTGTATGTACATATTGTTGGAGCTAGTCCCTAATAGACTGGTATGTACAACCAACAAACAGTCATACCCCATCCTTATTATTTACCATATTCGTATAGGCCAGGTGTCCTGTCATGGTTAATGATTTACCCTATACCGGTATTGTTAGTTTATACATATCAATTATGTTGAGGGTTAAATGATTTCTCTCCAAACTGATATGCTAACATATGTATTCCTTTGGCCCTTTGTATAATAATGTGACTCGTACCTTACATCAAGGGACAACATACCCTTCTGTGGTAGGATGTGATGATAACTTCTGGGGAGAACTATGGTAATACATGTAATCAAATATAAATACTCATTGGGTGATGTAAGCACTGATGTTGCTTCCAAAATGTATGTATTTATTTATTATATCATTTATCTATCCTATAATTAGTATTCATCACATCCATCATACCACTGTAATCAATTTTAAATGGTTTATATTTCATAAATTCATTTAAGCTTATTGTATCTGGGCATTCAAGGGAAACACATCCACAGTACCTAACTCTCCTTTGTTATAGGTACCCCCTTGGCTGTGCAGACACGATTTGCACCATCATCATGTTACTTATCTGAATACACTATCATGAAACTATTTCTTGTGTTGTGTCATCTTTGACTGGAGTACTTGAGCCTACACGCTTGCCCATACCCTTTTTCAGTGAGACGAGATTGCCAAATTAATTGGCGATTTCACCAAGTCTTACATATGTAAATTTGACAAAAATCAAAATCAAACAAATATAAATTGTTACATTTTTCAGGGCATGCGAAAATTGCAACAAATATGAATTGTTATATTTTTCTGATATAAGAAAAATAATGTGTTAGATTTTTCGCAATTGCTACATTTTCCATTGCAATACATCATGCCATCATGTCACATTTTTGCTTCTAATGGACGTAGCCAGACGAGACATTTTTCTCATTATTATTCATTTGGCAATATGTCAGAATGAGAAGATTACCATTACTTGATAATTTTCTGCTTAGAACATGTTCAACAAAGATTTGAAATGCTTCTACAATTGTGTGATTCCTTAAGCTTTCTTGTTATGTTGTAATAATGAGAAACAGAAAACGGTAGCTCTTTTAAAAGTAACTAATCACTAGGTTATGAAATTAATGGTATATAATGATACAAAAAAACCTTTATAAGCCCCATGGAGCAATATATTTTACTCAAGAATTTCTATATTGATATCAGGACTTTGAGTATTGTGTTCAGAGATACACTGCCTATAGAACGTGAAGGAATAGCCATATAAGGAGTCCCAATTGTCAAGTATGTGCCGTCCCTGCATCCCATTGGCGCTCACGTGATCGACGTCAGAGTTGCCGTCCTTGACCCACATCGATCGGAATGAAACAAAGGGAAATAACTCAGCATCATTGCCAAAACGTAAAATCTTCACATGTGCGATCGTCTCTTCCATTGTAACTTCCAATGTTATCAACGTCACGCCACCATCGACGTAGTGCACGGTAATCTCAAGTGTATCTGGTGTTATATGCACTCTGCTTATCTGCGCAGTTGGTCTCAAGTCGGACGCGTTTACCTGACCAATCAGCACTGAGGATCCAAACGGAATCCAATCAGCGCCGTGAGGTGAGATGGGGAGCAGACGGACATTGCCATCCTGGTACATGACAAACACCTGGGAGAAGCCATCCGTCCATGGAACCGGAAAGTAGAACCGGAAGTAGTGTGCGTTCCACACCTTGTTGCTCCCCTCCACCGAGACGGTAATGGCGTCCTTCAACCACCACATGTCTACTGTCACGCCTTCAACTATAACGTTATCGTCGTCGAATATCTTGAAACTTTTGTCTCCTTTCAACCAACGTTTCTCCAGCTTGGCAGATGATATCTTTACCTTTCTCACGGCCTTCCCACTCAACACGACCTTCAGCTTGTTGTCAGTGCCATTTGACCATGTATAGTCCGGAATGTTCCATGTCAGACCCGTGTTTCCTTTGCTGACGTACTTCCGGTCCAATGATGTCCACTGCCCTGTCTTTCCAAAAAAGAGTACCGAGACAGTTATCTCAGAATATACTTTACTGATGTCCAATTTGAATATGTTTCCATAATCCGGGTCATTCATACCAGCGTCTCTACCTTTTAGTCGGAATGAGATTAACATTTCTACGTCATTGTTCTTTATTTCTGTCGTTATAGTCACAGTTTTGTCGATGTTTCAACACTGTTCTTCTGGAAGCCGAAGTTCTTGAACTGCCACAGAAGGTTTGAGGAGAAGTCGCAGTTACTGAAGTCCGGTTTATGTTTGTTGGCCAGGGTGTGGTAAAGTGGGTGGCGGGCCCGGACCTTGTACTTCCGCGAATGCGCATGGTACAGAAAGATCTTCACATTGTCGGACTCGGCACACTTAGTCCTGTAACTCCTCTGTACTGCTTTAAGTGGACTGATCACGTCACTAATTGTATTGTGCAGGCTCGGTGGGAAGGGAATCTCCGAATTGCAGAAACATTTACATGTGAAAGTGTCCCACCTCAGATCGGGATCCTCTATTCTGAGAGAGACCATATCAATGTCAAGACCATGCGAGTTCCCACTCGTCACCTTTAGCCTGATCACATGACGACCCCGAGCTAGCCTCACCATATTCCCGATCTCCGTCTCTATGCTATACTTTTCTCTGAGATCGACACAGTTGGACTTGTCAGTGTGCACCACGTCGATATACGTCCCGTCTATGTGTACAACCAGCGACGTGGCCTCCCCCGTGTTGAGGTAGCGGATCTGGTGAAGAGCCACTTCCGTCTCACGCTGCAGACAGAAGGAGAGCTTATGCTGCTGACCAACTTCTAGATGGACAGCCTTCTCTCCACCCGCATCCCAGTCCTGCACGATCTTCCCTTCAGTCTTGAAAGTTTCAGCCTGAAGTTTGAAGATCTCACAACCAGCTGCTTGTAAGCAAGATATTAACATTAGAACTGTCATCAAACACAGGAGCTGAGTTACGAATATCATTTTGTTAGGATATTCTAATAAACTGAACAGACAAGCTGCCACTGTCCAATGCAGCGACCTAAAGGCGAGTGTATGCACCGATATAAACATACACTGTGGCTATGGAAACAAAGACGACTTAAATAGCTCCTACTCCATAGGAAAGTGTGCATGTAAAAAGGACTAGCAAAGACCAGGAAGTTAAATACTAGGGTATGTAATGTGTTACAAACAATACAGAAACCAGCCAAGGAGCGAACTAGTGAAGCCTGAACGAGGTGGACGGTTTTAAATGTTAGTAATGTTAGAAATAGTAATGTTATTAAATCAACTGTAACTAGGGTTTTTTTAAAATCTGTTTAAAACCTTTTAAAATATCAACCCCTTAATACATGCTTTTGTATTTTCAAAATGTAAATAAAAGAAGTTGTACAGAAAATAGTTTTGCAAATTTGTTCGTTGTTTTTGTAACCAGGATTATATACGTCCATGTGTTGATAAACCTGTTGTTCTTGCTAATTATCTCCTGTACATTTTTCTTGGTACGCCAACAAATATTTTGGCCAAAATGACCCATTTTATCCAAATGTTGGCGTAGCAAGAATGAACCAAAAGAGTAGCTAGCGTATTTTTAAATGTGCAGTAGAGCGGAGACACCAGCCGTTATATGTACAGTAAAAGGCGTGTTTGCATATAATAAACTTTCAGCTAAACTGTAAACTTTTCCCTTTTTTAAGTCCCCTTTTTAAAAGTTGCATGACTTTGTATACTGTGAGCTGATTCACCTTGGTTTTTTTTGTGAAATCATGTAATTCAGGTTCGGTAATTTTTGTTTGGAAAAGGATGACTGGGTGAAAACAGATGGGTGTTGGGGTGTGTTAAAGTGTAGGGAGATGTGTGTGTTTGGGGTGGGGGTGGGGGGGGGGGACCCTGTACATATGTATGTATGGGAGTATATGTATGAAGGAATGTGTGTACGCATAGTTGTGTTTGTATATGAGGAACATTTTATCAATATTTTATTGCACTTTATTTGTAGTACATATATATAAAATGTCATTTCTGTCTCGTGAGGCCTGGTGTTAACAAAAATATCATTATTATTATTTTCAATATTATCTATTTATCCTTTCATTTAATTGTGTATTTTCTACAGATATTGGAATAAATGTTTTACCCAACTAGGTATTTTGCTTGCTGGTCTAAGCTCAATAAAAAGTACATTAAACAGTCAATAATTTCTCTGTTCTCAGGACATTTAGAATCAGGGTTTATAAAACAATCGTCACATTCTGTGACGTGTGACAAGGGTAGCCTAACTTCCAAGAGAAGCACGTGCCGCACGTGGGTTGCCATGGCGAATTGCGCAAAAGACGAGCCTTCAAGCTTCGGAAACGAGTGTTGCTGTGTAGTACCTTTAATGCAATAAAAGGAATTCTGTTAATACAACGTCAGATACCCTTTAAGCGCGTTACTCGAAATGCGTACTACCTTTTGAAACGAAATTTCATAACATTGTCGTGATATGAAAATTATTTATCACACGTCATGTTGTAGATAAAATATTTCTCTAGTGATTAACGTTATAAGTATATTTTCCAGAAATAATTTTGCATTCGAAACACTAACGTCTTTGATGGCTCTTTAAGGTGCAGGTCAGAAAGGTTAAGAAAGGAGTAAGGAGTTAAGTGGAAAACAATACTTTTATCGAAACAGCCCATCCTTATTTCATTTTAACCTACAGATTAAATCAATTGCTCTTTAACTCGTGCTTAAAGAAGTGAGCTTAAAGCGCAAAATCTCTCAACATATAAATATCATCTTCCACACGCACGCTATATACGCACTTTTAGAAAATGCATTCTGACCCTTGCGACAACTCGAAGGGATTTTTTAGAAGGAAGTAACACGACTATTGCGCTATGGTGTAGACCAATCAAATCATTTACAAATCACGCACAGACACGTTGGGTGGGCGTTTCCTCTTTTAATTTGAATTACTCGTCCTACGCTGATTACACTCGATTTATTAGTGATAAAACTAAATCACAACGTGCAGGTAAATGAAACAAAGCACAATTTATTCAAGATCTGATAATAGCTCTCTTGTTTAATTTTCCCATTAAAGTTAAAATCCGTTTTAAAACTTCTATTATGCAAATGAGCTTAACATCGGAAATGAAAAATCCCAAAATAGTATAAGCAATTTGTAAAGCTGTCGGTGCATTACCAAATTTTGGATAGTTTGGGTTAGTAACGTCCGATTTGATTGATCAATAGAGGGGACGCTGGCCCAGTCTCAAAAATCCCTTCGAGTTGTCGCAAGGGTCAGTATGCCTTTTTTAAAAGTGCATATATACATGTATATCCCTATGCGTGTGGAAGATGAAAAATACGAATTGAAAGATCTTGTAAATGCAGATTTTTTTTGTCTAGTAGTTTTCTCTGCAAGTCAAAATGGAATGTCAATGTTACAGTTCATGATGTTGAAGATAAATACGTTTGTAAAGAAATAACTTCAATGGAAAACCAAAATAGATATTTCTCAATACAGGAATGGCAACTGTCGATCTTACGTCCTGATTTATTTCACTGTCTTGTGAACATAGCGAAAATCAGTTGTCTACGTGTTCAATCAAATATATGCACGTTTGCATATGATATTGTTTAACATCTTTTTTATTTATAATATGATTGCAGGTGAAATACCGGGATCTATCAATGAAAATAAACTGTGTTATCAGTCACTAGTGAAAATAACAATGGAACGTGTTATCAGTCACTAGTGACTGATATAACAATGACCTGACGTCATATAACAATGCTCCGACGTCATGACACGTTCATGACGTCACATTGTTGCTTAGGCAACAGGCTCATTCTGGAGCCGACTTAACGTAAATACAAGTCTATTTCGGTGAATATGCAAAGATTTGGTCATATAATAAATAGAAAATTTGTCTTTTCTTGACAAATATCCTCTAAGTATTCCTATATAACAAGATATCAGGAAGATATTTTATTAAACAATTATTGATATTTTAGGTGCAATTACGTTTTCTGGCCTTTGGAAAGTCGATGTAGAGTTTATCTTATGTTCTTACTTGGGGGACTGCCAACTGAAATTTGTATTTCCCTTGATAATATATGGCTGAAATGTATGTTTCACATATGCACAACTGTAAACCAATGGAGACATTTCTTTGCAAAATGTTTGAACTTGTCTGTAATTACATGTAAATATACCATATTTACAGGAAATAAAAAATATCTATCTATCTATCTATCTATCAATGGGGGAATCTATGGTCTTCAAGGAAAAGTCAATTAACAAGACATAAAACGTTTTCGATATTTAATTAAAAACACACTTGGGAGCATTCACATAAAATACAATCATTATAAAACAAGTACAGACTTGATATTCATCATAACATATATTTATACGTTACAAAAAACTTGGTTCCATCTTTCTTGAGTCCTAATTTCTTAATCTACGACTTCCTGTCTGTCTTCCCTTGGCATCTGCTCGTCCTCCTTGTCGAGTCTACTATACGCCAAACCCTTGGTTATTAACTCAATGGTATATACAGAGGATACTAAATGATTTGGTATAAAACGAGCGAAAGCGACTTTCATACCAATCATCCACGATGGACGAGAGTTTAGTATTCTGTTTATTACTTGCCCAAATTAATCCAGAGAATGTACCGACAGTGTGCCAGCCATGTACCGTTGTGATGGCGGTACGACTATGGTGACGTCACAACTGCTCGCCATTGTGACGTCATATTTGCAGCGGCGTTACACTAGTTTAATGTTCCAATATAGATATTACACTGCAGTATTTTCCACGGGGAAGTAATAAAAACACATAAAACCCTTTATAACACCCATGAACAGATATATTTTACTCAATAATTTCTATTTTGATATCAGGACTTTGAGTATTGTGTTCAGAGATACACTGCCTATAGAACGTGAAGGAATAGCCATATAAGGTGTCCCAATTGTCAAGTATGTGCCCTCCCTGGAGACCATTGCTCACGTGATCGACGTCAGAGTTACCGTCCTTGACCCACATGGACCTGAAGGATACGAAGGGGAATAACTCAGGGTCATTCCCAAAACGTAAAATCTTCACATGTGCGATCGTCTCTTCCATTGTAACTTCCAACGTTATCAACGTCACGCCACCATCGACGTAGTACACGGTTATCTCGTGTGTATCCGGTGTTATATGCACTCTGCTTATCTGCGCAGTGGGTCTCAATTCAGACGCGTTTACCTGACCAATCAGCACCGAGGATCCAAACGGAATCCAATTAGCCCCATGAGGTGAGATGGGGAGCAGACGGACATTGCCATCCTGGTACATGACAAACACTTGGGAGAAGCCGTCCGTGAAGGGAACCGGGAAGTAGAACCGGAAGTAGTGCGCCTTCCACACCTTGTCGTTACCCTCCAACGAGACTGTAATTGCGTCTTTGAGCCACCACATGTCTACTGTCACACCTTCAATTATAACGTGACCGTCATCGAACATCTTGAAACTTTTGTCTCCTTCCAACCAACGTTTCTCCAGTCTGGCATCTATCTCTACCTTCCTCACGTCCTCCCCACTTAACACGACCTCCAGCTTGTTGTCCGTGCCATGTGCCCATGTGTAATCCGGAATGTTCCATGTGAGACCCGTGTTTCCTTTGCTGGCGTACTGTTCGTCCAATGATGTCCACAGCCCTGTCTTTCCAAACAAGAGTACCGAGACAGTTATCTCAGAATATACTTCACGTATGTCCAATGTGAATAAGTTTCCATAATCCGGGTCATTCATACCAGCGTCCCTACCTTTTAGTCGGAATGAGATTAACATTTCTACGTCATTGTCATTTATTTTTGTCGTTATAGTCACAGTTTTGTCGATGTTTTCAACACTGTTCTTCTGGAAGCCGAAGTTCTTGAACTGCCACAGAAGGTTTGAGGCGAAGTCGCAGTTACTGAAGTCCGGTGTATGTTTGTTGGCCAGGGTGTGGTAGAGTGGGTGGCGGGCCCGGACCTTGTACTTCCGCACATGCGCGTGGTACAGAAAGATCTTCACATTGTCGGACTCGGCACACTTAGTCCTGTAACTTCTCTGTACTGCTTTAAGTGGACTGATCACGTCACTAATTGTATTGTGCAGGCTCGGTGGGAAAGGAATCTCCGAATTGCAGGAACATTTACATGTGAAAGTGTCCCACTTCAGATCGGGATCCTTTATTCTGAGGGAGACCATATCAATGTCAAGACCACGCGAGTCCCCACTCGTCACCTTTAGCCTGATCACATGACGACCCCGAGCTAGCCTCACCATATCTCCGATCTCCGTCTCTATGCTATACTTTTCTTTGAGATCGACACAGTTGGACTTGTCAGTGTGCACCACGTCGATATACGTCCCGTCTATGTGTACAACCAGCGACGTGGCCTCACCCGTGTTGAGGTAGTGGATCTGGTGGAGAGCCACTTCCGTCTCACGCTGCAGACAGAAGGAGAGCTTAAGCTGCTGACCAACTTCCAGATGGACAGCCTCCTGTCCACCCGCATCCCAGTCCTGCACGATCTTCCCTTCAGTCTTGAAAGTTTCAGCCTGAAGTTTGAAGATCTCACAACCAGCTGCTTGTAAGCAAGATATTAACATTAGAACTGTCATCAAA